>JASDFA010000012.1:6875000-7500000 GCA_035772735.1 Datura wrightii | reverse complement strand
AAAATTCCCAGGAAAAACTGGAGGGGTCACACGGTCCCACTTAAAAACCAGTTTCCTTAGACAGAACTTCCCTAGACATGCACTTAATTAGACAATATATTACTTAGCAATTTTAACACAAACTTACAAAAAATAATCTCAAGAAATATTTTCTGATGTGGAGGATCAGTTAAAACCGCAACCACAGAGCATACTAAAATTTCAAGAGAAATCACAACCAAAAGCTCTGATACCAATTGTTGTGGAAATTCGAGCTATTTTCCACCAATAGCAAAACTAATAATGGCTAACAATGATAAATAAGAAGCAGAAAAGAAAATAAAGAGAATACCAAGATTTGACGAGGTTCGGCCAATTATGCCTAAGTCCCCGGACACCACTACAAATATATTTCTCCGAGAAGATTACAAGAGAGAAAATAAACTAAGCCTCTAGAAGAGTTAGAAGGCTTCAAGTTTGGTGTGATAAAAACAAAAGGGGGAGGCTTCCTTTTATAGTCTAAGGTTGCCTCCCTATGTCTACTTATCTTTCGATGTGGGACTTTGAGCCAAAAAACAACAGTCCTCAGCCTCCAGTATGGTATTGAAATCTCCCATAAGTATCCATGGCCCCTGAGGTATCAACCCTGAAAGTTCCCTCCACATAATAGCTCTATCTGAATAGTATGTAAATCATATATTGTTGTCATATAGAAGTTCAGAATAGATCTATAAACTTCTACTCTGCCATGTATGAACTGCTCATGTATTTTGATAGGCATAAAATTTATAACCTCATCATTCCAGATTATCCATATTATACCCCTTCCGTCTGCATTTTAGTTATCACACCATCTCCACTACTTTGCAACCTTCTGAACAATCTTTTTGGCAAAGTTTTCCTGGACTTTATGTTCTAGTATAGCTATTAAACAAACTTTCTGCTTATTTAAGAAGACACTTAGCTCCTTTTTCTTATAAACTTTATTTATACCTCTAACATTCCAAGCTACTATAGTCATGCAGATGTATTATCAAAACTATAACCAGCCCCATCCTCCTCATACCTCCCCTTGATATCTTGCATATCTGGTACTTGACCTGATTCATCAAGCATGCTAAATCCATTTGTAACATCTATGTTGCCTGCATTCTGTTTTGTATGGCTCTACTTTTACTGTTGATTTACCTTTAGCTTCCTTCCATTCATGTGTCTCCTTCCCCTTATTCAAAGCTGGAAATTCTTCCTGTGACTGAATATTAACATGTACCTTAGTCTGCACATCTTGACCCCTTTTCCCCATCCAAACCTTCCCTCTTGTTGGCTCTTTTAGAGCCAATCTCTTCTCCTTCGATTTGCACCTGTGCCCCACTATTAAAAATTCTTCACAGTACACAAGCATCTAATCATACTCTATTACTTGAGTATACAGTTTCCCATTAGGGTCCTGAACAGTTACCTCATTTGGCAGAGGTTGAGCAACATTATCTCGATGAGAAGTCGAGCATATTAAATATGCTCGATGTTTAAAGTACATTCATCTGCATAAATTGGATTCCCCATAGCACTCCCAATTCGACTCAAAGAACCTTTGCCCCAGCAGTTAAGAGGCAGGTTTTGTAGTCGAACTTATAATGGAATCATCGTCAAAACCTCAACATTAAAATCAAAGTTAGCTGAGCAAGGCTTCCATATAATTGGTCGATTGTTCATAGTATGAGGCCCAGAGTTTAGCACTGCATCTCTATCTAATATTAAATTAAACAGCACCACAAAAGAATCCTTGTTATGATAGTAAACCTTAGGCTTGGTTTCCAATGCCTAGTGTGCGACTAGATACCTCTCTATTGCTCCAATAGCTGGTGACTCTCCCACCACACAAAGTACTATTGCCTTCCTCCATTTCTCAGTTTTCTTATCAACCTCCAGAGCTTGCAACTGGACTACCTTTTTACCCTCCTGAACAACTGGTGCAACATAAGATAGATCCATACCTCTATTCTGTAATCTATTCCCAGTGAATAAGCTTGACCAACTCGTGCTCTCCTGCAGCATCTGCATCTCCAATTTCCTCCTTGCTTGCCCATTACTCTCCTCCTTTCTTCCTTCTCCATTACTTTGGTTACCCGTCATAACTGAATTCATGTTATTTGACTCTGGTGTAGCTTGATTTACCACCAATGGAACAGTACTTTCTACTATGACAGTTTTCTCATATCCAGTTCATTATCCTTTGCCCCTTTCCCCTTACTAGTAGAACCAGATTTAGCTACCCTCTCCCGCAATTCTTGTTGTATTTCCTCGCGCTTTGTCTCCCGTAGTCTTCCTTGCCCCATCTCTGGCAAAGGCGCAGAATAGCAATCACGCTAAACTACACTGAGAGAGAGAGAGAGAGAGAGAGATTAGTAGATGCATCTGTGTGATGCGCAAATAATTTTAAGAAAAAAGCAGATAAAAATAAATGCAATAGTCTTAATTTTAAGTTTTGATAGTCTTAAATAGTAATAACATACTAAAAAAAATTCTTAACATGAAAGAGATTGAAATGCAAAAAGCATGTCACATAATATTAAAATTTGATGCAAGTGATACTCAGAGGAGCATTAGCAAATCTTTATTGTCATAGCCTTGTAGAACTCTTACAATCTAAATAAAAGAAATTTAGATATCAATAATTCTTGAAATATCTTTCACACGATTGACTCTTTTCTTATCTTATTTTTTCTTTGGGTTTTTAATGAATATTTCTTTCAAGTACTTAGTACTTTAACCTTTCTCAAAATACACTAATCAAATGTGAGTCTTATTAGAAATTACGTTAAATTCGTGCCTGAACATCAAATACCTCTAGAAAAAAAATATATCACCACTCAAAGCACAATTTTCTTTATTCACGACTAATACGAAATTTTCCAATAGCTTTTGCAGGGAGAAAAATAATCTTGATAATCAAATAATCTTCTATCCATGCTAGGTGTTCCATGTAAGTTAAAACCCATCAAATAGACAAATGTACTAAAAAGAATTAGATATTAATTTCTACTTTTCAAAGGCCAAAAGAAAAAAATTATATTTACTTTAAAGATTAAACACATATTATCTATCAAACCAAATGTTTTATAGAATAATATCCATCAAATAAATAAATTATCCATTAAACTATCCATCATAAAGTAAAAATATAATCAATAGTAGTATTACTCTAAAGCTGAAGTAACTTTTGAAATCTATCAACAAGCAAAAGATTATGTTTCTCATTCTTGATACCTCCATTAAAGAGAGTATAATGAATTACCTCCTCTTCATGAATACATTGATATGATACTCTCTTTCTTCTCCTCGAAATTAAATTTTATTTTTTGCTCACAGTAGAGAATATATAAATTCCTCTAAAAGAATTAGGACGAACACCACGTCAGAATTTTATGAATTACCATCGCTCGTCGTCTTCAGCCACGACCATCCTAAACGATGTTTTGAAAGTTTTCGAGAAATCATAGATTTTTTGTCTTTTAGGTGATTCACAAAAATAAATAAAATAGGTATTTTAATATTGAGATTGATAAGAATAAAGTTGAGTAAGTTGCTTGATCTTATCCTTGTAAAATTTCTCTGAGGACTACTGCACATATCATAGTTTGTTAAAATTTAACCATTTAGTTATAACTAAGAATTATAGGAAAAAATTAATTCAAAATCAAAGAATAACAAATCAGAACAAAAAGGTAATAAGGTAGTCAAAACTGTCAACAAAGTTAGTCAGACAAGGAAAAGGAAAAGAGGACAAACCTTGTCCAAATTGATCTCTGCTTTTCCACCCTTCTACTCGGTTTAGTTCCATTACAAATAGAAAGTTCTGCTTTCATTATTGAATATACACAGATCCACAAATCCCCACAAAAATTACAATCCAAAAGAGTAAGAACATAAAGAGAGTTATACACCAAGACAAATATTGTAGTCTTGAGTGTCCTCTTTAATGAGTTATTCCTTTTACAAGTGTTTTCTCCTTGTAATTGAGAGTAGTGTACTCCCATATTTATATAGTGAATCCTTCTACCCCGTGGTTTTTCCCTCTATTTATTTGAGGGTTTTCCACGTAAAATATTGTGTCCAACATATTTTCATTATTTATTATCATATCAAACTTTAGTTGTGGTGCTTTCTCATCCCAACAAAAACATCATATACTTGTAAAACGGATTGTGAGTCACGACACTATATAAATTGGAGATGTGAGTAAAAGTTCAAAAAACCTATTGTTTAAATAATATATATAGCAAACATCTAATATAAGCTAATAAGTTTGTGGCAGAATAGAGACTATAGTACTGAATGCATTCACCAAATTTTCTGCTCAAGATTGCTATTCAAAAATAATCCGCTAACTATCAATAATCCAAAAGTATAGGTAGTTATATTTATAGAGTTGATTGCTAATATTAAAAATACAGCAAGTATACATATATACCCTCATTTATGAAATCAACTACTTAGAAGTTGAAATGGATTCAAAATTCAAATCATAAATACACAATAAATTATTCCATCAAGACAAATTAATTTAGTCATTATTATTCATACACAAATTACAAATGAAGTTAAAGGAAGCAAATATTTAAAATTTACAATGAAAAATGATGACCTTGAGCGGCTTCATTTTAAAAAGAAAAAAGAGATGAGGATGATCAAAATTGTATATTTAAATTTAAACTACATACATGTTATATTATATTTCAATTCAAATTTCAAAAAAGTTACATCTTTCAACTTAGATTAACATCTGTTTGAATCACTTAATATCTGAAAAACGTCCTTATCCACAAAGGAGTTAGTTATTAAATCTTATAATCATGTCACTTATCTTTTAATTTTATATATCTTTTGTTAATAATTTCTTTTTCAATCTAAATATAGGGCAACAAAGCTTATAGCTAGGTACTCTAAAACTTAATATAATCAATTGGATAAATTCATAAAGATATCGTAATTTGATTATCATTTATATTTTATAATTTTTGGTCTCGAGTGATTCAAAATTTCTGTCCTTGAACTATCTTCTTTTCAATTAAAGATGATTGAATATTTATTAATATGTAAAACGGTTAGTTCCTTCAAGGTAACTTATATTAATCATTTCTATCCTTTTAGTTCTATTTGGATTTAAGGTTAACTATAATTACATTAATTTTAAAAAATTACAAATTTACACAAAAAATATAACAATAATAAATTAAAGTTGACAATAAAAAGAAAATGAAACCGGAGTTAAAACAAAGGGAAAAGGAATTGAAACATACCAAACTAGGCCAATGAAAATAAAATTAACCGAAACTGAAAGAGAAAAAGAATTGGGAATACTTCTTGTTGTAAAATTGAAAGTTGAATAACTTCTACTTGTATATATCTATTGAATCATAAACACAATATTGAAACAAACAAATCAGATATGAAAATAGAATCACCTCCTATTGTATACATAGCAAGTATCCAATAGAAAGGTAAAGTCATGATCAATTATTCATATTAGCTCTGAATGATTGCTTCATAATAAAAGAAATAAAATCACTAATACGTTGACTGAAGAAAATTTAATAATATATATTTAGTTGTTCTTATTCTCACACGAGAGAAGGAGTTTCATAAGTCATTTGAATTTACCAACTCCCAAAATATGCTTCAAAGATTATGGATTCTAAAATCACCGTTGGACATTTACCATTTTAAGAAAATGCATGAAGAGTACAGATAAAATTAAATATGTTTCGTAGGTTATGATTTTTAAAATAATAGTTGGATTTTTAATATTTTAAGAAAATACATGAAGAATTCACTTATAACCAAATCTGCTTCATAGATATTTCTAAAATCACAATTGAATTTTTAGCATTATTATAAAAAGCATGAAAATACACTTAAACACAAGTATGCTTTATGAATCTTTTTCTATATAAAATAATAGTTGGACCTTTAGCAATTTAAGAAAATCCATAAGGAATTCACTTATACCCTATAATGATCCTGTTTTATATTTTCAGCTTGTTTTTGTATCTTGAACCTTCCAATAGCTTCATTATCTCTTTTTTTGGCATGCAGGGATAGGTGACACGACCTCCATGGTGATCGAATAATTTGAGAAGATTTTCAGTTTTTGAAGTATATGTTTCAGAAAGTTTGATCAAAGTCAAAATTTTAAGTTAATGAGGTTGATTGGAGTTTTGAAAACTCCGTTTGGTCCAATGGGTGATTTATTTTGTAGTTGAATTATCTTCATGGAGATTGAGGCACTGAAAAGTGTTTTGGATCAATTAATTGAATTTAGTATTTTAGAGAATTTAGAGATTACCACGATCAACATTTGATCGAAACAATCCTATATTAGTGATTTGATGATTCCAATAGATCTAGAATGTGTTTTATGTTCGGTTTGCATATTTTATGTGACTTCTTACCTGTTCTGAACTGATCTTAATCAAGATAGCAAATAAATGATCTCTGAGTTTGTTTGATTATCTATTTTATTTGGTTTCATTATTGATTAGTTATTAGACATTGGACTTTGGGTTTACTGTTTAAGTATGTATAGAGGTTGGCATGGTATGACCAATTCTCATCATCGTTTTATAACGGATTTGTAGATGATACTATTAAGTACACATGCTCTTCATACTCACTCTTATTTTTCTGCACTTTTATATGCACGGTCTATCCATGGCACGAGTGGCAGGTAATATTTCTTGTTGCTGGAGCATTTTGGATGTTTTGGAGTTAGCTACTTTATTGTCCCGCGACATTCAGACTTCTTTCCTTATTTTATTTTTCCTATATCTTTTAAACAATCCTGTAGCATTTCAAAATCAGTAATTATATTTTAGAATCTTTGTACTCATGTCACCAGATTTTATGGGTTGTAGCTCGTATTTATGCACTCTTTTATACTATAACTATGTTGATGACTTAGTTTTTATTTATTGTTTTGCTTCCACTTTAATATTGATAAAATGGGATTAGGATTATTAAATGGTTCACTTACGAAGTTCGGATAAGCGTCATCACAACTTAAACCTTTGGATCATGACATAACCAAATTTGCTTCATGAATATTTCTGAAGTCACAATTGGACTTTTAGAATTTCAAGAAAATATATGAATTATTTACTTGCAACCAAATCCTCTTCATGAGTTATGTTTTTCAAAATCACAGTTGACTTTTACTATTTTAAGATTATACATGAAGAATTGACTTGGAAGTGATTGTGTCTCGTTGAATATGTTTCTAAAAATCACAGTTGAACTTTTAGTATTTTAAGAAAATACATGAAAAACTCACCAAATTTTCTTCATGGATTATGCATTCCAAAATAACAGTTGCAGTTTTAGCATTTTAAAAAAATACATGAAGAATTCACTTTGAACCAAATCTTCTTCTTTGATTACGCTTTCCAAACTCACAATTGAATTTATAGCATTTTAAGAAAATACATGAAGAATTCACCTAAAACTAAATTTTCTTCATGGAGTATGCTTTCAAAATCACATGTGCACTTATAACATTTTTAGAAAAGACATGAAGAATTTACTTGGAATTAAATTTTCTTTATAGACCGTGCTTTCCAAATCACAGGTGTACTTTTAGTATTTTAATAAATACATGAATATTTCATTTAATCATATGGTAATAACAATATTCTTAGGCATCTATATATAAATGCCTTCTCCTCATCAAACTTGTTCAATCATAGTCTCTTCTCTCCCAAAGAAAGTGCTTCTTTTAAATTGAGCATATGCAAAATATGGCTAGCAAGGAGATTGAGCAATTAAGTGAAAGTGATAGAAAAATACTCCTTTCTAAAAAAATAACAAGCTTGTTTAAGAAAGCACAAGAGTTGTCAACTCTATGTGATGCACAACTTGGGCTTATTATTTTTAGTTTAGGAGAAGTTATTTCATGGCCATCTGAAACTCAAGTTAGGGAAAGAGTCGAGATGTATTTAGATTGTCCTGAGATTGAAAGGATGAATAAGCTAGTTACATATGAAACATATCTTGATGAAATGTTGAAGGCTAAAGAAGAAAACATCAGAAAAGTAGAACAAAAGAATGAGGAGAAAAAAGTGGAAATGTTGTTCAATGAAGTTGTTGAGGGAAAAAGCTTCTATAAACTCGATGCTGAAGAACTTAAAAGTCTGATAAACCTAATTGCTCTTAAGAAGGCTAAAGTTCATGAAAGAAAGAAACAACTTCATGAACAAGATCAACCAATAGAAGGTAATGACAACAATGTTGGAGAGAAGAATGATGAAGCCCCAAAAAATTAATTTTGATTAAGATTTCATACTTTTGTTGTTGAGTCAATATTAGTTTTATATTTATTTTTCAGTAATATTTTCTATGTCGTATCATTTAGTTATCGTTATTATCATGTTGTTTATTCTATGTTGAAGTTATTCTATTTTACTCGAAAAATTTATCTTACTCTTATTCAGACAACATTATTACATATATAAGATTTGCAGTGTTGTTGAATCTTATTTTCCATCACATATATCCTCCCTCCCATCTTCTCTCTCTAGATAGATTAACCTAAGTTTAATTTTATTCAATGTAGATACTATCTGGGGAATTTTGATATATAAATAAATGAAATTTGTTGTCTCTTTATTAAACATATGAGAAAAGAAAAAATATGTATCTCCTCATATTTGAAGACCTCGTTAGTCCAACCCAAACATATGTCATGAATAAATGTTATATGACATATTTTTTTTTTAAAAAAAAATTACTCCTGAGCATCTTGTTGTCTCATTTGAATCATATGGTTTGATATATGTTATGCGATAAAATTATGACATCTTATAATACTAAATTAAAATACTTTTTCTGATGTTCCTCTCTTATTGCTGCAAATTTAACTAAAAGTATGAGTTAGCGTTCAATAAAGTGATAGCAAAATTTACCCTTTAGTGATAACTTCACCCCTCTACCCCCTAGAAAGTTTACTTTTGAGATTGAAAATCAATTATCTTCCTTTCTTTTCTTATAAGTTTATAATTTAATTTTGATTATTATTTTTTTTGGTAACTATATTTTTGTTACCAAAGTGTGAATTACAAAGCAGCTATCCATCTTGTGTCACAAACTAGGACATCTCAACAAAACTACCATGCTATAGGATCTATTACATACAATCATGGATAATAATCTAACTCCGAGACTCTATTCTTCAACTTAGGCTTCAAACGAGCAAGATAGACAACCTCTTGTATACATTATCTAACCACTTTGTCTGGGCACTATTCAATACTTTAAAATAATCTTTGATTCCTTTCTAACCATATGTGATACACACAAACTACAAATGACATTCTCAGAATGTGTGTCGTTGGTGAGTTCCTCCTAGAATGTTGCAGTAGCCATTCTAGCTCCTCCTCCCATTTCCCAGAAACCATTTACAACCTTTGTCATACCAACAACTTGCTCCAAACCAAAGTTACATAAGAGCATTCAAAGAATAGATGATCCCTGCATTCAGGAGCTGTTTTACTTAGAGGACAACTTTCATTCACTACAAGTCCCCATTTGATCAACCTATCCTTAGTGTACAGCTTGTTTAGAACCACCAACATTACCAGAAATATCCACTTTGATGCACCATAATTATTACATATCAGCTTCTTCCACCTGACCTTCTGAAAGGTACCTAGCAGTAGTTGATACAACTTCCTGGTAGAGAACTGTCGCATTCCTTCAACCTCTTGAGCATTCAGCCCTGCTTTTTCAAAATACTTTGCAGCCTTGAAAATCTTCTACATGATCCAAGAAGCTTCTTTTTGTTTGATCTTCCAAGTCTGCTGGCCCTTAATGTAGTAAGCATGTACCCACTTCACCCACAACTTATCTTTTTTATTATTCAACATCCACAATAACTTGTATATTGCAGCCTTATTCCATATTGTCGGATCAAGTATGTTTACTCCTCTGGTAGTATCAGGTCTACACAGTTTCTCCTAGGCTAGGAGAGCCTTCCTTGATATATCTTCACTACCTTTCCATAGAAATCTTCTACAGATGGCTTCCATTACTTGTATCACTTTCTTAGGCAATACAAATACTTGAGCCCAGAAAGTTTGGATTGAGAATAAAATACTTTTAATTAGCTGCAATCTTCCAGATTATGATAAGTACTTAGTAGTCCAAGAAGTGATCCTTCCCATAATCTTCTCTACCAAAGGCTAGCATTGCATGATTGATAACCTCTTAGTACTTGGGGGAATTCCCAAGTATCTGAAAGGCATATCTCCTTTAGCAAATCCCAAGAAATGCAGTATATGTTGTTGTAAAGTTGATCCACACCTCCAAAATAGATACTATTTTTACTAGAATTTGTTTCAAGGCCTGATGTTGTGGAAAATAAGGTGTAACAATGGTGCAGTAAAGCAACTGACTTACTTTCTCCCCTGCAAAATAGTAAAAGGTCATCAGCAAACCCAAGCTGAATAATCTTAAACTTTGCACACTTTGGATGGTATTTAAATTCCTTCTCTGCCTGAAGATCTTTCAGCAATCTTGTAAAATACTCCATGGTAATAACAAATAGATAAGGTGATAAAGGATCACCCTGTCTAAGTCTCTTTCTTTGTATCGAAGGGAGCAGTAGGATAGACATAATAATAATAGAATAAGAGACTGTCATAATGCATGCCATTATCCACTTCACAATCTTGGGAGGGAACTGCAAATCAGTAAGAATTTGTTCTAAAAACCTCCATTCCACTTAGTCATATGCCTTTTGTATGTCTACTTTTACCATGCATCCAGGAGACACGCCCTTCCTTCCATACCCTTTAACTAATTCATGACTCAATGTAATGTTATCTATTATAATTCTCCCACGGATAAATGCAGCTTGGCTGGGATCAACAATGGTATCTATAACATTCTTCATTCTATGAGTAAGCACTTTGAAAATAATTTTATACACTATATTGCAACAGGATATAGGTCTATACACCTTTATGCTTGTGGGATTCTTCACTTTTGGTCTTAATGTCACACTGGTACAATTTAATGGCTTGAACAAGTCTCTAGATTCAAAAAACTCCAATATATCATTGATAACATCCTCTCCTATCACACTCCATGCTCTTTTATAGAAACATCCATTCATTCCATCATAGCTTGGAGCCTTATTCTCATCAACATCCTCCATAGCATCAACCACCTCTTCTCTTGATATTGCTTTAATAAGTTCCACTTGCTATGATCTATTTAGCCTCTTACCAAGCTTCATGATTCTAGGATTAATTGCAGGTAGACTGTCAACTGATGTCCCAAGTAGGTTCTTGTAGAACTGAATAACCTCATTTTGCACCTCATCTTCATTATTGAGCAGTTTATCATCCAGAGACATAAGAGTCCTTATCTTTTTGTGTGTTTGTCTTTCTTTCATACTAGAAAATAAATATTTAGTGTTAGCATCCCCAGCTTTCAGCCACTGTATTTTAGACTTTTGTCTTATAATGCTTTCCTCTATACCAATCCATCTCTCTAGCTGTCTTTTTAGCTCTTTTTCTGCCTCAACCAGGTGTATATGCTTACTAACACTTCTCATCTAACTTTGAGTTTATTCTAGATCCTCTCTGATTGAACTAATCTTAACATGAATACTACTGAATTCTTTGTTATTCAACAGCTTCAGACCTTTCTTCACCTATTTCAACTTATACCAAACACTTTGCATTGGTTTATGTTGATTAGGTATCTGCCAAGCTTCTTGAAAAATCTTTAAAAATCTATCATTTTCAGCCAGAATGTTTAAGAACTTGAAAGGCTTCTTCTGTGAACTTGAAGCAATCTCCACCTTTATGACATATGGAGAGTGTTCTAAACACAAAGGGCCCATCACCAGTCCCTCCATATGAGGGAACATCTATATCCACTCAGCATTAACTATAGCTCTGTCAAGTTTGATGTGTATATTCCCATTCAACCATGTATACCTCCTTCCCACATACTTCATTTCTGCTAGATTATTATCTTGCACAAAGTTATGGAAATCTCTCTACTCGCCTTCCTGCACATCATTACCCCTTATACTGTCCTCAACCTCCAGTATGGTATTGAAATATCCCATAAGTATCCATGGCCCCTGAGGTATCAAACCTGAAAGTTCCCTCCACATAATAGGTCTATCTGAATAGTAGGTAAACTATATATTGTTGTCATATAGAAGTTCAGAATAGATCTATAAACCTCTACTCTGCCATGTACGAACTGCTCATGTATTTTTATAGGCATAAAATTAATAACCTCATCATTCCAGATTATCCATATTCTACCCCTTCCGTCTGCATTTTAGTTATCACACCATCTCCACTGCTTTGCAACCTTCTGAACAATCTTTTTGGTAAAGTTTTCCTGGACTTTATGTTCTAGTATAGCTATTAAACAAACTTTCTTCTTATTTAAGAAGACACTTAGCTCATTTTTCTTATAAACTTTATTTATACCTCTAACATTCCAAGCTACTATATTCATGCAGATGTATTATCAAAACTACAACCAGCCCCATCCGCCTCATACCTCCCCCTGATATCTTGCATATCTGGTACTTGACCTGATTCATCAAGCATGCTAAATCCATTTGTAACATCTATGTTGCCTGCATTCTGTTTTGTATGGCTCTACTTTTACTATTGATTTACCTTTAGCTTCCTTCCATTCATGTGTCTCCTTCCCCTTATTCAAAGCTGGAAATTCTTCCCGTGACTGAATATTAACATGTACCTCAGTCTGCACATCTTGACCCCTTTTCCTCATCCAAACCTGCCCTCTTGTTGGCTCTTTTAGATCCAATCTCTTCTCCTTCGATTTGCACCTGTGCCCCACTATTAAAAATTCTTCACAATACACAAGCATCCAATCATACTCTATTACTTGAGTATATAGTTTCCCATTAGGGTCCTGAACAGTTACCTCATTTGGCAGAGACTGAGCAACATTCATCTCGATGAGCAGTCGAGCATATGAAATACGCTCGATGTTTAAAGTACATTCATCTGCATAAATTGGATACCCCATATCACTCCCAATTCCACTCAAAGAACCTTCGCCCTAGCAGTTAAGAGGCAGGTTTGGTAGTCGAACTTATAATGGAATCGTCGTCAAAACCTCAGCATTAAAATCAAAGTTAGCTGATCAAGGCTTCCATATAATTGGTCGATTGTTCATAGTATGAGGCCCAGAGTTTAGCACTGCATCTCTATCTTCTATCAAATTAAACAGCACCACAAAAGAATCCTTGTTATGATAGTAAACCTTAGGCTTGGTTCCAATGCCCAGTGTGCGACTAGATACCTCTCTATTGCTCCAATAGCTGGTGACTCTCTCACCACATAAAGTATTATCGCCTTCCTCCATTTCTCAGTTTTCTTATCAACCTCCAGAGCTTGCAACTAGACTACCTTTTTACCCTCCTGAACAACTGGTGCAACATAAGATAGATCCATACCTCTATTCTGTAATCTATTTCCAGTGAATAGGCTTGACCAACTCGTGCTCTCCTACGGCATCTGCATCTCCAATTTCCTCCTTGCTTGCCCATTACTCTCCTCCTTTCTCCCTTCTCCATTACTTTGGTTACCCGTCATAGCTGAATTCATGCTATTTGACTCTGGTGTAGCTTGATTTAGCACCAATGGAACAGTACTTTCTACTATGACTGTTTTCTCATATCCAGTTCATTATCCTTTGCCCCTTTCCCCTTACTAGTAGAACCAGATTTAGCTACCCTCTCCCGCAATTCTTGTTATATTTCCTCGCGCCTTGTCTTCCGTAGTCTTCCTTGCCCCATCTCCGACAAAGCCGCAGAATAGCAATCACGCTAAACTACACTAAGAGAGAGAGAGAGAGAGAGAGAGAGAGAGAGAGAGAGAGATTAGAAGATGCATCTGTGCGATGCGCAAATAATTTTAAGAAAAAAGCAGATAAAAATAAATGCAATAGTATTAATTTGAAGTTTTGATAGCCTTAAATAGTGATAACATACTAAAAAAAAATTCTTAACATGAAAGAGATTGAATCGCAAAAAGCATGTCACATAATATTAAAATTTGATGCAAGTGATACTCAGAGGAGCATTAGCAAATCTTTATTGTCATAGCCTTGTAGAACCCTTACAATCTAAATAAAAGAAATTTAGATATCAATAGTTCTTAAAATATCTTTCACACGAATGACTCTTTTCTTATCTTATTTTTGCTTTGGGTTTTTAATGAATATTTCTTTCATGTACTTAGTACTTTAACCTTTCTCAAAATGCACTAATCAAACGTGAGTCTTATTAGAAATTACGTTAAATTCGTGCCTAAACATCAAATACCTCTAGAAAAAAAATATATCACCACTCAAAACCACAATTTTCTTTATTCACTATTAATACGAAATTTTCCAATAGCTTTTGCAGGGAGAAAAATAATCTTGATAATCAAATAATCTTCTATCCATGCTAGGTGTTCCATGTAAGTTAAAACCCATCAAATAGACAAATGTACTAAAAAGAATCAGATATTAATTTCTACTTTTCAAAGGCCCAAAGAAAAAAATTATATTTACTTTAAAGATTAAACACATATTATCTACCAAACCAAATGTTTTATAGAATAATATCCATAAAATAAATAAATTATCCATTTAACTATCCATCATAAAGTAAAAATATAATCAATAGTAGTATTACTCTAAAGCTGAAGTAACTTTGAAAATCTATCAACAAGCAAAATATTATGTTTCTCATTCTTGATACCTCCATTAAAGAGAGTATAATGAATTACCTCATCTTCATGAATACATTGATATGATACTCTCTTTCTTCTCCTCAAAATTAAATTATATTTTTTGCTCACAGTAGAGAATATATAAATTCCTCTAAAAGAATTAGGACGAACACCACGTCAGAATTTTATGAATTACCATCGCTCGTCGTCTTCAGCCACGACCATCCTAAACGATTTCTTGAAAGTTTTCGAGAAATCATAGATTTTTTGTCTTTTAGGTGATTAACAAAAATAAATAAAATAGGTATTTTAATATTGAGATTGATAAGAATAAAGTTGAGTTTGAGAGAGTGATTTATTTTGTCATGGCGAAAGTTGTTTGATCAAAGTATTATCCTTGTAAAATTTCTCTGAGGACTACTGCACATATCATAGTTTGTTAAAATTTAACTATTTAGTTATAAATAAGAATTATAGGAAAAAAATTAATTCAAAATCAAAGAATAACAAATCAGAACAAAAAAGTAATAAGGAAGTCAAAACTGTCAACAAAGTTAGTCAGACAAGGAAAAGGAAAAGAGGACAAACCTTGTCCAAATTGATCTCTGCTTTTCCACCCTTCTACTCGGTTTAGTTCTATTACAAATAGAAAGTTTTGCTTTCATTATTGAATATACACAGATCCACAAATCCCCACAAAAATTACAATCCAAAAGAGTAAGAACATAAAGAGAGTTATACACCAAGACAAATATTGTAGTCTTGAGTGTCCTCTTTAGTGAGTTATTCCTTTTACAAGTGTTTTCTCCTTGTAACTGAGAGTAGTGTACTCCCATATTTATATAGCGAATCCTTCTACCACGTGGTTTTTCCCCTATATTTATTTGATGGTTTTCCACGTAAAATATTGTGTCCAACGTATTTTCATTATTTATTATCATATCAAACTTTAGTTGTGGTGCTTTCTCATCCCAACAGTGGTATCAGAGCTTCGGTTATTCTGTCTGTTTTATGCGAAGGTACTATCCGTGAATAGTAA
The DNA here is from genome assembly GCA_035772735.1 of Datura wrightii. Taxonomy (NCBI): domain Eukaryota; kingdom Viridiplantae; phylum Streptophyta; class Magnoliopsida; order Solanales; family Solanaceae; genus Datura; species Datura wrightii. The sequence continues at coordinate 7,484,208 of JASDFA010000012.1, read as the reverse complement.
ATTTTTGTGAATAGTAAAATTCGGTGAAAATACTATTCACGTGAATAGTAAAATTCGGTGACGATACAATTTGTCACGATTGTTCGCAAAAATATTCAGAAATGATCTAGAAGGGTGTGAAGCAAATAATTATGTTGAGTACAAAAAAATTTGATGTTGAGAAATTCGATGGGACTAATTTGTCATTGTGGAAAATGAAAATAAGGGCGATATTGAGAAAAAACAATTGTCTAGTTGCAATTGAAGGCAGGCCCACATACTTTACTGATGACAACAAGTGGAACGACGTAGACAGCAACGCAGTTGCTGATCTACACTTGGCACTAGCTGATCAAGTGTTGTCTAGTGTGGCTGAAAAACGGACAACGAAGGAAATATGGGATACTCTTACGGCATTGTATGAGGCCAAGTCTTTTCATAATAAAATCTTCTTAAAAATAAGATTGTATGCTCTTCGAATGGCAGAGTCCATGTTGGTTACCGAACACATCAATACTTTGAATACTCTATTGTCGCAACTTACAACAATGGGTTGCAAAATAGAGGGGACTGAACGTGCGGAGCTTCTACTTCAAAGTCTGCCTGACTCGTATGATCAACTCATCATCAACCTGACGAACAATACAAACAGTCTAGTTTTCAATGAAATTGCAACCGCTGTCCTAGAAGAAGAAAATCGGCGCAAAAATAAGGAAGACAAACAAGCAAGTTCACAGCAAGCTGAAGCTTTGACGATGATGAGAGGAAGACCAACGGAACGTGGCCCTAGTGGGAGTCACAATAGTGGTAGATCTAAATCAAGAAGTAAGAAGAGTATCAAGTGTCACAACTGTGGCAAGAAAGGGTACGTCAAGAAAGATTGATGGTTCAAGAAGAAGAGTGAACACCCTGAATCATCAAATGCTCAAGGGAATGTTGCAAATACCTCGGATGATGGTGATATTTTATGTAGTGAAGCAATATCAAATAATGAAGGCAGAAAACGTTTCACTGATGTCTAGATCATGGACATAGGAGCAAGATGGCACATGACTTCCCGGAGAGAATGGTTCCATCAATATAAACCTATTTCAGAAGGATCTGTGTTCATGGGAGACGGTCATGCTTTGAATGTTATTAGTATTGGGTCCATCAAAATAAAGATGTATGATGGCACGGTACGCACCATCCAGGAGATACGACATGTGAAAGACTTGAGGAAGAACCTATTGTCTTTGGGACAATTAGATGATAATGGATGTTCATATAAGACTCTTGGTGGAGTCATGAAAATATTGAAAGGAGCGCTTGTAGTGATGAAAGCGGAAAAACATGTTGCAAACCTATATGTGCTTAAGGGTGAAACACACCAAGAAGGAGAAGCATCAACCGTGCCAGCAAGTTTATTTGAAGAATCGACGATGATGTGGCATCGCAAACTTGGCCATATGTCGGAGCGAGGTCTGAAGATTCTTGCTGAGAAAAAGCTTCTTCCAAGGCTCAAAAAGGTTTCACTACCCTTTTGTGAGGATTGGGTTACCAGTAAGCAACATAGACTAAAGTTTAGCAGTTCCTCTGCTAAAAGCAAGGAAATATTAGATCTGGTCCACTCTGATGTCTGGCAAGCACCGGTGGAGTCCCTAGGAGGAGCAAAATATTTCGTGTCATTTATTGACAACTACTCCAGGAGATGTTGGGTGTATCCAATCAAGAGAAAGACAGATGTTTTTTCAGTTTTCAAAGAGTTCAAAGCGCGGGTGGAACTTGAATCTGAGAAAAAGATCAAGTGTTTGAGGACAGATAATGGAGGAGAATACACTAGTGATGAATTTGATAACTTCTGAAAATAATAAGGTATCAAAAGGCAGTTCACAGTGGCATATACTCCACAACAAAATGGAGTAGCAGAGCGGATGAACAAAACCTTGTTGGAACGGACAAGAGCTATGTTGGCAACTGCAGGATTGGAAAAACCATTCTGAGCAGAAGCAGTCAAAACCGCCTGTTATGTGATCAATCAGTCACCATCAACTGCAATTGATCTGAAAACGCCAATGGAGATGTGGACAGGAAAACCAGCTGATTATTCTCCTAACATATATTCGGAAGTCCTGCTTATGTTATGTACAATGCCCAAGAAAAATCGAAGTTGGATCCGAAATCCAGGGAATGCATTTTCTTAGGGTATGCTGATGGAGTCAAGGGGTATCGCTTGTGGGATCCCACTGCCCGCAAGGTGGTAATCAGTAGGGATGTTGTATTTCTTAAAAACAAGATACAAGCAAAAGAAGGTAGCACTTCAACAGATAAATCAGGGACTACTACAGTTGAAGTTGAAAAGATAGAAGAAGTCCTAGTTTCTTCTGAAGCAGCACCAGAGCACGAAGAACAAGAGCAAGCTAAGTTTGAAACTCCACAAGTTCGACGGTCAACTCGGGAGAGAAGAGAACCTGCTTGGCTCTCAGATTATTCTACAGAGGGCAATTTTGCATACTGTCTATTAACAGAAGATAGAGAGCCTTTAATTTTTCACGAGGCTATGAAAGGCCAAGAATCATCTCTGTGGATGGCAGCAATGCAAGAAGAAATTGAAGCTCTTCATAAGAATAAAACATGGGATCTTGTTCAATTACCACGAGGAAGGAAGGCCATTGGAAACAAATGGGTCTACAAGATCAAACGCAATGGTAATGATCAAGTGGAGAGGTATCGTGCAAGATTGGTGGTGAAAGGATTCACTCAGAAAGAAGGTATAGACTTCAACGATATATTTTCTCCAATGATTCAACTCATAGCCATTCGAGTCATCCTGGCGATGTGTGCTACATTTGACTTGTACTTGGAGCAGTTAGATGTCAAAACTACATTTCTTCATGGAGAGCTTGAAGAAGAAATATATATATGCTCCAACCAGAAGGTTCTGAAGAACAGAGAAAAGAAAACTTGGTTTGCAGGTTGAACAAATCTCTATACGGTCTCAAACAGGCGCCGAGGTGTTGGTATAAGAGATTTGATTCCTTCAATATAAGCCTTGGATACGACAGACATAGTTCAGATCCTTGTGTTTATTACAAGAGATTTGGTGATGGTGATTTCATTATTTTGTTGTTGTATGTTGACGACATGTTGGTAGCAGGCCCCAAAAAAGATCGTCTCACAAATTTAAAGGCACAGTTGGCTAGTGAGTTTGAAATGAAGGACTTGAGATCAGCAAACAAGATTCTAGGGATGCAAATTCACCGAGATAGAAATAATAGGAAGATTTGGCTTTCTCAAGAGAACTACTTGAAGAAAATCTTGTGACGCTTCAAGATGCTAGACTGTAAGTCAATTTCTACCCCACTTCCTATTAATTTCAAGTTATCCTCAAGTATGAATCCTAGCAATGAAGCAGAGAGGATGGAGATGTCTCGAGTACCGTATGCATCAGCAGTGGGAAGTTTAATGTTCGCCATGGTATGTACAAGACCAGACATTGCACAAGCAGTGGGAGTGGTTAGTCGATACATGGCTAATCCTGGTAGAGAGCATTGAAATGTTGTTAAGAGGATCCTGAGATATATCAAGGGTACCTCAGATGTTGCAATGTGTTATGGAGGATCAGACTTTACTGTTAAAGGTTACGTTGATTCAGATTATGCAGGTGATCTTGATAAAAGCAAGTCCACCACAGGTTATGTGTTTACTCTTGCTGGAGGAGCTGTAAGCTGGGTTTCAAAACTGCAGTCTATCATGGCTACATCTACGATGGAAGCAAAATATGTAGCAGCTACACAAGCTAGCAAAGAGGCAATATGGATGCAGATGTTACTGGAGGAGCTCGGGCACAAACAAGAGAAGGTTTCTCTATTTTGTGACAGTCAGAGTGCTTTGCGTCTTGCAAAGAATCCGTCATTTCATTCAAGGACAAAGCACATACGAGTTCAGTATCACTTTGTTCGTGAGAAGGTGGAAGAAGGCAGTGTGGATATTCAGCAAATTCACATTAATGACAACCTAGCAGATATGTTTACGAAACCGATCAACAGTATCAAGTTTATATGGTGTCAATCTTCTATTGGCCTAGCAGAAACGTAACATTGCAGTGATTGGGTAGAAAGGATAGTGTGAAGACATAATTGATTCTCAATTAAATCTTCAAGTGGGAGAATGTCAACAAAGTTAGTCAGACAAGGAAAAGGAAAAGAGGACAAACCTTGTCCAAATTGAAAAAGGAAAAGAGGACAAACCATGTCCAAATTGATCTCTGCTTCTCCACCCTTCTACACGATTTAGTTTTATTATAAATAGAACATTTTGCTTTCATTATTGAATATACACAGATCCACAAATCCCCACAAAAATTACAATTCAAAAGAGTAAGAACATAAAGAGAGTTATACACCAAGATAAATATTGTAGTCTTGAGTGTCCTCTTTAGTGAGTTATTCCTTTTACAAGTGTTTTCTCCTTGTAATTGAGAGTAGTGTACTCCCATATTTATATAGTGAATCCTTCTACCCCGTGGTTTTTCCCCTCTATTTATTTGAGGGTTTTCCATGTAAAATATTGTGTCCAACGTATTTTCATTATTTATTATCATATAAAACTTTAGTTGTGGTGCTTTCTCATCCCAACAAAAACATCATATACATGTAAAACGGATTGTGAGTCACGACACTATATAAATTAGAGATGTGAGTAAAAGTTCAAAAAACCTATTGTTTAAATAATATATATAGCAAACATCTAATATAAGCTAATAAGTTTGTGGCAGAATAGAGACTATAGTACTGAATGCATTCACCAAAATTTCTGCTCAAGATTGCTATTCAAAAATAATCTGCTAACTATCAATAATCCAAAAGTATAGGTAGTTATATTTATAGAGTTGATTACTTATATTAAAAATACAGCAAGTATACATATATACCCTCATTTGTGAAATCAACTTCTTAGAATGTTGATACGGATTCAAAATTCAAATCATAAATACACAATAAATTATTCCATCAAGACAAATTAATTTAGTCATTATTATTCATACACAAATTACAAATGAAGTTAAAGGAAGCAAATATTTAAAATTTACAATGAAAAATGATGACCTTGAGCGGCTTCATTTTAAAAAGAAAAAAGAGATGAGGATGATCAAAATTGTATTTTAAATTTAAACTACATACATGTTATATTATATTTCAATTCAAATTTGAAAAAAGTTACATCTTTCAACTTAGATCAACATCTGTTTGAATCACTTAATATCTGAAAAACGTCCTTATCCACAAAGGAGTTAGTTATTAAATCTTATAATCATGTCACTTATCTTTTAATTTTATATATCTTTTGTTAATAATTTCTTTTTCAATCTAAATATAGGGCAACAAAGCTTATAGCTAGGTACTCTAAAACATAATATAATCAATTGGATAAATTCATAAAGATATCGTAATTTGATTATCATTTATATTTTATAATTTTTGGTCTCGAGTGATTCAAAATTCATGTCCTTGAACTATCTTCTTTTCAATTAAAGATGATTGAATATTTATTAATATGTAAAACAGTTAGTTCCTTCAAGGTAACCTTATATTAATCATTTCTATCCTTTTAGTTCTATTTGGATTTAAGATTAACTATAATTACATTAATTTTAAAAAGTTATAAATTTACACAAAAAATATAACAATAATAAATTAAAGTTGACAATAAAAAGAAAATGAAACCGGAGTTAAAACAAAGGGAAAAGGAATTGAAACATACCAAACTAGGCCAATGAAAATAAAATTAACCGAAACTGAAAGAGAAAAAGAATTGGGAATACTTCTTGTTGTAAAATTGAAAGTTGAATAACTTCTACTTGTATATACCAATTGAATCATAAACGCAATATTGAAACAAACAAATCAGATATGAAAATAGAATCACCTCCTATAGTATACATAGCAAGCATCCAATAGAAAGGTAAAGTCATGATCAATTATTCATATTAGCTCTGAATGATTGCTTCATAATAATAAAAAAATAAAATCACTAATACGTTGACTGAAGAAAATTTAATAATATAGATTTAGTTGTTCTTATTCTCACACGAGAGAAGGATGTCATAAGTCATTTGAATTTACCAACTCCCAAAATATGCTTCAAAGATTATGGATTCTAAAATCACCGTTGGACATTTAGCATTTTAAGAAAATGCATGAAGAGTACAGATAAAATTAAATATGTTTCATGGGTTATGATTTCTAAAATAATAGTTGGATTTTTAATATTTTAAGAAAATACATGAAGAATTCACTTATAACCAAATCTGCTTCATAGATATTTCTAAAATCACAATTGAATTTTTAGCATTATTATAAAAAGCATGAAAATACACTTAAACACATATATGCTTTATGAATTTTTTTCTATATAAAATAACAGTTGGACCTTTAGCAATTTAAGAAAATCCATAAGGAATTCACTTATACCCTATAATGATCCTGTTTTATATTTTCAGCTTGTTTTTGTATCTTGAACCTTCCAATAGCTTCATTATCTCTTTTTTTGGCATGCAGGGATAGATGACACGACTTCCATGGTGATCGAATAATTTGAGAAGATTTTCAGTTTTTGAAGTATATGTTTCAGAAAGTTTGATCAAAGTCAAAATTTTAAGTTAACGAGGCTGATTGGAGTTTTGAAAACTCCGTTTGGTCCAATGGGTGATTTATGTCGTAGTTGAATTATCTTCATGGAGATTGAGGCACTGAAAAGTGTTATGGATCAATGAATTGAATTTAGTATTTTAAAGAATTTAGAGATTACCACAATCAACATTTGATCGAAACAATCCTAAATTAGTGATTTGATGATTCCAATAGATCTAGAATGTGTTTTATGTTCGGTTTACATATTTTATGTGATTTCTTACCTGTTCTGAACTGATCTTAATCGAGATAGCAAATAAATGATCTCTGAGTTTGGTTGATTATCTATTTTATTTGGTTTCATTATTGATTAGTTATTAGACATTGGACTTTGGGTTTACTGTTTAAGTATGTATAGAGGTTGACATGGTAAGACCAATTCTCATCATCGTTTTATAACGGATCTGTATATGATACTATTAAGTACAGCTCTTTATACTCACTCTTATTTTTCTGCACTTTTATATGCACAGTCTATCCGTGGCACGATTGGCAGGTAATATTTCTTGTTGCTGGAGCATTTTGGAAGTTTTGGAGTTAGCTACTTTATTGTCCCACGGCATTCAAACTTCTTTCCTTATTTTATTTTTCCTATATCTTTTAAACAATCTTGTAGCATTTCAAAATTTGTAATTATATTTTAGAATCTTTGTACTCATGTCACCAGATTTTATGGGTTGTAGCTCGTATTTATGCACTCTTTCATACTATAACTATGTTGATGACTTAGTTTTTATTTATTGTTTTGCTTCCACTTTAATATTGATAAAATTGGATTAGGATTATTAAATGGTTCACTTACGAAGTTCGGATAAGCGTCATCACAAGTTAAACTTTTGGATCATGACATAACCAAATTTGCTTCATGAATATTTCTGAAGTCACAATTGGTCTTTTAGAATTTCAAGAAAATATATGATTAATTTACTTGAACCCAAATCCTCTTCATGAGTTATGTTTTTCAAAATCACAGTTGACTTTTACTATTTTAAGATTATACATGAATAATTGACTTGGAAGTGATTGTGTCTCGTTGAATATGTTTCTTAAAATCACAGTTGAACTTTTAGTATTTTAAGAAAATACATGAAAAACTCACCAAATTTGCTTCATGGATTATGCATTCCAAAAAAACAGTTGCAGTTTTAGCATTTTAAAAAAATACATGAAGAATTCACTTTGAACAAAACCTTCTTCTTTGATTACGCTTTCCAAACTCACAATTGAATTTATAGCATTTTAAGAAAATACATGAAGAATTCACCTAAAACTAAATTTTCTTCATGGAGTATGCTTTCAAAATCACATGTGCACTTATAACATTTTTAGAAAAGACATGAGGAATTTACTTGGAATTAAATTTTCTTTATGGACTGTGCTTTCCAAATCACAGGTGTACTTTTAGTATTTTAATAAATACATGAAGATTTCATTTAATCATATGGTAATAACACTATTCTTAGGCATCTATATATAAATGCCTACTCCTCATCAAACTTGTTCAATCATAGTCTCTTCTCTCCCAAAGAAAGTGCTTCTTTTAAATTGAGCATATGCAAAATATGGCTAGCAAGGAGATTGAGCAATTAAGTGAAAGTGATAGAAAAATACTCTTTCATAAAAAAATAACAAGCTTGTTTAAGAAAGCACAAGAGCTGTCAACTCTATGTGATGCACAACTTGGGCTTATTATTTTTAGTTCAGCAGAAGTTATTTCATGGCCATCTGAAACTCAAGTTAGGGAAAGAGTCGAGATGTATTTAGATTGTCCTGAGATTAAAAGGATGAATAAGCTAGTTACATATGAAACCTATCTTGACGAAATGTTGAAGGCTAAAGAAGAAAACATCAGAAAAATAGAACAAAAGAATGAGGAGAAAAGAGTGGAAATGTTGTTCAATGAAGTTGTTGAGGGAAAGAGCTTCTATGAACTCGATGCTGAAGAACTTAAAAGTCTGATAAACCTAATTGCTCTTAAGAAGGCTAAAGTTCATGAAAGAAAGAAACAACTTCATGGAAAAGATCAACCAATAGAAGGTAATGACAACAATGTTGGAGAGAAGAATGATGAAGCCCCAAAAAATTAATTTTGATTAAGATTTCATACTTTTGTTGTTGAGTCAATATTAGTTTTATATTTATTTTTCAGTAATATTTTCTATGTTGTATCATTTAGTTATCGTTATTATCAAAGTTACATAAGAGCATTCAAAGAATAGATGATCCCTACATTCAGGAGTTGTTTTACATAGAGGACAACTTTCATTCACTACAAGTCCCCATTTGATCAACCTATCCTTAGTGTACAGCTTGTTTAGAACCACCAACATTACCAGAAATATCCACTTTGATGCACCATAATTATTACATATCAGTTTCTTCCACCTGACCTTCTGAAAGGTACCTAGCAGTAGTTGATACAACTTCCTGATAGAGAACTGTCGCATTCCTTCAACCTCTTGAGCATTCAGCCCCGCTTCTTCAAAATACTTTGCAGCCTTGAAAATCCTCTACACGATCCAAGAAGCTTGTTTTTGTCTGATCTCCCAAGTCTGCTGGCCCTTAATGTAGTAAGCATGTACCCACTTCACCCACAACTTATCTTTTTTATTATTCAAGCTCCACAATAACTTGCATATTGCAGCCTTATTCCATATTGTCGGATCAAGTATGTTTACTCCTCTAGTAGTAGCAGGACTACGCAGTTTCTCCTAGGCTAGGAGAGCTTTCCTTGATATATCTTCACTACCTTCGGATAGAAATCTTCTACAGATGGCTTCCATTACTTGTATCACTTTCTTAGGCAATACAAATACTTGAGCCCAGAAAGTTTGGATTGAGAATAAAATACTTTTAATTAGCTGCAATCTTCCAGAATATGATAAGTACTTAGTAGTCCAAGAAGTGATCCTTCCCATAATCTTCTTTACCAAAGGCTAGCATTGCATGATTGATAACCTCTTAGTACTTGGGGGAATTTCCAAGTATCTGAAAGGCATATCTCCTTTAGCAAATCCCAAGAAATGCAGTATATGTTGTTGTACAGTTGATCCACACCTCCAAAGTATATACTACTTTTACTAGCATTTGTTTTAAGGCACGATGCTGTGGAAAATAAGGTGTAACAATGGTGAAGTAAAACAAATGCCTTACTTTCTCCCCTGCAAAATATTAAAAGGTCATCAGCAAACCCAAGCTGAATAATCTTAAACTTTGCACACTTTGGATGGTATTTAAATTCCTTCTCTGCCTCAAGATCTTTCAGCAATCTTGTAAAATACTCCATGGTAATAACAAATAGATAAGTGATAAAGGATCATCCTGTCTAAGTCTCTTTCTTTGTATCGAAAGGAGCAGTAGGATAGACATAATAATAATAGAATAAGAGACTGTCATAATGCATGCCATTATCCACTTCACAATCTTGGGAGGGAACTGCAAATCAGTAAGAATTTCTTCTACAAACCTCCATTCCACTTAATCATATGCCTTTTGTATGTCTACTTTTAACATGCATCTAGGGGACATGCCCTTCCTTCCGTACCCTTTAACTAATTCATGACTCAATATAATGTTATCTATTATAACTCTCCCAAGGATAAATGCAGCTTGGCTGGGATCAACAATGGTATCCATAACATTCTTCATTCTATGAGTAAACACTTTGAAAATAATTTTATACACTATATTGCAACAGGATATAGGTCTATACTCCTTTATGCTTGTGGGATTCTTCACTTTTTGTCTTAATGTCACACTGGTACAATTTAATGGCTTGAACAAGTCTCTAGATTCAAAAAACTCCAACACAGCATTAAAAACATCCTCCCCTATCACACTCCAAGCTCTTTTATAGAAACATCCATTCGTTCCATCATAGCTTGGAACCTTATTCTCATCAACATTCTCCATAGCATCAACCACCTCTTCTCTTGATATTGCTTTAATAAGTTCCACTTGCTATGATCTATTTAGCGTCTTACCAAGCTTCATGATTCTAGGATTAATTGCAGGTAGACTATCAGCTGATGTCCCCAGCTTTCAGCCACTGTATTTTAGACTTTTGTCTTATAATGCTTTCCTCTATACCAATCCATTTCTCTAGCTGTCTTTTTAGCTCTTTTTCTGCCTCAACCAGGTGTATATGCTTACTAACACTTCTCAGCTAACTTTGAGTATATTCTAGATCCTCTCTGATTGAACTAATCTTAACATGAATACTACTGAATTCTTGTTATTCAACAGCTTCAGACCTTTCTTCAGCTATTTCAACTTATACCAAACACTTTGCATTGGTTTATGTTGATTAGGTATCTGCCAAGCTTCTTGAACAATCTTTAAAAATCTATCATTTTCAGCCAGAATGTTTAAGAACTTGAAAGGCTTCTTCTGTGAACTTGAAGCAATCTCCACCTTTATGACATATGGAGAGTGTTCTAACCAAAAAGGGCCCATCACCAGTCCCTCCATATGAGGGAACATCTGTATCCACTCAGCATTAACTATAGCTCTGTCAAGTTTGATGTGTATATTCCCATTCAACCATGTATACCTCCTTCCCTCATACTTCATTTCTGCTAGATTATTATCTTGCACAAAGTTATGAAAATCTCTCTCCTCGCCTTCCTGCACATCATTACCCCTTATACTGTCCTCAGCCTCCAGTATGGTATTGAAATCTCCCATAAGTATCCATGGCCCCTGAGGTATCAACCCCGAAAGTTCCCTCCACATAATAGCTCTATATGAATAGTATGTAAACCATATATTATTGTCATATAGAAGTTCAGAATAGATCCATAAACCTCTACTCTGCCATGTACGAACTGCTCATGTATTTTTATAGGCATAAAATTAATAACCTCATCATTCCAAATTATCCATATTCTTCCCATTCCGTCTGCATTTTAGTTATCACACCATCTCCACTGCTTTGCAACCTTCTGAACAATCTTTTTGGCAAAGTTTTCCTGGACTTTATGTTCTAGTATAGCTATTAAACAAACTTTCTGCTTATTTAAGAAGACACTTAGCTCCTTTTTCTTATAAACTTTATTTATACCTCTAACATTCCAAGCCACTATATTCATGCAGATGTATTTCAAAACTACAACCAGCCCCACCCGCCTCATACCTCCCCCTGATATCTTGCATATCTGGTACTTGACCTGATTCATCAAGCATGCTAAATCCATTTGTAACATCTATGTTGCCTGCATTCTATTTTGTATGGCTCTACTTTTACTGTTGATTTACCTTTAGCTTCCTTCCATTCATGTGTCTCCTTCCCCTTATTCAAAGCTGGAAATTCTTCCTGTGACTGAATATTAACATGTACCTCAGTCTGCACATCTTGACCCCTTTTCCTCATCCAAACCTTCCCTCTTGTTGGCTCTTTTAGAGCCAATCTCTTCTCCTTCGATTTGCACCTGTGCCCCACTGTTAAAAATTCTTCACAATACACAAGCATCCAATCATACTCTATTACTTGAGTATATAGTTTCCCATTAGGGTCCTGAACAGTTACCTCATTTGGCAGAGGCTGAGAAACATTCATCTCGATGAGAAGTCGAGCATATGAAATACGCTCGATGTTTAAAGTACATTCATCTGCATAAATTGGATTCCCCATATCACTCCCAATTCGACTCAAATAACCTTCGCCATAGCAGTTAAGAGGCAGGTTTGGTAGTCGAACTTATAATGGAATCGTCGTCAAAACCTCAGCATCAAAGTTAGCTGACCAAGGCTTCCATATAATTGGTCGATTGTTCATAGTATGAGGCCCAGAGTTTAGCACTGCATCTCTATCTTCTATCAAATTAAACAGCACCACAAAAGAATCCTTGTTATGATAGTAAACCTTAGGCTTGGTTTCCAATGCCTAGTGTGCGACTAGATACCTCTCTATTGCTCCAATAGCTGGTGACTGTCCCACCACATAAAGTATTATCGCCTTCCTCCATTTCTCAGTTTTCTTATCAACCTCTAGAGCTTGCAACTGGACTACCTTTTTCCCTCCTGAACAACTGGTGCAACATAAGATAGATCCATACCTCTATTCTGTAATCTATTCCCAGTGAATAGGCTTTACCATCTCGTGCTCTCCTGCGGTATCTGCATCTCCAATATCCTCCTTGCTTGCCCATTACTCTCCTCCTTTCTGCCTTCTCCATTACTTTGGTTACCCGTTTAGCTGAATTCATGCTATTTGACTCTGGTGTAGCTTGATTTAGCACCAATGGAACAATACTTTCTACTTTGATAGTTTTCTCATATCCAGTTCATTATCCTTTGCCCCTTTCCCCTTACTAGTAGAACCAGATGTAGCTACCCTCTCCCGCAATTCTTGTTGTATTTCCTCGCGCCTTGTCTTCCGTAGTCTTCCTTGCCCCATCTCCGACAAAGGCGCAGAATAGCAATCACGCTAAACTACACTGAGAGAGAGAGAGAGAGAGAGATTAGTAGATGCATCTGTGCGATGCGTAAATAATTTTAAGAAAAAAACAGATAAAAATAAATGCAATAGTCTTAATTTTAAGTTTTGATAATCTTAAATAGTGATAACATACTAAAAAAATTCTTAACATGAGAGAGATTGAATGTCACACCCCACCTTGGGGGGTATGAGGGGCACCTGGTGCCTGCTAGACTCTAGCTCTACTTCAAGAAATGAACCGGCTATATAGCGGCTGTAAATACAGCCCCCAGCCGATTAGGCCTATAGACACCTGCAATGCACAACAGCTAACCAGAACGATGACACTATAATTCGAAGTGACTGCTATTCACATTTGTGACCGACAAGGTCACTAACTATAACCAGAAGAAGGCCCCACGCGGCCAACATCAACAACTAAACACATATATACATGCACGGCCCCACACGACTGGCTCCACCACCACAGGGAAACATCAGACTGCAAGCCTCTAGGAAGTAATAATAGAATGGTCGGGACGGGGCCCCGACCTACCCAAACTGTAATAAAAAAGGAAATAGGAGCAACCTCAGACTGTCTAGCTCCGGAGGATAGGAGCTGATAACTCTACTGACTGGATCACGAGGGATCGACTCCTCGTCTATGTGTACCTGCAGGCAAGCAATGCAGAGCCCCTACGGGCGTCAGTACCACAGGTATCGAGCATGTAAAGCAAACTGAAATATACAACTGAAATGGGTAACAACAATAACATGAAGTATAAGGAGGAATTAGCTGAGTCTATCTGGCTGAGGATAACTAGGGAGAGTTTACCTATTCTGTAACTAAACTGGGCGTACCTGACGACGTGTCATCCTACTGTCTATTAGTATCTAATAGAACATATAGATATACATATAAATACACACAATACCTGACCGAGCCCCATAAGCCGGAAGGTGCCAACCAACAGAACAATCTATTTACCCCTACCCGGGTCTAAACCAACCAAAAATAAGTCACTCCACTCATCTGATAACTGTGAGCTCCTCCTACCGGCCCCCTTGGGTACGTAGCTCAGGCCTTGGCCTCTGACAATGAACTGTGTCTAAGTCCGAAGACTCCTGCCTCTGGGCGCAAGCTCTCAACGGGGTAATCTGCTGCTGTATTTGTGACTAAAACTGCCCCTGGGTGTAAACATACAATAGGGTAATTTTATAAAAATCTGTATCTGAAACTGCTCCCGGCCACAAGCGCACACAGAGTAGTCTGCCCCTGTAAACAGGGTAATCTGGCTCTGCTCAGAGCGAACTGAACTACCCCTGCAAGCAGGGTAATCTGGACCGTATTATTATGGTGGTCAGCCATCATCGTCCTCTAGGCGGACGACATCGCCCAGCTGGGGGCGGTATCTGAATCTGGTATCGACACAGCTATAACCCAGGGGCGGCGGGGATGCTAAAGGATACCCACATGCCATAACAAGTCTCAACATGTAAAACACATACACAGCAAGCATGCTCAAATGAGAAATACTAATCATATACTCTTCTTTTATTTCAAGGCCAGTCCGTGTTAAACAAGTGTTGCTTATATTCTATTTTGCACTGTTTCTGATTGCTGGGCTAACTGCTACCTGACCTTTATCTATTTATTTGATTATTGTTATCCGTGATCTGAAGCTATATCAGTTTCTAGAGCCATATCTGTTTCTGGAGCTATATCTGTATCTGGAGCTATATCTGTGTCTCGAGCTATTTCTATATCTGATTACTGATGTGATTATATCTGGATATAACTCAATAACATAGACCATGCCATCTATAACTGGATATAGCTCAATAATATAAAATGTGTCATCTATTACCGGATACAGTCTCAACAAATGTAATACATACTATCTGTAATCTTGCTAATTCATTATACTGCTTTTACAACTTCCCTTCTAGGTATTACGTAAGAACATGCTGAGCTACTAGTGGATACCACATTAATATCTAAAATTATCTGACTATCCGTTATTCTGATTATCGCATGATACGTAATGATATACTAGCATGCTTGCTGGAAATTGTACTGAAATCGTTCCTGTACGCTGGGTATCTGTTAATAGCCTTTATTCTATTTATTTTCTAGACTGTACTTCCTAGCTTGCCAAAAGAGTAGCTTTACATACCTTAACCTCGGTTTATCCGACTAACGGACGAAGCTCGATCAGTACTCCAGCTGTTTCTCCCAACTGCATTTACATATATGTCAATTAGAACTAAATACACCAATATTCTGAAAGAAAATGTCACTTTCGATGTATATATAGCCCAAACTTTGGCTTATCGAAAAACGGTCGAAAACTCTCTATTTCTCGAAAGTCCAGAAGGGAGAAATACTCACTTTAGGGATAGGAGTATATTGACACTAATTTGGAGCGATTTCACTTACCTTAGTTCGGTAGCACGACGATTCGCCGGCTGAATTTCGCGAAACTAAATTCGTAGGAATGCTCCTTACTGCTTAGTACCTCAGTATCTGGAGTTAATTTGAGTTTGGACCACGTTTGACGGCGTAATCGAGCGATAATTTAATAGTACTTTCGCACCCTCTTTGTTTTCTCACGAGTTCTGGAAATTAAATGATGAAATACTGAAATGAACCGAAGTGGAGGCTTTATATACTTGGGCCTGGACAGGGCCAACGTGTCACAGAGCCATCGTGGAGGCTCCACCTCCGTGACACGTTGCCATCACGGAGGGTCTCTCCCCCGGCTCCTTCCGCGATGGTTCGACAGGTTTCTCGTCCGGTCTTTTCCCGGGCCTTTTTCTAGCATGTATGGCTTTCAAATACTCTTAACCAACATGCGAGTAGGCCATCTATGTGTTGGGAATTTTACGGGGTGTAACATTCTCCCCTTCTTAAGAACATTCGTCCTCGAATGTAAACTTCTACCTAGAGGACTTCTCAACTTATTCAGCTTGTTTCTAGAAAAATTTTGGTAGAGTTTCCCCTGTAATATGGACTATCCCAAAAACCTGAAATGCAGAAAAGTCCCATACAGGTACTCCACACAATACCATAACATTTAAATGATAGATTAAAATAGACCTTCTCATTTATATGTATACTATAAGGTACTGCATAAGGTAATAATATTAACATACCTGTCGCCTGACTAGGCTCGAAATAAATGAGGGTATCTAGTCTTCATATCTTCCTCCGCCTCCCAAGTCATCTCCTCTCGGTTCCTGTTACGCCACAATACCTTGACAGACGCAATATCTTTAGTTCTCAATCTACGAATCTGTCTGTCTAAGATGGCTACTGGAACCTCTTCATAGGCCATCTCTTCCATAACCTGGATATCCTGGACTGGGACTGCTCTGGATGGGTCTCCTATGCATTTCCTCAGCATAGATACATGAAAGACCGGATGAACGGATTCCAATTCTGGAGGCAAGTTCAACTCGTATGCCACTCGGCCTATCCTTCGACGAATCTGATAAGGCCCAACAAATCTCGGACTGAGCTTACCTTTCTTGCCGAATCTCATCACCCCTTTCATTGGAGATACTTTCAGAAATACCTAGTCATTCACATCAAATTCCAGGTCTCTGCGCCACAAGTCAACATATGATTTCTGGCGACTCTGTGCAGTCAGTAGGCGTTCTCTAATAAGCTTTACCTTCTTCTCTGACTGTTGAATGATGTCTGGCCTAACCAACGCTGATTCTCCCACTTCATGTTACACCCCGTAAATTTTAAATAAATAAATAGCCTAATGTCGTGTGGGTTAAGGAATTTAGAAAGCAAAAAAAAAAAAAAAAAAACATAAAATAATAATTAAAAATAAAGGTCGGTTTTCATCTTCATATAAGATGATTTCCAGCAAGAAACAGAGGGTAGCCATTCTTAGGCAAACCCACGATAATATATATAAATTTCCTTCCAATTACGCGTCGAAACGCGGTCTAAACTCCGTTCCGGCTTAGGTACAGGTGTATAAAGCTGCAGAGAGCAATCCTACGGAGTTGGTTTCATGAAATTTGGTCGTCGAAACGTCGTGCTACCGAGGTAAAGTAAATAGAATTTCTTTAAATTAGTACCAATGTGTTCCTAGCGTTGCAGTGAGCATTTATCCCTTCTGGACTATCGAGAAATAACGAGTTTTTGACCATTTTCTGAAAGGTTAAAGTTGGGATAAATATATATATATCAAAAGTGATAATTTCTCCCGAATATTAATGTATTTAGGTTTAATTGTCGTGTATATGAATGTAGTTGGGAGAAACAGCAGAAGTACCGACGGACATCACATCGGCCAGTCGGGTACTCAAAAACCAGGTATGTAAAGTTATTCTTTCGGCAAGCCAGGAAGTATAGCTTAGAAAGTAAATAGAATAAAGGCTATTAACCGATACCAGCGTACAGGAACGATTTTAGTACAATTTCCAGCAAGCATGCTAGTATATTAATTACGTATCATGCGATAATCAGAATAATAGATATTCAGGCAATACGTATTATATCTGTTGAGATTGTATCCAGTAGTAGATGGTACGTCCTATGTTATTGAGTTATATCCAGTTATAATCAGATAGACAGATAAAGGCCAGGTAGCAGTTAGTCCAGCAATCAGAAATAGTGTAAAACAGAATATAGTATCACTTATTTAATACAAACTGGCCATGAGATACAAGAAGAGAATATGGTTAGCATTTTTCATTTGAGCATGCTTGCTGTGTATGTGTTTTGTATGTTGAGACTTGTTGTGGCATGTGGGCACCCTTTAGCATTCCCACCGCCCCTGGGTTATAGCTGTGTCGATACCAGATTCAGATACCGCCACCAGCTGGGCGATGCCGTCTGACCAAAGGACGATGATGGCCGACCACCATGATAATACGGTCCAGACCACCCTGCTTGCAGGGGTAGTTCAGTTTACTCTGCGCAGAGCTAGCACACCCTGTTTACAGGGGCAGACCACTCTGCGTGCACACTGGTGCCCAGAGGCAGGAGTCTTCGGACTCAGACACAGTTTATTGTCAGAGGCGAAGGCCCGAGCTACGTACCCAAGGGGGCCGGTAGGAGGAGCTCACAATTATCAGATGAGTGGAGTGACTTGTTTTTAGTTGGTTTAGACCCGGGTAGGGGTAAATAGATTGCTTGCTTGGTTGGCACCTTCCGGCTTATGGGGGTCGGTCAGGTATTGTGTGTACTATTATGTATATTGATATGTGCTAGTAGATACTGATAGACAGAAGGACGACACGTCTTCAGGTACGCTCAGTTAGTTACAGAATGTATAAACTCTCCCCAGTTATCCTCAACTAGATAGACTCAGCTACTTCTTGCTTAAATGTCATATTATTGTGCTATTCGTTTCAGTTGCATATTTCAGTTTGCTTTACATGCTCAGTACCTGTGGTACTGACGCCCAGCGGGGCGCTGTATTGCTTGCCTACAGGTACTCACGGACGAGGAGCCGATCCCTCGTGATTTTAGCCAGCCAGTGAGTCATCAGCTCCTGTCATCCGGAGTCTGATTCCCAAGGTGTAGCTCCTTTTCTTTTGTTGTGCAGTATGGGTAGGTCGGGGCCCTGTCCTGATCATTTCTATTAAGTTCTTACAGTATTCGTAGAGGCTTGCAGTCTGTATATATTCCCTGTGGTTAGTTGAACCGGTCGTGTGAGGCCGTGTGGTCTGCTGTAGCTGTTTAGTATTTCAGTTTATGTTGGCCGTGTGTGAGCCTTAAATTGATAGTAGTGGTGACCTTGCCGGTCACGTAGTTTTACAGCAGTCTTGTGTTGAGTTACAGATAACTAGACAGCATGGTGGCCTTGTCGGCCCGCATAGGTTCCTTGTTATAAGCCTGTTTCTGGTTAGCTGTTGTTGCAGGTACAGATGGCTACAGGCCAGTTGGCCGGAGGCTGTATTTACAGCCGTTATATAGCCGATTTGTTTCTTGAAATAGGGCCAAAGCCAGCCAAAGCACCAGATGTGCTCAGGCTGGACCATTTAGTAGTCTAGAGTCTAGCAGGCACCAGGTGCCCGTCATACCCCCAAGGTGGGGTGTGACAAACTTGGTATCAGAGCAGTTCGTGTCCCAGGGAGTTTGCAAGCCGTGCTAAGCAGAGTCTTGTCTATGGATGTGTTGTGCACCACATACTATAGGCAGGAGGCTGCGAGGCATGTTAGGATTGTTACTCTTCTTTCTTACTTAGTCGTGCCATAGAACGGTACAGTATAGAGTTGGTCTTTCAAACTTACCACCCTCTTTGCTTACAGATATTATGGCAGACCAGTGGCACCCAGCTACAGGTAGAAGATTAGATACAGCAGCGGGCGAAGGCACCAGCAGGATGCCTCAGTTACAGCCAGATTCCGCCCGGTCTGAGAGCAACGCGGAGGTTTCATCTCGACCCTCCCAGCAGTCTCCGCCTCGCCAGATACCATTTGAGGCAGCACCGCCTTCCACAGCTCCTGCACCCACTTCATCTGATCAGGAGCTGCGTAGTGCGGTGGTTATGTTGACTCAGATGCTAGCTGCTCAGCGTCAGCCAGCACCACCTACAGCAGCAGAATCCCCAGGGGGGCAAGGTAGTTCCAGGGTCAGAGAATTCTTAGCGTTGGGACCCCCTCAGTTTACTGGATCGGATTCAGCGGAGGACCCTCAGGACTTTTTGGACCAGATACAGAGGATCTTTAGAGTCATGCACGTAACCCCAGCAGAATCAATTGAGTTAGCAGTGTTCCGGTTACGGGATATTGCTGTTTTGTGGTACGAAAGTTGGGAGAGATCTCGGGGAAGAGATGCAGCCCCTCCTACTTGGTCTAGCTTTTCAGAGGCCTTCCTAGACCACTACTTACCCCGGAAGGTCAGACAGGCTCAGATGGACCAGTTCTTACATTTAGAGCAGGGGGCTAGGAGCGTTCGTGAATATTCCTTACAATTCGACTCCTTAGCCCGCTATGCTCCAGCATTTGTGGACACCATGTCGTCCAGAGTCCACCGCTTTATTATGGGCCTGAATCCAGAATACATAGAGACGTGCATGACAGCTACTTTGAGAGAGGATATGGACATAGCCAGGGTGCAGGCCTTCGCACAGACAATTGAGGGCCTGAGGCAGCGACAGCGGGGTGACAGACAGGCGACTTCAGAGCAGCGCCGTAGGAGCAGACCCGCTGAGATTCAGAGGGAAATTCCTAGGGGGCCGAGACCACGGTTTTCAGATAGGCCACCCAGATCTCTACCACCGGTACAACAGCAGAGGGGCAGGTTCATTCGCCGGAGTCAGTCGGAGTCCGGTAGCAGTTCACGGACAGTAGCCTCACCTCAGCAGCGGAGGGTAGAACAGAGTAGATTTACATCCACCCCTTGTCCTATATGTCACCGACTACATTCTGGAGCCTACAGGCAGGGCTTCCCAGGGTGTTATTACTGCGGACAGGAAGGGCATTTAATGAGAGATTGTCCAGCCAGGGGACAGGGTAGTCAGGATGATCTGGATAGAGCGTCAGCAGGGCCACGAGTTCCAGCAGCCTCAGCAGGGCGCAGATCCTCAGGTTCAGGGAATAGAGGTCGAGGTAGACCAGGAGCCTCTAGCTTAGGTGCAGGCCCCAGCCGTACCTATGCATTACCGGGGAGGCAGGATTCAGAGGCATCTCCCGACGTGGTCACAGGTACATTGATTATCTGTTCGTATCCTGTTTATGTATTGATTGATCCAGGGTCTACATTGTCATATATCACACCATTTGTGGCCCGAAAGTTGGGTATCGAACCAGAATTGCTTCAGCAGCCCTTTTCAGTGCTTACACCAGTCGGTGACTCGA
Organism: Datura wrightii; assembly: GCA_035772735.1. Lineage (NCBI taxonomy): Eukaryota > Viridiplantae > Streptophyta > Magnoliopsida > Solanales > Solanaceae > Datura > Datura wrightii. The sequence goes on along the minus strand of JASDFA010000012.1, from coordinate 7,463,310 downwards.
TTACAGCTAAAAGAGTTTACCGGGGGTGTACGGTAGAGGTTGCTGATCGTCAGACCACAGTAGACTTAATAGAACTTGAGATGGTCGACTTCGATGCCATTATGGGTATGGACTGGTTAGTGCCATGCTATGCCAACTTAGAATGCTGGACCAAGATGGTCCGATTTCACTTTCCGGGGGAAGCAATGCGAGAGTGGAAAGGGAGTACACCTACGCCGAAAGGTAGGTTTATTTCCTACCTTAAGGCAAGAAAATTAATAGCAAAGGGATGTATTTTCCACCTAGTTAGAGTCCAGGACGTTCAGGTGGAACCCCCGACTCTTCAGTCTGTTTCAGTAGTTAATGAATTCCCTGACGTATTTCCAGATGAGTTGCCTGGTATCCCTCCCGAAAGGGAGATAGATTTTGCGATTGACTTGTTGCCAAGGACTCAACCTATATCCATTCCCCCGTATCGCATGGCACCAGCTGAGCTTAGAGAGTTGAAAGAGCAGTTAAAAGATTTGCTCGACAAAGGTTTTATTAGGCCTAGTACTTCCCCGTGGGGTGCGCTAGTTCTGTTTGTAAGAAAGAAAGATGGCTCACTCCGAATGTGTGTGGACTACCGGCAGCTGAATAAGGTAACAGTTAAGAACAAATACCTGCTCCCGAGAATAGATGATTTGTTTGACCAGTTGCAGGGGGCCAAATGTTTCTCTAAGATAGATCTAAGGTCCGGATATCACCAGGTCCGGGTTCGGGAGAGGGACATTCCAAAGACTGCTTTCAGGACCAGGTATGGTCACTTTGAATTTCTAGTTATGTCGTTTGGACTGACGAATGCTCCCGCAGTGTTTATGGACCTGATGAATAGCATATTTAGACCGTATTTGGATCTGTTCGTGATAGTATTTATTGATGACATTCTGGTATATTCTCGTTCAGAGACAGATCACCGGAACCATTTACGAACAGTACTCCAGATCCTTAGAGAATGTCAGTTGTACGCCAAGTTTTCTAAGTGTGAGTTCTGGCTGAACTCAGTTGCCTTTTTGGGGCACATCGTGTCGGATGCTGGTATACAGGTAGACACACAAAAAATAGAGGCGGTCAAGACATGGCCCAGACCTACCACTCCGACCGAGGTCCGCAGTTTCTTGGGTTTAGTAGGATATTATCGGAGATTTGTTGAAGGATTCTCCACTATAGCAGCACCTCTGACAAAGCTGACACAGAAAGCAGCAAAATTTCAGTGGACGGAGGCATGTGAGCAGAGTTTTCAAGAGTTGAAAGACCGATTGACCTCCGCCCCAGTACTAGCATTGCCAGAGGGAACAGATGGGTATGCGGTGTATTGCGACGCTTCAGGTTTGGGATTGGGTTGTGTGTTGATGCAACATGGTAAGGTGATTGCTTATGCTTCCAGACAGCTGAGGAAACACGAAAAGAACTATCCGACTCATGACCTGGAACTGGCCGCAGTGATCCACGCTCTGAAAATTTGGAGGCATTATCTGTATGGCGTCCATGTAGACATTTTCACAGATCATAAAAGTTTGCAATACATTTTCACACAGAGGGAGTTAAATCTGTGGCAGCGCCGCTGGCTAGAATTGTTGAAAGACTATGATGTAAATATTCTCTATCACCCAGGAAAAGCTAATGTAGTAGCAGATGCCCTGAGCCGTAAGTCAATGGGGAGTTTGGCGTATTTGCGGCCCGAGAAGCGGGAATTAGCCAAGGAAATTCATCAACTAGCTGGTTTAGCTGTTCGAGTAGTGGAGATAGAAAATAACAGAGCGGTGATTCAGAATTCTGCCGAGTCATCACTAGTTACAGAGGTAAAAGAAAGGCAGTACGAGGACCCTGACTTAGTCCAGCTCAGAGATAGAATTCAGGAGGGTAAAGAGTCAGATTTCCAAGTGACTGAAAATGAAGTACTACGTTGTGGGGGCCGTTTATGTGTCCCGAATGTTTCAGGGCTTCGCCAGCAAATCATGCATGAGGTACATTACGCTCGTTATTCCCTCCACCCAGGAGCAACAAAAATGTACCACGACATCAGAGACATCTACTAGTGGCCAGGTATGAAATCTGAAATAGCTGAATTTGTATCTAGATGTCCTAACTGCCAGCAGGTGAAAGCAGAGCACCAGAAACCGGGAGGTCTGACGCAGGATATAGCTGTGCCTATGTGGAAATGGGAAGCGATAAATATAGATTTTGTAACAGGTTTACCCCGTACCAGACGCAGAAATGATTCCATTTGGGTAATAGTTGACAGGCTGACAAAATCAGCTCATTTCCTGCCCGTGAAAGTTACCTTCTCTGCCGAGGATTATGCCGAGTTATATATCAGAGAAATAGTTAGGCTACATGGAGTGCCGGTATCCGTTATTTCAGATAGGGGAGCACAATTTACAGCTAGATTCTGGCAGTCGTTCCAGAGGGGTTTGGGAACGCAGATTAATTTGAGCACAGCATTCCACCCTCAGACAGATGGACAGGCTGAGCGGACTATCCAAACGCTCGAAGATATGCTACGAGTGTGTGTACTAGATTTTGGGGGTAGCTGGGATGAACATCTGTCGTTGATTGAATTTGCCTATAATAACAGTTATCATTCAGCTATCCAGATGGCGCCCTTTGAGGCATTATATGGGCGAAAATGTAGATCGCCGGTGGGCTGGTTTGAAGTGGGAGAATCAGCGTTGATTGGGCCAGACATCATTCAACAGTCAGAGGAGAAGGTAAAACTTATCAGAGGACGCCTGTTGACTGCTCAGAGCCGCCAGAAGTCGTATGCAGATATGCGGCGTAGAAATTTAGAATTTGCGGTAAATGACTGGGTATACCTGAAGGTGTCTCCGATGAAAGGGGTAATGAGATTTGGCAAGAAAGGCAAGCTTAGCCCGAGATTCATTGGGCCATATCAGATTCGGCGGAGAATAGGCCGAGTTGCATATGAATTGAACTTGCCTCCGGAGTTAGCATCTGTTCACCCAGTATTCCATGTATCTATGTTGAGGAAATTTGTAGGAGACCCTTCCACAGTTGTTCCAGTTCAGGATGTCCAGGTCACCGAAGAGTTAGCATATGAAGAGGTTCCAGTAGCTATCTTAGACAGACAAATCCGTAGATTGAGAACTAAAGATATTGCATCTGTCAAAGTATTGTGGCGTAACAGGAACCGAGAAGAAATGACCTGGGAAGCTGAGGAGGACATGAAAGCCAGATATCCCCACTTATTCCAAGCATAGGCAAACAAGAGGTATGTTAGAACTATTTTCCCTATTAATGCTTATACTTCATATATGAAAGCAGGCGGTTGATTATAGCCAGTTTTATACATGAATGTTACTATATCGTGTAGAGTACCTGTCTTGGGCTTTTCTGCTTTTCAAGAATTATGAGATAGTCCAGAATACAAGGGAAACTCTGCCAAAGTTTTTCTAGAAACAAGTTGAGTAAGTTGAGCAGTCCTCTAGACAGAATATCATTCGAGGACGAATGTTCTTAAGAGGGGGAGGATGTTACACCCCGTAAATTTTAAATAAATAAATAGCCTAATGTCGTGTGGGTTAAGGAATTTAGAAAGCAAAAAAAAAAAAAAAAAAAAAAAAAACATAAAATAATAATTAAAAATAAAGGTCGGTTTTCATCTTCATATAAGATGATTTCCAGCAAGAAACAGAGGGTAGCCATTCTTAGGCAAACCCACGATAATATATATAAATTTCCTTCCAATTACGCGTCGAAACGCGGTCTAAACTCTGTTCCGGCTTAGGTACAGGTGTATAAAGCTGCAGAGAGCAATCCTACGGAGTTGGTTTCGTGAAATTTGGTCGTCGAAACGTCGTGCTACCGAGGTAAAGTAAATAGAATTTCTTTAAATTAGTACCAATGTGTTCCTAGCGTTGCAGTGAGCATTTATCCCTTCTGGACTATCGAGAAATAACGAGTTTTTGACCGTTTTCTGAAAGGTTAAAGTTGGGATAAATATATATATATCAAAAGTGATAATTTCTCCCGAATATTAATGTATTTAGTTTTAATTGTCGTGTATATGAATGTAGTTGGGAGAAACAGCAGAAGTACCGACGGACATCACATCAGCCAGTCGGGTACTCAGAAACCAGGTATGTAAAGTTATTCTTTCGGCAAGCCAGGAAGTATAGCTTAGAAAGTAAATAGAATAAAGGCTATTAACCGATACCAGCGTACAGGAACGATTTTAGTACAATTTCCAGCAAGCATGCTAGTATATTAATTACGTATCATGCGATAATCAGAATAATAGATATTCAGGCAATACGTATTATATCTGTTGAGATTGTATCCAGTAGTAGATGGTACGTCCTATGTTATTGAGTTATATCCAGTTATAATCAGATAGACAGATAAAGGCCAGGTAGCAGTTAGTCCAGCAATCAGAAATAGTGTAAAACAGAATATAGTATCACTTATTTAATACAAACTGGCCATGAGATACAAGAAGAGAATATGGTTAGCATTTTTCATTTGAGCATGCTTGCTGTGTATGTGTTTTGTATGTTGAGACTTGTTGTGGCATGTGGGCACCCTTTAGCATTCCCAACGCCCCTGGGTTATAGCTGTGTCGATACCAGATTCAGATACCGCCACCAGCTGGGCGATGCCGTCTGACCAAAGGACGATGATGGCCGACCACCATGATAATACGGTCCAGACCACCCTGCTTGCAGGGGTAGTTCAGTTTACTCTGCGCAGAGCTAGCACACCCTGTTTACAGGGGCAGACCACTCTGCGTGCACACTGGTGCCCAGAGGCAGGAGTCTTCGGACTCAGACACAGTTTATTGTCAGAGGCGAAGGCCCGAGCTACGTACCCAAGGGGGCCGGTAGGAGGAGCTCACAATTATCAGATGAGTGGAGTGACTTGTTTTTAGTTGGTTTAGACCCGGGTAGGGGTAAATAGATTGCTTGCTTGGTTGGCACCTTCCGGCTTATGGGGGTCGGTCAGGTATTGTGTGTACTATTATGTATATTGATATGTGCTAGTAGATACTGATAGACAGAAGGACGACACGTCTTCAGGTACGCTCAGTTAGTTACAGAATGTATAAACTCTCCCCAGTTATCCTCAACTAGATAGACTCAGCTACTTCTTGCTTAAATGTCATATTATTGTGCTATTCGTTTCAGTTGCATATTTCAGTTTGCTTTACATGCTCAGTACCTGTGGTACTGACGCCCAGCGGGGCGCTGTATTGCTTGCCTACAGGTACTCACGGACGAGGAGCCGATCCCTCGTGATTTCAGCCAGCCAGTGAGTCATCAGCTCCTGTCATCCGGAGTCTGATTCCCAAGGTGTAGCTCCTTTTCTTTTGTTGTGCAGTATGGGTAGGTCGGGGCCCTGTCCCGATCATTTCTATTAAGTTCTTATAGTATTCGTAGAGGCTTGCAGTCTGTATATATTCCCTGTGGTTAGTTGAACCGGTCGTGTGAGGCCGTGTGGTCTGCTGTAGCTGTTTAGTATTTCAGTTTATGTTGGCCGTGTGTGAGCCTTAAATTGATAGTAGTGGTGACCTTGCCGGTCACGTAGTTTTACAGCAGTCTTGTGTTGAGTTACAGATAACTAGACAGCATGGTGGCCTTGTCGGCCCGCATAGGTTCCTTGTTATAAGCCTGTTTCTGGTTAGCTGTTGTTGCAGGTACAGATGGCTACAGGCCAGTTGGCCGGAGGCTGTATTTACAGCCGTTATATAGCCGATTTGTTTCTTGAAATAGGGCCAAAGCCAGCCAAAGCACCAGATGTGCTCAGGATGGACCATTTAGTAGTCTAGAGTCTAGCAGGCACCAGGTGCCCGTCATACCCCCCAAGGTGGGGTGTGACACTTCAAACCAGCCAACCGGCGATCTGCATTTTCGCCCATACAGGGCCTCGAAGGGCGCCATCTGGATGGTTGAGTGATAGCTATTATTATAAGCAAATTCAATTAACGGCAAATGCTCGTCCCAGCTACCTCCAAAATCTAGCACACACGCTCGTAGCATGTCCTCGAGCGTCTGAATAGTGCGCTCATCCTGTCCATCTGTTTGAGGGTGGAATGCTGTACTCAAATTAATCTGCGTTCCCAGACTTCTCTAAAACGACTGCCAAAATCTAGCTGTAAACTGTGCTCCTCTATCTGAAATAATAGATACTGGCACTCCATGTAATCTAACTATTTCTCTGATATATAATTCGGCATAATCCTCAGCCGAGAAGGTAGCTTTCACTGGCAGGAAATGAGCTGATTTTGTCAGCCTGTCAACTATTACCCAAATAGAATTTTGTCTATGTCTGGTACGGGGTTATCCTACTACAAAATCCATATTCACGGCTTCCCACTTCTAGAGAGGCACAGCTATGTCCTGAGTTAACCCACCTAGTTTCTGGTGTTCCGGTTTTACCTGTTGGCAGTTAGGACACTGGGCTACGAATTCGGCAATTTCTCTTTTCATTCCTGGCCACCAATAATTCTCCTTGATATCATGGTACATTTTCGTCGCACAGGGGTGAAGAGAATAACGGGCGTAATGTACCTCGTTCATAATCTACTGGCGGAGCTCTGAAACATCTGGAACACAGAGGCGGCCTTTACATACCAACACTTCTTCCACAGTTATCTGAAAATCTGGTGCTTTACCCTGCTGGATTCTGTCTTTGAGCTGGATCAGGTCAGGATCCTCGTACTGCCGTTCTTTTACCTCTGTAACTAACGATGACACAGTAGAGTTCTGAATCACCGCTCTGTTATTTTCTGTTTCTACTACTCGAATGGCTAAACCAGCTAGTTGATGAATTTCCTTAGCTAACTCCCACTTCTCGGGTCACAAATACGCCAAACTCCCCACTGGCTTACGGCTTAGGGCATTTGCTACTACATTAGCACTCCCTGGGTGGTAGAGAATATTTACGTCATAATCTTTCAGCAATTCTAACCAACGACGCTACCACAGATTTAACTCCCTCTGTGTGAAAATGTACTGCAGGCTTTTATGATCTGTAAAAATGTCTACATGAACACCATACAGATAATGCCTCCAGATTTTCGGAGCGTGGATCACTGCGGCCAGTTCCAGGTCATGGGTCGGATAGTTCTTTTCGTGCTTCCTCAGCTGTCTGGAAGCATAAGCCATTACCTTTCCATGCTGCATCAGCACACAACCCAGTCCAATGCCTAAAGCGTCGCAATACACTGAATAACCTTATGTACCTTCCGGCAATGCTAACACTGGGGCGGAGGTTAATCTGTCTTTTAACTCCTAGAAGCTCTGCTCACATGCCTCTGTCCATTGAAACTTCGTTCTTTTTTGCGTCAGTTTGGTCAGAGGTGCCGCTATAGTAGAGAATCCCTCAACAAATCTCCTGTAATATCCCGCTAACCCCAGAAAACTGCGAATTTCGGTTGGAGTGGTAGGCCTAGGCCAGGTTTTAACTGCTGCTATCTTCTGCGTGTCAACCTGTATACCAGCATCCGACACAATATGCCCCAAGAAGGTTACTGAGTTCAGCCAGAATTCACACTTGGAGAACTTAGCATATAATTGACGGTCCCTGAGAACTTGGAGCACTGTTTGTAAATGAGCCTAGTGATCTGCTTCAGAGAGAGAATACACCATAATATCATCAATAAACACTATCACGAACAGGTCCAGGTATGGTCTGAAAATGTTATTCATCAGGTCCATGAATATTGCTGGGGCATTCGTCAACCCAAAGGACATAACTAGGAATTCAGAGTGTCCATATCGGGTCCTAAAAGCCGTTTTGGGAATGTCTCTTTCACAAACTCAAACCTGATGATATCCAGACCGCAAGTCAATCTTGGAGAAATATCTAGCCCCCTGTAACTGATCAAACAAATCGTCTATTCTGGGAAGCGGATACTTATTCTTTACTGTAACTTTATTTAGTTGCCGGTAATCTATACACATGCGGAGCGAGCCATCCTTCTTTCTCACAAATAGAACTGGCGCACCCCACGGGGAAGTACTAGGCCTGATAAAGCCTTTGTCGAGCAAATCTTTTAACTGCTCTTTCAACTCTCTCAGCTCAGCTAGTGCCATGCGATACGGGGGAATGGATATAGGTTGAGTCCCTGGCAACAAGTCAATTGCAAAAATCTATCTCCCTTTCGGGAGGGATACCAGGCAACTCATCTGGAAATACGTCAGGGAATTCATTGACCACTGGAACAGACTGAAGGGTCGGAGGTTCCACCCGAACGTCGTGGACTCTAACTAGGTGGTAAATACATCCCTTTGCTATTAATTTTCTCGCTTGAAGGTAGGAAATAAACCTACCTTTTGGCGTAGCTGTGCTCCCTTTCCATTCTCGCACTGCTTCCCCCAGAAAGTGAAATCGGACCGTCTTGGTCCAGCATTCTAAACTGGCATAGCATGGCACTAACCAGTCCATACCCATAATGGCATCGAATTCGACCATCTCAAGTTCTATCAAGTCTACTGTGGTCTGGCGATCAGCAACCTCTACCGTACACCCTCGATAAACTCTTTTAGCTGTAATCGAGTCACCGACCGGTGTAAGCACTAAAAAGGGCTGCTGAAGCAATTCTAGTTCAATACCCAACCTCTGGGCCACAGATGGTGTAATATATGACAAGGTAGACCCTGGATCAATCAATACATAAACAGGGTATGAGCAGATAATCAATATACCTGTGACCACGTCGGGAGATGCCTCTGAATCCTGCCTCCATGGTAATGCATAGGTACGGCTGGGGCCTGCACCTGAGCCAGAGGCTCCTAATCTACCTCGGCCCCTATTTTCTGAACCTGAGGGTCTGCGCCCTGCTGAGGCTGTTGGAGCTCGTGGCCCCGCTGATGTTCTATCCAGACTATCCCGGCTACCCTGTCCTCTGGCCGGACAATCTCTTATTAAATGCCCTTCCTGTCCGCAGTAATAGCACCCTGAGAAGCCTTGCCTGCAGGCTCCAGAATGGGGTCGGTGGCATATAGGACAAGGGGTAGGTGCAAACCTACTCTGTTTTGCCCTCCACTGCTGGGGTGATTCTACTGCCCGTAAACTGCTACTGGACTCTGACTGACTCTGGTGAACAAATCTGCCTCTCTGTTGCCGTACCGGAGGTAAAGATCTGGGTAGCCTATCTGAAAACTGTGGTCTTATCCCCCTAGGGATTTCCCCCTGAATCTCAGCGGGTCTGTTTCTATGGCGCTGCTCTGAAGTCGCCTGCCTGTTGCCCCGCTGCCGCTGTCTCATGCTCTCAATTGTCTGTGCGAAGGCCTGTACCCTGGCTATGTCCATGTCCTCTCTCAAAGTAGTCGTCATGCACGTCTCTATGTAATTTGAATTTAGGCCCATAATAAAGCGATGGACTCTAGACGACATGGTGTCCACAAATGCTGGAGCATAGCGGGCTAAGGAGTCGAACTGTAAAGAGTACTCACGGACGCTCCTGGCCCCCTGCTCTAAGTGTAATAATTGGTCCATCCGGGCCATTCTGACCTCCCAGGGTAAGTAGTGGTCCAGGGAGGCCTCTGAGAAGCTGGACCAAGTAGGAGGGGCTATATCTCTTCCCCGAGATCTCTCCCAACTTTCGTACCACAAAACAGCAATATCCCTCAACCGAAACACTGCTAATTCCACTAATTCTGCTAGGGTTACGTGCATGACTCTAAAGATTCTATGCATACTCACTCTTATTTTTCTGCACTTTTATATGCGCGGTCTATCCATGGCACGAGTGGCAAGTAATATTTCTTGTTGCTGGAGCATTTTGGAAGTTTTGGAGTTAGCTACTTTATTGTCCCACGACATTCGGACTTCTTTCCTTATTTTATTTTTCCTATATCTTTTAAACAATCTTGTAGCATTATAAAATTTGTAATTATATTTTAAAATCTTTATACTCATGTCACCAGATTTTATGGGTTGTAGCTCGTATTTATGCACTCTTTTATACTATAACTATGTTGATGACTTAGTTTTTATTTATTGTTTTGCTTCCACTTTAATATTGATAAAATGGGATTAGGATTATTAAATGGTTCACTTACGAAGTTTGGATAAGCGTCATCACAACTTAAACTTTTGGATCATGACATAACCAAATTTGCTTCATGAATATTTCTGAAGTCACAATTGGACTTTTAGAATTTCAAAAAAATATATGAATAATTTACTTGCAACCAAATCCTCTTCATGAGTTATGTTTTTCAAAATCACAGTTGACTTTTACTATTTTAAGATTATACATGAAGAATTGACTTGGAAGTGATTGTGTCTCGTTGAATATGTTTCTAAAAATCACAGTTGGACTTTTAGTATTTTAAGAAAATACATGAAAAACTCACCAAATTTGCTTCATGGATTATGCATTCCAAAATAACAGTTGCAATTTTAGCATTTTAATAAAATACATGAAGAATTCACTTTGAACAAAATCTTCTTCTTTGATTACGCTTTCCAAACTCACAATTGAATTTATAGCATTTTAAGAAAATACATGAAGAATTCACCTAAAACTAAATTTTCTTCATGGAGTATGCTTTCAAAATCACATGTGCACTTATAACATTTTTAGAAAAGACATGAAGAATTTACTTGGAATTAAATTTTCTTTATGGACCGTGCTTTCCAAATCACAGGTGTACTTTTAGTATTTTAATAAATACATGAAGATTTCATTTAATCATATGGAAATAACAATATTCTTAAGCATCTATATATAAATGCCTATCCTCATCAAACTTGTTCAATCATAGTCGAGAGGTATTTAGATTTTCCTGAGATTGAAAGGATGAATAAGCTAGTTACATATGAAACCTATCTTGACGAAATGTTGAAGGCTAAAGAAGAAAACATCAGAAAAATAGAACAAAAGAATGAGGAGAAAAAAGTGGAAATGTTGTTCAATGAACTTGTTGAGGGAAAAAGCTTCTATGAACTCAATGCTGAAGAACTTAAAAGTCTGATAAACCTATTTGCTCTTAAGAAGGCTAAAGTTCATGAAAGAAAGAAACAACTTCATGAACAAGATCAACCAATAGAAGGTAATGACAACAATGTTGGAGAGAAGAATGATGAAGCCCCAAAAAATTAATTTTGATTAAGATTTCATACTTTTATTGTTGAGTCAATATAAGTTTTATATTTATTTTTCAGTAATATTTTCTATGTCGTATCATTTAGTTATCGTTATTATCATGTTGTTTGTTCTATGTTGAAGTTATTCTATTTTACTTGAAAAATTTATCTTACTCTTATTCAGACAACATTATTACATATATAAGATTTGCAGTGTTGTTGAATCTTATTTTCCATCATATATATCCTCCCTCCCATCTTCTCTCTCTAGCTAGATTAACCTAAGTTTAATTTTATTCAATGTAGATACTATCTGGGGAATTTTGATATATAAATAAATGAAATTTGTTGTCTCTTTATTAAACATATGAGAAAAGAAAAAATATGTATCTCCTCATATTTGAAGACCTCGTTAGTCCAACCCAAACATATTTCATGAATAAATGTTATATGACATATTTTTTTAAAAAAAAATTACTCCTGAGCATCTTGCTGTCTCATTTGAATCATACGGTTTGATATATGTTATGCGATAAAATTATGACATCTTATAATACTAAATTAAAATACTTTTTCTGATGTTCCTCTCTAATTGCTGCAAATTTAACTGAAAGTATGAGTTAGCGTTCAATAAAGTGATAGCAAAATTCACCCTTTTGTGATAACTTCACCCCTCTACCCCCTAGAAAGTTTACTTTTGAGATTGAAAATCAATTATCTTCCTTTCTTTTCTTATAAGTTTATAATTTAAGTTTGATTATTATTTTTTTGGTAACTATATTTTTGTTACCAAAGTATGAATTAAAAAACAGCTATCCAGCTTGTGTCACAAACTAGGACATCTCAACAAAACTACAATGCTATAGGATCTATTACATACAATCATGGATAATAATCTAACTCTAGGCTCTATTCTTCAACTTAGGCTTCAAACGAGCAAGATAGACAACCTCTTGTATAAACGATCTAACTACTTTGTCTGGGCACCATTCAATACTTTAAAATAATCTTTGATTCCTTTCTAACCATATGTGATACACACAAACTGCAAATGACATTCTCAGAATGTGTGTCGTTGCTGAGTTCCTCTTAGAATGTTGCAGTAGCCATTCTAGCTCCTCCTCCCATTTCCCAGAAACCATTTACAACCTTTGTCATACCAACAACTTGCTCCAAACCAAAGTTACATAAGAGCATTCAAAGAATAGATGATCCCTACATTCAGGAGCTGTTTTACATAGAGGACAACTTTCATTCACTACAAGTCCCCATTTGATCAACCTATCCTTAGTGTACAGCTTGTTTAGAACCACCAACATTACCAGAAATATCCACTTTGATGCACCATAATTATTACATATCAGTTTCTTCCACCTGACCTTCTGAAAGGTACCTAGCAGTAGTTGATACAACTTCCTGATAGAGAACTGTCGCATTCCTTCAACCTCTTGAGCATTCAGCCCAGCTTCTTCAAAATACTTTGCATCCTTGAAAATCCTCTACATGATCCAAGAAGCTTGTTTTTGTCCGATCTCCCAAGTCTGCTGGCCGTTAATGTAGTAAGCATGTACCCACTTCACCCACAACTTATCTTTTTTATTATTCAAGCTCCACAATAACTTGCATATTGCAGCCTTATTCCATATTGTAGAATCAAGTATGTTTACTCCTCTGGTAGTAGCAGGTCTACGCAGTTTCTCCTAGGCTAGGAGAGCCTTCCTTGATATATCTTCACTACCTTTCCATAGAAATCTTCTACAGATGGTTTCCATCACTTGTATCACTTTCTTAGGCAATACAAATACTTGAGCCCAAAAAGTTTGGATTGAGAATAAAATACTTTTAATTAGCTACAATCTTCCAGAATATGATAAGTACTTAGTAGTCCAAGAAGTGATCCTTCACATAATCTTCTCTACCAAAGGCTAGCATTGCATGATTGATAACCTCTTAGTACTTGGGGGAATTCCCAAGTATCTGAAAGGCATATCTCCTTTAGCAAATCCCAAGAGATGCGGTATATGTTGTTGTACAGTTGATCCACACCTCCAAAACGGATACTACTTTTACTAGCATTTGTTTTAAGGCCTGATGCTGTGGAAAATAAGGTGTAACAATGGTGCAGTAAAGAAACTGACTTACTTTCTCCCCTGCAAAATAGTAAAAGGTCATCAGCAAACCCAAGCTGAATAATCATAAACTTTGCACACTTTGGATGGTATTTAAATTCCTTCTCTGCCTCAAGATCTTTCAGCAATCTTGTAAAATACTCCATGGTAATAACAAATAGATAAGGTGATAAAGGATCACCCTGTCTAAGTCTCTTTCTTTGTATCGAAAGGAGCAGTAGGATAGACATAATAATAATAGAATAAGAGACTGTCATAATGCATGCCATTATCCACTTCACAATCTTGGGAGGGAACTGCAAATCAGTAAGAATTTGTTCTAAAAACCTCCATTCCACTTAATCATATGCCTTTTGTATATCTACTTTTAACATGCATCTAGGAGACATGCCCTTCCTTCCGTACCCTTTAACTAATTCATGACTCAATATAATGTTATCTATTATAACTCTCCCAAGGATAAATGCAGCTTGGCTGGGATCAACAATGATATCCATAACATTCTTCATTCTATGAGTAAGCACTTTGAAAATAATTTTATACACTATATTGCAACAGGATATAGGTCTATACTCCTTTATGCTTGTGGGATTCTTCACCTTTGGTCTTAATGTCACACTGGTACAATTTAATGGCTTGAACAAGTCTCTAGATTCAAAAAACTCCAATACAGCATTAATAACATCCTCCCGTATCACACTCCATGCTCTTTTATAGAAACATCCATTCATTCCATCATAGCTTGGGGCCTTATTCTCATCAACAACCTCCATAGCATCAACCACCTCTTCTCTTGATATTGCTTTAATAAGTTCCACTTGCTATGATCTATTTAGCCTCTTACCAAGCTTCATGATTCTAGGATTAATTACAGGTAGACGGTCAGCTGATGTCCCCAGTAGGTTCTTGTAGAACTGAATAACCTCATTTTGCACCTCATCTTCATTAGTGAGCAGTTTATCATCCAGAGACATAAGAGTCCTTATCTTTTTGTGTGTTTGTCTTTCTTTCATACTAGAAAATAATTATTTAGTGTTAGCATCCCCAACTTTCAGCCACTGTATTTTAGACTTTTGTCTTATAATGCTTTCCTCTATACCAATCCATCTCTCTAGCTGTCTTTGTAGCTCTTTTTCTGCCTCAACCAGGTGTATATGCTTACTAACACTTCTCAGCTAACTTTGAGTATATTCTAGATCCTCTCTGATTGAACTAATCTTAACATGAATACTACTGAATTCTTGTTATTCAACAGCTTCAGACCTTTCTTCAGCTATTTCAACTTATACCAAACACTTTGCATTGGTTTATGTTGATTAGGTATCTGCCAAAATTCTTGAACAATCTTTAAAAATCTATCATTTTCAGCCAGAATGTTTAAGAACTTGAAAGGCTTCTTCTGTGAACTTGAAGCAATCTCCACCTTTATGACATATGGAGAGTGTTCTAACCAAAAAGGGCCCATCACCAGTCCCTCCATATGAGGGAACATCTGTATCCACTCAGCATTAACTATAGCTCTGTCAAGTTTGATGTGTATATTCCCATTCAACCATGTATACCTCCTTCCCTCATACTTCATTTCTGCTAGATTATTATCTTGCACAAAGTTATGGAAATCTCTCTCCTCGCCTTCCTGCACATCATTACCCCTTATACTGTCCTCAGCCTCCAGTATGGTATTGAAATCTCCCATAAGTATCCATGGCCCCTGAGGTATCAACCCCGAAAGTTCCCTCCACATAATAGCTCTATATGAATAGTATGTAAACCATATATTATTGTCATATAGAAGTTCAGAATAGATCCATAAACCTCTACTCAGCCATGTACGAACTGCTCATGTATTTTTATAGGCATAAAATTAATAACCTCATCATTCCAAATTATCCATATTCTACCCCTTCCGTCTGCATTTTAGTTATCACACCATCTCCACTGCTTTGCAACCTTCTGAACAATCTTTTTGGCAAAGTTTTCCTGGACTTTATGTTCTAGTATAGCTATTAAACAAACTTTCTGCTTATTTAAGAAGACACTTAGCTCCTTTTTCTTATAAACTTTATTTATACCTCTAACATTCCAAGCCACTATATTCATGCAGATGTATTTCAAAACTACAACCAGCCCCACCCGCCTCATACCTCCCCCTGATATCTTGCATATCTGGTACTTGACCTGATTCATCAAGCATGCTAAATCCATTTGTAACATCTATGTTGCCTGCATTCTATTTTGTATGGCTCTACTTTTACTGTTGATTTACCTTTAGCTTCCTTCCATTCATGTGTCTCCTTCCCCTTATTCAAAGCTGGAAATTCTTCCTGTGACTGAATATTAACATGTACCTCAGTCTGCACATCTTGACCCCTTTTCCTCATCCAAACCTTCCCTCTTGTTGGCTCTTTTAGAGCCAATCTCTTCTCCTTCGATTTGCACCTGTGCCCCACTGTTAAAAATTCTTCACAATACACAAGCATCCAATCATACTCTATTACTTGAGTATATAGTTTCCCATTAGGGTCCTGAACAGTTACCTCATTTGGCAGAGGCTGAGAAACATTCATCTCGATGAGAAGTCGAGCATATGAAATACGCTCGATGTTTAAAGTACATTCATCTGCATAAATTGGATTCCCCATATCACTCCCAATTCGACTCAAAGAACCTTCGCCACAGCAGTTAAGAGGTAGGTTTAGTAGTCGAACTTATAATGGAATCGTCGTCAAAACCTCAGCATCAAAGTTAGCTGACCAAGGCTTCCATATAATTGGTCGATTGTTCATAGTATGAGGCCCAGAGTTTAGCACTGCATCTCTATCTTCTATCAAATTAAACAGCACCACAAAAGAATCCTTGTTATGATAGTAAACCTTAGGCTTGGTTCCAATGCCCAGTATTCGACTAGATACCTCTCTATTGCTCCAATAGCTGGTGACTCTCCCACCAGATAAAGTATTATCGCCTTCCTCCATTTCTCAGTTTTCTCATCAACCTCCAAAGCTTGCAACTGGACTACCTTTTTACCCTCCTGAACAACTGGTGCAACATAAGATAGATCCATACCTCTATTCTGTAATCTATTCCCAGTGAATAGGCTTGACCAACTCGTGCTCTCCTACGGCATCTGCATCTCCAGTTTCCTCCTTGCTTTCCCATTACTCTCCTCCTTTCTGCCTTCTCCATTACTTTGCTTACCCATCATAGCTGAATTCATACTATTTGACTCTGGTGTAGCTTGATTTAGCACCAATGGAACAGTACTTTACTATGACAGTTTTCTCATATCCAGTTCATTATCCTTTTCCCCTTTCCCCTTACTAGTAGAACCAGATTTAGCTACCCTCTCCCGCAATTCTTGTTGAATTTCCTCGCGCCTTGTCTTCCGTAGTCTTCCTTGCCCCATCTCCGGCAAAGGCGCAGAATAGCAATCACGCTAAACTACACTGAGAGAGAGAGAGAGAGAGAGAGAGAGAGAGATTAGTAGATGCATCTGTGCGATGCGCAAATAATAGTAAAATTTCGTGAATAGTAAAATCCGGTGAAAATACTATTCATGTGAATAGTAAAATTCGGTGACGATACAGTTTGTCACGATTGTTCACAAAAATATTGAAAAATGATCTATAATGGTGTGAAGCAAATAACAATGTTGAGTACAAAAAAGTTTGACGTTGAGAAATTTAATGGGACTAATTTCTCATTGTGGAAAATGAAAATAAGGGCGATACTGACAAAAGACAATTGTCTAGTTGAAATTGAAGGCAGGCCCACATACTTTACTGATGACAGCAAGTGGAACGACGTAGACAGCAACGCAGTTGCTGATCTACACTTGGCACTAGCTGATCAAGTGTTGTCTAGTGTGGTTGAAAAACGGACAGCGAAGGAAATACGGGATAATCTTACGGCATTGCATGAGGCCAAGTCTTTTCATAATAAAATCTTCTTAAAAAGAAGATTGTATACTCTTCGAATGGCAGAGTCCATGTCGGTTACCGAACACATCAATATTTTGAATACTCTATTTTCGCAACTTACAACAATGGGTTGCAAAATAGAGGGGACTGAACGTGCGGAGCTTCTACTTCAAAGTCTGCCTGACTCGTATGATCTACTCATCAACCTGACGAACAATACAAACAGTCTAGTTTTCAATGAAATTGTAGCCGCTGTCCTAGAAGAAGAAAATCGGCGCAAAAATACGGAAGACAAACAAGCAAGTTCGCAGCAAGCTGAAGCTTTGACGATGGTGAGAGGAAGACCAACGGAACGTGGCCCCAGTGGGAGTCACAATCATGGTAGATCTAAATCAAGAAGTAAGAAGAATATCAAGTGTCACAACTGTGGCAAGAAACGGTACGTCAAGAAAGATTGTTGGTTCAAGAAGAAGAGTGAACACCCTGAATCATCAAATGCTCAAGGGAATGTTGCAAATACCTCGGATGATGGTGATATTTTATGTAGTGAAGCAATATCAAATAATGAAGGCAGAAAATGTTTCACTAATGTCTAGATCATGGACATAGGAGCAACATGGCACATGACTTCCCGGAGAGAATGGTTCCATCAATATAAACCTATTTCAGGAGGATCTGTGTTCATGGGAGACGATCATGCTTTGAATGTTATTGGTATTGGTTCCATCAAAATAAAGATGTATGATGGCACGGTACGCACCATCCAGGAGATACGACATGTGAAAGACTTGAGGAAGAACCTATTGTCTTTGGGACTATTAGATGATAATGGATGTTCATATAAGACTCATGGTGGAGTCATGAAAATATTGAAAGGAGCGCTTGTAGTGATGAAAACGGAAAAACTTGTTGCAAACCTATATGTGCTTAAGGGTGAAACACACCAAGAAGGAGAAGCATCAACCGTGTCAGTAAGTTCATTTGAAGAATAGACGATGATGTGGCATCGCAAACTTGGCCATATGTCGAAGCGAGGTCTGAAGATTCTTGCTGAGAAAAAGCTTCTTCCAAGGATCAAAAAGGTTTCACTACCCTTTTGTGAGGATTGGGTTACCAGTAAGCAACATAGACTAAAGTTTAGCAGTTCCTCTGCTAAAAGCAAGGAAATATTATATCTGGTCCACTCTGATGTCTGGTAAGCACCGGTGGAGTCCCTAGGAGGAGAAAAATATTTCATGTCATTTATCGACAACTACTCCAGAAGATGTTGGGTGTATCCAATCAAGAGAAAGACAGATGTTTTTTCAGTTTTCAAAGAGTTCAAAGCGCGGGTGGAACTTGAATCTAAGAAAAAGATCAAGTGTTTGAGGACAGATAATGGAGGAGAATACACTGGTGATGAATTTTATAACTTCTGTAAATAAGAAGGTATCAAAAGGCAGTTCACAGTGGCATATACTCCACAACAAAATGGAGTAGCAGAGCGGATGAACAAAACCTTGTTGGAACGGACAAGAGCTATGTTGGCAACTGCAGGATTGGAAAAACCATTTTGAGCAGAAGCAGTCGAAACCTCCTGTTATGTGATCAATCAGTCACCATCAACTGCAATTCATCTGGAAACGCCAATGGAGATGTGGACAGGAAAACCAGCTGATTATTCTCGCTTACATATATTCGGAAGTCCTGCTTATGTTATGTACAACGCCCAAGAAAAATCGAAGTTGGATCGGAAAACCAGGGAATGCATTTTCTTAGGGTATGCTGATGGAGTCATGGGGTATCCCTTGTGGGATCCCACTGCCCGCAAGGTGGTAATCAGTAGGGATTGGCCTAGAAGAAACGTAACATTGTAGTGATTGGGTAGAAAGGATAGTGTGAAGACATAATTGATTCTCAATTAAATCTTCAAGTGGGAGAATGTCAACAAAGTTAGTCAGACAAGGAAAAGAAAAAGAGGACAAACCTTGTCCAAATTGGAAAAGGAAAAGAGGACAAACCTTGTCCAAATTGAAAAAGGAAAAGAGGACAAACCTTGTCCAAATTGATCTCTGCTTCTCCACCCTTCTACACGGTTTAGTTCTATTATAAATAGAACGTTTTGCTTTCATTATTGAATATACACAGATCCACAAATCCCCACAAAAATTACAATCCAAAAGAGTAAGAACATAAAGAGAGTTATACACCAAGATAAATATTGTAGTCTTGAGTGTCCTCTTTAGTGAGTTCTTCCTTTTACAAGTGTTTTCTCCTTGTAATTGAGAGTAGTGTACTCCCATATTTATATAGTGAATCCTTCTACTCCGTGGTTTTTCCCCTCTATTTATTTGAGGGTTTTCCGCGTAAAATATTGTGTCCAACATATTTTCATTATTTACTATCATATAAAACTTTAGTTGTGGTGCTACCTCATCCCAACAAAAACATCATATACATGTAAAACGGATTGTGAGTCACGACACTATATAAATTGGAGATGTGAGTAAAAGTTCAAAAACCTATTGTTTAAATGATATATATAGCAAACATCTAATATAAGCTAATAAGTTTGTGGCAGAATAGAGACTATAGTACTGAATGCATTCACCAAAATTTCTGCTCAAGATTGCTATTCAAAAATAATCCGCTAACTATTAATAATCCAAAAGTATAGGTAGTTATATTTATAGAGTTGATTACTTATATTAAAAATACAGCAAGTATACATATATACCCTCATTTGTGAAATCAACTGCTTAGAATGTTGATATGGATTCAAAATTCAAATCATAAATACAAAATAAATTATTCCATCAAGACAAATTAATTTAGTCATTATTATTCATACACAAATTACAAATGAAGTTAAAGGAAGCAAATATTTAAAATTACAATGAAAAATGATGACCTTGAGCGGCTTCATTTTAAAAAGAAAAAAGAGATTAGGATGATCAAAATTGTATATTTAAATTTAAACTACATACATGTTATATTATATTTCAATTCAAATTTCAAAAAAGTTACATCTTTCAACTTAGATCAACATCTGTTTGAATCACTTAATATCTGAAAAATGTCCTTATCCACAAAGGAGTTAGTTATTAAATCTTATAATCATGTCACTTATCTTTTAATTTTATATATCTTTTGTTAATAATTTATTTCTCAATATAAATATAGGGCAACGAAGCTTATAGCTAGGTACTCAAACTTCATATAATCAATTGGATAAATTCATAAAGATATCATAATTTGATTATCATTTATATTTTATAATTTTTGGTCTCGAGTGATTCAAAACTCCTGTCCTTGAGCTATCTTCTTTTCAATTAAAGATGATTGAATATTTATTAATATGTAAAATGGTTAGTTCCTTAAAGGTAACCTTATATTAATCATTTCTATCCTTTTAGTTCTATTTGGATTTAAGATTAACTATAATTACATTAATTTTAATAAATTATAAATTTACCCAAAAAATATAACAAGAATAAATTAAAGTTGACAGTAAAAAGAAAATGATACCGGAGTTAAAACAAAGGGAAAAGGAATTGAGACATACCAAACTAGGCCAATGAAAATAAAATTAACCGAAACTGAAAGAGAAAAAGAATTGGGAATACTTCTTGTTGTAAAATTGAAAGTTGAATAACTTCTACTTATATATATCTATTGAATCATAAACGCAATATTGAAACAAACAAATCAGATATGAAAATACAATCACCTCCTATAGTATACATAGAAAGCATCCAATAGAAAGGTAAAGTCATGATCAATTATTCATATTAGCTCTGAATGATTGCTTCATAATAAATAAATAAAAAATCACTAATACGTTGACTGAAGAAAATTTAATAATATAGATTTAGTTGTTCTTATTCTCACACGAGAGAAGGAGTGTCATAAGTCATTTGAATTTAGCAACTCCCAAAATATGCTACAAAGATTATGGATTCTAAAATCACCGTTGGACATTTAGCATTTTAAGAAAATGCATGAAGAGTACAGATAAAATTAAATATGTTTCATAGGTTATGATTTCTGAAATAATAGTTGGATTTTTAATATTTTAAGAAAATACATGACGAATTCACTTATAACCAAATCTGCTTCATGGATATTTCTAAAATCACAATTGATTTTTTAGCATTATTATAAAAAGCATGAAAATACACATAAACACAGATATGCTTTATGAATTTTTTTCTATATAAAATTACAGAGTGACCTTTAGCAATTTAAGAAAATCCATAAGGAATTCACTTATACCCTATAATGATCCTGTTTTATATTTTCAGCTTGTTTTTGAATCTTGAACCTTCCAATAGCTTCATTATCTCTTTTTTTGGCATGCAGGGATAGGTGACACGACTTCCATGGTGATCGAATAATTTGAGAAGATTTTCAGTTTTTGAAGTATATGTTTCAGAAAGTTTGATCAAAGTCAAAATTTTAAGTTAACGAGGCTGATTGGAGTTTTGAAAACTCCGTTTGGTCCAATGGGTGATTTATGTGATAGTTGAATTATCTTCATGGAGATTGAGGCACTGAAAAGTGTTTTGGATCAATGAATTGAATTTAGTATTTTAGAGAATTTAGAGATTACCACGATCAACATTTGATCGAAACAATCCTAAATTAGTGATTTGGTGATTCCAATAGATCTAGAATGTGTTTTATGTTCGGTTTGCATATTTTATGTGACTTCTTACCTGTTCTGAACTGATCTTAATCAAGATAGCAAATAAATGATCTCTGAGTTTTGTTGATTATCTATTTTATTTGGTATCATTATTGATTAGTTATTAGACATTGGACTTTGGGTTTACTGTTTAAGTATGTATAGAGGTTGACATGGTAAGACCAATTCTCATCATCGTTTTATAAAGGATCTGTAGATGATACTATTAAGTACACATGCTCTTCATACTCACTCTTATTTTTCTGCACTTTTACATGCACGGTCTATCCATGGCACGAGTGGCAGGTAATATTTCTTGTTGCTGGAGCATTTTGGATGTTTTGGAGTTAGCTACTTTATTGTCCCACGGCATTCAGACTTCTTTCCTTATTTTATTTTTCCTATATCTTTTAAACAATCCTGTAGCATTTCAAAATTTGTCATTATATTTTAGAATCTTTGTACTCATGTCACGAGATTTTAAGGGTTGTAGCTCATATTTATGCACTCTTTTATACTATAACGATGTTGATGACTTAGTTTTTATTTATTGTTTTGCTTCCACTTTAATATTGATAAAATGGGATTAGGATTATTAAATGGTTCACTTACGAAGTTCGGATAAGCGTCATCACAACTTAAACTTTTGGATCATGACATAACCAAATTTGCTTCATGAATATTTCTGAAGTCACAATTGGACTTTGAGAATTTCAAGAAAATATATGAATAATTTACTTGCAACCAAATCCTCTTCATGAGTTATGTTTTTCAAAATCACAGTTGACATTTACTATTTTAAGAATATACATGAAGAATTGACTTGGAAGTGATTTTGTCTCATTGAATATGTTTCTAAAAATCACAGTTGGCTTTTAGTATTTTAAGAAAATACATGAAAAACTCTCCAAATTTGCTTCATGGATTATGCATTTCAAAATAACAGTTGCAGTTTTAGCATTTTAAAAAAATACATGAAGAATTCACTTTGAACCAAATCCTCTTCTTTGATTACGCTTTCCAAACTCACAATTGAATTTATAGCATTTTAAGAAAATACATGAAGAATTCACCTAAAACTAAATTTTCTTCATGGAGTATGCTTTCAAAATCACATGTTCACTTATAACATTTTTAGAAAAGACATGAAGAATTTACTTGGAATTAAATTTTCTTTATGGACCGTGCTTTCCAAATCACAGGTGTACTTTTAGTATTTTAATAAATACGTGAAGATTTTATTTAATCATATGGTAATAACAATATTCTTAGGCATCTATATATAAATGCCTATCCTCATCAAACTTGTTCAATCATAGTCGAGAGGTATTTAGATTATCCTGAGATTGAAAGGATGAATAAGCTAGTTACATATGAAACCTATCTTGACGAAATGTTGAAGGCTAAAGAAGAAAACATCAGAAAAATAG
This sequence comes from Datura wrightii, assembly GCA_035772735.1. NCBI lineage: Eukaryota > Viridiplantae > Streptophyta > Magnoliopsida > Solanales > Solanaceae > Datura > Datura wrightii. The sequence continues at coordinate 7,440,092 of JASDFA010000012.1, read as the reverse complement.
AACAAAAGAATGAGGAGAAAAAAGTGGAAATGTTGTTCAATGAAGTTGTTGAGGGAAAGAGCTTTTATGAACTCGATGCTGAAGAACTTAAAAGTCTGATAAACCTATTTGCTCTTAAGAAGGCTAAAGTTCATGAAAGAAAGAAACAACTTCATGAACAAGATCAACCAATAGAAGGTAATGACAACAATGTTGGAGAGAAGAATGATGAAGCCCCAAAAAATTAATTTTGATTAAAATTTCATACTTTTGTTGTTGAGTCAATATTAGTTTTATATTTATTTTTCAGTAATATTTTCTATGTCGTATCATTTAGTTATCGTTATTATCATGTTGTTTGTTCTATGTTGAAGTTATTCTATTTTACTCGAAAAATTTATCTTACTCTTATTCAGACAACATTATTACATATGTAAGATTTGCAGTGTTCTTGAATCTTATTTTCCATCATATATATCCTCCCTCCCATCTTCTCTCTCTAGCTAGATTAACCTAAGTTTAATTTTATTCAATGTAGATACTATCTGAGGAATTTTGATATATAAATAAATGAAATTTGTTGTCTCTTTATTAAACATATGAGAAAAGAAAAAATATGTATCTCCTCATATTTGAAGACCTCGTTAGTCCAACCCAAACATATGTCATGAATAAATGTTATATGACATATTTTTTTTTAAAAAAAATTACTCCTGAGCATCTTGCTGTCTCATTTGAATCATATGGTTTGATATATGTTATGCGATAAAATTATGACATCTTATAATACTAAATTAAAATACTTTTTCTGATGTTCCTCTCTAATTGCTGCAAATTTAACTAAAAGTATGAGTTAGCGTTCAATAAAGTGATAGCAAAATTCACCCTTTAGTGATAACTTCACCCCTCTACCCCCTAGAAAGTTTACTTTTGAGATTGAAAATCAATTATCTTCCTTTCTTTTCTTATAAGTTTATAATTTAATTTTGATTATTATTTTTTTTGGTAACTATATTTTTGTTACCAAAGTATGAATTAAAAAGCAGCTATCCAGCTTGTGTTACAAACTAGGACATCTCAACAAAACTACCATGCTATAGGATCTATTACATACAATCATGGATAATAATCTAACTCCAGACTCTATTCTTCAACTTAGGCTTCAAACGAGCAAGATAGACAACCTCTTGTATAAATGATCTAACCACTTTGTCTGGGCACCATTCAATACTTTAAAATAATCTTTGATTCCTTTCTAACCATATGTGATACACACAAACTGCAAATGACATTCTCAGAATGTGTGTCGTTGCTGAGTTCCTCTTAGAATGTTGCAGTAGCCATTCTAGCTCCTCCTCCCATTTCCCAAAAACCATTTACAACCTTTGTCATACCAACAACTTGCTCCAAACCAAAGTTACATAAGAGCATTCAAAGAATAGATGATCCCTACATTCAGGAGCTGTTTTACATAGAGGACAACTTTCATTCACTACAAGTCCCCATTTGATCAACCTATCCTTAGTGTACAACTTGTTTAGAACCACCAATATTACCAGAAATATCCACTTTGATGCACCATAATTATTACATATCAGTTTCTTCCACCTGACCTTCTGAAAGGTACCTAGCAGTAGTTGATACAACTTCCTGATAGAGAACTGTCGCATTCCTTCAACCTCTTGAGCATTCAGCCCAGCTTCTTCAAAATACTTTGCAGCCTTGAAAATCCTCTACATGATCCAAGAAGCTTGTTTTTGTCTGATCTCCCAAGTCTGCTGGCCGTTAATGTAGTAAGCATGTACCCACTTCACCCACAACTTATCTTTTTTATTATTCAAGCTCCACAATAAATTGCATATTGCAGCCTTATTCCATATTGTCGGATCAAGTATGTTTACTCCTCTGGTAGTAGCAGGTCTACGCAGTTTCTCCTAGGCTAGGAGAGCCTTCCTTGATATATCTTAACTACCTTTCCATAGAAATCTTCTACAGATGGCTTCCATTACTTGTATCACTTTCTTAGGCAATACAAATACTTGAGCCCAGAAAGTTTGGATTGAGAATAAAATACTTTTTATTAGCTGCAATCTTCTAGAATATGATAAGTACTTAGTAGTCCAAGAAGTGATCCTTCCCATAATCTTCTCTACCAAAGGCTAGCATTGCATGATTGATAACCTCTTAGTACTTGGGGGAATTCCCAAGTATCTGAAAGGCATATCTCCTTTAGCAAATCCCTAGAGATGCAGTATATGTTGTTGTACAGTTGATCCACACCTCCAAAATGGATACTACTTTTACTAGCATTTGTTTAAAGGCCTGATGCTATGGAAAATAAGGTGTAACAATGGTGCAGTAAAGCAACTGATTTACTTTCTCCCCTGCAAAATAGTAAAAGGTCATCAGCAAACCCAAGCTGAATAATCTTAAACTTTGCACACTTTGGATGGTATTTAAATTCCTTCTCTGCCTCAAGATCTTTCAGCAATCTTGTAAAATACTCCATGGTAATAACAAATAGATAAGGTGATAAAGGATCACCCTGTCTAAGTCTCTTTCTTTGTATCGAAAGGAGCAGTAGGATAGACATAATAATAATAGAATAAGAGACTGTCATAATGCATGCCATTATCCACTTCACAATCTTGGGAGGGAACTGCAAATCAGTAAGAATTTGTTCTAAAAACCTCCATTCCACTTAATCATATGCCTTTTGTATATCTACTTTTAACATGCATCTAGGTGACATGCCCTTCCTTCCGTACCCTTTAACTAATTCATGACTCAATATAATGTTATCTATTATAACTCTCCCAAGGATAAATGCATCTTGGCTGGGATCAACAATGGTATCCATAACATTCTTCATTCTATGAGTAAGCACTTTGAAAATAATTTTATACACTATATTGCAACAGGATATAGGTCTATACTCCTTTATGCTTGTGGGATTCTTCACTTTTGGTCTTAATGTCACACTGGTACAATTTAATGGCTTGAACAAGTCTCTAGATTCAAAAAACTCCAATACAGCATTAATAACATCCTCCCGTATCACACTCCATGCTCTTTTATAGAAACATCCATTCATTCCATCATAGCTTGGAGCCTTATTCTCATCAACATCCTCCATAGCATCAACCACCTCTTCTCTTGATATTGCTTTAATAAGTTCCACTTGCTATGATCTATTTAGCCTCTTACCAAGCTTCATGATTCTAGGATTAATTGCAGGTAGACTGTCAGCTGATGTCCCCAGTAGGTTCTTGTAGAACTGAATAACCTCATTTTGCACCTCATCTTCATTAGTGAGCAGTTTATCATCCAGAGACATAAGAGTCCTTATCTTTTTGTGTGTTTGTCTTTCTTTCATACTAGAAAATAAATATTTAGTGTTAGCATCCCCAGCTTTCAGCCACTGTATTTTAGACTTTTGTCTTATAATGCTTTCCTCTATACCAATCCATCTCTCTAGCTGTCTTTTTAGCTCTTTTTCTGCCTCAACCAGGTGTATATGCTTACTAACACTTCTCATCTAACTTTGAGTATATTCTAGATCCTCTCTGATTGAACTAATCTTAACATGAATACTACTGAATTCTTTGTTATTCAACAGCTTCAGACCTTTCTTCACCTATTTCAACTTATACCAAACACTTTGCATTGGTTTATGTTGATTAGGTATCTGCCAAGCTTCTTGAACAATCTTTAAAAATCTATCATTTTCAGCCATAATGTTTAAGAACTTGAAAGGCTTCTTCTGTGAACTTGAAGCAATCTCCACCTTTATGACATATGGAGAGTGTTCTAAACACAAAGGGCCCATCACCAGTCCCTCCATATGAGGGAACATCTATATCCACTCAGCATTAACTATAGCTCTGTCAAGTTTGATGTGTATATTCCCATTCAACCATGTATACCTCCTTCCCACATACTTCATTTTTGCTAGATTATTATCTTGCACAAAGTTATGGAAATCTCTCTCCTCGCCTTCCTGCACATCATTACCCCTTATACTGTCCTCAACCTCCAGTATGGTATTGAAATCTCCCATAAGTATCCATGGCCCCTGAGGTATCAAACCTGAAAGTTCCCTCCACATAATAGCTCTATCTGAATAGTTGGTAAACTATATATTGTTGTCATATAGAAGTTCAGAATAGATCTATAAACCTCTACTCAGCCATGTACGAACTGCTCATGTATTTTTATAGGCATAAAATTAATAACCTCATCATTCCAGATTATCCATATTCTACCCCTTCCGTCTGCATTTTAGTTATCACACCATCTCCACTGCTTTGCAACCTTCTGAACAATCTTTTTGGTAAAGTTTTCCTGGACTTTATGTTCTAGTATAGCTATTAAACAAACTTTCTTCTTATTTTAGAAGACACTTAGCTCCTTTTTCTTATAAACTTTATTTATACCTCTAACATTCCAAGCTACTATATTCATGCAGATGTATTATCAAAACTACAACCAGCCCCATCCGCCTCATACCTCTCCCTGATATCTTGCATATCTGGTACTTGACCTGATTCATCAAGCATGCTAAATCCATTTGTAACATCTATGTTGCCTGCATTCTGTTTTGTATGGATCTACTTTTACTGTTGATTTACCTTTAGCTTCCTCCCATTCATGTGTCTCCTTCCCCTTATTCAAAGCTGGAAATTCTTCCTGTGACTGAATATTAACATGTAGCTCAGTCTGCACATCTTGACCCCTTTTCCTCATCCAAACCTTCCCTCTTGTTGGCTCTTTTAGAGCCAATCTCTTCTCCTTCGATTTGCACCTGTGCCCCACTGTTAAAAATTCTTCACAATACACAAGCATCCAATCATACTCTATTACTTGAGTATATAGTTTCCCATTAGGGTCCTGAACAGTTACCTCATTTGGCAGAGGCTGAGCAACATTCATCTCGATGAGCAGTCGAGCATATGAAATACGCTCGATGTTTAAAGTACATTCATCTGCATAAATTGGATTCCCCATAGCACTCCCAATTTGACTCAAAGAACCTTCGCCACAGTAGTTAAGAGGCAGGTTTGGTAGTCGAACTTATAATGGAATCGTCGTCAAAACCTCAGCATTAAAATCAAAGTTAGCTGACCAAGGCTTCCATATAATTGGTCGATTGTTCATAGTATGAGGCCCAGAGTTTAGCACTGCATCTTTATCTTCTATCAAATTAAACAGCACCACAAAAGAATCCTTGTTATGATAGTAAACCTTAGGCTTGGTTTCCAATGCCCAGTATGCGACTAGATACCTCTCTATTGCTCCAATAGCTGGTGACTCTCCCACCACATAAAGTATTATCGCCTTCCTCCATTTCTCAATTTTCTTATCAACCTCCAGAGCTTGCAACTGGACTACCTTTCTACCCTCCTGAACAACTAGTGCAACATAAGATAGATTCATACCTCTATTCTGTAATCTATTCCCAGTGAATTGGCTTGACCAACTCGTGCTCTCCTGCGGCATCTGCATCTCCAATTTCCTCCTTACTTGCCCATTACTCTCCTCCTTTCTGCCTTCTCCATTACTTTGGTTACCTGTTTATCTGAATTCATGCTATTTGACTCTGGTGTAGCTTGATTTAGCACCAATGGAACAGTACTTTCTACTATGACAGTTTTCTCATATCCAGTTCATTATCCTTTGCCCCTTTCCCCTTACTAGTAGAACCAGATTTAGCTACCCTCTCCCGCAATTCTTGTTGTATTTCCTCGCGCCTTGTCTTCTGTAGCCTTCCTTGCCCCATCTCCGGCAAAAGCGTAGAATAGCAATCACGCTAAACTACACTGAGAGAGAGAGAGAGAGAGAGAAAGAGATTAGTAGATGCATCTGTGCGATGCGTAAATAATTTTAAGAAAAAAGCAGATAAAAATAAATGTAATAGTCTTAATTTTTAGTTTTGATAGTCTTAAATAGTGATAACATACAAAAAAAAATTCTTAACATGAAAGAGATTGAATCGCAAAAAGCATGTCACATAATATTAAAATTTGATGCAAGTGATACTCAGAGGAGCATTAGCAAATCTTTATTGTCATAGCCTTGTAGAACCCTTACAATCTAAATAAAAGAAATTTAGATATCAATAGTTCTTAAAATATCTTTCACATGAATGACTCTTTTCTTATCTTATTTTTTCTTTGGGTTTTTAACGAATATTTCTATCAAGTACTTAGTACTTTAACCTTTCTCAAAATATACTAATCAAACGTGAGTCTTATTAGACATTACGTTAAATTCGTGCCTGAACATCAAATACCTCTACAAAACAAATATATCACCACTCAAAGCACAATTTTCTTTATTCACGATTAATACGAAATTTTCCAATAGCTTTTGCAGGGAGAAAAATAATCTTGATAATCAAATATCTTCTATCCATGCTAGGTGTTTCACGTAAGTTAAAACCCATCAAATAGACAAATGTACTAAAAAGAATCAGATATTAATTTCTACTTTTCAAAGGCCCAAAGAAAAAAATTATATTTACTTTAAAGATTAAACATATATTATCTACCAAAACCAAATGTTTTATAGAATAATATCCATCAAATAAATAAATTATCCATTAAACTATCCATCATAAAGTAAAAATATAATCAATAGTAGTATTACTCTAAAGCTGAAGTAACTTTGGAAATCTATCAACAAGCAAAAGATTATGTTTCTCATTCTTGATACCTCCATTAAAGAGAGTATAATGAATTACCTCCTCTTCATGAATACATTGATATGATACTCTCTTTCTTCTCCTCGAAATTAAATTTTATTTTTTGCTCACAGTAGAGAATATATAAATTTCTCTAAAAGAATTAGGACGAACACCACGTTAGAATTTTATGAATTAACATCGCTCGACGTCTTCAGCCACGACCATCCTAAATGATTTCTTGAAAGTTTTCGAGAAATCATAGATTTTTTGTCTTTTAGGTGATTCACAAAATAAATAAAATAGGTATTTTAACATTGAGATTGATAAGAATAAAGTTGAGTTTGAGAGAGTGATTTATTTTGTCATGGAGAAAGTTGCTTGATCAAAGTATTATCCTTGTAAAATTTCTCTGAGGACTACTACACATATCATAGTTTGTTAAAATTTAACTATTTAGTTATAACTAAGAATTATAGGAAAAAAATTAATTCAAAATCAAAGAATAACAAATCAGAACAAAAAAGTAATAAGGAAGTCAAAACTGTCAACAAAGTTAGTCAGACAAGGAAAAGGAAAAGAGGACAAACCTTGACCAAATTGGAAAAGGAAAAGAGGACAAACCTTGTCCAAATTGATCTCTTCTTTTCCACCCTTCTACTCGGTTTAGTTCTATTACAAATAGAACGTTTTTCTTTCATTATTGAATATACACAGATCCACAAATGTCCACAAAATTACAATCCAAAAGTGTAAGAACATAAAGAGAGTTATACACCAAGACAAATATTGTAGTCTTGAGTGTCCTCTTTAGTTAGTTATTCCTTTTACAAGTGTTTTCTCCTTGTAACTGAGAGTAGTGTACTCCCATATTTATATAGTGAATCCTTCTACCCCGTGGTTTTTCCCCTCTATTTATTGGAGGGCTTTCCACATAAAATATTGTGTCCAACGTATTTTCATTATTTATTATCATATCATACTTTAGTTGTGGTGCTTTCTCATCCCAACAATTGTACCAGAGCTTCAGTTATTCTGTCTGTTTTATGCGAAGGTACTATCCGTGAATAGCAAATTTTCGTGAATAGTAAAATCCGATGAATATACTATTCACATGAATAGTAAAATTCAGTGACAATACAGTTTATCACGATTGTTCGCAAAAATATGCAGAAACGATCTAGAAGGGTGTGAAGCAAATAACAATGTTGAGTACAAAAAAGATTGACGTTGAGAAATTCAATGGGACTAATTTCTCATTATGGAAAATGAAAATAAGGGCGATATTGAGAAAAGACAATTATCTAGTGCAATTGAAGGCAGGCCCACAGACTTTACTGATGACAGCAAGTGGAACGACGTTGACAACAACGCAGTTGCTGATCTACACTTGGCACTAGCTGATCAAGTGTTGTCTAGTGTGGCTGAAAAACAGACAGCGAAGGAAATATGGGATACTCTTACGGCATTGTATGAGGCCAAGTCTTTTCATAGTAAAATCTTCTTAAAAAGAAGATTGTATACTCTTCGAATGGAAGAGTCCATGTCGGTTACCGAACACATCAATACTTTGAATACTCTATTTTCGCAACTTACAACAATGGGTTGCAAAATAGAGGGGACTGAACGTGCGGAGCTTCTACTTCAAAGTCTGCCTGACTCGTATGATCAACTCATCATCAACATGATGAACAATATAAACAGTCTAGTTTTCAATAAAATTGAAGCCGCTGTCCTAGAAGAAGAAAATCGGCGCAAAAATAAGGAAGACAAACAAGCAAGTTCGCAGCAAGCTGAAGCTTTGACGATGGTGAGAGGAAGACCAACGGAACGTGGCCTCAGTGGGAGTCACAATCATGGTAGATCTAAATCAAGAAGTAAGAAGAATATCAAGTGTCACAACTGTGGCAAGAAACGGTACGTCAAGAAAGATTGTTGGTTCAAGAAGAAGAGTGAACACCCTGAATCATCAAATGCTCAAGGGAATGTTGCAAATACCTCGGATGATGGTGATATTTTATGTAGTGAAGCAATATCAAATAATGAAGGCAGAAAATGTTTCACTGATGTCTAGATCATGGACATAGGAGTAACATGGTAGATGACTTCTCGGAGAGAATGGTTCCATCAATATAAACCTATTTCAGGAGGATCTGTGTTCATGGGAGACGATCATGCTTTGAATGTTATTGGTATTGGGTCCATCAAAATAAAGATGTATGATGGTACGGTACGCACCATCCAGGAGATACGACATGTGAAAGACTTGAGGAAGAACCTATTGTCTTTGGGACAATTAGATGATAATGGATGTTTATATAATACTCATGGTGGAGTCACGAAAATATTGAAAGGAGAGCTTGTAGTGATGAAAGCGAAAAAACTTGTTGCAAATCTATATGTGCTTAAGGGTGAAACACACCAAGAAGGAGAAGCATCAACCGTGTCAGCAAGTTCATTTGAAGAATCGACGATGATGTGGCATCGCAAACTTGGCCATATGTCGGAGCGAGGTTTGAAGATTCTTGCTGAGTAAAAGCTTCTTCCAAGGCTCAAAAAGGTTTCACTACCCTTTTGTGAGGATTGGGTTACCAGTAAGCAACATAGACTAAAGTTTAGCAGTTCCTCTGCTAAATGCAAGGAAATATTAGATCTGGTCCACTCTGATGTCTGGCAAGCACCGGTGGAGTCCCTAGGAGGAGCAAAATATTTCCTGTCATTTATCGACAACTACTCCAGAAGATGTTGGGTGTATCCAATCAAGAGAAAGACAGATGTTTTTTCAGTTTTCAAAGAGTTCAAAGCGCGGGTGGAACTTGAATATGAGAAAAGGATCAAGTGTTTGAGGATAGATAATGGAGGAGAATACACTGGTGATGAATTTGATAACTTCTGTAAATAAGAAGGTATCAAAAGGCAGTTCACAGTGGCATATACTCTATAACAAAATGGAGTAGCAGAGCGGATGAACAAAACCTTGTTGGAACGGACAAGAGCTATGTTGGAAACTGCAGGATTGGAAAAACCATTCTGAGCAAAAGCAGTCAAAACCGCCTGTTGTGTGATCAATCGGTCACCATCAACTGCAATTGATCTTAAAACGCCAATGGAGATGTGGACAGGAAAACCAGCTGATTATTCTCGCTTACATATATTCGGAAGTCCTGCTTATGTTATGTACAATGCCCAAGAAAAATCAAAGTTGGATTGGAAATCCAGGGAATGCATTTTCTTAGGGTATGCTGATGGAGTCAGGGGGTATCGCTTGTGGGATCCCACTGCCCGCAAGGTGGTAATCAGTAAAGATGTTGTATTTCTTAAAAACAAGATACAAGCAAAAGAAGGTACCACTTCAACAGAAAAATCAGAGACTACTACAGTTGAAGTTGAAAAGATAGAAGAAGTCCCAGTTTCTTCTGAAGCAGCACCAGAGCACGAAGAACAAGAGCAAGCTAAGTTTGAAACTCCACAAGTTCGACGGTCAACTCGGGAGAGAAGAGAACCAGCTTGGCTCTCAGGTTATTCTATAGAGGGCAATTTTGCATACTGTCTATTAATAGAAGATGGAGAGCCTTCAACTTTTCACGAGGCTATGAAAGGCCAAGAATCATCTCTGTGGATAGCAGCAATGCAAGAAGAAATTAAATCTCTTCATAAGAGTAAAACATGGGATCTTGTTCAATTACCACGAGGAAGGAAGGCCGTTGGAAACAAATGGGTATACAAGATCGAACGCAATGGTAGTGATCAAGTGGAGAGGTATCGTGCAATATTGGTGGTGAAAGGATTCACTCAGAAAGAAGGTATAGACTTCAACGATATATTTTCTCCAGTGGTTCGACTCACAACAATTCGAGTCGTCCTGGCGATGTGTGCTACATTCGACTTGTACATGGAGCAGTTAGATGTCAAAATTGTATTTCTTCATGGAGAGCTTGAATAAGAAATATATATGCTCCAACCATAAGGTTTTGAAGAACAGAGAAAAGAGAACTTGGTTTGCAGGTTGAACAAATATCTATACGGTCTCAAACAGGCGCCGAGGTGTTGGTATAAGAGATTTGATTCCTTCATTATAAGCCTTGGATACAATAGACATAGTTCAGATCCTTGTGTTTATTACAAGAGATTTGGTGATGGTGATTTCATTATTTTGCTGTTGTATGTTGACGACATGTTGGTAGCAGGCCCCAAAAAAGATCGTCTCACAAATTTAAAGGCACAGTGGGCTAGTGAGTTTGAAATGAAGGACTTGAGACCAGCAAACAAGATTCTAGGGATGTAAATTCACCGAGACATAAATAATAGGAAGATTTATCTTTATCAAGAGAACTACTTGAAGAAAACCTTGCGACTCTTCAAGATGCAAGACTGTAAGTCAATTTCTTCCCCACTTCCTATTAATTTCAAGTTATCCTCAAGTATGAATCCTAGAAATGAAGCAGAGAGGATGGAGATGTCTCGAGTACCGTATGCATCAGCAGTGGAAAGTTTAATGTTCGCCATGGTATGTACAAGACCAGACATTACACAAGCAGTAGGAGTGGTTAGTCGATACATGGCTAATCCTGGTAGAGAGCATTGAAATGATGTTAAGAGGATCCTGAGATATATCAAGGGTACCTCAGATGTTGCAATGTGTTATGGAGGATCAGACTTTACTGTTAAAGGTTATGTTGATTCAGATTATGCAGGTGATCTTGATAAAAGCAAGTCCACCACAGGTTATGTGTTTACTCTTGCGGGAGGAGCTGTAAGCTGGGTTTCAAGACTGCAGTCTATCATGGCTACATCTACGATGGAAGAAAAATATGTAGCAGCTACACAAGCTAGCAAAGAGGCAATATGGATGCAGATGTTACTGGAGGAGCTCGGGCACAAACAAGAGACGGTTGCTCTATTTTGTGACAGTCAGAGTGCTTTGCATCTTGCAAAGAATCCGACATTTCATTAAAGGACAAAGCACATACGAGTTCAGAATCACTTTGTTCGTGAGAAGGTGGAAGAAGGCAGTGTGGATATTCAGAAAATTCACATTAATGACAACCTAGCAGATATGTTTACAGAACCGATCAACTGTATCAAGTTTATATGGTGTCAATCTTCTATTGGCCTAATAGAAACGTAACATTGCAGTGATTGGGTAGAAAGGATAGTCTGAAGACATAATTGATTCTCAATTAAATCTTCATGTGGGAGAATGTCAACAAAGTTAGTCAGACAAGGAAAAGGAAAAGAGGACAAACCTTGTCCAAATTGAAAAAGGAAAAGGGGACAAACCTTGTCCAAATTGATCTCTGCTTCTCCACCCTTCTACAAGGTTTAGTTTTATTATAAATAGAACATTTTGCTTTCATTAATGAATATACACAGATCCACAAATCCACACAAAAATTACAATCCAAAAGAGTAAGAACATAAAGAGAGTTATACACCAAGATAAATATTGTAGTCTTGAGTGTCCTCTTTAGTGATATATTCCTTTTACAAGTGTTTTCTCCTTGTAATTGAGAGTAGTGTGCTCCCATATTTATATAGTGAATCTTTCCACCCCGTGGTTTTTCCCCTCTATTTATTTGAGGGTTTTCCACGTAAAATATTGTGTCCAACGTATTCTCATTATTTATTATCATATAAAACTTTAGTTGTGGTGCTTCCTCATCCCAACAAAAACATCATATACATGTAAAACGGATTGTGAGTCACGACACTATATAAATTGGAGATGTGAGTAAAACTTCAAAAAATCTATTGTTTAAATGATATATATAGCAAACATCTAATATAAGCTAATAAGTTTGTGGCGGAATAGAGACTATAGTACTGAATGCATTCACCAAAATTTCTGCTCAAGATTGCTATTCAAAAATAATCTGCTAACTATCAATAATCCAAAAGTATAGGTAGTTATATTTATAGAGTTGATTACTTATATTAAAAATACAGCAAGTATACATATATACCCTCATTTGTGAAATCAACTGCTTAGAATGTTGATATGGATTCAAAATTTAAATCATAAATACACAATAAATTATTCCATCAAGACAAATTAATTTAGTCATTATATTCATACACAAATTACAAATGAAGTTAAAGGAAGCAAATATTTAAAATTTACAATGAAAAATGATGACCTTGAGCGACTTCATTTTAAAAAGAAAAAAGAGATGAGGATGATCAAAATTGTATATTTAAATTTAAACTACATACATGTTATATTATATTTCAATTCAAATTTCAAAAAAGTTACATTTTTCAACTTAGATCAACATCTGTTTGAATCACTTAATATCTGAAAAACGTCCTTATCCACAAAGGAGTTAGTTATTAAATCTTATAATCATGTCACTTATCTTTTAATTTTATATATCTTTTGTTAATAATTTCTTTTTCAATCTAAATATAGAGCAACGAAGCTTATAGCTAGGTACTCTAAAACTTAATATAATCAATTGGATAAATTCATAAAGATATCGTAATTTGATTATCATTTATATTTTATAATTTTTGGTCTCGAGTGATTCAAAATTCCTGTCCTAGAACTATCTTCTTTTCAATTAAAGATGATTGAATATATATTAATAAGTAAAACAGTTAGTTCCTTCAAGCTAACCTTTTATTAATCATTTCTATCCTTTTAGTTCTATTTGGATTTAAGATTAACTATAATTACATTAATTTTAAAAAATTATAAATTTACACAAAAAATATAACAAGAATAAATTAAAGTTGACAATAAAAAAGAAAATGAAACCGGAGTTAAAACAAAGGGAAAAGGAATTGAAACATACCAAACTAGGCCAATGAAAATAAAGTTAACCGAAACTGAAAGAGAAAAACAATTGGGAATACTTCTTTTTGTAAAATTGAAAGTTGAATAACTTCTACTTGTATATATCTATTGAATCATAAACGCAATATTGAAACAAACAAATCATATATGAAAATAGAATCACCTCCTATAATATACATAGCAAGCATCCAATAGAAAGGTAAAGTCATGATCAATTATTCATATTAGCTCTGAATGATTGCTTCATAATAAAAAAAATAAAATCACTAATACGCTGACTGAAGAAAATTTAATAATATAGATTTAGTTGTTCTTATTCTCACACGAGAGAAGGAGTGTCATAAGTCATTTGAATTTACCAACTCCCAAAATATGCTTCAAAGATTATGGATTCTAAAATCACCGTTGGACATTTAGCATTTTAAGAAAATGCATGAAGAGTACAGATAAAATTAAATATGTTTCATAGGTTATGATTTCTGAAATAATAGTTGGATTTTTAATATTTTAAGAAAATACATGAAGAATTCACTTATAACCAAATCTGCTTCATAGATATTTCTAAAATCACAATTGAATTTTTAGCATTATTATATAAAGCATGAAAATACACTTAAACACAAAGATGCTTTATGAATTTTTTTCTATATAAAATAACAGTTGGACCTTTAGCAATTTAAGAAAATCCATAAGGAATTCACTTATACCCTATAATGATCCTGTTTTATATTTTCAGCTTGTTTTTGTATCTTGAACCTTCCAATAGCTTCATTATCTCTTTTTTTGGCATGCAGGGATAGGTGACACGACTTCCATGGTGATCGAATAATTTGAGAAGATTTTCAGTTTTTGAAGTATATGTTTCAGAAAGTTTGATCAAAGTCAAAATTTTAAGTTAACGAGGCTGATTGGAGTTTTGAAAACTCCGTTTGGTCCAATGGGTGATTTATGTCGTAGTTGAATTATCTTCATGGAGATTGAGGCACTGAAAAGTGTTTTGGATCAATGAATTGAATTTAGTATTTTAGAGAATTTAGAGATTACCACGATCAACATTTGATCGAAACAATCCTAAATTAGTGATTTGATGATTCCAATAGATCTAGAATGTGTTTTATGTTTGGTTTGCATATTTTATGTGACTTCTTACCTGTTCTGAACTGATCTTAATCGAGATAGCAAATAAATGATCTTTGAGTTTTGTTGATTATCTATTTTATTTGGTTTCATTATTGATTAGTTATTAGACATTGGACTTTGGGTTTACTGTTTAAGTATGTATAGAGGTTGACATGGTAAGACCAATTCTCATCATCGTTTTATAACGGATCTGTAGATGATACTATTAAGTACGCATGCTCTTCATACTCACTCTTATTTTTCTGCACTTTTATACGCACGGTCTATCCATGGCACGATTGGCAGGTAATATTTCTTGTTGCTGGAGCATTTTGGAAGTGTTGGAGTTAGCTACTTTATTGTCCGATGGCATTCAGACTTCTTTCCTTATTTTATTTTTCCTATATCTTTTAAACAATCTTGTAGCATTTCAAAATTTGTAATTATATTTTAGAATCTTTGTACTCATGTCACCAGATTTTATGGGTTGTAGCTCGTATTTATGCACTCTATTATACTATAACTATGTTGATGACTTAGTTTTTATTTATTGTTTTGCTTCCACTTTTATATTAATAAAATTGGATTAGGATTATTAAATGGTTCACTTACGAAGTTCGGATAAGCGTCATCACAAGTTAAACTTTTGGATCATGACATAACCAAATTTGCTTCATGAATATTTCTGAAGTCATAATTGGACTTTTAGAATTTCAAGAAAATATATGATTAATTTACTTGCAACCAAATCCTCTTTATGAGTTATGTTTTTCAAAATCACATTTGACTTTTACTATTTTAAGAATATACATGAAGAATTGACTTGGAAGTGATTGTGTCTCGTTGAATATGTTTCTAAAAATCACAGTTGGACTTTTAGTATTTTAAGAAAATACATGAAAAACTCACCAAATTTGCTTCATGGATTATGCATTCCAAAATAACAGTTGCAGTTTTAGCATTTTAAAAAAATACATGAAGAATTCACTTTGAACAAAATCTTCTTCTTTGATTACGCTTTCCAAACTCACAGTTGAATTTATAGCATTTTAAGAAAATACATGAAGAATTCACCTAAAACTAAATTATCTTCATGGAGTATGCTTTCAAAATCACATGTGCACTTATAATATTTTTAGAAAATACATGAAGAATTTACTTGGAATTAAATTTTCTTTATGGACCGTGCTTTCCAAATCACAGGTGTACTTTTAGTATTTTAATAAATACATGAAGATTTCATTTAATCATGTGGTAATAACAATATTCTTAGGCATCTATATATAAATGCCTACTCCTCATCAAACTTGTTCAATCATAGTCTCTTCTCTCCCAAAGAAAGTGCTTCTTTTAAATTGAGCATATGCAAAATATGGCTAGCAAGGAGGTTGAGCAATTAAGTGAAAGTGATAGAAAAATACTCCTTCATAAAAAAATAACAAGCTTGTTTAAGAAAGCACAAGAGCTGTCAACTCTATGTGATGCACAACTTTGGCTTATTATTTTTAGTTCAGGAGAAGTTATTGCATGGCCATCTGAAAATCAAGTTAGGGAAAGAGTCGAGATGTATTTAGATTGTCCTGAGATTGAAAGGATGAATAAACTAGTTACATATGAAACCTATCTTGACGAAATGTTGAAGGCTAAAGAAGAAAACATCAGAAAAGTAGAACAAAAGAATGAGGAGAAAAAAGTGGAAATGTTGTTCAATGAAGTTGTTGAGGGAAAGAGCTTCTATGAACTCGATGCTGAAGAACTTAAAAGTCTGATAAACCTATTTGCTCTTAACAAGGCTAAAGTTCATGAAAGAAAGAAACAACTTCATGAACAACATCAACCAATAGAAGGTAATGACAACAATGTTGGAGAGAAGAATGATGAAGCCCCAAAAAATTAATTTTGATTAAGATTTCATACTTTTGTTGTTGAGTCAATATTAGTTTTATATTTATTTTTCAGTAATATTTTCTATGTCGTATCATTTAGTTATCGTTATTTTCATGTTGTTTGTTCTATGTTGAAGTTATTCTATTTTACTCGAAAAATTTATCTTACTCTTATTCAGACAACATTATTACATATATAAGATTTGCAGTGTTGTTGAATCTTATTTTCCATCATATATATCCTCCCTCCCATCTTCTCTCTCTAGCTAGATTAACCTAAGTTTAATTTTATTCAATGTAGATACTATCTGAGGAATTTTGATATATAAATAAATGAAATTTGTTGTCTCTTTATTAAACATATGAGAAAAGAAAAAATATGTATCTCCTCATATTTGAAGACCTCGTTAGTCCAACCCAAACATATGTCATGAATAAATGTTATATGACATATTTTATTTTTAAAAAAATTACTCCTGAGCATCTTGCTGTCTCATTTGAATCATATGGTTTGATATATGTTATGCGATAAAGTTATGACATCTTATAATACTAAATTAAAATACTTTTTCTGATGTTCCTCTCTTATTGCTGCAAATTTAACTAAAAGTATGTGTTAGCATTCAATAAAGTGATAGCAAAATTCACCCTTTAGTGATAACTTCACCCCTCTACCCCCTAGAAAGTTTACTTTTGAGATTGAAAATCAATTATCTTCCTTTCTTTTCTTATAAGTTTATAATTTAATTTTGATTATTATTTTTTTTGGTAACTATATTTTTGTTACCAAAGTATGAATTACAAAGCAGCTATCCAGCTTGTGTCACAAACTAGGACGTCTCAACAAAACTACAATGCTATAGGATCTATTACATACAATCAGGGATAATAATCCAACTCCGAGACTCTATTCTTCAACTTAGGCTTCAAACGAGCAAGATAGACAACCTCTTGTATACACGATCTAACCACTTTGTCTGGGCACCATTCAATACTTTAAAATAATCTTTGATTCCTTTATAACATATGTGATTCACACAAACTGCAAATGATATTCTCAGAACGTGTGTCGTTGCTGAGTTCCTCTTAGAATGTTGCAGTAGCCATTCTAGCTCCTCCTCCCATTTCCCAAAAACCATTTACAACCTTTGTCATACCAACAACTTTCTCCAAACCAAAGTTACATAAGAGCATTCAAAGAATAGATGATCCCTACATTCAGGAGCTGTTTTACACAGAGGACAACTTTCATTCACTACAAGTCCCCATTTGATCAACCTATCCTTAGTGTACAGCTTGTTTAGAACCACCAACATTACCAGAAATATCCACTTTGATGCACTATAAGTATTACATATCAGCTTCTTCCACCTGACCTTCTAAAAGGTACCTAGCAGTAGTTGATAAAACTTCCTGATAGAGAACTGTCGCATTCCTTCAACCTCTTGAGCATTCAGCCCCGCTTCTTCAAAATACTTTGCAGCCTTGAAAATCCTCTACATGATCCAAGAAGCTTGTTTTTGTCTGATCTCCCAAGTCTGTTGGCCCTTAATGTAGTAAGCATGTACCCACTTCACCCACAACTTATCTTTTTTATTATTCAAGCTCCACAATAACTTGCATATTGCAGCCTTATTCCATATTGTTGGATCAAGTATGTTTACTCCTCTGGTAGTAGCAGGTCTACGCAGTTTCTCCTAGGCTAGGAGAGCCTTCCTTGATATATCTTCACTACCTTCCCATAGAAATCTTCTACAGGTGGCTTCCATTACTTGTATCACTTTCTTAGGCAATACAAATACTTGAGCCCAGAAAGTTTGGATTGAGAATAAAATACTTTTAATTAGCTGCAATCTTCTAGAATATGATAAGTACTTAGTAGTCCAAGAAGTGATCCTTCACATAATCTTCTCTACCAAAGGCTAGCATTGCATGATTGATAACCTCTTAGTACTTGGGAGAATTCCCAAGTATCTGAAAGGCATATCTCCTTTAGCAAATCCCAAGAAATGCAGTATATGTTGTTGTACAGTTGATCCACACCTCCAAAATAGATACTACTTTTACTAGCATTTGTTTTAAGGCCTGATGATGTGGAAAATAAGGTGTAACAATGGTGCAGTAAAGCAAATGACTTACTTTCTCCCCTGCAAAATAATAAAAGGTCATCAGCAAACCCAAGCTGAATAATCATAAACTTTGCACACTTTGGATGGTATTTAAATTCCTTCTCTGCCTCAAGATCTTTCAGCAATCTTGTAAAATACTCCATGGTAATAAAAAATAGATAAGGTGATAAAGGATCACCCTGTCTAAGTCTCTTTCTTTGTATCGAAAGGAGCAGTAGGATAGACATAATAATAATAGAATAAGAGATTGTCATAATGCATGCCATTATCCACTTCACAATCTTGGGAGGGAACTGCAAATCAGTAAGAATTTGTTCTAAAAACCTCCATTCCACTTAATCATATGCCTTTTGTATGTCTAGTTTTAACATGCATCTAGGAGACACGCCCTTCCTTCCGTATCCTTTAACTAATTCATGACTCAATATAATGTTATCTATTATAACTCTCCCAAGGATAAATGCAGCTTGGCTGGGATCAACAATGGTATCCATAACATTCTTCATTCTATGAGTAAGCACTTTGAAAATAATTTTATACACTATTTTGCAACAGGATATAGGTCTATACTCCTTTATGCCATTGGGATTCTTCACTTTTGGACTTAATGTCACACTGGTACAATTTAATGGCTTGAACAAGTCTCTAGATTCAAAAAACTCCAATACAGCATTAATAACATCCTCCCCTATCACACTCCATGCTCTTTTATAGAAACATCCATTCGTTCCATCATAGCTTGGAGCCTTATTCTCATCAACATCCTCCATAGCATCAACCACCTCTTCTCTTGATATTGCTTTAGTAAGTTCCACTTGCTATGATCTATTTAGCCTCTTACCAAGCTTTATGATTCTAGGATTAATTGCAGGTAGACTGTTAGCTGAAGTCCCCAGTAGGTTCCTGTAGAACTGAATAACCTCATTTTGCACCTCATCTTCATTAGTGAGCAGTTTATCATCCAGAGACATAAGAGTCCTTATCTTTTTGTGTGTTTCTCTTTCTTTCATACTAGAAAATAAATATCTAGTGTTAGCATCCCCAGCTTTCAGCCACTGTATTTTAGACTTTTGTCTTATAATGCTTTCCTCTATACCAATCCATCTCTCTAACTGTCTTTTTAGCTCTTTTTCTGCCTCAACCGGGTGTATATGCTTACTAACACTTCTCATCTAACTTTGAGTATATTCTAGATCCTCTCTGATTGAACTAATCTTAACATGAATACTACTGAATTCTTTGTTATTCAACAGCTTCACACCTTTCTTCACCTATTTCAAGTTATACCAAACACTTTGCATTGGTTTGTGTTGATTAGGTATCTGCCAAGCTTCTTGAACAATCTTTAAAAATCTATCATTTTCACCTAGAATGTTTAAGAACTTGAAAGGCTTCTTCTGTGAACTTGAAGCAATCTCCACCTTTATGTCATATGGAGAGTGTTCTAAATAAAAAGGGCCCATCACCAGTCCCTCCATATGAGGGAACATCTATATCCACTCAGCATTAACTATAGCTCTGTCAAGTTTGATGTGTATATTCCCATTCAACCATGTATACCTCCTTCCCACATACTTCATTTCTGCTAGATTATTATCTTGCACAAAGTTATGGAAATCTCTCTCCTCGCCTTCCTGCACATCATTACCCCTTATCCTGTCCTCAGCCTCCAGTATGGTATTGAAATCTCCCATAAGTATCCATGGCCCCTGAGGTATCAAACCTGAAAGTTCCCTCCACATAATAGCTCTATCTGAATAGTATGTAAACCATATATTGTTGTCATATAGAAGTTCAGAATAGATCTATAAACCTCTACTCAGCCATGTACGAACTGCTCATGTATTTTTAAGGGCATAAAATTAATAACCTCATCATTCCAGATTATCCATATTCTACCCCTTCCGTCTGCATTTTAGTTATCACACCATCTCCACTGCTAAGCAACCTTCTGAACAATCTTTTTGGCAAAGTTTTCCTGGACTTTATGTTCTAGTATAGCTGTTAAACAAACTTTCTGCTTATTTAAGAAGACACTTAGCTCCTTTTTCTTATAAACTTTATTCATACCTCTAACATTCCAAGCTACTATATTCATGCAGATGTATTATCAAAACTACAACCAGCCCCATCCGCCTCATACCTCCCCCTGATATCTCTCATATCTGGTACTTGACCTGATTCATCAAGCATGCTAAATCCATTTGTAACATCTATGTTGCCTGCATTCTGTTTTGTATGGCTCTACTTTTATTGTTGATTTACCTTTAGCTTCCTTCCATTCATGTGTCTCCTTCCCCTTATTCAATGCTGGAAATTCTTCTTGTGACTGAATATTAACATGTACCTCAGTCTGCACATCTTGCCCCTTTTCCTCATCCAAACCTTCCCTCTTGTTGCCTCTTTTAGAGCCAATCTCTTCTCCTTCGATTTGCACCTGTGCCCCACTGTTAAAAATTCTTCACAATACACAAGCATCCAATCATACTCTATTACTTGAGTATATAGTTTCCCATTAGGGTCCTGAACAGTTACCTCATTTGGCAGAGGTTGAGCAACATTCATCTCGATGAGCAGTCGAGCATATGAAATACGCTCGATGTTTAAAGTACATTCATCTGCGTAAATTGGATTCCCCATAGCACTCCCAATTCGACTCAAAGAACCTTCGCCCCAGCAGTTAAGAGGCAGGTTTGGTAGTCGAACTTATAATAGAATCGTCGTCAAAACCTTGGCATTAAAATCAAAGTTAGCTGACCAAGGCTTCCATATAATTGGTCGATTGTTCATAGTATGAGGCCCAGAGTTTTGCACTGGATCTCTATCTTCTATCAAATTAAACAGCACCACAAAAGAATCCTTGTTATGATAGTAAACCTTAGGCTTGGTTTCCAATGCCCAGTGTGCGACTAGATACCTCTCTATTGCTCCAATAGCTGGTGACTCTCCCACCACATAAAGTATTATCGCCTTCCTCCATTTCTCAGTTTTCTTATCAACCTCTAGAGCTTGCAACTGGACTACCTTTTTACCTTCCTGAACAATTGGTGCAACATAAGATAGATCCATACCTCTATTCTGTAATCTATTCCCAGTGAATAGGCTTTACCAACTCATGCTCTCCTGGGGCATTTGCATCTCCAATTTCCTCCTTGCTTGCCCATTACTCTCCTCCTTTCTGCCTTCTCCATTACTTTGGTTACCCGTTTAGCAGAATTCATGCTATTTGACTCTGGTGTAGCTTGATTTAGCACCAATGGAACAGTACTTTCTACTATGACAGTTTTCTCATATCCAGTTCAATATCCTTTGCCCCTTTCCCCTTACTAGTAGAACCAGATTTAGCTACCCTCTCCCGCAATTCTTGTTGTATTTTCCGTAGTCTTCCTTGCCCCATCTTCGGCAAAGGCGCAGAATAGCAATCACGCTAAACTACACTGAGAGAGAGAGAGAGAGAAAGATTAGTGTAAAGATATGACACCTGGGCCTAACTCAACCTCAAAAGCTAGCTCATGAGGGGAGGATTTCCCAAGTCCATATAAATAAATCATCACTCCATTCCCCAATCAATGTGGGACTTTAACCTACTAACACCCCCCTTCACACCCAGGCCCGACTGGAGTGTGGACTGGGAGCCCAAACAGGAATGGACCTGGCTCTGATACCATGTAAAGATATGACACCTGGGCCTAACTCAACCTCAAAAGCTAGCTCATGAGGGGAGGATTGCCCAAGTCCATATGAACAAACCATCACTCCATTCCCCAATCAATGTGGGACTCTAACTTACTAACACCTTAGTAGGTTAAAGTCCCACATTGGTTGGGGAATGGACTGATGGTTTGTTTATATGGACTTGTGCAATCCTCCCCTCTTGATCTAGCTTTTGAGGTTGAGCTAGGCCCAGGTGTCATATCTTTACATGGTATCAGAGTCAGGTCCATTCCCATTTGGGCTCCCAGTCCACGCTCCAGTCGGGCCTGGGTGTGAAGGGGGGTGTTAGTAGGTTAAAGTCCCACATTGGTTGGGGAATGGACTGATGGTTTGTTTATATGGACTTGGGCAATCCTCCCCTCATGAGCTAGCTTTTGAGGTTGAGTTAGGCTCAGGTGCCATATCTTTACATGGTATCAGAGCCAGGTCCATTCCCGTTTGGGCTCCCACTCCACACTCCAGTCGGGCCTGGGTGTGAAAGGGGGTGTTAGTAGGTTAAAGTCCCACATTGGTTGGGGAATGGACTGATGGTTTGTTTATATGGACTTGTGCAATCCTCCCCTCTTGAGCTAGCTTTTGAGGTTGAGTTAGGCCCGGGTGTCATATCTTTACAATTAGTAGATGCATTTGTGCGATGCACAAATAATTTTAAGAAAAAAGCAGATAAAAATAAATGCAATAGTCTTAATTTTAAGTTTTGATAATCTTAAATAGTGATAACATACTAAAAAAAATTCTTAACATGAGAGAGATTGAATCTGTCACACCCCACCTTGGGGGGTATGACGGGCACCTGGTGCCTGCTAGACTCTGGCTCTACTTCAAGAAATGAACCGGCTATATAGCGGCTGTAATTACAGCCCCCAGCCGATTAGGCCTATAGCCACCTGCAATGCACAACAGCTAACTAGAACGATGACATTATAATCCGAAGTGACTGCTATTCACATTTGTGACCGACAAGGTCACTAACTATAACCAGAAGAAGGCCCCACGTGGCCAACATCAACAACTAAACACATATATATATGCACGACCCCACACGACCGACTCCACCACCACAGGAAAACATCAGACTGCAAGCCTCTAGGAAGTAATAATAGAATGGTCGGGACAGGGCCCCGACCTACCCAAACTGTAATCAAAAAGGAAATAGGAGCAACCTCCGGCTGTCTAGCTCTGAAGGATAGGAGCTGATAACTCTGCTGACTGGATCATGAGGGATCGACTCCTCGTCTATGTGTACCTACAGGCAAGCAATGCAGCGCCCCTACGGGCGTCAGTACCACTGGTACCGAGCATGTAAAGCAAACTGAAATATACAACTGAAATGGGTAACAACAATAACATGAAGTATAAGCAGGAAGTAGCTGAGTCTATCTGGCTAAGGATAACTGGGGAGAGTTTACCTATTCTGTAACTAAACTGGGCGTACCTAACAACGTGTCATCCTACTATCTATCAGTATCTAATAGCACATATAGATATACATATAAATACACACAATACCTGAGCGACCCCCATAAGCCGGAAGGTGCCAACCAACAGAACAATCTATTTACCCCTACCCGGGTCTAAACCAACCAAAAATAAGTCACTCCACTCATCTGATAACTGTGAGCTCCTCCTACCGGCCCCCTTGAGTACGTAGCTCAGGCCTTTGCCTCTGACAATGAACTGTGTCTGAGTCCGAAGACTCCTGCCTCTGGGCGCAAGCGCTCAACGGGGTAATATGTTATTGTATCTGTGACTGAAATTGCCCCTGGGTGTAAACATGCAACAGGGTAATTTTATAAAAATCTGTAACTGACACAAGCGCACACAGAGTAGTCTGCCCCTGTAAACAGGGTAATTTGGCTCTTCTCAGAGCGAACTGAACTACCCCTGCAAGCAGGGTAATCTGGACCGTATTATTATGGTGGTCGTCCATCATCGTCCTCTAGGCGGCCGGCATCGCCCAGCTGGGGGCGGTATCTGAATCTGGTATCGACACAGCTATAACCCAGGGGCGGCGGGGATGGTAAAGGATACCCACATGCCATAACAAGTCTCAACATGCAAAACACATACACAACAAGCATGCTCAAATGAGAAATACTAATCACATACTCTTCTTTTATTTCAAGGCCAGTCCGTGTTAAACAACTGATGCTTATATTCTGTTTTGCACTATTTCTGATTGCTGGGCTAACTGCTACCTGGCCTTTATCTATTTATCTGATTATTGTTATCTGTTATCTGAAGCTATATCAGTTTCTAGAGCCATATCTGTTTCTGGAGCTATATTTGTATCTGGAGCTATATCTGTGTCTAGAGTTATTTCTATATCTGATTACTGATCTGATTATATCTGGATATAACTCAATAACATAGACCATGTCATCTATAACTGGATATAGCTCAATAATATAAAATGTCCCATCTATTACCGGATACAGTCTCAACAAATATAATACATACTATCTGTAATCTTGCTAATTCATTATACTGCTTTTACAACTTCCATTCTAGGTATTACGTAAGAACATGATGAGCTACTAGCGGATACCACATTAATATCTAAAATCATCTTACTATCCGTTATTCTGATTATCGCATGATACATAATGATATACTAGCATGCTTGCTGGAAATTGTACTGAAATTGTTCTTGTACGTTGGGTATCTGTTAATAGCCTTTATTCTATTTATTTTCTAGACTGTACTTCCTGGCTTGCCGAAAGAGTAGCTTTACATACCTTAACCTCGATTTATCCGACTAACGGACGAAGCTCGATCCGTACTCCAACTGTTTCTCCCAACTGCATTTACATATATGTCAATTAGAACTAAATACACCTAATATTCTGAAAGAAAACGTCACTTTTGATATATATAGAGCCCAAACTTTGGCTTATCAAAAAATGGTCGAAAACTCGCTATTTCTCAAAAGTCCAGAAGGGAGAAATACTAACTTTAGGGATACGAGTATATTGACACTAATTTGGAGCAATTCCACTTACCTTAGTTCGGTAGCACGATGATTCGCCTGCCGAATTTCGCGAAACTAAATCCGTAGGAATGTTCCTTACTGCTTAGTACCTCGGTATCTGGAGTTAATTTGAGTTTGGACCATGTTTGAAGGCGTAATCGAGCGATAATTTAATAGTACTTTCGTACCCTCTCTGTTTTCTCACGAGTTTTGGAAATTAAATGATGAAATACTGAAATGAACCGAAGTGGAGGCTTTATATACTTGGGCCTGGACAGCGCCAACGTGTCACGGAGCCATCACGGAGGCTCCACCTCCGTGACACGTTGCCATTGCGGAGGGGCTCTGCCCCGACTCCTTCCGCGATGGTTCGACAGGTTTCTCGTCCGGTCTTTTCCCGGGCCTTTGTATGGCTTTCAAATACTCTTAACTAACACGTAAGTAGGTCATCTATGTGTTGGGAATTTTACGGGGTGTAACAGAATCGGAAAAAGCATGTCATATAATATTAAAATTTGATGCAAGTGATACTCAGAGGAGCATTAGCAAATCTTTATTGTCATAGCCTTGTAGAAACCTTACAATCTAAATAAAAGAAATTTAGATATCAATAGTTCTTAAAATATCATTCACACGAATGACTCTTTTCTTATCTTATTTTTGCTTTGGGTTTTTAATGAATACTTCTATCAAGTACTTAGTACTTTAACCTTTCTCAAAATACACTAATCAAACGTGAGTCTTATTAGAAATTACGTTAAATTCGTGCCTGAAAATCAAATACCTCTACAAAAAAAAATATCACCACTCAAAGTACAATTTTCTTTATTCACGATTAATACGAAATTTTCCAATAGCTTTTGCAGGGAGAAAAATAATCTTGATAATCAAATAATCTTCTATCCATGCTAGGTGTTCCATGTAAGATAAAACCCATCAAATAGGCAAATGTACTAAAAAGAATCAGATATTAATTTCTACTTTTCAAAGGCCCAAAGAAAAAAATTATATTTACTTTAAAGATTAAACACATATTATCTACCAAACCAAATGTTTTATAGAATAATATCCATCAAATAAAGAAATTATCCATTAAACTATCCATCATAAAGTAAAAATATAATCAATAGTAGTATTACTCTAAAGTTGAAGTAACTTTGGAAATCTATCAACAAGCAAAAGATTATGTTTCTCATTCTTGATACCTCCATTAAAGAGAGTATAATGAATTACCTCCTCTTCATGAATACATTTATATGATACTCTCTTTCTTCTCCTCAAAATTAAATTTTATTTTTTGCTCACAGTAGAGAATATATAAATTTCTCTAAAAGAATTAGGACGAACACCACGTCAGAATTTTATGAATTACCATCGCTCGTCATCTTCAGCCACGACCATCCTAAACGATTTCTTGAAAGTTTTCGAGAAATCATAGATTTTTTGTATTTTAGGTGATTCACAAAAATAAATAAATAGGTATTTTAATATTTAGATTGATAAGAATAAAGTTGAGTTTGAGAGAGTGATTTATTTTGTCATGGCGAAGGTTGCTTGATCAAAGTATTATCCTTGTAAAATTTCTCTGAGGACTACTATAGTTTGTTAAAATTTAACTATTTAGTTATAACTAAGAATTATAGGAAAAAGATTAATTCAAAATCAAAGAATAACAAATCAGAACAAAAAAGTAATAAGGAAGTCAAAACTGTCAACAAAGTTAGTCAGACAAGGAAAAGAAAAAGAGGACAAACCTTGTCTAAATTGGAAAAGGAAAAGAGAACAAACCTTGTCCAAATTGGAAAAGGAAAAGAGGACAAACCTTGTCCAAATTGATCTCTGCTTTTCCACCCTTCTACTCAGTTTAGTTCTATTACAAATAGAACGTTTTGCTTTCATTATTGATTATACACAGATCCACAAATTCCCACAAAAATTACAATCCAAAAGAGTAAGAACATAAAGAGAGTTATACACCAAGACAAATATTATAGTCTTGAGTGTCCTCTTTAGTGAGTTATTCCTTTTACAACTGTTTTCTCCTTGTAACTGAGAGTAGTGTACTCCCATATTTATATAGTGAATCCTTCTACCCCGTGGTTTTTTCCCTCTATTTATTTGAGGGTTTTTCACGTAAAATATTGTGTCCAACGTATTTTCATTATTTATTATCATATCAAACTTTAGTTGTGGTGCTTTCTCATCCCAACAGTGGTATCAAAGCTTCGGTTATTCTTTTTGTTTTATGTGAAGGCACTATCCGTGAATAGTAAATTTTCTTGAATAGTAA
Source organism: Datura wrightii (assembly GCA_035772735.1). Lineage (NCBI taxonomy): Eukaryota > Viridiplantae > Streptophyta > Magnoliopsida > Solanales > Solanaceae > Datura > Datura wrightii. The sequence continues at coordinate 7,412,526 of JASDFA010000012.1, read as the reverse complement.
AATTCGGTGAAAATACTATTCACATGAATAGTAAAATTTGGTGACGATATAGTTTGTCACAATTGTTCGCAAAAATATTCAGAAATGATCTAGAAGGGTGTGAAGCAAATAACAATGTTGAGTACAAAAAAGTTTGACGTTGAGAAATTCAAGGGGACTAATTTCTCATTGTGGAAAATGAAAATAAGGGCGATATTGAGAAAAGACAATTGTCTAGTTGCAATTGAAGGCAGGCCCACAGACTTTACTAATGATAGCAAGTGGAACGATGTAGACAGCAACGCAGTTGTTGATCTACACTTGGCACTAGCTGATCAAGTGTTGTCTAGTGTGGCTGAGAAACGGACAGTGAAGGAAATATGGGATACTCTTACGGCATTGTATGAGGCCAAGTCTTTTCATAATAAAATCTTCTTAAAAAGAAGATTGTATACTCTTCGAATGGCAGAGTCCATGTTGGTTACCGAACACATCAATACTTTGAATACTCTATTTTCGCAACTTACAACAATGGGTTGCAAAATAGAGGGGACTGAACGTGTGGAGCTTCTACTTCAAAGTCTTCCTGACTCGTATGATCAACTCATCATCAACCTGACGAACAATACAAACAGTCTAGTTTTCAATGAAATTGCAGTCGCTGTCCTAGAAGAAGAAAATGGATGCAAAAATAAGGAAGACAAACAAGCAAGTTCGCAGCAAGCTGAAGCTTTGACGATGGTGAGAGGAAGACCAACGGAACATGGCCCCAGTGGGAGTCACAATCATGGTAGATCCAAATCAAGAAGTAAGAAGAATATCAAGTGTCACAATTGTGGCAAGAAAGGGTACGTCAAGAAAGATTGTTGGTTCAAGAAGAAGAGTGAACACCCTGAATCAACAAATGCTCAAGGGAATGTTGCAAATACCTCGGATGATGGTGATATTTTATGTAGTGAAGCAATATCAAATAATGAAGGCAGAAAACGTTTCACTGATGTCTGGATCATGGACACAGGAGCAACATGGCACATGACTTCCCGGAGAGAATGGTTCCATCAATATAAACCTATTGCAGGACGATCTGTGTTCATGGGAGACGATCATGCTTTGAATGTTATTGGTATTGGGTCCATCAAAATAAAGATGTATGATGGCATGGTATGCACCATCCAGGAGATACGACATGTGAAAGACTTGAGGAAGAACCTATTATATTTGGGACAATTAGATGATAATGGATGTTCATATAAGACTCATGGTGGAGTCATGAAAATATTGAAAGGAGCATTTGTAGTGATGAAAGCGGAAAAACTTGTTGCAAATCTATATGTGATTAAGGGTGAAACACACCAAGAAGGAGAAGCATCAACCGTGTCACCAAGTTCATTTGAAGAATCGATGATGATGTGGCATCGCAAACTTGGCCATATGTCGGAGCGAGGTTTGAAGATTCTTGCTGAGAAAAAGCTTCTTCCAGGGCTCAAAAAGGTTTCACTACCCTTTTGTGAGGATTGGGTTACCAGTAAGCAACATAGACTAAAGTTTAGCAGTTCCTCTGCTAAAAGAAAGGAAATATTATATCCGGTCCACTCTGATGTCTGGCAAGCACCGGTGGAGTCCCTAGGAGGAGAAAAATATTTCGTGTCACTTATCTACAACTACTCCAGGAGATGTTGGGTGTATCCAATCAAGAGAAAGACATATGTTTTTTCAGTTTTCAAAGAGTTCAAAGCGCGTGTGGAACTTGAATCTAAGAAAAGGATCAAGTGTTTGAGGACAGATAATGGAGGAGAATACACTGGTGATGAATTTGATAACTTCTGTAAATAAGAAGATATCAAAAGGCAATTCACAGTGGCATATACTCCACAACAAAATGGAGTAGCAGAGCGGATGAACAAAACCTTGTTGGAATGGACAAGAGCTATGTTGGCAACTGCAGGATTGGAAAAACCATTCTGAGCAGAAGCAGTCAAAACCGCCTATTATGTGATCAATCGGTCACCATCAACTGCAATTGATCTGAAAATGCCAATGGAGATGTGGACAGCAAAACCAGCTGATTATTCTCGATTACATATATTCAGAAATCCTACTTATGTTATGTACAATGCCCAAGAAAAATTGAAGTTGGATCCGAAATCCAGGGAATGCATTTTCTTAGGGTATGCTGATGGAGTCAGGGGGTATCGCTTGTGAGATCCCACTGCCCGCAAGGTGGTAATCAGTAGGGATGTTGTATTTCTTAAAAACAGGATACAAGCAAAAGAAGGTAGCACTTCAACAAAAAAATCAGGGACTACTACAGTTGAATTTGAAAAGATAGAAGAAGTCCCAGTTTCTTCTAAAGCAGCACCAGAGCACGAAGAAAAAGAGCAAGCTAAGTTTGAAACTCCACAAGTTCGACGGTCAACTCGGGAGAGAAGAGAACCAGCTTGGCTCTCAGATTATTCTATAGAGGGCAATTTTGCATACTGTCTATTAATAGAAGATGGAAGCCTTCAACTTTTCACGAGGCTATGAAAGGCCAAGAATCATCTCTGTGGATGGCAGCAATGCAAGAAGAAATTGAAGCTCTTCATAAGAATAAAACATGGGATCTTGTTCAATTACCACGAGGAAGGAAGGCCATTGGAAACAAATGGGTCTACAAGATCAAACGCAATGGTAATGATCAAGTGGAGAGGTATCGTGCAAGATTGGTGGTGAAAGGATTCACTCAGAAAGAAGGTATAGACTTCAACGATATATTTTCTCCAGTGGTTCGACTCACAATAATTCGAGTCATCCTGGCGATGTGTGCTACATTTGACTTGTACTTGGAGCAGTTAGATGTCAAAACTGCATTTCTTCATGGAGAGCTTGAAGAAGAAATATATATGCTCCAACCAGAAGGTTTTGAAGAACAGAGAAAAGAGAACCTGGTTTGCAGGTTGAACAAATCTCTATTCGGTCTCAAACAGGCGCCGAGGTGTTGGTATAAGAGATTTGATTCCTGCATTATAAGCCTTGGATACAACAGACATAGTTCAGATCCTAGTGTTTATTACAAGAGAGTTGGTGATGGTGATTTCATTATTTTGCTGTTGTATGTTGACGACATGTTGGTAGCAGTCCCCAAAAAAGATCGTCTCACAAATTTAAAGGCACAGTTGGCTAGTGAGTTTGAAATGAAGGACTTGAGACCAGCAAACAAGATTCTAGGGATGCAAATTCACCGAGATAGAAATAATAGGAAGATTTGACTTTTTCAAGAGAACTACTTCAAGAAAATATTTTGACGCTTCAAGATGCAAGACTGTAAGTCAATTTCTACCCCACTTCCTATTAATTTCAAGTTATCCTCAAGTATGAATCCTAGAAATGAAGCAGAGAGGATGGAGATGTCTCGAGTACCATATGCATCAGCAGTGGGAAATTTAATGTTCGCCATGGTATGTACAAGACCAGACATTGCACAAGCAGTGGGAGTGGTTCGTCGATACATGGCTAATCCTGGTAGAGAGCATTGAAATGCTGTTAAGAGGATCCTGAGATATATCAAGGGTACCTCAGATGTTGCAATGTGTTATGGAGGATCAGACTTTATTGCTAAAGGTTATGTTGATTCAGATTATGCAGGTGATCTTGATAAAAGCAAGTCCACCACAGGCTATGTGATACTCTTGCTGGAGGAGTTGTAAGTTGGGTTTCAAAACTACAGTCTATCATGGATACATCTAATATGGAAGAAAAATATGTATCAGCTACACAAGCTAGCAAAGAGGCAACATGGATGCAGATGTTACTGGAGGAGCTCGGGCACAAACAAGAGAAGGTTGCTCTGTTTAGTGACAGTCAGAGTGCTTTGCATCTTGCAAAGAATCCGGCATTTCATTCAAGGACAAAGCACATACAAGTCAGTATCACTTTGTTCGTGAGAAGGTAGAAGAAGGCAGTGTGGATATTCAGAAAATTCACATTAATGACAACCTAGCAGATATGTTTACGAAAACGATCAACAGTATCAAGTTTATATGGTGTCGATCTTCTATTAGCCTAGCAGAAACGTAACATTGCAGTGATTGGGTAGAAACGATAGTGTTAAGACATAATTGATTCTCAATTAAATCTTCAAGTGGGAGAATTTCAACAAAGTTAGTCAGACAAGGAAAAGGAAAAGAGGACAAACCTTGTCCAAATTGAAAAAGGAAAAGAGGACAAACCTAGTCCAAATTGATTTGTGTTTCTCCACCCTTCTACACGATTTAGTTCTATTATAAATAGAACGTTTTGCTTTCATTATTGAATATACACAGATCCACAAATCCCCACAAAAATTACAATCCAAAAGAGTAAGAACTAAGAGAGTTATACACCAAGATAAATATTGTAGTCTTGAGTGTCCTCTTTAGTGACTTATTCCTTTTACAAGTGTTTTCTCCTTGTAATTGAGAGTAGTGTACTCCCATATTTATATACTGAATCCTTCTACCCCGTGGTTTTTTCCCTCTATTTATTTGAGGGTTTTCCACGTAAAATATTGTGTCCAACGTATTCTCATTATTTATTATCATATAAAACTTTAGTTGTGGTGCTTCCTCATCCCAACGAAAATATCATATACATGTAAAACGGATTGTGAGTCACGACACTATATAAATTGGAGATGTGAGTAAAAGTTCAAAAAACCTATTGTTTAAATGATATATATAGCAAACATCTAATATAAGCTAATAAGTTTGTGGCAGAATAGAGACTATACTACTGAATGCATTCACCAAAATTTCTGCTCAAGATTGCTATTCAAAAATAATCTGCTCACTATCAATAATCCAAAAGTATAGGTAGTTATATTTATAGAGTTGATTACTTATATTAAAAATACAGCAAGTATACATATATACCCTCATTTGTGAAATCAACTGCTAAGAATGTTGATACGGATTCAAAATTCAAATTGTAAATACACAATAAATTATTTCATCAAGACAAATTAATTTAGTCATTATTATTCATACACAAATTACAAATGAAGTTAAAGGAAGCAAATATTTAAAATTACAATGAAAAATGATGACCTTGAGCGGCTTCATTTTAAAAAGAAAAAAGAGATGAGGATGATCAAAATTGTATATTTAAATTTAAACTACATACATGTTATATTATATTTCAATTCAAACTTCAAAAAAGTTACATCTTTCAACTTAGATCAGCATCTGTTTGAATCACTTAATATCTTAAAAACATCCTTATGCTCAAAGGAGTTAGTTATTAAATTTTATAATCATGTCACTTATCTTTTAATTTTATATATCTTTTGTTAATAATTTCTTTTTCAATCTAAATATAGGGCAACGAAGCTTATAGCTAGGTACTCTAAAACTTAATATAATCAATTGGATAAATTCATAAAGATATCGTAATTTGATTATCATTTATATTTTATAATTTTTGGTCTCAAGTGATTCAAAATTCCTGTCCTTGAACTATCTTATTAATATGTAAAACGGTTAGTTCCTTCAAGGTAACCTTATATTAATCATTTCTATCCTTCTAGTTCTATTTGGATTTAAGATTAACTATAATTACATTAATTTTAAAAAATTATAAATTTACACAAAAAATATAACAAGAATAAATTAAAGTTGACAATAAAAAGAAAATGAAACCGGAGTTAAACATAGGGAAAAGGAATTGAAACATACCAAACTAGGCCAATGAAAATAAAATTAACTGAAACTGAAAGAGAAAAAGAATTGGGAATACTTCTTGCTGTAAAATTTAAAGTTGAATAACTTCTACTTGTATATATCTATTGAATCATAAACGCAATATTGAAACAAACAAATCAGATATGAAAATAGAATCACCTCCTATAGTATACATAGCAAGCATCCAATAGAAAGGTAAAGTCATGATCAATTATTCATATTAGCTCTGAATGATTGCTTCATAATAAATAAAAAAAAATCACTAATACGTTGACCGAAGAAAATTTAATAATATAGATTTAGTTGTTCTTATTCTCACACGAGAGAAGGAGTGTCATAAGTCATTTGAATTTACCAACTCCCAAAATATGCTTCTAAGATTATGGATTCTAAAATCACCGTTGGACATTTAGCATTTTAAGAAAATGCATGAAGAGTACAGATAAAATTAAATATGTTTCATAGGTTATGATTTCTGAAATAATAGTTGGATTTTTAATATTTCAAGAAAATACATGAAGAATTCACTTATAACCAAATCTGTTACATAGATATTTCTAAAATCACAATTGAATTTTTAGCATTATTATAAAAAGCATGAAAATACACTTAAACACAAATATGCTTTATGAATTTTTTTCTATATAAAATAACAGTTGGACCTTTAGCAATTTAAGAAAATCCATAAGGAATTCACTTATACCCTATAATGATCCTGTTTTATATTTTCAGCTTGTTTTTGTATCTTGAACCTTCCAATAGCTTCATTATCTCTTTTTACGACACGACTTCCATGGTGATCGAATAATTTGAGAAGATTTTCAGTTTTTGAAGTATATGTTTCAGAAAGTTTGATCAAAGTCAAAATTTTAAGTTAACGAGGCTGATTGGAGTTTTGAAAACTCCGTTTGGTCCAATGGGTGATTTATGTCGTAGTTGAATTATCTTCATGGAGATTGAGGCACTGAAAAGTGTTTTGGATCAATGAATTGAATTTAGTATTTTAGAGAATTTAGAGATTACCACGATCAACATTTGATCGAAACAATCCTAAATTAGTGATTTGATGATTCCAATAGATCTAGAATGTGTTTTATGTTCGGTTTGCATATTTTATGTGACTTCTTACCTGTTCTGAACTGATCTTAATCGAGATAGCAAATAAATGATCTTTGAGTTTGGTTGATTATCTATTTTATTTGGTTTCATTATTGATTAGTTATTAGACACTGGACTTTGGGTTTACTGTTTAAGTATGTATAGAGGTTGACATGGTAAGACCAATTCTCATCATCGTTTTATAATGGATCTGTAGATGATACTGTTAAGTACGCATGCTCTTCATACTCACTCTTATTTTTCTGCACTTTTATACGCACGGTCTATCCATGGCACGATTGGCAGGTAATATTTCTTGTTGCTGGAGCATTTTGGAAGTGTTGGAGTTAGCTACTTTATTGTCCGATGGCATTCAGACTTCTTTCCTTATTTTATTTTTCCTATATCTTTTAAACAATCTTGTAGCATTTCAAAATTTGTAATTATATTTTAGAATCTTTGTACTCATGTCACCAGATTTTATGGGTTGTAGCTCGTATTTATGCACTCTTTTATACTATAACTATGTTGATGGCTTAGTTTTTATTTATTGTTTTGCTTCCACTGTAATATTAATAAAATTGGATTAGGATTATTAAATGGTTCACTTACGAAGTTCGGATAAGCGTCATCACAAGTTAAACTTTTGGATCATGACATAACCAAATTTGCTTCATGAATATTTTTGAAGTCATAATTGGACTTTTAGAATTTCAAGAAAATATATGATTAATTTACTTGCAACCAAATCCTCTTCATGAGTTATGTTTTTCAAAATCACAGTTGACTTTTACTATTTTAAGAATATACATGAAGAATTGACTTGGAAGTGATTGTGTCTCGTTGAATATGTTTTTAAAAATCACAGTTGGACTTTTAGTATTTTAAGAAAATACATGAAAAACTCACCAAATTTGCTTCATGGATTATGCATTCCAAAATAACAGTTGCAGTTTTAGCATTTTAAAAAAATACATGAAGAGTTCACTTTGAACAAAATCTTCTTCTTTGATTACGCTTTCCAAACTCACAGTTGAATTTATAGCATTTTAAGAAAATACATGAAGAATTCACCTAAAACTAAATTATCTTCATGGAGTATGCTTTCAAAATCACATGTGCACTTATAATATTTTTAGAAAATACATGAAGAATTTACTTGGAATTAAATTTTCTTTATGGACCGTGCTTTCCAAATCACAGGTGTACTTTTAGTATTTTAATAAATACATGAAGATTTCATTTAATCATGTGGTAATAACAATATTATTAGGCATCTATATATAAATGCCTACTCCTCATCAAACTTGTTCAATCATAGTCTCTTCTCTCCCAAAGAAAGTGCTTCTTTTAAATTGAGCATATGCAAAATATGGCTAGCAAGGAGGTTGAGCAATTAAGTGAAAGTGATAAAAAAATACTCCTTCATAAAAAAATAACAAGCTTGTTTAAGAAAGCACAAGAGCTGTCAACTCTATGTGATGCACAACTTGGGCTTATTATTTTTAGTTCAGGAGAAGTTATTGCATGGCCATCTGAAAATCAAGTTAGGGAAAGAGTCGAGATGTATTTAGATTGTCCTGAGATTGAAAGGATGAATAAACTAGTTACATATGAAACCTATCTTGACGAAATGTTGAAGGCTAAAGAAGAAAACATCAGAAAAGTAGAACAAAAGAATGAGGAGAAAAAAGTGGAAATGTTGTTCAATGAAGTTGTTGAGGGAAAGAGCTTCTATGAACTCGATGTTGAAGAACTTAAAAGTCTGATAAACCTATTTGCTCTTAAGAAGGCTAAAGTTCATGAAAGAAAGAAACAACTTCATGAACAAGATCAACCAATAGAAGGTAATGACAACAATGCTGGAGAGAAGAATGATGAAGCCCCAAAAAATTAATTTTGATTAAGATTTCACACTTTTGTTGTTGAGTCAATATTAGTTTTATATTTATTTTTCAGTAATATTTTCTATGTCGTATCATTTAGTTATCGTTATTATCATGTTGTTTGTTCTATGTTGAAGTTATTCTATTTTACTCGAAAAATTTATCTTACTCTTATTCAGACAACATTATTACATATATAAGATTTGCAGTGTTGTTGAATCTTATTTTCCATCATATACATCCTCCCTCCCATCTTCTCTCTCTAGCTAGATTAACCTAAGTTTAATTTTATTCAATGTAGATATTATCTGAGGAATTTTGATATATAAATAAATGAAATTTGTTGTCTCTTTATTAAACATATGAGAAAAGAAAAAATATGTATCTCCTCATATTTGAAGACCTCGTTAGTCCAACCCAAACATATGTCATGAATAAATGTTATATGACATATTTTTTTTAAAAAAAAATTACTCCTGAGCATCTTGCTGTCTCATTTGAATCATATGGTTTGATATATGTTATGCGATAAAATTATGACATCTTATAATACTAAATTAAAATACTTTTTTCTGATGTTCCTCTCTTATTGCTGCAAATTTAACTAAAAGTATGTGTTAGCGTTCAATAAAGTGATAGCAAAATTCACCCTTTAGTGATAACTTCACCCCTCTACCCCCTAGAAAGTTTACTTTTGAGATTGAAAATCAATTATCTTCCTTTCTTTTCTTATAAGTTTATAATTTAATTTTGATTATTATTTTTTTTGGTAACTATATTTTTGTTACCAAAGTATGAATTACAAAGCAGCTATCCAGCTTGTGTCACAAACTAGGACATCTCAACAAAACTACAATGCTATAGGATCTATTACATACAATCATGGATAATAATCCAACTCCGAGACTCTATTCTTCAACTTAGGCTTCAAACGAGCAAGATAGACAACCTCTTGTATACACGATCTAACCACTTTGCCTGGGCACCATTCAATATTTTAAAATAATCTTTGATTCCTTTATAACATATGTGATTCACACAAACTGCAAATGACATTCTCAGAATGTGTGTCGTTGCTGAGTTCCTCTTAGAATGTTGCAGTAGCCATTCTAGCTCCTCCTCCCATTTCCCAAAAACCATTTACAACCTTTGTCATACCAACAACTTGCTCCAAACCAAAGTTACATAAGAGCATTCAAAGAATAGATGATCCCTACATTCAGGAGCTGTTTTACACAGAGGACAACTTTCATTCACTACAAGTCCCCATTTGATCAACCTATCCTTAGTGTACAGCTTGTTTAGAACCACCAACATTACCAGAAATATCCACTTTGATGCACTATAACTATTACATATCAGCTTCTTCCACCTGACCTTCTAAAAGGTACCTAGCAATAGTTGATACAACTTCCTGATAGAGAACTGTCGCATTCCTTCAACCTCTTGAGCATTCAGCCCCGCTTCTTCAAAATACTTTGCAGCCTTGAAAATCCTCTACATGATCCAAGATGCTTGTTTTTGTCTGATCTCCCAAGTCTGTTGGCCCTTAATGTAGTAAGCATGTACCCACTTCACCCACAACTTATCATTTTTATTATTCAAGCTCCACAATAACTTGCATATTGCAACCTTATTCCATATTGTTGGATCAAGTATGTTTACTCATCTGGTAGTAGCAGGTCTACGCAGTTTCTCCTAGGCTAGGAGAGCCTTCCTTGATATATCTTCACTACCTTCCCATAGAAATCTTCTACAGGTGGCTTCCATTACTTGTATCACTTTCTTAGGCAATACAAATACTTGAGCCCAGAAAGTTTGGATTGAGAATAAAATACTTTTAATTAGCTGCAATCTTCCAGAATATAATAAGCACTTAGTAGTCCAAGAAGTGATCCTTCCCATAATCTTCTCTACCAAAGGCTAGCATTGCATGATTGATAACCTCTTAGTACTTGGGGGAATTCCCAAGTATCTGAAAGGCATATCTCCTTTAGCAAATCCCAAGAAATGCAGTATATGTTGTTGTACAGTTGATCCACACCTCCAAAATAGATACTACTTTTACTAGCATTTGTTTTAAGGCCTAATGATGTGGAAAATAAGGTGTAACAATGGTGCAGTAAAGCAAATGACTTACTTTCTCCCCTGCAAAATAGTAAAAGGTCATCAGCAAACCTAAGCTGAATAATCATAAACTTTGCACACTTTGGATGGTATTTAAATTCCTTCTCTGCCTCAAGATCTTTCAGCAATCTTGTAAAATACTCCATGGTAATAAAAAATAGATAAGGTGATAAAGGATCACCCTGTCTAAGTCTCTTTCTTTGTATCGAAAGGAGCAGTAGGATAGACATAATAATAATAGAATAAGAGACTGTCATAATGCATGCCATTATCCACTTCACAATCTTGGGAGGGAACTGCAAATCAGTAAGAATTTGTTCTAAAAACCTCCATTCCACTTAATCATATGCCTTTTGTATGTCTACTTTTAACATGCATCTAGGAGACACGCCCTTCCTTCCGTACCCTTTAACTAATTCATGACTCAATATAATGTTATCTATTATAACTCTCCCAAGGATAAATGCAGCTTGGCTGGGATCAACAATGGTATCCATAACATTCTTCATTCTATTTGTAAGCACTTTGAAAATAATTTTATACACTATTTTGCAACACGATATAGGTCTATACTCCTTTATGCCATTGGGATTCTTCACTTTTGGTCTTAATGTCACACTGGTACAATTTAATGGCTTGAACAAGTCTCTAGATTCAAAAAACTCCAATACAGCATTAATAACATCCTCCCCTATGACACTCCATGCTCTTTTATAGAAACATCCATTCGTTCCATCATAGCTTGGAGCCTTATTCTCATCAACATCATCCATAGCATCTACCACCTCTTCTCTTGTTATTGCTTTCATAAGTTCCACTTGCTATGATCTATTTAGCCTCTTACCAAGCTTCATGATTCTAGGATTAATTGCAGGTAGACTGTCAGCTGATGTCCCCAGTAGGTTCTTGTGGAACTGAATAACCTCATTTTGCACCTCATCTTCATTAGTGAGCAGTTTATCATCCAGAGACATAAGAGTCCTTATCTTTTTGTGTGTTTGTCTTTCTTTCATACTAGAAAATAAATATCTAGTGTTAGCATCCCCAGCTTTCAGCAACTGTATTTTAGACTTTTGTCTTATAATACTTTCCTCTATACCACTCCATCTCTCTAGCTGTCTTTTTAGCTCTTTTTCTGCCTCAACCAGGTGTATATGCTTACTAACACTTCTCATCTAGCTTTGAGTATATTCTAGATCCTCTCTGATTGAACTAATCTTAACATGAATACTACTGAATTCTTTGTTATTCAACAGCTTCAGACCTTTCTTCACCTATTTCAAGTTATACCAAACAGTTTGCATTGGTTTATGTTGATTAGGTATCTGCCAAGCTTCTTGAACAATCTTTAAAAATCTATCATTTTCACCTAGAATGTTTAAGAACTTGAAAGGCTTCTTCTGTGAACTTGAAGCAATCTCCACCTTTATGACATATGGAGAGTGTTCTAAACAAAAAGGGCCCATCACCAGTCCCTCCATATGAGGGAACATCTATATCCACTCAGCATTAACTATAGCTCTGTCAAGTTTGATGTGTATATTCCCATTCAACCATGTATACCTCCTTCCCACATACTTCATTTTTGCTATATTATTATCTTGCACAAAGTTATGGAAATCTCTCTCCTCGCCTTCCTGCACATCATTACCCCTTATCCTGTCCTCAGCCTCCAGTATGGTATTGAAATCTCCCATAAGTATCCATGGCTCCTGAGGTATCAAACCTGAAAGTTCCCTCCACATAATAGCTCTATCTGAATAGTATGTAAACCATATATTTTTGTCATATAGAAGTTCAGAATAGATCTATAAACCTCTACTCTGCCATGTACGAACCGCTCATGTATTTTTATAGGCATAAAATTAATAACCTCATCATTCCAGATTATCCATATTCTACCCCTTCCGTCTGCATTTTAGTTATCACACCATCTCCACTGCTTTGCAACCTTCTTAACAATCTTTTTGGCAAAGATTTCCTGGACTTTTTGTTCTAGTATAGCTATTAAACAAACTTTCTGCTTATTTAAGAAGACACTTAGCTCCTTTTTCTTATAAACTTTATTCATACCTCTAACATTCCAAGCTACTATATTCATGCAGATGTATTATCAAAACTACAACTAGCCCCATCCGCCTCATACCTCCCCCTGATATCTTGCATATCTGGTACTTGACCTGATTCATCAAGCATGCTATATCCATTTGTAACATCTATGTTTCCTGCATTTTGTTTTGTATGGCTCTACTTTTACTGTTGATTTACCTTTAGATTCCTTCCATTCATGTGTCTCCTTCCCATTATTCAAAGCTGGAAATTCTTCCTGTGACTGAATATTAACATGTACCTCAGTCTGCACATCATGACCCTTTTTCCTCATCCAAACCTTCCCTCTTGTTGGCTCTTTTAGAGCCAATCTCTTCTCCTTCGATTTGCACCTGTGCCCCACTGTTAAAAATTCTTCACAATACACAAGCATCCAATCATACTCTATTACTTGAGTATATAGTTTCCCATTAGGGTCCTGAACAGTTACCTCATTTAGCAGAGGCTGAGCAACATTCATCTCGATGAGCAGTCGAGCATATGAAATACGCTCGATGTTTAAAGTACATTCATCTGCGTAAATTGGATTCCCCATAGCACTCCCAATTCGACTCAAATAACCTTCGCCCCAGCAGTTAAGAGGCAGGTTTGGTAGTCGAACTTATAATGGAATCATCGTCAAAACCTCAGCATTAAAATCAAAGTTAGCTGACCAGGGCTTCCATATAATTGGTCGATTGTTCATAGTATGAGGCCCAGAGTTTAGCACTGCATCTCTATCTTCTATCAAATTAAACAGCACAACAAAATAATCCTTGTTATGATAGTAAACCTTAGGCTTGGTTTCCAATGCCCAGTGTGCGACTAGATACCTCTCTATTGCTCCAATAGCTGGTGACTCTCCCACCACATAAAGTATTATCGCCTTCCTCAATTTCTCATTTTTCTTATCAACCTCCAGAGCTTGCAACTGGATTACCTTTTTACCCTCCTGAACAACTGGTGCAACATAAGATAGATCCATACCTCTATTCTGTAATCTATTCCCAGTGAATAGGCTTGACCAACTCGTGCTCTCCTGCAGCATCTGCATCTCCAATTTCCTCCTTGCTTGCCCATTACTCTCCTCCTTTCTGCCTTCTCCATTACTTTAGTTACCCGTCATAGCTGAATTCATGCTATTTGACTCTGGTGTAGCTTGATTTAGCACCAATGGAACAGTACTTTCTACTATGACAGTTTTCTCATATCCAGTTCATTATCCTTTGCCCCTTTCCCCTTACTAGTAGAACCAGATTTAGCTACCCTCTCCCACAATTCTTGTTGTATTTCCTCACGCCTTGTCTTTCGTAGTCTTCCTTGCCCCATCTCCGGCAAAGCACGCTAAACTACACTGAGAGAGAGAGAGAGAGAGAGGGAGAGATTAGTAGATGCATCTGTGCGATGCGCAAATAATTTTAAGAAAAAAGCAAATAAAAATAAAGGCAATAGTCTTAATTTTAAGTTTTGATAGTCTTAAATAGTGATAACATACTAAAAATAATTCTTAACATGAAAGAGATTGAATCGCAAAAAGCATGTCACATAATATTAAAATTTGATGCAAGTGATACTCAGAGGAGAATTGGCAAATCTTTATTGTCATAGCCTTGTAGAACCCTTACAATCTAAATAAAAGAAATTTAGATATCAATAGTTCTTAAAATATCTTTCACACGAATGACTCTTTTCTTATCTTATTTTTGCTTTGGGTTTTTAATGAATATTTCTATCAAGTACTTAGTACTTTAACCTTTCTCAAAATACACTAATCAAACGTGAGTCTTATTAGAAATTACGTTAATTTCGTGCCTGAACATCAAATACCTCTACAAAAAAAATATATCACCACTCAAAGCACAATTTTCTTTATTCACGATTAATACGAAATTTTCCAATAGCTTTTGCAGGGAGAAAAATAATCTTGATAATCAAATAATCTTCCATCCATGCTAGGTGTTCCACGTAAGTTAAAACCCATCAAATAGACAAATGTACTAAAAAGAATCAGATATTAATTTCTACTTTTCAAAGGCCCAAAGAAAAAAATTATATTTACTTTAAAGATTAAAGACATATTATCTACCAAACCAAATGTTTTATAGAATAATATCCATCAAATAAATAAATTATCCATTAAACTATCCATCATAAAGTAAAAATATAATCAATAGTAGTATTACTCTAAAGCTGAAGTAACTTTGGAAATCTATCAACAAGCAAAGGATTATGTTTCTCATTCTTGATACCTCCATTAAAGAGAGTATAATGAATTACCTCCTCTTCATGAATACATTGATATGATACTCTCTTTCTTCTCCTCAAAATTAAATGAATTACCTCCTCTTGCATATCTGGTACTTGACCTGATTCATCAAGCATGCTAAATCCATTTGTAACATCTATGTTGCCTACATTCTGTTTTGTATGGCTCTACTTTTACTATTGATTTACCTTTAGCTTCCTTCAATTCATGTGTCTCCTTCCCCTTATTCAAAGGTGGAAATTCTTCCTGTGACTGAATATTAACATGTACCTCAGTCTGCACATCTTGACCTTTTCCTCATCCAAACCTTCCCTCTTGTTGGCTCTTTTAGAGCCAATCTCTTCTCCTTCGATTTGCACCTGTGCCCCACTGTTAAAAATTCTTCATAATACACAAGCATCCAATCATACTCTATTACTTGAGTATATAGTTTCCCATTAGGGTACTGAACAGTTACCTCATTTGGCAGAGGCTGAGAAACATTCATCTCGATGAGCAGTCGAGCATATGAAATGCGCTCGATGTTTAAAGTACATTCATATGCCTAAATTGGATTCCCCATAGCACTCCCAATTCAACTCAAAGAACCTTCGCCCCAGCAGTTATGAGGAAGGTTTGGTAGTAGAACTTATAATGGAATTGTCGTCAAAACCTCAGCATTAAAATCAAAATTAGTTGACCAAGGCTTCCATATAATTGGTCGATTGTTCATAGTATGAGGCCCAGAGTTTAGAACTGCATCTCTATCTTCTATCAAATTAAACAGCACCACAAAATAATCCTTGTTATGATAGTAAACCTTAGGCTTGGTTTCCAATGCCCAGTGTGCGACTAGATACCTCTCTATTGTTCCAATAGCTGGTGACTCTCCCACCACATAAAATATTATCGCCTTCCTCCATTTCTCAGTTTTCTTATCAACCTCCATAGCTTGCAACTGGACTACCTTTTTACCCCTGAACAACTGGTGCAACATAAGATAGATCCATACCTCTATTCTGTAATCTATTCCCAGTGAATAGGCTTGACCAACTCGTGCTCTCCTGCAGCATCTACATCTCCAATTTCCTCCTTGCTTGCCCATTACTCTCCTCCTTTCTGCCTTCTCCATTACTTTGGTTACCCGTCATAGCTAAATTCATGCTATTTGACTCTGGTGTAGTTTGATTTAGCACCAATGGAACAGTACTTTCTACTATGACAGTTTTCTCAAATCCAGTTCATTATCCTTTGCCCCTTTCCCCTTACTAGTAGAACCAGATTTAGCTACCCTCTCCCACAATTCTTGTTGTATTTCCTCGCGCCTTGTCTTCTGTAGTCTTCCTTGCCCCATCTCCGTCAAAGGCGCAGAACAGCAATCACGCTAAACTACACTGAGAGAGAGAGAGAGAGATTAGTAGATGCATCTGTGCGATGCGCAAATAATTTTAATAAAAAAGCAGATAAAAATAAATGCAATAGTCTTAATTTTAAGTTTTGATAGTCTTAAATAGTGATAACATACAAAAAAAAAACTCTTAACATGAAAGAAATTGAATCGCAAAAAGCATGTCACATAATATTAAAATTTGATGCAAGTGATACTCAGAGGATCATTAGCAAATCTTTATTGTCATAGCCTTGTAGAACCCTGACAATCTAAATAAAAGAAATTTAGATATCAATAGTTCTTAAAATATCTTTCACTCGAATGACTCTTTTCTTATCTTATTTTTACTTTTGGTTTTTAATGAATATTTCATTCAAATACTTATGTCACACCCCGCCTTGGGGGTATGACTGGCACCTGGTGCCCTACTAGGACCTGAACTGCTAGACTACTGAGCCTGAGCACATCTGGTGCCTGGCTGGCTCTAACTCGGATTCAGGGAAACAACGGGCTATATAACGGCTGTAAATACAGCCTCCGGCCGACTAGGCCTAATTTCACCTGTACCTGTACTACAGCTAACCAGAACGTATCGATATAGGGGAACCTATGCGGACCGACAAGGCCACCATGCTGTCTAGTTATCTGTAACTCAATATTGAAATATTGAAAAGCTACGTGACCGGCAAGGTCACCACTACTGTCAAGCTATGGCCCACACGGCCAACACAAAGAAACAGAAGTACTAACAGCTATACAACTGCACGGCCTCACACGACCGGCTCATCTGACCACAGGGAAATATATATAGACTGCAAGCCTCTAGGAATAACAATAGAAATGATCGGGACAGGGCCCCGACCTATCCGTACTGTACAACAAAGTAAATGAAATACACCTCTGAATATCAAACTCCGGATGATAGGAGTTGATAACTCTGCGCTGGCTAAGATCATGAGGGATCGGCTCCTCGTCTGTAAGTACCTGCAGGAGAGCAATGTAGCACCCCACGGGTGTCAGTACCACAGGTACTGAGCATGTAAAACAACTGAAATACACAACTAAAATGAATAACAACAGTAACATGACATATAAGCAGAAAGTAGCTGAGTCTATCTAGCTGAGGATAACTGGGGAGAGTTTATTTATTCTGTAACTGAACTGAGCATACCTGATGACGTGTCGTCCTACTGTCTATCAGTATCTAATAGTACATAGAGATATACATAATAATACACACAATACCTGACCGACCCCCATAAGCCGGAAGGTGCCAACCAACAGAACAATCTATTTACCCCTACCCGGGTCTAAACCAACCAAAAATAAATCACTCCACTCGTCTCACAACTGTGAGCTCCTCCTACCGGCCCCCTTGGGTATGTAGCTCAGGCCTTGGCCTCTGACAATAAACTGTGTCTGAGTCCGAAGACTCCTGCCTCTGGGCGCAAGTGCGCAACGGGGTAATCTGCTACTGTATCTGTGACTGAAACTGCCCCTGGGTGCAAGCACGCAATAGGGTAATTTTTATAAAAATTTGTATGTGAAACTGCCCCCGGCCACAAGCGCACACAGAGTAATCTGCCCCTGTAAACAGGGTAATCTGGCTCTGCACAGAGTAAACTGAACTGCCCCTGCAAGCAGGGTAATCTGGACTGTATTATCATGGTGGTCGGCCATCATCATCCTCTAGGCGGACGACATCGCCCAGCTGGTGGCAGTATCTGAATCCGGTATCGACACAGCTATAACCCAGGGGCGGTGGGGATGCAAAGGGACACCCACATGCCATAGCAAGTCTCAACAAACAAAAAGCACATATAAATAGCAAGCATGTATAACTGAAAAGATTATCTGAGATCTAACTTTTTATTCTGATCTGTTTCTACATTGAACTAATTCTTACTAATTATACTGATTCTGTAATCTCTGTTTAACTGTACGGCTAATCTGTAGCCAAGATACCATCTGTCTGAATGGCTAATCTGTAGCCATAACTGTCTGTCTATCTAATCTTTCTTTACTGACCTTTATTATGAAAATCTGTTCCTTTTTATTCTACTACATGTTTGCTAATCACGTAATAGGCTATACTGAATCTGAAATACTAACTTGCCCTTGGGCTCATGCTTTTCTAACTTTCAGACTGAATACGATATAACAACGCAAACTAGGTTTACTGAACTTGCACAATACTTAACATTCAACTCCGGGAATTCTACTACGGAGTTTATTGTACTATACAAGGCTAAGACTACTAACTTGCCGAGGGAACTAGCTTTACATACCTTAACCTCGAGTTATCCGTCTGTCGGACGAGGCTCGGTCAATACTCCAGCTATTGCTTCCAACTGCATTCATGTATAAGCTAATTAATACTAAATATAGCTTTATTCTAAAGAACAATGTCACTTTCGATATAATTATAGCCTAAACTTAGGCTTATCGAAAGACGGTCGAAAACTCGCTATTTTTCGGAAGTCCAGAAGGGAGAAGTATTCACTTCACAGCTAGGAGCACATAGACACAAGTTTGGAGCAATTCTACTTACCTTAGCTCGGTAGCTCGATGATCCGTCGGCCGTATTTCGCGAAACTAAATCCGTAGGAATGCTCTCTGCTGCTAAATACCTCGGTACCTGAGGCTAATTTGGGTTTGGACTACGTTTGGCGGCGTAATCGAACGAAATTATATTACCCTCTTCGTTCTTTTCTCTCCTCTGGTTTCCCCTCTCTGTTTCACTGGAAATTTATAAGAATAAATGATTTAAAACCGAAGTGGGGCTTTATATACTTGGGCCTGGACAAGGCCAACGTTTCACGGAGCCAACGCAGAGGCTCCACCTCCGTGACACGTTGCCATCGCGGAGGGGCTTTGCCTCGGCTCCTTCCGCGATGGTTCAACAGGTTTCTCGTCCGATCTTTTTTCCGGGCCTTTTTTTAGCACGTATGGCCTTCAAATATGCTTAACCAATGTGCGAATAGGTCATCTAGGTGCCGGGAATCCTACGGGGTATAACAACTTAGTACTTTAACCTTTCTCAAAATACACTAATCAAATGTGAGTCTTATTAGAAATTACGTTAAATTCGTGCCTGAACATCAAATACCTGTAGAAAAAAAATATATCACCACTCAAAGCACAATTTTCTTTATTCGTGATTAATACGAAATTTGCCAATAGCTTTTGCAGGGAGAAAAATAGTCTTGATAATCAAATAATCTTGTATCCATGCTAGGTGTTCCACGTAAGTTAAAACCCATCAAATAGACAAATGTACTAAAAAGAATCAGATATTAATTTCTACTTTTCAAAGGCCAAAAGAAAAAAATTATATTTACTTTAAAGATTAAACACATATTATCTACCAAACCAAATATTTTATAGAATAATATCCATCAAATAAATAAATTATCCATTAAACTATCCATTATAAGTTCAAAATATAATCAATAGTAGTATTACTCTAAAGCTGAAGTAACTTTGGAAATCTATCAACAAGCAAAAGATTATGTTTCTCATTCTTGATACCTCCATTAAAGAGAGTATAATGAATTACCTCCTTGTTAAATATATGTAAATATATTTAGGCACATATCATGCTAACTATATCCCTTAGAATTAGGCACATATCATGCTAACTGTATCCCTTAAAATTAGGCACATATCATGCTAACTGTATCCCTTAGAATTAGGCACATATCATGTTTCGGTTTTGTATATATACGTTTATCTTAATGAGAATCATTGAGGAATTATTTCTAATATGGTATCAGATTTCTAGGGAAAAACAATCCTTTTTCTTCCTTCTGCAGAGCTCCCTAGCCTTCTTCTTCTTCTCCATTACTCTTCTTTTCTATTCTTCTCCTTTCCACCATGTCGGATAACAAGAGCACTTTTCATCCTGCACTTGTGGTTTCGAACATTCGGAACCATATCTCCATCACTCTAGAAAGGGAGAATGTCCAATACTCCACATGGGCGGAACTCTTCAAAATCACCGCACAGTCTCATAAGGTCCTTCATCATATTATTCCTCCTTCCAGGGGCAAAGAGAAGGTTCCTTCGACCTAGGATGAAAAGGAATTATGGTCGACTCTTGATGCTACGGTTCTTTCATGGATTTATGCTACAATATCTAATGATCTCTTGCATACTATTATCGAACCCAATGCTAAGGCCATGGAAGCTTGGAATCGACTCCGTGATATTTTCCAAGATAACAAAAATTCCCATGTGGTAACTCTTGAAGCCGAATTTTCCAATACAAAGATGGAGAATTTTCCTAACGTTTCGGCATATTGTCAGCGTCTCAAGTCTCTTGCTGATCAATTAAAGAATGTCGGAGCACTGGTATCGGATAGTCGTCTTGTTATTCAACTCGTTTCGGGTCTCACTTAGAGCATATCGGGGTGTTGGTACCTTGATTCGACAAAGTGACCCTTTACCTCCATTCTATCAAGCCCGGTCGATGTTGACTTTAGAAGAGGCCAGCTTGGCGAAGGAGGCTGCCGCAGGCTCAGAGTCCGTTATGGTGGCTGCCTCGGGATTGGAGTATGAGGATGCGGGTTATCCATCCTCTCATTCGAACCATTTTAATCATCGTGGGAAGCAACATGGCAACCGCAAGAATTCTGGGCGTAAGGGTTCCGGTGGCGGCAAAGGTCCTGGTGGGGGACGTCAGGGTCAGTCTTACGGTGGTGGTGCTCGGGGTGGACAGCAGCAACAATACGGCTCTAGGCAGCAGCCTTACGGGCAGCAGCAGTGGGGGTCACAGCCGTGGCCTTATTTTCCTCCTTGGGGTTGGATGCCACAATGGGCCACTCCACCTTGCCCATATCCAACACAAGGGTGGGTTCAGCGTCCAATGAGTAACAAGGGGCAGCAGCAGCCTGGTCTTCTTGGGCCACGACCACAGCAGGCCTTTATGGGTTCAACCAGTGGACAGTCCGCTACATATGCACCAATGGATATAGCTTCTGCGATGCATACTATGTCGTTAAATCCCCCCGATCAGACATGGTACATGGACACCGGAGCTACTTCTCATATGACTTTCTCCAATGGTAATCTCTCGTCTTATTTTAATTTGAGTAATCATAATAGTGGTATTACTGTGGGCAATGGTCATATTATTCCAATTCATGGTTATGGTCACACGTCTTTGACTAATCATAATCCTCCTTTGTCCCTACACAATGTTCTTCATGCTCCCAAAATCATTAAAAACCTCATTTTTGTCCGTAAGTTTACTACTGATAATTATGTGACAGTTGAGTTTGATACTTTTGGTTTTTCTGTGAAGGATTTTCAGACGGGGAAGCCAATAATGAGATGTGATAGTCGGGGCGACCTTTATCCTCTTACCTCTTCCATCAACAATCAAGCCCTCCACTCAACCTTTGCAGCCATTTCACCTACTCTTTGGCATGATCGTTTGGGTCATCCGGGTGCTTCCATTTTAGATGCTCTTAGGCTAAATAAAAGCATTGATTGTAATCGTCATTCAAGTTCTAGCATTTGTCGATCTTGTCTCTTTGGAAAACATATTAAGTTGCCATTTGTTTCTTCAAAATCAAGTACTATTATTCCATTTGATATTATTCATAGTGATCTTTGGACATCTCCTATTTTGAGTTCTATGGGGCATAAATATTATGTTATTTTCTTAGATGATTATTCTAATTTTCTGTGGACTTTTCCCATAGCTAAGAAATCAGATGTGTTTGACAAATTCTTAGCTTTTAAAGCTCATATTCTCACCCAATTTGAACGTAATATTAAGAATGTGCAATGTGATAATGGGAGGGAGTTTGACAATGGCCCTTTTTAGGAGTTTTGTAAAACAAATGGCATGTCTTTCCGTCTTTCTTGTCCTCATACCTCGTCTCAAAATGGTAAAGCCGAACGAAAAATTCGGTCTATAAATAATATTACTCGTACTCTTTTAGCTCATGCCTCTCTTCCCCCTTCTTTTTGGCATCATGCGTTACAAATGGCTACCTATCTTCTTAATGTGCTTCCAAGCAAGTTTTTGGGAAATATATCTCCACTTCAAATTCTTTATCATCGGGTTCCATCTTACTCTCACATTCGGGTTTTTGGATGCTTGTGTTATCCTCTTTTTCCATCTACAACCATCAATAAGTTGCAACCTCGTTCAACTCCATGTGTCTTTTTGGGATATCCTCCGAATCACCGTGGCTATAAATGCTATGACTTGTCCTAAAATAAAATTATAATTTGTCGGCATGTTGTGTTTGATGAGCATGTGTTTCCCTTTGCACAATTGCATACTCCTTCTGCTTCTACTTATGATTTTTTATGTGATGATATTTCACCATATACATTGCATCACTTATGAAATCAGAATTCTTCTCCTTCTACTCAGCTACAAACGGCCCAAACACACGACCCACCTCCACCTTCTACTACTGGCCTACTCCTATGAGCCCAGCTGCCGCCCACAGCCCAGCTTCTCCTACTCTTCCCACACCTCCTGCCCAAACATCAAATTCATTGCCCACCATGGTCACAAGAAGCCAAATGGGTATTTTTAAACCCAATAGAAAATATGACCATGCATATGCTACTATAGTTACACGGTCCCCACTACCACGTAACCCAGTAGAAGCCCTTCATGACCCGAACTGGAAGTTGGCCATGGACGATGAATATGATGCTCTTATTAAAAATAATACGTGGGAGTTGGTGCCCCGTCCACCTAATGTGAATGTTATTCGTTCTATGTGGATTTTTGCTCATAAAGAAAAATTTGATGGTGTTTTTGAGAGGCATAAAGCCCGTCTTGTAGGTGATGGGAAAACTCAGCAGGTGGGCATTGATTGTGGTGAAACATTTAGTCCGGTGGTGAAACCGGCTACCATTCGCACAGTTCTTTCTCTTTCTCTGTCAAAGGCATGGCCTATTCATCAGTTGGATGTTAAAAATGCCTTTCTTCATGGTGAGCTACAAGAAACAGTGCATATGCATCAACCGTTGGGGTATCGTGATTGTACTCATCCAGATTATGTATGCTTGTTACGTAAGTCATTGTATGGACTCAAACAGGCACCCCGAGCTTGGTATAAGCGATTTGCTAATTATGTCATTTCCCTTGGTTTCTCTAATAGCAATTGTGATAATTCTTTATTTATTTATCACAAGGGTCGTGATATGGCATATATTTTGCTTTATGTTGCTTTATCGACACACGAGAAGAAGAACTCCGAGAGGCTCCAAGCTGGCCCATGGCATGAACATGACATCTAACTCAATCATAACAAAGCGGAAGATTAACATAATTAATATGGCGGAAGGCTGCTAATCTCATAACATCGGAATAAATAACTCAAAATCAAAGATGAATACATACTTTTTCTAAAAAGCCACTACTACTGATGAGTTGATGGAACAAGACCCCAACTAACTCACTAAAGTCTGAAATTGAAGGTACTAGATACTACTGAGAAGTAAGGAGGCTCTCGAAGGATGAGGATTCACCAACTCTGGCTAATAAGTGCTAATGTTGCCGGTCTAGCTAATGACAAAATTGAGCCTGAATATCCGAGCCTGTATCATGAAATGATACAACATAGAGTATGCGGTCAGTAAGTGGTACCAAGTATGTAAGGTAAGTAAAACCACTAAGTAAGTAAAATCATGAACCATGCATATCATAAAACATAATCAAGTTAATATTCTGAGAGTAGGGCTTGCATGATATTTTCTGAAATCATGACTCGAACATAACTGAATCGAATGACCCAAAAGCTGAAAACTGATAATCATAAGTAAAACTGAACATTGGGTAACCCTGCTGAAAATATAATAATATGACAGGTTGACATGCATAACTGAAATCATGAGGATCAATGGAAGAGTTGTCTTATAACCGATATTACCACGATAGAGCTTACATGGTCCCGACTATTATACTCAAGAAGGCTGAGACATCCAAAGCCTTGCCAGGGCTAAGGACGATACCATGATATGGATATCAAGCTGAAGGCCCATGGGGGCAGGGGAAACTCACAAGGGAGGTCCCAAAAGTATATATATAACCTACGTTGGCGCGTAGTTCTGAGGCACAGGGTTGATTGACCCTTAGCCTACTCGGTGCTAGAAACTACTCCCAAAAATATGCATTTTCTCTCCATCATTTTTCAAAGAAGTTGACCCATCATCTGGCGATGAAGCTGAATGCAATAATACATGCAAAAATCTGAAAACATAACATGAGGAGCCTTGGGCTCAAACCATACCACAAGCTGAAAAATAGTGGAGTCTAGACTCCAGAATCCATGTAGTAAGCTAATATATGAAGTTTAGATAAATTCATGAAACATGCTTGATAATATGGGCTTGCCCAATACTTAAACATGCTTTACATAGACTTGATCATTTGAAAACATAAACATATACATGGGTAATTCGAAATCGTATTTTCTTCATAAACATCTCATCATGCTTGAATACATATTTCATGGATCTCAACTTTCAAGACTGGCATCAAAATTTATAAAACTTGAAAACATGATTTATAATTGAAAACGTTGTAAAATATGTCCATTAATCATAATTCAACATTAGAAACATGC
The DNA here is from genome assembly GCA_035772735.1 of Datura wrightii. Lineage (NCBI taxonomy): Eukaryota > Viridiplantae > Streptophyta > Magnoliopsida > Solanales > Solanaceae > Datura > Datura wrightii. The sequence continues at coordinate 7,387,417 of JASDFA010000012.1, read as the reverse complement.
TTAGATTATACCCATGATAGAAACATAGAATTTTCATATGTTGGGCAAAAACCCCATAGATTCATTAACCAGAATTTTCATGAATTGAGAGGCAGTTGGGCATAGGTGTAGATAATTACACCCATTCATAACCTTACATACCTGGAAGGATCTGATTCCACAACTCCCTTGATTGCCCAATGGAAATTTGGGGAAGAACCTAGAAGAGACTAAGCTTGAACACCCCTTAAACCTCTAAACTTGCATGCAAGAATTGGAATAGGATTAGAATGACTTAACCCTTTTTAAAACACACTATTATGAGCTTAAAACGACGTAGTTTAGGCCTTAGGAATTTAGAAATTATGGAAAATCCCTTAATAAATTCGCAGGGAAAAACACACTGCAAGTCCCAATGAGGGACTGGACGACTCGTGCCTACTGACTACTACTCATGGTTTGCACTTGTGATCAACACTGCCATTTCTCTTTTGAGGGTCACCACAAATCGTGGTGTACTCAATGACTCGTGGTGCACTCAATGACTTGTGGTGACCAAGTTATTGCCAACACTGTCGAAATGTTTCATCCTTCAGACCACTCTTGACCACGGTTGGCCTAATGAATTGTGGTGCCGACCATGACTCGTTGTCACAACCGTGGTCACCCCAAATCTAAAATTTCAACCACATCCAAACTCCTCCCCATGAGTCACTCCACGACTTGTGGTGCAACCCACGGGTCATGGGGTGACTCGTCTTATGACCTGATGCAGAAAATTCAGTTTTCTCCGTTTCAACTCCCGAGTTTGGTCTTAGAGTTCTCGAAGTATTACAATATCTTCTTCTTAGAAACATTCATCCTTGAATGATAGAAATCATATTGAAACATATAGAATGCAATCATCACACTCAAATACTGATTATATAAGCTGAAAATTAACGGAGTGACTGTCACGACCCGAATGTAGATCCAGATCGTAACACAGGACAAGGAACCCTATGAGGTCCCAAGTTGACCCATGGAATAAGCATACATCTAACTTCATTCACTTTAAGCGGAAGACTGAACATAAGACATAGCGGAAATATAAACATAATCATGGCATATCATAACGTAAGAAATCTATAGACACACATACAAGCTGAGTACTACATACTACCTGAAAGCCTCTACTGCATAGGATGGGTTGATGGGACAACACCCCCAAATAACCCGAACAAGTACTGAAATATAAAATAACATAAATGTATAGTCAAACATCCCTCGGAACATGAGACTCACCAATAAGCTGAAAGTGAACTCTGAGATGATCTATATATGAGGATGAGCCTGAGAGCCGAGTCCTGTATCATGAAACGATACAGCATAGATAGTATGCAGTCAGTACATGGAATGTAACAAGTATGAAAGGTAAGTAAAACGGACATTAAAAGATGAAAAACTCATAAAAACATTATAAGAGTAGGACATCATGCTCATGTCGTAAACATCGTAACATAACGTAAGGCTCAAGGTTTTCAAATCATTCATAAAACATTCATAATCATAAGCATGAGAGAAAAGCAATAATGAACATAACTTGATCCAATATACATAATCATAATCATTCATAACTCACGAGGAATAGTGGGAGACTCTCTTAACCGATATATCCCATATGAGCACATAAGCCTGACTTGTAAACCTAGTCAGGAGGCTATTCGTACCTTGTCAAGGGTAGAACAATGAAAGTGTGATACCACCATCAAAAGGGCCAATTGGGCCGGAGACAGTCACAAAGGAGGTCCCAACATACCTACGGTGGCACGTAGTTTATGAGATTCGGGACAGAACCTAGGCCCGAACCTACTCGGTGTTCGATACTACTCCCAAAACATATATAGTGCTCATGGTATATGATTTTGGGCATAATTGCATGCCCAAGTAATACGTTAATACTTCATTTCTACTTGTTCATCTACTTTTATGTGTGCATTCTCATGTGACTTGTATGTAAATGTGGATTTCTACTAACCAACATGATTAGTGTTGTTTTGCAGTCTAGAAGGAATTTTTGGAAGCTAATTTACAAGTTAGTGAAGTGTGGAAATGGACTCGTAAGCAAGAAGCAAAAGTCGATAAGGAAAATTGGCCAAAATAGGGGCTCCGCGATGGAGGCCGTGTCACGCTACCATCGCGAAAGCAGTCTGCCTAGAGGTGGATTTTATGTCAAATTCCAGTGGAGGTGCGCGATGGCACCGTGGCACGGAGGTGAGGCTCTGCGATACACGTCGTGCCACGCTGAAGGCAATTACCTGGAAGCTGAGTTCCAGTGAAGGTCCGTGACAGGGCCGTGGCACGGAGCTGAGTTTCCGCGATACACTCCGTGCCACGTTGCCAGTTATTCTGGGAAAAATTCTCACTAGTATAAATAGCACACTTAGGTTTTATTTTAAAGTATCTAACATTTTGAGCAAGAACGTGGATAGCAGGCAGTTGAGAAGAAGAATTCCTAGGGTTAATTCTCTTTCTTTTTCTCTTTAATTTAAATTGCTTGTATGAATTCTATTTGTTTAAAGATGGTTAGTACACAAATGAGTGGCTAATTCACCTCTTGTTGAGGTTAAGGATAATTGTAGAGGAATGTAATGAATAATTATTTCAGTTTTCATCTTCTCTATAACGGTTGTTCTATCAATTCTTGTTTTTACTACGTTAATGTTTGGCCAATGTTGATGTATATTCTAGAATTCCAATTTTGATTCTGAAAGGGAAATTAATTGGATAGATGTGAATTGGTGGAATATGATCTTTTCTTGGTTGAGAAAATTAAGAGAAGATTTACGTTCACAATAGAAATATATCTGTAATGTCATATTAGTCATTTATGGAATTTGTTATGTATGGCTAGAGCATGGGGTTTTTGCATCACAGAAATGTGTAATGTAAGTCTCATGATTCTTTAATTGGAGAGGAGTCGAAAGATCCAATCCATGGGTTATTAATTCCTGACTAACAACCGAAGAGAAGATTGACTGATTCTAATTAATAAATTACATCCCTGCATGTTTGCCTTAACCTCAGCTTGTTCATTGCTATTGTTCAGACTTTAATTTATAATCTTTACTTAGGTTTGCATTAACTATTAATATTGACTCATAAAACATTATTTGTTTGGTTGTCTACCTTCATAGAGATATCGTTCACTAACAATTAGAATAATTACTACCATAATTCAGTCCTTGTGGGATCGATACTTGGCTTGAAATAAAGCCACTTTACTACTTGTACGACCACGTGCACTTGCGTGTAGTTTGGTCCAAATAGTATAACATGCATGAATTCATGGGCTAGTTAAATCATAATAATCATAAACATATTTGTACATACGTGAACTAGCCATGACATAAAAGGCCCATGAGTCGGTCAAAAACATAATTCATGAATCATAGGTTTCATGCATACTCGTATGGCATACATATAACTTGACAATCATCAAATCATGATAGGTAATTGAATAAATCTATATTCCAAATCATAAATCATGTTGGGTTTGTAAATATCAACAATTGAGACATAGATCATAAATCGATTCATCATAGGTCATGCATAATTAGGCTTAATTGGTAGAAATAGAAATCAATAATTCTATAAGTAGAATAATTGTAAAATATGATCCAAAACTATAAAATATGATGTAAATCACAAATCATCATAGCCCATTAGCAAAACATTAGAATTAAACAACATAGAATTCAAAACCCCATGAGATTTTTGATAGATTTTTATATTTTAATAGATAATGGGCATGGGTGTCAATGGAAACACCCATTCGTAACCATTCATACCTGATGGAGGACGAATCTTACTTTCCCTTGAATGCCCAAAAGAAGATTGAAAGAAATTGAAGATTTCTAGCTTGATCACCCTCTCAAATCTCTTCTACTTTGCATGCATGGATTGAAAATGAGTAATCTGAACTTAACCCCATAAAAGGCTATTATTCATACCCCAAAACATCGTAGTTTAGGTTTTAGGAATTTAAAAATTACAAAAAGGCCCTTACTAAATTCGCAGAAAAATAACTGCCAGGTGGCCCTAATGGGTGACCAGACGACTCGTTACCAGAGGGCACGAGTCGTTACTTCGCTCGTTAAGTGCACTGCCTCATCTATTTTTCGGGGCTCATAATGGGTCACTTCATGACTCGTTATGGGTGAACACAGCTCGTGGTCACCACTTGTAAAGTACACTATCTCACTTCTCAACCTTTGACTTCGGGCCTGCCAACGACTCACCCCACGAGTCGTGGGTCCTGACCACGAGTCGTGGTCTCGCCCCTTGGAGTCTCAACTCTTCCAGGACTCCTCTCAAAACCCAGGCATTCCCAATGAGTCACCTGACGACTCTTGGGATGTCCTCATGAGTCATCTCACGACTCGTCCTGAGTCTACAGCAATAATTTTCACTTTTTTTTTCCCGTTCAACCTCCGGGGTCTGACCTTTAGGCTTTCGGGGTATAACAATATCTCCCCCTTGGGAACATTCATCCTCGAATGTTGGAAAGCACACAGGAAAGCATAGATGAAACAATATAATATTCAAATACTGATCATTTAAACCGAAACTAACGGAATGACTACCTCTGATTCATATCACATAGTTGAAGTGACTTCATGCTTCAAATGCACATCCATATACATAAAAGAAACTTGAACACATGATTTGAACATGAATACTACATAGAGTTATGGGGAAAAACTGATACCTCAAGTCAGAACTGAGCCGGTAGAGAATAAATGTGGGTATTTAGCCATCATATCCGCTTCGGCTTCCCACGTAGCTCCTTCAACATGTTGATTTCTCGATAGTACTTTAACCGAAGCTACTTCCTTGTTCCTTAGATTCCAAACCTGTCGATCTAATATTCCCACCGGAACCTCCTCATAGCTAAGGCTATCTTTCACACCAACGTTGTCTACCAAGACTACTAGAGCTGGATCTCCCAAACATTTCTTCAAAAGCGATACATGGAACACAGGATGCACAGAAGACACCTCTGAGGACAGCTCCAACTCATACGCCACCTTACCAACTCTTCTCATAATCTGGTAGGGACCAACATAGAAGGGACTGAGTTTTTATTTCTTCCCAAACCGCATCACTCCCTTCATGGGAGATACCTTCAGAAATACCCAATCATCCACCTCGAACTCCAACTCTCTCCTCCTCACATCAGCATATGACTTTTGACGACTCTGAGCGATTTTCAACCTATCCCTTATCAATCGAACCTTCACCACAGCCTCATGAACCGAATCTAGCCCTACCATAGTTGCCTCACCAACCTCAAACCATTCGATGGGCGATCTACATCTCTACCCATAAAGAGCCTCGAACGGTGCCATCTGAATACTGGAGTGATAGCTGTTATTGTAAGCAAACTCGATCAGTGGAAATTGATCATCCCAACTACCTTTGAAGTCCATCATACATGCTCTCAACATGTCCTCGAAAGTCTGGATTATTTGTTCCTCTTGACCATCTGTTTGTGGATGAAAGGTTGTGCTGAGCTTAACCTGAGTCCCAAACCCTTTCTGAAAAGACCGCCAAAACTAAGACATAAATTGAGAACCTCGATCTAAAATAATGGAAAAGGGCACTCCATGCAATCAAAACAACTCCCGGATATATATCTTGGCATAATCCTCTACTGAGTCTGTGGTCTTCACTGGTAGAAAATGTACAGCCTTGGTCAACCTGTCCACCACCACCCATATGAAATCATATTGTCGGCGAGTACGAGGTAGTACTGTGATGAAGTCTATATTAATCTCTTCCCACTTCAAAGTAGGAATACTGATATCTTGAAATACTCCTCCCGGCCTTTGATGCTCAATCTTTACTTGTTGACAGTTCGGGAACTTGGCTACGAATTCGGCAATATCCTTCCTCATTCCACCCAACCAATAAATTTCTCATAAATCACGATACATCTTAGTGGCACCCAAATGGATGGACTACCTGGATCCATGGACCTCATGCAATATCTGGCCCCTCAAATCATCAACATCTAGAACACATAAGCGACCCTGGTACCGAAGCACACCATCTCCCCCTGGGGAGAAAACCTCCACTTTCTGACTCCGAACGGCTTCCTTCAACTTTACCAGAATCGGGCCCTCATCTTGTCTAGATTTCACATCAGTCACTAATGACGATTCGGATACGCTTTGCACAACAATACCGCCATCGGTAGAGTCAACCAACCTAACTCCTAACCTTGCAAGACAATGCACATCTTTCACCAACTCCTTTTTCTCTTCATCCACGTGGGACACACTCTCCATGAAAAGTCTACTAAGTGCGTCCGCTACCACATTAGTCTTACCAGGATGGTAAAGAACACTCATATCATAGTCTTTGAGTAGCTCTAACCACCTCCTTTGCCGTAGATTGAGGTCCTTCTGTGTGAACACATATTGTAAGATCTGTTGGTCCGTAAACACATCCACATGGACCCCATACAAGTAATGTCGCTATATCTTCAAAGCGAATACCACCGCAGCCAACTCTAGATCATGGGTCGGGGTAGTTCTTCTCATGGATCTTTTACTGTCTAGAGGCATAGCTATTACTTTCCCTCGCTGCATAAATACACACCCGAGTCCAATTCTCGAACCATCAGAATACACCACAAAGCCGTCTGTACCCTCAAGTAGGGTCAACACCAGTGCGGTAGTAAGTTGAGTCTTCAATTCTTGGAACCTCCTCTCACAAGCCTCCGATCATTGAAACTTCACCTTTTTCTGAGTCAACTTGGTCAAGGGTGCTACAATTGATGAAAAGCCCTCAACAAATCTCTGGTAATAGCCTGCTAGGCCCAAGAAGCTCTGAATATCTGAAGGATTCACCGGTCTAGGCTAATTCTTCACCTCCTTGATTTTTTGAGAATCTACTTTTATGCCTTCGCTTGATACCACATGGACAAAAAATGCTACCGAGCTCAACTAAAACTCATACTTGCTGAACTTTGCATACAACTGGCGATTCTTGAGAGTCTGAAGCACTACTCTAAAATGAGTGGCATGCTCCTCCTCGCATCGAGAGTATATGAGGATGTCGTCAAGGAACACAATCACGAACGTGTCCAGATACGGCTTGAACACCCTATTCATCAGGTTCATAAAAGCTGCAGGAGCATTTGTTAGTCCAAAAGACATAACTACAAACTCATAATGACCATACTGCGTTCTGAAGATTGTCTTTGGGATATCACACTCCTGAACCCTGAGCTGATGATACTCGGACCTGAGATCTATCTTTAATAAACACCTTGCACCCTGAAGCTGGTCAAACAAGTTATCGACCCTGGGTAAATGATACCTATTCTTAACGGTGACCTTGTTCAATTGTCGATAGTCTATGCACATCCGAAGCGAACCTTCCTTCTTCCGAACAAATAAGACTAGTGCATCCCATGGAGACTTTCTCGGTCTGATGAAGCCTTTATCTAACAGGTCCTTCAACTGATACTTCAATTCCTTTAGCTCGGCTGGAGCCATCCTGTAAGGAGGGATAGAGATAGGCTACGTATCGGGTAAAAGATCAATACAAAAATCATTTCCCTCTTAGGAGAAACACCTGGTAAGTCATCTGGGAAGACCTCTGGATACTCACACACCACCGGAACTGACTCAACATTCTTAACCCTAACTAAATGATACACGCAACTCTTGGAAATCATCTTCTTGGCCTTAAGGTATGAAATAAACCGACTTACAGGTACTGCTGAACTACCCTTCCACTCTAAAATTGACTCACCCAGAAAACAGAATTCCACTGCATGGGTTCTACAATTAACAGAAGCATAACACATGTACAACCAATCCATGCTAAGAATAATATCAAAATCAGTCATGGCTAACTCTATAAGGTCTGCGGAGGTGACTTTTATGCAATATAGTAACCGGGCACCCTCTATACACCCGCCTAGCTACCACTGAATCACCAACAAGAGTATAAACTAAAAATGGTTCTGACAGAGTCTCGTGACTAACTCCAAAGCTATTAGCAATGTAAGGGGTCATAAAAGACAGGGTAGCTCCCGGATCTAGCGTAGCATAAACATCAATATGAAAAACACGAAACATACCAGTGACCATCTAGGGAGACCTCCTGCTCCTAGCGGGGTGCTAAAGCGTAGAACCTATTTTGACACTGACCGCCGACTGAACTAGTCGAGGCACCCTACTGAGGGGAACGTGCTTCTGGAGCGGCAAAACTGGCTGCTGGCATATGGGTTCCAGCGCCCCCTGATCTGGCTGAAGGGCAATCCCTGAGTCTGTGTCCGAGTTTGCCACACCCGAAAAAAGCATCCGAGCCAACAGGTACCTCTCGGGATGATTCTTGTGGCATCCCGCACAAACTGGGAAAGTGCGCTCCATCTGCATGCTACCCTGGCCTCTCGAATCTGAAGCTCTGTTCCTATGATCCCCTCGGAATCTAGATAGCGTACTGGCCGATGATGGTGCTGGAGCAATAGACCTGTGTCGGGACTGCTGACGCTGTCCACCCCCTAATCTGACTTGTGAAGTCCCGTAACTATCGGTCCTGGCCCTCTTGGCCTCTCTCTGCCTCCGATATACCGACTCCATCTGCTAAGCATGCAAAATAATATGGGGAAAGTCTATATCTCGATGCCACATGGCAATCCTGTAGTCCTTATTCAGATAGTCTGCCACTCCATGTACAAAATGGCTAACCCAAGCCCTCTGGTCCATCACCAACTCTGGTGCATACTTGGATAGATGGGCGAAGCCCAATGCGTACTCCTGAACAAACATATCACCCTGTTTCAAGTTAATAAACTCGGCCTCCTTAAGCTCCCTCGTCTCTCGAGGGAAAAATTGATCCAAAAATGTCGCGTGGAACTGTTTCCAACCTATAGGGACTGCACCCACTGCCCTTTGAACCATATGTGAGCCACCCCCTTTAGCTGATAGGAGGCCAAATCAATACAATCTCCATTGGTCACCTCCATAACTTGGGTGATCTTTAGTATCTCCTCGATGAAAGCGTGCGGATCCTTATCCACCTTAGACCTAAGGAACTCCGGAGGGTTCATCCTCAAGAAATCTCTAACCCAGTTCGCTACCGCAGTGCCATTCTATGGAATATGCACAATAGTATGCTGGTTGACCTGAGCGGTCAAGGCCTGCGCCAAAATCTGGATAGCCGCCCGAAACTCCGTGTGGGCAACTAGCTCTAATGCCTGGAGCTCCTGAACAAGTGGGGCTTGCTGATGCCTATGATCATTGCCATCTTTGTGGCCTTCACCGTTCCCATTTCTACTTACGTTCATTCTTCTAGGAGCCATGATTCTGCAATCGCGAATAGCACAAATTAGAAGGATAGAAAGACTTTTCATCGCACGATGTGGATCACGAAAGAAGGGAACATTTCCTAAACGTCTCATAGCCTCTTTGTCATAAGTGTGGCGCGCTTCACACCCATGAAAAAGACTCTACTTAACGTGGCTTTCAAACACCCTAGGACACTTCAAACCTATTGCTCGGATACCAAGTTTTTCACGACCCGAACGTAGACCCAGATCGTAACACGGGACAAGGAACCCCGTGAGTCCCAAGGGACCCATGGCATAAGCATACATCTAACTTCATTCACTTTAAGAGGAAGACTGAACAAAAGATATAGCGGAAACGTAAACATAATCATGACATATCATAACATAAGAAATCTCTAGACACACACACAAGCTGAGTATTATATACTGTTTGAAAGCCTCTACTGCATAGGATGGGTTGATGGGACAACGCCCCCAACTAACCCGACCAAGTACTGAAATATAAAATAACATAAATTTCTAGTCAAACAGCCCTCGGAACATGAGACTCGCCAATAAGCTGAAAGTGAACTCTGAGATGATCTATATATGAGGATGAGCCTGAAAGGTGGGTCCTGTATCATGAAATGATACAGCATAGAAAGTATGCGGTCAGTACGTGGAATGTACTGAGTATGAAAGACAAATAAAACGGACATTAAAAGATGAAAAAAACTCATAAAAATATCATAAGAGTAGGACATCATGCTCATGTCGTAAACATCATAACATAACGTAGGACTCAAGGTTTTCAAATCATTTATAAAATATTCATAATAATAAGAATGAGAGGAAAGAGATAATGAACATAATATGAGTCAATATACAAAATCATAATCATACATAAATCATGAGGAACAGTGGAAGATTCTCTTAATCGACATATCCTATATGAGCACACATAGAGCCCGACTTGTAAACCTAATCGGGAGGCCGTTCGTACCTTGCCAAGAGTAGAACCATGAAAGTGTGATATCACCATGAAAAGGGCCAATTGGGTCGGATACAGTCACAAAGGTGGTTCCAACATACCTACAGTGGCATGTAGTTCATGAGATCCGGGACAGAACCTAGGCCCCGAACCTACTCGGTGTTCGATACTACTCCTAAAACATATATAGTGCTCATGATATAACGTGCATGAATTCATGGGCTAGTTAAATCATGATAATCATAAACATATTTGTACATACGTGAACTAGCCATGACATAAGGCCCGTGAGTCGGCCAAAAAAATAATTCATGAATCATAGGTTTCATGCATACTCGTAGGGCATATATATAACTTGAAAATCATCAAATCATGATGGGTAATTGAATTAATCTATACTACAAATCATAAATCATGTTGGTTTTGTAAATATCAACAATTGAGACGTAGATCACAAATTGGTTCATCATATGTCATGCATAATTAGGCTTAATTGGGTAGAATCGAAATCAACAATTCTATAAGTAGAATAATTGTAAAATCTGATCAAAATCCATAAAATATAATGTAAATTATAAATCATCATAGCCCATTAGAAAAATATTAGATTTTCACAAAATTGAATTCAAAACACCATGACATTTTTGATAGATTTTCATAATTTAACAGAGAAATGGGCATGAGTGTGAACAGAAACACCCATTTGTAACCCTTCATACCTGATGGAGGATGAATCTTACCCATTTGTAACCCTTCATACCTGATGGAGGATGAATCTTACTTTCCCTTGAATGCCCAAAATAAGATTGAGAGAAATTGAAGATTTCTAGCTTGATCACCCTCTAAAATCTCTTCTACTTTGCATGCATGGATGGAAAATGAGTAATCTGAACTTAACCCCATAAAAGGCCATTATTCATACCCCAAAACGTTGTATTCTAGGCTTTAGAAACTTAGAAATTATGAAAAGGCCCTTACTAAATTCGCAGAAAATAACTGCCAGATGGCCCTAACGGGTGACCAGATGAATCATTACTAGAGGGCATGACTCATTACTTCGCTAGATAAGTGCACTGCCTATCTATTCTCCTGGGCTCGTAAGGGGTCACTTCACGACTCATTATGGGTGACCACGACTCATGGTCACCACTCGTAAAGTACACTGTCTCACTTCTCAACCTTTGATTTTGGGCCTGCCCGTAACGAATCACCCACCAATCGTGGGTCCTGACCACTAGTCGTGATCTCGCCCGTGGGGTCTCAACTCTTTCAAGACTCCTCTCAAAACCCAGGCATTCCCCACGAGTCACCTGAAGAGTCGTGGGCTATCCTCATGAGTCATCTCATGACTTGTCCTAGGTCTGCAGCAATAATTTTCACATTTTTCCCCGTTCCAACTCCCGAGTCTGACCTTTGGGCTTCCGGAGTATAACAGCGACTGACTCCGAACTGAACTACATGACTGAACTGAATTCATGAATCACACATACATTTTTTGACATGAAAGAAACTGGGGCACATGAGCTGAACATGAAGTTGAAATGCTAAGGAGGAAATTGATACCTCCAACTGAAACTGAGCCGGAAAAAAATAGATGTGGGTATTTAGCCATCATATCTGCTTCGGCTTCCCACCTAGCTCCCTCAACATGCTAGTTCCTCCACAAAGCCTTGAGTGAGTCTACTTCTTTGTTTCTTAGATTCTGAACCTGACGATCAAGTATTTCTACCGAAACCTCCTCATAACTAAGGCTATCTTTCACACCGACACTGCCCACCGGAACAACCAGAGCTAAATCACCCAAACACTTCTTTAAGACCGATATATGAAAAACTGAACGAACTGAAGCTAATTTTGAGGGAAACTCTAACTCATAGGCCACCTTGTCCACACGTCTCATAATTCGGTATAGGCCAACATAACAAGGACTAAGTTTCCCTTTCTTTCTGAACCTCATCACTCCCTTCATGGAAGACACCTTCAGAAACACCCAATCATCAACTTCAAACTCAAGTTCTCTCCTCCTCACATCTGCATAGTACTTTTGATGACTCTGAGCTGTTTTCGACCTTTGCCTTATAAGCTGAACTTTTTTCAAAGCCTCATAAACCGAGTCTGGTCCTATCAATGTAGCCTCACCGACCTCAAATCAACCAATAGGTGATCTACACCTCCGCCCATAAAGAGCCTCAAATGGAGCCATCTGAATGCTGGAATGGTAGTTGTTGTTATATGCAAACTCAATGAGAGGCAAATGATCATCTCAACTACCCTTGAAATAAATCATACATGCACTCAACATATCCTCAATATTCTGAATGGTCCGCTCAGCCTGACCATCCATCTGCAGGTGAAATGTTGTGCTAAGCTTGACTTGAGTACCGAGTCCCTTCTGAAATGTTCTCCAAAACTGGGAGGTAAATTGAGTACCTCTATCTGATATGATAGACAAGGGCACTCCATGCAACCGGACTAACTCCCGAATGTACAATTTGGCATAATCCTCCGCTGAACCGATAGTTTTGACCTATAGAAAATGAGTTGCTTTAGTCAATCTATTCACAACTACCCAAATAGAGTCATGTTGTCGATGGGTATGAGGCAACCTTATAAAGAATTCCATATTGATTTCCTCCCACTTCCAAGTAGATACTAACTTGGAGCACATCTCTAGGTTTTTTATGCTCAACCTTTACCTGTTGACAGTTCTGACACTTACCCACAAACTTTGCTATGTTCTTCTTCATGTCATTCCACCTATAGGCTTCTCGTAGGTCACAGTACATATTAGTGGCACCTGGATGTATAGAATATCTGGAATCATGAGCCTCGTGCATCATCCGATCTCTTAAATCATCAACATCTGGAACACACTAATGACCTTGATATCGAAAGACGCCATCTCCCCCTTTGGAGACGACCTCTACCTTTTAATTCTAAACGGCTTTCTTCAATTCACCAAGTAGGATCCTCGTCTTGCCTTGCTTTGACCCCGATCATCAAGGAAGATTTTGATCCATTCTGAACAATAACACCACCATCCGTCGAGTCAAAAAGATGAACTCCTATAATTCATGCTAAGAATTTTGAAAAGTCTCGAAAAACAAACCTCTGAGTTGTCACATTTTATGCTAAAAATCTTGCTAAACACACAAAACATTCAATTCCATCCAAAGCTCATCCAAAATCCTCCGGACACCAACCAACTATGCAATTCAATCGTAAAACATATTCCAGACCGGTTGGAATCATCAATCACCGATATAAGGACATTTTGATCGAAAGTAGACTATGGTCAAACTTAGCCTCCTTAAAGCTCATAAATTCTACCAAAGGTTCTAGTCACTCCCGAATCACCTCGAGATCCATGCAAACTACCCAACTAAGTCATAAATCACCGTCCGGAACTAACAGATCTTTCAGAATCCAAATTCGAGCTCGTTAACCTGAAATGTTGACTTTGATCAAATCCTTCAAACTTCAAACCTTCAAAAATCAAAAATCTCACCCAATCTTCATTGGATCATCTCGGGAACGGTGTCATCCATCTCCACAAGTCATAAATAATAAAATAAAGATATAGAAAGGTTCAACCTAGGGAAACGGATCAATAATCATAAAATGACCATGCGGGTTGTTACACTTCCCGGCTTGGCTAATAATTGCGCTTCTTGGACTCCTACATACCCGGCACCTATGGAAGGGATAGGGACTTATCCTGAAAGTACACATTTTAACCATCATTTCCATCATGGGGGAATATTTATATGGCTTAGAGTAATAAAATTATGAGCATGAATCGTTAAGGAGATCTAAGCTGAGTATACACCTAACACGACACAGTCTTATGAGTCGGACATATTGAGAGACATGAGTTAACATACATAGAGAGTTTATGACATGAGGTCAAGACTTAGAGATTTGTAGAGTAAGACTGGGATCGCTATCTGAAATGGCCATTTAGAATCCTGGGGGTCTATACATGAGTTTGGATAGAGTGCAACTTTAATTGAGCATAAGAAAAATCATCTGAACCTACAAAAATTGGCATGCCCTAGCTATTAATGCTGAGACTCCTCCATTAGGATACTCAAAATCTAACTTGACTCATAGACTTATCATCTCTCCCTTAACTTAAAGTCGTCGTTCTAAGGTGCTCAGATCTTTCTTAAGGTCGGGCTAACTAACTCGTGACTTTCCATTCACCCGTAAGGCTATCAGTGAAAGCTCCAGACTTATATCCATTCTATACCCTTCACACAATAAATCTCATACTAAAATGCAAAAGGAATCTTGTACCTTATACAGTAGTTCTCAAAACTAGCAATCATGCAAGGTTCGATAGAAAGACTTATAACCTAAGCCACTGCTCTTGGTAACTTGTCCTGCTTAGATGGACGATTTGCTGGAGTTGCTGATATAGTGGTTGGTGCACTGGCTCGACCTTTGCCCTGCTTGGCCGATGGGCAATTCCTGCGCATGTGTCCAGGCTCCCCACACCCGAAACAAGCACCTGAACCTGCCAAACACTGACTCGTGTGTGTTCTACCACATTTCAGGCATGCTGACCAACTAGATAGGGCTGCTGGAGGGGTGGCCTGGGCACGGCCTCTTTGGCCGTCTCGCTTGGCTGAATGGAAATCTCTGTGTTTATGACCGGGCCGGCCACAATAGAAGCAAACATCTGAACCCACCAAGCACTTCCTTAGGTGGTTCTTCCTACAGCACCCACGAATAGATAAGTAATCCCCCTCACCAGAGACTTGTTTCCCCGAACCTGAGCTAAAGACCTCTGCTGGGGTTAAGAGTGACTCCCGCTACTTGACCCTTGCTGGGAACTATCTAAGTCTTCAGTCCTAGGCCTTTTGTTTCCCCTTTCTCCCCCCTCCCCGTAAACTCTCCATCCATACTCAAACTACCAAACTTAGATGGACTACCCCTCTTGAAGTCTTGAACCCTAATAGCTACTGCCTCTCCAATAGGTTTTGCTGATGCAATAGTCTGCTAGTTAGGCTGGGTGATCATGGCCCTCATCAACATTATGAAAGAGGCCTGGAGTTATGCACCCACAACTTGCCTGAACATAACATCCATTGGAGTTGTTAGGGATGGCTGACTGCTGTTTCTTTAAGAAGACATTGTCACGACCCAACGTACACCCGAATCATAGACACGGGACAAGGAGCCCCTAGAGACCCCAAGTCGACCCATGGCATGAGCATACATCTAATTCAATCACATGAACAGAAGACTTAACATAGAGAAGGTAATCATAACATAGTATAAGGAAAAATCAGTAAAAGACTTAAACAATATGGCGGATTACAACTTGTAGTCCGATAAGCCTCTAAACATGAAAGGCGAATTGATGGGACAACTCCCCAACTAATCCAACATCCAAAAACTGAAGGAATAACATAGAGTGTGAACACGTAGCCCTCGAAACAAGAGAACTCACCAAGTGCGCTGAGATCAAGTCCGAATCTGTCTACAGGTGAGGATGAGCCTGAGAATTAGGACCTGTATCATGAGACGATATAGCAAAGAAAGTATGCGTTCAATAAGTGGAATGTACTGAGTATGCGAGGTAAGTAAAACAGACATCTAAACATATATAAGTTCACAAAAATCATAAGAGTAGGACAGCATACTCGTATCATAAATCGTTATAACATATCACACGGCTCAAGGTTTTCAAAATATTCATAACATAAACATAGTCATAATCATAATAGAAGAGTTTTACTTAACATAACTTGAGCCAAAATACATAATCATAACATGCATAAATCATGAGGAACAGTGGGAGATATTCTTAACCGACATAGCCCATATGAGCACACATGAAACCCGACTTATAGCCCTAGTCGGTAGGGTGTTCGTACCTTGCCAAGGGTTGGAACCATGAAGGGCGTGATCACACATGAAAAGGGCCATTTGGGCCAGGGAGAAAGATGAAAGGGGTCCCAACATACCTACGATGGCACGTAGTTCATGAGATCCGGGGCTTAACCGGAGCCCCGAACCTACTCGGTTTTCGATACTACTCCCAAAAAATATATATAGTGCTCATAATAATACATACATGAGTTCATGGGCTAGTTAAATTATGATAATCGTAAACATGCTTTAAGATACGTGAACTAGCCATGACTTGAGGTCCGTGAGTCGATCAAAAACATAATTTATAAATCATAGGTTTCATGCATACTTGTAGATCATACATATAACTTGAAAATCATCAAATAATAGTGGGTATTTAAATAAATTCACATTTCAAATCATAAATCATGCTGGGCTTTTAAATATCAACAATGGAAATAGTATATCATAAATTGATTCATCATGAGGCATGCATAATTAAGTTTAATTTCTTAGAAATCAAAATCAACAACATTATAATCAATTTAAATCTCAAAAGATGATCAAAATCCATAGATTATGATAATATTTCAAAATCACAAAACCCATAGTTAAAATCATTAGTTTTTTTTAATAAATAAAAGACAAAACCCCGTGAGTTTTTAATAAATTTTTGAGTAAAATCATAGAGTAGGAGCATGGGTGTGGATGAATCCACCCATTGAAGACCTTACATACCTGGAATTATCAAATTCTAACCCTTCTTAGAAGCCCAAGAATAAAATTGAAAGGATTGAAGTGAGAAGCTTGAAATCCCCTTAGATCACCTGTCAAAATCCTTGCATGCATGAATGAGAGTTTAGAATAGGTCACTCTCTTAAAACCCAGCTTTCCCAAGCCAGAACGACGTAGTTTAGGTCCTTATATCTTAAAAAAGTCAAAAATACCCTTAATGAACCTGTCCTGAAAACTGGTCGGATGGAACCCATGAGTGGTACCAACGGGTCATGGGAACAACCAACGACCCGTCATGTCCCTCATTGAATACACTGTTGATGATGACCCATTCTCGGAATCAAACAACGGATCGTCAGGAGACCCATCCCTTCAACCCGCCACTCGTTACATTACCCGTGGATAGCCCCTGTCAAGCCTACTAGAAAACTCAATCCTCCAACCGCGACCACAACCAACGACTCATGGTTTCTACCAACGGGTCGTTGGGACGCCCGTTGTATGCCATCTGAAGAACCCAATTCCTTCCCACGATTGCTAACAATGACTCGTTGTTTGGTTTACACTGTCACCCAGCCTGATCCTAACCACGACTGCAAAGGACGGCCCGTTGTATCTCACAAGGGTCGTCATATCACTCGTTATCTCCCCTGCCACCAACACTCCCCTAACCAATGACTGCATATAACAACTCATGGTTTGATACCACGAGTCGTTCCATGGCCCGTCCTGCAATTTTTTCTCAATTTCTACAGTTTTCAACTTTCAACCTCCCGGGTCTATTCTTACGCACTTCCGGGGTATTACGGACATGTTTCTGCACACGCGTATAGCACGAGTTAGAGGAATGGAGAGAGTTGAACTCATAGAACAAGATAGAATCATGAAAGAAGAGAACATTTCCTAAATGTCTTGTAGCCTCTTCGTCATAAGTGTGGCGCGCTTCACACCCATAAAGAAAACTCTATTTAATGTGGCTTTTAGACACCCTAGGACACTTCAAAACCTAATGCTCTAAGACCAAGTTTGTCATGACCCGAACATAGGCCTGGATCAAGACACGGGACAATGAAGCCTGAGAGGCTCCAAGTCGATCCATGGCATGAACATGACATCTAACTCAATCATAACAAAGAGAAAGATCAACATAATAAATATGGTGGAAGTCTGATAATCTCATAACATCGAAATACATATCTCAAAACTGAAGTTGAATACATACTTTTTCTGAAAAGCCTCTACTACTAACGAGTTGATGGGAAAAGACCCCAATTAACTCACTAAAGTCTGAAACTGAAGGTACTAGATACTACTGAGAAGTAAGGCCCTCGAATGATGAGGACTCACCAACTCTGGCTAATCAGTGTTAATGTTGCCTGTCTAGCTAATGACGAAAGTGAGCCTGAATATCTGAGCCTGTATCATGAAACGATACAGCATAGAGTATGAGGTTAGTACGTGGAATGTATCGAGTATGTATGGTAAGTAAAACCACTAAGTAAGTGAAATCATGAACCATGCATATCATAAAACATAATCAAGATAAGATTATGAGAGTAGGACTTGCATGCTATTTTCTAAAATCATGACTTTAACATAACTGAACATCATAACTGAATCGAATGACCCAAAGCGGAAAACTGAATATTGGGTCAAACCTGCTGAAAACATAATAAAATGACTGATTAATATGCATAACTGAAATCATGAGGAACAATGGAAGACTCGTCTTATAACTGACATTACCAAGATAGAGCTTACGTAGTCCCGACTATTATACTCAAGAGGGCAGAGCCATCCAAATCCTTACTGGGGCTAAGGACGATATCATGATATCAATATCAAGCTGAAGGCCCCTCGGGGGCAGGGGAAGCTCACAAGGGAGGTCCCAAAAGTATATATATAACCTACGGGTGGCGCATAGTTCTGAAGCACAGGGTTGATTAACCCTTAGCCTACTCGATGCTAGACACTACCCCCAAAAACATGCATTTGCTCTCCATCGTTTTTCAACGAAGATGAACTATCATCTGGTGATGAAGCTTAATGCAATAATACATGCAAAAATCTGAAAACATAACATGAGGAGCCTTGGGCTCAAATCATACCACAAGCTGAAAAATAGTGGGAGTCTAGACTCCAAAATCCATGTGGTAAGCTAATATATGAAGTTTAGATAAATTCATGAAACATGCTTGATCATATGGGCTTGCGCAATACTTAAACATGCTTGACATAGACTTGATCATTCGAAAACATAGACATAGACATAGTTAATTCGAAATCGTACTTTCTTCATAAACATCTCATCATGCTTGAATATATATTTCATGGATCTCAATTTTCATGAGCTTTCACGTATGGCATCATAATTTATAAAACTTAAAAATATAATTTATAATTGATTAGGTTGTAAAATATGCCCATTAATCATAATTCAACATTAGAAACATGCTTACATTATACCCATGATAGAAACTTAGAATTTTCATATGTTGGGTAAAAACCACATAGATTCATCAACTAGAATTTTCATGAATTGAGAGGGAATTGGGCATGGGTATGGAAATTACACCCATTCATAACCCTACATACCTGGAAGGATCTGATTTCATAACTCCCTTGATTGCCTAATAGAAATTTGGGGAAGAACCTTGAAGAGACTAAGTTTGATCACCCCTTAAACCTCTAAGCTTACATGCATGAATTAGAATAGGCTTAGAATGACTTAACCCTTCTTAAAGCACACAATTCTGAGCTTAAAACGACGTATTTTAGGCCTTAGGAACTTAGAAATTATGGAAAAGCCCTTAATAAATTTGCAGGGAAAAACACACCGCCAGTTTCAAATGAGGGACTAGACGACTTGTGCCCACTGACCATGATTTGTGGTCTGCACTCGTGATTAACACTGCCATTCCTCTTCTGAGGGTCACCACGAGGGACACTACGACTCGTGGTGTACTCAATGATTCGTGGTGACCAAGTCGTTGCCGACACTACCGAAATTCTTCATCCTCCACACCACTCTTGACCACAGTTGACCTAACGAATCGTGGTGCTGACCACGACTCATAGTCAAAATCGTGGTCATCCCAAATCTAAAAATTTCAACCACGGCCAAACTCCTCCCCACGAGTCACTCCACAACTCGCGGTGCACCCCACAGGTCATGGGACGACTCGTCCTGTGACCTGGTGCAAAAAAATTCAGTTTTCTCCATTTCAACTCTCGGGTCTGATCTAGGGTTCTCGGGATATTATAGAAGGTCTATCGGAAATAACTTTTCTATTTTTACTGGGTAGAAATAAGACAATATGCACATTATTTTTTCTAAATTTTATTTATGAGATTATATTGAATATATTATTATTACTACTATTACTACCCTTATTTATTATAGTAAAAAAGTGAAAAAAAATAATAAACACGACAAATAATTTAGGACGAAGAAAGTTGCAAAATGAATTCTAATGAGTGACCCTACAAATCCATTTTTGGACATGATACAAAGTTCAGTGAGTTTAATTCTTTTAAGAAAATTTTGAATCACTAAATTAAAAAAGTATGAAAAAAAATAATAAATATGACAGAGAATTTATGACGAAGAAAGTTGCAAAATGAATTTTAATGAGTGACCCTACAAATTCATTTTTGGTCATGATACAAAGTTCAGGGAGATTAATTCTTTTTTAAAAATTTTGAACCACTAAATTGAGAAATACAATTTCTTTATTTATGTTCCCTTTAATATTAGAAGGAAGGCATAATTTTATTTTATATTTTAGCATAAATTGATAATGTGAAATAAAAAGATTTCTTGATATTCTAATTGGTGGAGTATTAAGGGCCTTGTGAATACATTTATTTATTTATTTATTAGAAAATGTATTCGCGCTTCGTGCGATCATAAGAAATATATTAATAATTGATTTTATGAATAATTGTCTTCTCTATTATAACATGTTCGTAAAATTATAATAATTTTTACTTCATATACAACATACATTATGATCTAAACTTTCATTCAAGTCATATTTAGTTTACTTTTTTAGAATATTTAGTATATAAAAAGTTTCACCATATTTTGTAAGTAAAGTTATTATCACTTACAATATATATATATATATATATATATATATATATATATATATATATATATTGAAAAAATAAGAATGCGTCACTAAAAATTTGATAATAAGTTTGAAGATACTTTTGCCTTTTCTCAATAAGAAATATCATAGGAATTATGTCCAATAAATTAGAAAATAATAAATTATTATCGAAAAGTAGAATGCAACAGCTACATTTTGGTTAATGTAACTTTCACTCTCTACCAAATAGTCATATATCCATATGTTGTCTTTCTATGATAGTGTTTTAATTTTCAACCGGTAGCCGATTCTCATTTTGACTAAAACTTTTTAAAAGTTAAGTCCAGTACGATTCATTTTGAATTGTTTACATCTTCTAAAATACATTCATATATATATATATAAGAAATTAGATATTCTGAATATTAAATATTGCTATTACAAGTTTCAAAAAAAAAATTAAAGTGAGACCGATAAGTTAATATTTTGTGGGATCATAAACCTCATTCTCTCTGCCTCGCCTCATTCCGCTTTATTTATTAAAATAAACACCATTCAATCTGGATATTGAAAACGTAAATAAGATAATAAATTATTCGTAGAACTTTAAACTCAACTGAAAGAAAGAAAACAAATAATTTTCTCAAAATAAACCCACTTCCCCCAACAATAGATAATGACTAATAAGAATTCTCTTATATGACCATTGAAATTATTTATTATTATTTATTGATTAATTATTATTATTCGAAGGGTATATTAGTTTTTCAATATTTGAAGAATATTTTAGTATTTTAATTTTTTATTTTTTGACTTTCCATTTATATAGAAATATGATATGATTTTTACATGCTTAGTTCATTATTGTTTTCTTATTGACAAGTGATCAATGTGATTAGATACAATTACTATTAACGATTCGAAGAAGTAATAACATCACGTGTTTCTAGTTAAATATTTATTGTTCACCTTCATAGATTCAAACGATATCGGCAATCATCTTGATTCGATAAATAACTGATCATAAAATGAAGATTCACAATGATCATTCACAAAAATCAGTGGATTGGACTGAAATTAAACAAATTGAAATAGGCTAAGTCAATAAATAGATTGGGACAAAATCAGTTCTAAAGTTACTCAGGTTGAAATAGGCTAAAAATGATTTTGGATCATGACCTGCCTAATTTGACCCAATTTTTTCAAATGGTCCACTTTCTCCTACCCCACCCCTTACTCAGGTCCAACCCTACCATACATCGAGACTTGAGCCTTCAGGACCGACTCACAGTTTCGACCCTCCCCCTATCTAACCCCGGCACAAAATCAAAGACCTGACCTCAACCCAGCACTGATTCAAAACTCAAAAGGAGAGCCTCAAGCCTCGATCTAACACTTGGGACACTAGATTTGAGCCCTAATTCGAGACCCGATATGCAGCCCTAACCGGGACTTAAACCTAATTTTGACCCAGAATCCAAGACCCAATATTGATCCAGGACCTAAGACTTGACCCCGGATTGGAGACTCAAGCAAGCCCCGACTTCGACCCGAAACTCGAGATCTGACCCTGATCTAGGACTCGAGACTTGACTTTGATAAGGAACCCGAGATTCGACCCTAACTCGGACAATCGATCCCCGACTTTGATCCGAAACCCAAAATTCAACCCAGACTGGGGACTCATGACCCGACTTTGACCCAGAACATGAGACCTGAGCCTCGACTCTGACCCAGGACCCGAGCTTGACTTGGAACCAAAGGCCTGGGAGCCGAACCTTGACCCATAGAAAAATCAAAGCAAATTTCAAACAATAAATTCAAATTAAAGAAAATGTTTAAAATGGTTAGAATCGGACTAATATTAGGCTTATTTGAAGATTACTTTTAAAATGAATTATGTTGGATTGAGTTAAAATCATCTCAATATGAAATAATCGTGTGCGCAACTTAAAATGTTAGGTCAGTTGGACGGGTCATCCTTTTTTGGGCCATATTTAACACCTTGACCTTGAGGTATGGGTTCATGGGAACCCAATGACTTTTGTTTATATCATAATTTGTAATAAGAAAGTTATACAATATTTATAAATAATTAATTATGAATTCAATTATTATTTTATGTTAACTTGAGATTATTGTATAAATTCATAAACTTTAAAATCTAAATTTTCTTTTCAATAACATAATAATTATTTACGTTGTTCGTTTTATTATACTGATGATGCAGATATAGTTTTAAATGATCATACCATCTAAAAAAAAATAATGAGAGGTAACTGCTTATAATAAGTAACACTAATTACATGAATATATTTGTTGTTTACAGTATAGTATTTTTGTATTGTTGTATATTGTAGTACTCTTAAAACATGAAGCATTTAATTTCACATAATAATATTATTATTAAATTTTATATTAATAAAATTTAATTTAAATTAATAAGATATTAGTCATGTGTATATAATATGTTACATTAGATATTGATGTAACTCGAAAAAAACTTTATTTACTAATATAAAAATTCTAATTAATTTAACTCAAATTAATTCTGAAATATTTCTACCATTAAATGGTAGGCAGTCCTTCTTTCTTTATTATTTTATTAAACTTATATTATTTTTTAAATATAAAATTCAATATTAAAAAAAAATAAATTCATAACATACATTATTTAAAAAATTTTGAAGGCTCAAATTTAGGAGCTTAAAGCCAAGGCTAGTACTTAAAGCAACGGTTTTACTAGCCTCTCCCTTCGCCCCTATCTTTAACCACGAAGTCAAGTTATCAACTGGAATGCCTGATGGAGGAAAATCTTAATAACTTAATTGATTGACTATTTGAATTTTTATCTTATTGGTGAGAGTTTGCGCTACTAAAAACATTACCAAATTGAGGGAATAAAAACCGACAGACAGTGTCGGTCTAAAAAACTGAGGGAAAATCGATCCAGTTCGTTGGTTTTTATTTTTGTTTTTATTTTAGCTATTTTTAAAAAAGAAAATCAATGGACAGGATCGGTTATTCATCTATTTTTTTGTATAAAATTCAGCAAAAATTATTTTTTAAAAAGAAAATCGATGCGGTTCCTTGGTTTTTTATTATTTTCTTAACAAAAACCGACGGACTGGGTAAACAATTTTTGAAGTGTAAAATTGCTGTTGAAGAGTATAAACAAAAACAAAAAAAATATTTCATCAAAGGCATGTATAGTCGAGTGGTAGAATTGTCTAATGTCATAGTAAATACATTGGGTTCAATTCCAATTAACTATATTTTTTATATATATTTCTGAACCTACCTTGTCCCTCGATTTCTTTAAAAAAAAATATTAATTTTTAATTTATTAAAATAAGGACTGGGTCGGCTGTCCGTCGGTTTCACATACGATTGTAAGTGCGTCTGTTTGACATCGATTTTGCTAAAAAAGATCGACCCTCTCCATCGGTATTGAGCTTTCATTTCTTGGACAGTATTTAGTAGTGTCGGTTCCCTACTTGTAATCTTCTCACTATTTCCTCTTTCCCTCCCCCTAATGTTTTTTTTTTTAAAAAAAGATGATGAAATGCAAGAGAAATTACCTGAGAGATCAGAGTGGTGATCACGGTCCATGCAAGTGACAGAACCCTTCAAGACATAGCAATGACCAATATTATGTACACTGGTGAGAGCCAAAGTGATGAAGAGTGAAACTAGCTGCTGATATGGTGATGAAGAGTGAAGCCTCGATGTTATTATCTCTTGGAAAGTAAAAAAGGTGTCACTTATCTGACTCTTGTTTACATTATTTCTTTTTAGCTTTAAGTATTCGTTATTCAAAATTCACTAACTTGTCTAATAATAAGAATTACCATGACTTAATTAACTTCTAATCCTTTTATTTTAAATGAATATCACAATTTGCTTATGAAAAGTTAATTTGATCTTGTAGTTCATGAAAATCATTTACATAAACACAACCTACGCCTAATTGGTGAGGCTTCTCATAATTTACTTCCAACAATAACAACTAGCACAAAAGAATAGAAAAGGTTAAAGGTCGACTCTGTATATTACATTTTTAAAAAATGCATAAGTGAAAGTTAATAGTAAAAAATATATCTTCATAAAATGTGATCATTTGAAAGAATACTACCTCAAAAAGATCTTGATATATATAGTGTATATATACTTTTGAATTCTGTGGTTCCAGCTGGCCATATTCCCAGCCTGTTTTTTCCAGATTCTTTATGTGTTTATTTTAGCATCTCCTTTTATTTTCTTTTGTTCATTTTCTTACCTTATCATATGAAAAACACAAAATGTTTTTATGCTTATAGTTGCTTGTCTTGGGAACTCTTCGTTGGTGTTTTCACACCTCCACCACTTGTGGACAATACTTCACCAGCCAGAGCCACTTGTACCCCAATACCGGAGCACAACTCGAAGGCACTGATGTCCAGACAGAGGCTGTCCTAGCGAGCCAGACTCAAGGGGGCGCTTAGTGCAGCCATAGGGAGCCCCTAAACTTTTGTTCTTCAATTTTTGATATTATGCATTGAGAACAATGCATGCTTTTAAAGTTAGGGCTGGTGGTAGCATGTTTTGTTGTGAAAATTGTTAATTAGGTTGTATATAGTTACTTTTACTTTTAATTTTCTTTCTTGCTTCCCCTTGATTTTTTTTGTCCGATTCTTTTTGAATGGTGTATTTTAAGTAACCATGATATAATAATAAGTAGTTTGACTTAGTATTTTTTTTGTAGATTTTAGCATGTGTAGCTTGTTTTTTATTTTGTTAATAACCCCAAAAAAAAGTTATATGGAAAAGACAGCTGTTATGCATATGAATGACCATTATTGTGATGTCTCAGTTTTTGACTTTATTACTACTAATATTTGAATTTTTATGAGATGATAGTCGTGTACTCAATTGAGAACTAAAATTGTAGTTGTTAAAGTAGTTCAGGTGTCATGTATGTTGAGGAATAAATTACTCTCTTATGCTTGCTTGTATCATCTAGAACTTGTCTCATTGGTTTATCATCTCAATTGCTAGGATTTATAAGGTTGAGGAAGTGATTTTAGGTTTTCTTATGATAGTAAACTTTTTTTTTTGTATCTTTCTAGCCTGCATGTGAGTTGAGTGTTCCTAGTTGTCCGTTTTTGAGCCTTTTTATTTTTTCTTTAGCAACCAAATTATAAATCATTTTTAAAAATTAAAAAAATATTAACCTGTCTTTTGAATCAATCCCTTCTTGAAGTGCTAAAAATATTGGATTGAGGCTAAAAGCCTAAATTGAGAGAGAAAAGTGAGATGGAAGGAAAAGAATGATGTATTATGAGTAGTGAATAGAATGTGTGGGTGGGGGGAGGGGGGGAAGATGAAAATGATTACGGAAAAAAAGAAATAGAAAGAAAGAAGAAAATAGACGAAAAAGAGTGAAATAAAGTGGGAGAAACTAGAATAAAAAGAGAAGGTAGAAGAATTGAAAAAATGAAGGAAAAGAGCTAAAAGTGTGAAATATGTAGTGCTCAAGGAGCAAAAAGTCACTTGTACCGAAAAGTTTTAATCATGTAATTACAAATCATAAAGTTTTGGTAGTTTAGACAGTGTATAGCAAGCTTAGAGGTGAGTATTACTAATAGATAAAATAATGAAATCTATTTAATGTATCTCACTGTAAGTTGATTTTACAAAATATGGTCCTATCAGGGAATGGAACCAAAACTTATCTTATTTTTTTATCAGAAACTGGAGACTAAAAGGCGCCAAAAGTTTTTGCTCTTATTGGAAGCATATGTTACACTTTGCATCCTCTAGCGCTACTAGAATTTTTACGTATGTTTCCATCATATATTGCACTTTTCATACTCTGGTGCGTTCTGTGGGTCTCGCCTCCAAACAACACTGTCACTATTGCTCACATACCACTCGCTAACGAAGCTTCACCAAATCTTCTTGGTGTTGCACTTCTTAAGCTCATGTATGTAGGTGTTGGAATCAACAATAGTTGATGCCCGAATTAAAATTTCTTAGTAATTCAATAAGGGGAATAGCAGCTAACTTACTAATAAAGGGGTGAGAAATATATTTTTTTATTATTTAGCTTTGTCCTCTGGTCTAGAGTTTGTAATAAAATAACTTTTTTATTATTTAGCTTTGTCTTCTAGTCTAAAGTTTGCAATAGAATAACTATTTATGTTGAAAGGTCGTAATTATTTGATATACATGATAATATTTTTAATACATATCTTTTTGATTTAGTAAAATTTTTTAGAGTCTATAATGGTAAAGTCGTAATCAATTATTCATATTAGCTCAATGATTGCATCATAATTTCAGAAAATAACTAATATGATGTCCAAAGAAAATTTAACAAAATAGATTTAGTTTTTCTTTTTCTCACACCAAAGAAGAGTGTCATAAGTCATTTGAATTTACTGAATGCCAAAATATGCTTCAAGGATTATGAATTCTAAAATCATAGTTGGACATTTAGCATTTTAAGAATATACATAAAATTAAATATGTTTCATGGGTTATGATCTCAAAATAATAATTGGACTTTTAACATTTTAAGAAAATATATGAAAAATTCACTTATAACCAAATCTTCTTCATAGATATCACGACCCAAATGGCCGTGCTCGGCACCTACAGTAACCCCCCTATGGACGAACCAATGATTCCCAACAACTACCTCGTCGTCAACAACATAAGAAGAATTAACAATGTAATAAAATAAAAAGAATTGCAATATCCGAAAGTTGTTATAACCAACTAAACTAACACAACTAAATCTTCCCATGATCCGAAGTTCATTGCACTTCAACGTCTACCTACAATCTGGGAATGTTTAAACTAAACAAAAAAAACACTGCAATGTCTGAAAGAGAGAGACATCTTCGAAAGAGCAGTGAATCGGCCCATTCTGCGTCACTCACCTTTTAGAGGAATCGTTACTATCTATAGGTGGGGACTAGAAGAGCTTCCTGGATCGTATTTTGCACTCAGAAAAGAAGTACAGGAGTAGGGTCAGTATAAAGCACAGTTCTGGTAGGCATCATCGGCCGACCTTACATAATAACATATAATTAAGGCAACAATCATATGAAACCAGTTCCAAACATCATACATAAGCACACAGTAAACATTTCAAGTATATTGACTCTGAACAGGTAATAACCGGCCTGCTTACGGGTTGGGCCTTTCGCTGCAGCGGTCTCTTGATCGCTACAACGTTCTCACCGCAGCAAAATAAGTTCCACTGTAGCGCTACTGCTCGAGGCAGTAGTTCGACGTAGCTGCACCTTCTTCAGCTTTCAGTTTTCAACAGTTCACACCCTCCGTATTTCATTCAAATGTAACCCAGTGTTGACATCAAATAATAACAGCCCAACTCAACATGCAGTTTAAAGCATTTTGTCACAAAAACGATCAACTCAACATCTTTAGTCATCGCACCGAATCACACTTAGAATCTTTTTTCACTTTTCATGTTCCATTTACAATTACAGGATCATCAATTACACTCAATCAACTAATTCTAAAACTGTTAATAAGCTACAAAAACATCATAAAATAGAAGAAAGGGTGACGTGTCAGGCACACGCCTCCGCCATGTCCTCATGAACACCCTGTCATCAAAGTCAATATACACACATGCTAGAGGGTCTTATTTCTGCCCTTCCAGTCATGACCTGCAGGGGACTCTATAAATTCATGTATTATACCGGCGTGGTATCCACTCCCACTCATATGCTCGTCCAGATGCTTACCTCGGACACGAGCCATTCAATCAATATCGCTCGCCCGGATGCTCCTCTCAGGCACGAGCCTCTCATCTTAGGATATTATTACTATCCTTAACTATTCTCATTCATTGAATAATAAGGTGAATTCTTTACACACTCAAGAGTTACCTACTTTCTCGCTTGCATAAATACAAACAATCAAACATCTCAATAGCAATGCAAAGGAACTTCACTTAACCATTCAACACAATCTCATAACGGTTCACAGACCACATCATATCTACATTACTTCTACAGTTCATTCAACAGTAAAACTTCATAACAGGTAATGTTCGAAGACCAATCACATATCATCATTGCAAAAAACATATATGTCCTTAAACAGGATCTATTTTTCTTAAACCATAACCTGCCTTGATTTTTGGGTACAGAAAAATCAGCTACTCTACAGGAGCCTTGCCTTTTCTCAACACTTCGAAAAGTTTAAAATCTATAATAAAAATATAGAGTGATTTAATTATTTACTCTTCACATAAAGGTCCTAGAAGTTCAAACCCTTCCATTCAAGGTACTTTCAAAAGTAAAAACCCCAGTTCCAACTAGTTATAGGTCTCAATTCCCGCGTAACCCGTTCTCAAGCAAGTAAACCTTGGGGAATGATCAATACTCCTCAAACCTCTAAGCAAACCACCCCATGATCCATCCCTAGTCTATCAACCTAGGATTTTCTGAACTTGAAATCCTCCCCATTAAAGATTCTATATGAATTCTAGGGTCAACAATACCTATTATCGAGATACGAAATCAAGAAACTTACCTTGAGGGAGGAATTCACTGCTTTGGAGGAAAAAATCACCCTCTACCCTTCTGATCGTATTTTTGCAAATAATGGGGTAGAACCCCAAAAATCTCACTTAAACCCACTTTCTTATTCTCGTCGTCCGCAACATCGGTCAGATTTCTGCTACAGCGCGTCTACTACAATGGTCAAAAAATTGCTACGGCAGATCAGGCAGTTAATTCCTCAATCCGTTACGATGAAATTTTGACTATCACCACGGTCTCGCTGCAATGAATATCCTACCGCTGCAGCGGTTTCCCGAAATCAGTAGCTCCTCCAAAAGCATTTTTTTAACACTTAGCTCATTTCATAATCATTTTCTACAGATTCTAGCTTTTTTAGTTTTCTAAGCCCATTCCCTCGTAATGACATGCAGGTTGTTACGATAGATATTTCTAGAATCACGGTTGGACCTTTCGAATTAATACAAAAAACGTGAAAATACACTTAAAATCAAATCTTCTTTATGAATTATTATTTATAAAATAACAGTTGGACTTTTAGCGTTTTAATAAAATACGTGAAGAATTCACTTATAACCTATAGCGACCTCATTTTGTAATTTCAGCTCGATTTTCCTATCTTGATCCTTCCCATAGCTTCAATATGCCTTTTTTGATATGCAGGGACAGGTGACATGATTTCAAGGTGATCGAATAATTTTTTAAGAAGATTTTCAGTTTTTGAAGTATATATTTAAGAAAGTTTGATCAAAGTTAAAATTTTGGATTAACGAGGCTGAATTAGAATTTTGAAAATTTAGTTAGGTCCAAAGGGTAATTTGTCCTAGTTGAATTGTTTGCACATATACCGAGGCACTCGAAAGTGTTTTTGATCATTGGATTGATTTTAGAATTTTAGAGAATTTAGAGATTACCACAATCAAAATTTGATCAAGATAATCCCAAGATCAGTGATTTGATGATTTGAATATATCTAGAAGTTTTATGATTAATTTTCATATATTATTTTTTTGAAGGGTTTCGGACGAGTTTTGAGGGTTTGTTCTGAGAGTTGGAATACTTTTAGATTCACCGATATCTACGACCTTTGGCAGCTTAGTTTGCTTCTGCAAGGTTAGTGTAGATTAGGGAGGCCCACTTCTACGGTGATCTATCTAGCTACTTCGTCTGTGGAGTTTGGTGAACTCAGTGTGGACTTTTTTCTACGTGTCTTGTTGCGCTTCAGTGAGCCTGCACCATCGATGACTCATGCGCTTCGGGAAAATTGGATGGGGTTAATGAACCTCGCAACTACAGCATATTCATCACTATGTTGAAATAGTGATGCTTTTCTTTTTCCCATTTTATTATTCTAAAGTTGATTTTTGGTGTTTGGGAAATTGATTATGAGCTATTTTGAGGGGTTTTGCGCAATTGTATTATGGGGTAAATTTCTAATCACAAATTTGATGGCCCTGTATAAGTGAAATGACGAGCACTTATATGGGTACCTGTGTCGTGATACAAATAGAGGTTGAATATTGATTGTTTTATTTATTTATGGTATCAATATATGTTGAGAGCATTATATATGAGCTTTTTCAGATGTTAAAGGACCACCTGATTGGCTTGACATTCATGACTCATGATTAATCATATTCTAGAAGTATTAATTTCAAGAAAAGGCATATTTATATATGTTCCATGACACATATTTCTTTTTCATATTTTGGGCATTTTCTCATGCTTTCATATGCATTAACATGATTAATAATTAATCATATGGTTCTTCTATGATCGCCTATGGGCAGGATATTGAGGTATTGAGACACCATTACTTTTCATATGGTTTTTCTTTGATTAACTACAGGCACGATCCGTAGATAGTACATGGACCTCATGAGTTTCCCATGGATCATGACCAACCTAATGCAGGCGATGTGCGTGTGTACAGGTGCATTGGCCATTATATCATCAATCATATTATTTGCATTGCATAACATAAGTTGACTTGTTTATGTGACTTTTTACCTGTTCTGAACTGATCTAAATTAAGATAGCAAATAAATTATCTCTGTGTTTGGTTGATTATCTATTTTATTGGGTTTCCTTATTGATTAGTTATTAAACATTGGACTTTGTGTTTACTGTTTAAGTATGTATAGAGGTTGACATGGTAAGATCAATTCTCATCATCGTTTTATATCGGATCGGTGGATGATACTATTGAGTACACGTGTTCTTCATAGTTACTCTTATTTTTCTGCACTTTTATATGCACAGTCTGTCCCTGGCATGAGTGGCAGGTAATATTTCTTGTTGTTGAAACTTTTTGGAAGTCTTGGAGTTTGCTACTTTATTGTCCCGCAGCATCCGGACTTCTTTCCTTATTTTATTTTGCCTTTATATTTTAAACAATCTTGTAGCATTTCAAAATTTGTAATAATATTTTAGAATCTTTGTACTCATGTCACCAGATTTTGTGGGTTATAGCTAGTATTTATGCACTCTTTTATACTGTAACTATGTTAGTGACTTAGTTTTTATTTATTGTTTTGCTTCCACTTTAATATCAATAAAAATGGGATTAGGATTATTAAATGGTTCACTTATGAAGTTCGGATAGGCGTCATCACAACTTAAACTTTTGGATCATGGCATAACCAAATTTGCTTTGTGAATATTTCTAAAATCACAATTGGACTTTTAGAATTTTAAGAAAATATATGAATAATTCACTTGGAATCAAATGCTCTTCATGGGTTATGTTTTTCAAAATCACTTTTACCATTTTGAGAAAATACATGAAGAATTGACTTGGAAGTGAATGTGTTTCATTGATTATACTTTTAAAAATCACAGTTTGGACTTTTAGCATTTTAAGGAAATACATGAAGAACTCACCAAATTTGCTTCGTGGATTATGCATTCCAAAATAACAGTTGCAGCTTTAGCATTTTAAGAAAATACATGAAGAATTCACTTTGAACCGAATCTTGTTCTTCGATTACCCTTTCCAAACTCATAATTGAATTTTTAGCATTTTAAGAAAATACATGAAGAATTCACCTGAAACTAAATTTCTTCATGGAGTATGCTTTCAAAATCACATGTGCACTTATAACATTTTTAGTAAAGACATGAAGAATTTACTTGAAATTAAATTTTCTTTATGGACAGTACTTTCCAAATCACAGTAGGACTTTTAGTATTTTAATAAATACATGAAGATTTCACTTAATCATATGGTAATAATAATATTCTTAGGCATCTATATATAAATGCCTACTCCTCATCAAACTTGTTCAATCATAGTCTCTTCTCTCCCAAAGAAAGTGCTTCTTTTAAAATTAGCATGTGCAAAATATGGTTGCAAGAAGTTTGAGCAATTAAGTGAAAGTGATAGAAAAACACTCCTTCAAACAAAAATAACAAGTTTGTTTAAGAAAGCACAAGAGTTGTCAACTTTATGTGATGTAGAGCTTGGACTTATTATTTTTAGTTCAGGAGAAGTTATTTCATGGCCATTTAAAACTCAAGTTAGGGAAAGAATCGAGAGGTATTTAGATTGTCCTGAGGTTGAAAGGATGAATAATCTGGTTAAACATGAAATCTATCTTGACAAAATGTTGAAGGCTCAAGAAGAAAACATCAGAAAAATAGAACAAAAGAATGAGGAGAAAATAATGGAATTGTTGTTCAATGAAGTTGTTGAGGGAAAGGGCTTTCTATGAACTCGATGTTGAAGAACTTAAAAGTTTGATAAACCTAGTTGCTCTTAATAATGCTAAAGTTAATGAAAGAAAGAAACAACTTCATGAACAAGATCAACCAATAGAAGGTAATGGCAACAGTGTCCCCAAAAAATTAATTTTGAATAAGCATTTCAGACTTTTGTTGTTGAATTAACATTAGTTTATATTTATTTTTCAGTAATATTTTCTATTCCGTATCATTTAGTTATCCTTATTATCATGTTGTTTGTTCTATCTATTTTTACTTGAAAATATTATCATACTCTTATTCAGATAACAGTATTATATATGTAAGATTTGCAGTGTTGTTGAATCTTATTTTCCATCATATATATCATCCATCCCACCTTCTAACTTAAATTTAATTTTATTTAATGTAGATACTATTTGGGGAATTATGTTATATAAATAAATGAAATTTGTTGTCTCTTTATTAAACATTTGAGCAAAAGAAATATATATCTCCTCATATTTGAAGACCTCATTAGTCCAAATCAATTTATAAGGGTGAAACTAAAGATATGTCAAGAATAAATGTATGTTGTCTCATTTGAATCCTATGATTTGATATATGTTATGCAATAAAATTATAACATCACATAAAACTAAATTAAAATACTTTTTCTGATGTTCTTTTCTTACTGCTGTAAATTTAACCAAAAGTATGAGTTAGTAGTCAATAAAGTGAAAGTAAAATTCACCATGTAGTGATAACTTCACCCGCCCGCCCCCTGAAACTTTACTTTTGAGATTGAAAATCCATTATCTTCAATTCCCTTTCTCATAATCTTTTGTTATTTAAGATTAATTATTACATTCTTATAGAAACTACAAGTAGTTCTATTTAAAAATATTAGTATATGCATCTGCGTAATGCGTAGACTATTTTTAAAAAAGCAGATAAAAATAATTGCGATAATCTTA
This sequence comes from Datura wrightii, assembly GCA_035772735.1. Taxonomy (NCBI): domain Eukaryota; kingdom Viridiplantae; phylum Streptophyta; class Magnoliopsida; order Solanales; family Solanaceae; genus Datura; species Datura wrightii. Next base: position 7,353,230 of record JASDFA010000012.1, on the reverse strand, counting down.
ATTTTAAATTCTGATAGTCTTAAACAGTGATAACATACTAAAAAAGTTTCTTAACATGAGAGAAATTAAACTGCAAAAAGCATGTCACATAATGTTAAAACTTGATATAAGTGATGCTCAAAGATGCATTAGCAAATTTTCGTTGGCGTAGTCTTGTAGAACACTGACAATCTAAATAAAATAAACATAGAAATCAGCAGTTGTTAAAATATCTTTTACACGAAAGACTCTTTTCTTCTCTTACTTTTGCTTTTATTTTTTTAATGAATATCTCTCTCAAGCACATAGTACGTTAACATTTCAAAATACATTAATCAAACATGAGTCTTATTAGCAATTATGTTAAATTCATGCCTGAACATCAATTACCTCTGGAAAAGAAGAAATATCATTGCTTGAAGCACAATTTTCTTTATTCATGATTAATATAAAATTTGTCAATAAGTTTTGCAGGGAGAAAATTATCTTGATAATTAAATAATCTTCTATCCATAATAGATGTTCCGTATAAGTCAAAACTCATCAAATAGACAAATGTACTAAAAAAGAATTAGACTTTAACTTCTACTTCTCAAAGGCCTAAAGAAAAAAATTATATTTACTTTAAAGATTAAACACATATTATCTACCAAAACAAATATTCCACAGAATAATATCCATCAAGTAAATAATATCCATTAAATTATCCATCATAGAGTAAAAATATAATCAACAGTAGCATTACTCAAAAGCTGAAGTAACTTTTTATCAACAAAAAAAAAGATTATGTTTCTTATTATATTCTTGATACCTCCATTAAAGAGAGTATAATGAATTATCTCCTCTGCATGAATACATTGATATGATTCTCTTTTTCTTCTCTTCGAAATCAAATTTTATTGATTGCTCACAATAGAGAATATATAAATACCTATGAAAGAATTAGAACGAACACCGCGTCAGAATTTATGAATTAACATCGCGCGCCGTCTTCAGCCACAACCATCTAAAATAATTTTTTAAAAATTTCGAGAAATCATAGATTTTTTGTCACTTAGGTATTCACTAAAATAAATAAAATAGGTATTTTAATATTGAGATTGATAAGGATAAAGTTGAGTTTGAGAGAGTGATTTATTTTATTGCAGGGAAAGTTGCTTGATCAAAGTACTATTCTTGTAAAATTTCTCTGAGGACTATTGCACATATCCTAGTTTGTTAAAATTTAACTATTTAGTTATAACTAAGAATTATAGGGAAAAAATTAATTCAAAATCAAAGAATAACAAATCAGAACAAAAAGTAATAAGGAAGTCAAAACATCATATACATGTAAAACAGATTGTGAGTCACGACACTATATAAACTGGAGATGTGAGTAAAAGTTCAAAAAACCTATTGTTTAAATGATATATATAGCAAACATCTAATATAAGCTAATAAGTTTGTGGCAGAATAGAGACTATAGTACTAAATGCATTCACCAAAATTTCTGCTCAAGATTGCTATTCAAAAATAATCTGCTAACTATCAATAATCCAAAAGTATAGGTAGTTATATTTATAGAGTTGATTACTTATATTAAAAATACCACAAGTATACATATATATCCTCATTTGTGAAATCAACTGCTTAAAATGTTGGTTTGGATTCAAAATTTAAATCATAAACACACAATAAATTATATTATTCTATCAAGATAAATTAATTTAGTTATTATTATTCATACACAAATTACAAATAAAGTTAAAGGAAGCAAATATTTAATATTTACAATGAAAAATGATGAACTTAAGCGGCTTCATTTTAAAAAAAAAAAAGAGATGAGGATGATCAAAATTGTATCTTTAAATTTAAACTACATATATACTATATTATATTTTAATTCAAATTTCAAAAAAAATTATATCTTTCAACTTAGATCAACCTCTCTTTAAATCACTTAATATCTGAAAAATGTTCTTATCCACAAAGAAGTTAGTTATTAAATCTTATCATCATGTCACTTATTTTTTGATTTTATATATCTTTTTGTTAATAATTTCTTTTTCAATCTAAATATAGGGCAACAAAGCTTGTAGCTAGGTACTCTAAAACTTAATATAATTAATTGGATAAATTCATAAAGATATTGTAATATGATTATCATTTATATTTTATGATTTTTGGTCTCAAGTGAGTTTAAAATTCTTGTCCTTGAACTATTTCCTTTTCAATTAAAGATGATTGAATATTCATAAATATGTAAAGGGGTTAGTTCCTTCAAGGTAACCTTATATTAATCATCCTTATCCTTTTGGTTCTATTTGGTTCCGAAAGGATTCAAGATTAACTATAATTACATTAATTTTTAAAAACTATAAAGCCACCTAAAAAATATAGCAAGAATAAATTAAAACGGACAATAAAAAGAAAATAAAACCTGATAGAAGATAAAGTGAAAAGGAATTGAAACAATCCAAACTAGGCCAATGAAAATGAAATGAATCGAAACTGAAATGAAAAAAGAATTGAAAATACTTCTGTTGTGAAATTGAAAGCTAAATCACTTCTACTTGTATATATCTATTGAGTCATAAACGCAATATTGAAACAAACAACTCAGATATGAAAATACAATCACCTCCTGTAGTATGTATAGCAAGCATCTAATAGAAAGGTAAAGTCATGGTCAATTATTCATATTAACTTTGAATTATTGCTTCATAATCTCAAAAAATAAAATCACTAATACATTGACCGAAGAAAATGTAATACAATAGATTTAGTTGATCATATTCTCACATGAGAGAAGGAGCGTCACAAGTCATTTGAGTTTATCAACTCCCAAAATATGCTTCAAAGATTATGGATTCTAATATCACCGTTGGACATTTAGCATTTTGAGAAAATGCATGAAGAATACGGATAAAATTAAATATGTTCCATGGGTTATGATTTCTAAAATAATAGTTGGACTTTTAATAATTTTAAGAAAATACATGAAAAATTCACTTATAACCAAATCTTCATAGGTATTTCTAAAATCACAATTGGACTTTTAGCATTACTATAAAAAGCATGAAAATACACTTAAACATAAATATGCTTTATGAACTTTTTCTTTATAAATTAACAGTTGGACCTTTAGTATTTAAAGAAAATCCATGAGGAATTCACTTATAACCTAAAATTATCCTTTTTCGTATTTTCAGCTTGTTTTTTGGTATCTTGAACCTTCCAATAACTTCATTATTTCTTTTTTTGGCATGCAGGGATAGGTGACACGATTTTCATGGTGATCGAATAATTTGAGAAGATTTCCAGTTTTTGAAGTATATATTTCATAAAGTTTGATCAAAGTCAAAATTTTAAGTTAACGAGGCTGAAGACAACTCTGTTTGGTCCAATGGGTGATTTATGTTTAATTGAATTATTTGCATGGATATTGAGGCACTGGAAAGTGTTTTGGGTCGATAAAATATGAATTTAGTATTTTAGAGAATTTAGAGATTACCACGGTCAATATTTGATCGAAACAACCTCAAATCAGTGATTTGATGATTTCAATAGATCTAGAATGAGTTTAATGTTCGATTTGCATATTTTATTTGTATCCAGAAAGCTACGGCTGAGTTCTGAGAGTTAATTCTGAGAGTTGGGCTACTTTTAGATTTGATGGTGCATCAGGTTTGGTGCATCGGTAATTGCGACCTTTGGTCGCACAAACAAAGGCACCTCAGCTAACCTTGGTTTGCTTTTGCGAGGTTGGTCTGGACTAGGGAGGCCCGCTTCTACGGTGATCTAATCCACTTCTGGGAGTTTGGTGACCTCAATGTGGACCGTTTCTACCAGTTTGTTGCGCTTCTGTGAGCCTGCACCATTGATGACTCATTCACTTCAGCAAAATTGGATGGGGTTAATGAACCTTTCAATGACGGAATATTCATCACTTTTTGCAAAAATTACTATGTTGAAATAGTGATGTTTTTCTTATTCTATTTTATTACTAGGCTAACCTACTTGGTTCATTTTCAACCAAAAAAACTATTCACGTCAATAATTAAAAGACATTTTAATATATTATACACCTTTTTATTTTAAATTATAATTTTATTATTATCTTTTAATAATTATTTTAATATTATTTTAATAATAATATTTAACTTTATTATTATCTTTGTTTTGCTCTGGTCCTTTGCTTCGATTACTATGTCATTTGTTGTAGTTATTATTGTCTTCTTCTTTATTTTTAGCATAACTTCTTTAATATTATATTTTTTTATACTTGATTTTGATTTGTTTTACCTGAATCGAAGGTCTATCGAAAATAACTTTTCTATTTTTACTGGGTAGAAATAAGTCTGTGCACACATTATTTTTTTCTAAATTTTATTTATGAGATTATACTGAATATATTATTATTATTATTATCTTAAAAAATTATAAAAAAAATAAACATAACAGATAATTTGGCATGCTTCTAAGGTTTTCATTCCTATTTTTCTTTTTTTCTGATTTTTTTACTAATTTTTTCTTTTTAAAATTATTCTATTAACTCATTTATTTAATTGTTGTTGTCATTTAATGTTATCTAATACACCGATGGAAACTTTCTTACCAATGTTGTAATTTTATTAGGTGTCTGTAATAGAATTACTTCAACACAACAAAACACAAAAATTGAATCACTTTTTTTTAAGATATGTATATATATTAAAGCTAGGCATAAACAAGGTGATGTGGCACCTCTCTATGACCAGCAATTGTATTTATCATTTTTCTCCTTTTTTTTGAATCTTTTACTAATTTTAAAATTAATGTGTGGTATATTAAAAAATTCAAAAGTCACTCTTAATCATACCAATACTCTCTTAATTACACCTTTTTGTTTATCTCTTAACGTTTTGCTATTTCTTTTCTAAAAATTAACATAACATTATTCCGGAGGAATACCAAACAGGTTTGTGCTTCATTTTTTAGCAGATTTTGTTTTTCCTTTATACTATTTGATATCAATTGATAATGTCTTTATAGGAAGAGATAGAAGTATTGTTCCATAGACAAGCTCTATGTGGGTTTTCTTTTTAATGTGATTATCGAAAATTTATGATATGTACTTGGTAGTTGGTATCGTTGTAGGTAAATTCATTTTAATTATATTTTATGAATAAATTGAAGTCTCGAAAAAAAAAATTCTATCCATATTCTCACATTATACTTCTTTTTTTTCTTTTCGTTCAATTTTAGTATGCATATTTAGTGTGCAGAAGGTGGTGAATATTTGTTATCGACAAAGATAAATTTCATGAGATGTTGAAATGTTTTTACGATATCTAGTGTGATTTTTAGAGGAAAATAAATTTCGTTAATATTTAGTATAATGATTCCAGATTTTTGTTCAATATGTGTGTCATGCCCCGCTTGGGGAGGCATGACTAGCACCTGGTACCCTATTAAGACCTAGACTACTGGATTAACTGAGCCTAAGCACTTCTGGTGCCAGGCTGGCTCTAATTCTGGATTCAAGAAAACGACGGGCTATATAACGGCTGTAAATACAGCCTCCGGCCGACTAGGCCTATAGCCACCTATAAGACAACAACAGCGAACCAGAACAACAGTAGTATAAAGGAACCTATGCGGGCCGACAAGGCCACCATGCTGACTAGTTTCACTGAAACGCTGAATCAAATGCTAAACTACTCTGTGACCGACAAGGTCACTAACTATTAACTGAATAAGGCCCAACACGGCCATCATAAACAAACTAAAACATAGACACGGTCTCACACGACCGGTACAACTAACCACAGGGAATATACAATCTGCAAACCTCTAAGAATACTGATAAGATGGTCGGGACAGGGCCCCGACCTACCCGTACTGTACAACAAAAGAAAAGGAATAAACATCTAGCTATCAAGCTCCGGATGACAGAAGCTGATGACTCTGTGTGCTGGCTGGAATTACAAGAGATCGGCTCCTCATCTATGAGTACCTGCAGGCAAGTAATGCAGCGCCCCCAAACGGGCGTCAGTACCACTGGTACCGAGTATGCAAAGCAATAACTAAACATAACTGAAAATAGATAGTAATACTGATAGTTACTGAATAACAGAAGATGGCTAAGACTGTTTGGGATGGCAGAATCTAAACTAAGCTTAATTGTACTGGAGAGAAGGTGAGAATCATACCTGTCAATGCGGCGTCCTGCTATCTATCAATTTAATAAATAACACATATAGCATTCAAGAACCTATACCAGCCCCCATAATCCAGAAGGTACCAATCAACATGTAATCTATATACCCCTACCAGGGCCGCCATCCAAAAATAACAATTCACTCCACTCATCTATTAACTATGAGCATCCCGCCGGCCCCCTGGGTATGCAACTTGGGCTCTCTGGGCCCCTGACTATAGTTGTATCTGAGTCTGGAGGACTCCTGTAAACTATAATCTGAGATCTGTGATCTGTAATCTGTAATCTATGCCCTGGGCACAAGCGCTCGACAGGAGTATGCTATAATGCTGATCAGCCTGCTATGGGGAATGTTGCATCCCATCTTCGTCCTCTGGCAGACGGCATGTCACTCCTTGGAGTGACGTATCCTCACCCCCTGGTGGGCGAGTTGACACAGCTATTAACCCTGGGACGGTCAAGGAAGCTCTAAGGGTGCCCAACACAGAACAATCATGTCTTCACAGATAGCAATAGGCACATGTAATATATATACTGGATCTGATAATAATATTTATGTTCTGGTATTCTGTTCTGAATCTTATATTAAAATGTACTGAATCTAATAATGAAATATACTAAATATTTAATAATATTTCTGGAATATTCTGCTGGGACTTATACTGTTTTACTGAATTTCATGCTGAACACTGTATTATATTTCTAACATGCTTACTAAATTTTATACTGAACATAATATACGACTTCTAAAATATTCTACTGAAATTCGTACTATTTTGCTATACTAGAACTACTAGCTTGCCGAAAGAAACTGGCTTTACATACCTCGCCTGGCGACTTTCTGATTAACTGGCGCAGCTCAGCTAATGTTCAGCTATTTCTTCCAACTGTATTCATATTCACGAAAGAATAGAATTAATTCTACTATTATTTGGAAAGAAACCATATTTAGGGGTAAACCTACTGCCTATTCTTTGACTTATCGAAGAGCGGCCGAAAACTCACTATTTCTCGAAAGTCTAGAAGGGAGAAATACTCGCTTTAATGCTGGGAGTATATTAACACTAGTTTGGAGCAATTCCACTTACCTTGCTCGGCGTGACGACGATTCGCCGGCCGAATTTCGTGAAACTAACTCCGTAGGAATGTTCCGTGCAGCTTTATACTTCGCTACCCGAAGTTAATTTGAGTTTGGACGGTGTTTGACAGCGTAATCGAACGAATATTATATAAACCCTTCGCTCCTCCTCTGTTTCTGGTCGTGTTTGCTGGAAATTATCAGATGAAATGATTTAAAAACAAAGTGAAAGGCTTTATATACTTGGAGCCTTTAAGTCGCATTTGTCGAATGCGATTTATAAGTCGTATTTGTCGAATGCGATTTATAAGTCGCATTTGCCTTGTGACGCTCCGACTTGGCGCTTGTCCAGTCTCTCCCCGGGCCCTTTTCTCGCACGTGTGGCATTCTAAAACTCTTAACCAACATGCGAATAGGCCAACTAAGTGTCAAGAACTTACGGGGTGTAACAATGTGCCAAAATAGAAGGAGAAAAAAGAAAGAAAACTAAAAATAAATTAGCATGAAGAAAAAGACAAGAACAAAGGAATAAATTTATTTTAAAATTGGCAAAACTCTTCACCATTTACATCACGATGTCCTATTTCTCACCATATTTTATTTATATTTACACAAACACACGGGAAAAATTTGTAAAAAATTATTTAGTATATCTTCTTATTCCATTTGCAATGACTTTCTACTTCATGTTTTGAAATTATCAGGACATAATTCACCTAATTAAATTAATTAACACTACTAATTTTTTTCTTTGTAGGTCATGGGACAGGATATGACGTAGTTACAACTTATTGATGATATGATCTTAGATGAGGTTGTAGAAAATACGAATTAGGGTAAAAGGTTAGTAGGTAGTAGAGTGTTGTCTTGCTTGTCCTTCCATATTGAAAGTCGTAGTATTTCTTCAATAGTATCTTGTCGTATCTTACCATGATTTCATCATTTTCATATTTTTTTTCAATCTGCTTTGATATATTTTTCAGTGAGCTGACGGCTTATCGGTACTATTATTATAGGTAACTTTTATGCACGCGATAATTTGTGGTCAATTATGAAGTCATCCTTGCCAAAGATACATCTCCTCGTAAATTGTCAGCTTGGATGGCACAAATTATTAACAAATGGAATAAGAAATTTCGAGAGTAAAAAATAATCTCCTTTTGTAAATCACACGCTCCACTGATCCTATTAAATTTTCTCATCGCCTTTTTCATTATTTTCCATTTTTATTTTTGTTATGCTTCCTTTCCTTTATAATTTACTTCTTTTTTTTCTTTTAAAACTTAAAGGAGGGATGAAATTGAAAATGCCAATCTTATAGATATATAATTATCAATAATTTATATTGAGAAAGAAAATACTAAGAAGAAGACTTAAGATAATGAATTTGTATTACCAGATTTAATATATTTCTTATTCTTTTTTTGTTATCTTTCTATTTTCTATTTTTTTCCCTTTTAATTAACTTAGAATATTTGACATCAATTTTTTGTGCATATTAAGAGAATCATGAAAAGAAAATGATAGAATAATCGATACATATTTGATTAGTAAAGATTAATATTCTTCATTAAAACTTATAATATTGGTATTTAATTATATGTTAATATATTAATTTAATTAATTATAAAAATTAAAAGTCACATTTTCTAAGAACATCATAGAACACATGTTAGAGAAAAAAATTATTATTATAAATATAATTTGATAAAATTATTCAAATATTAAAAAAAAATTTATTAATTCTAACTAAAAATTAATGGCATGCGATGTGAAATAACAAGTCAATACTACTAAATTAAATAAATTAGAATCGAAAATATAATATAAATTTAAAACTAAAAAAAATTAACATAATACTCTTATATTAAACTCCAATATATTTAAAATAAGTTCCAACATAACTTAAGTAAATATAATTTGAAATAAAAAAATATTTAAGAAATAAAAAATAAAAAATTAAGAAATTCGTGTTAACAAAAAGCCTATTAAGCTCGCCAAAATAGAAAGAGTACAGACATAGGGTGTGTTCGGAAGAAAAACATTTTTTTTTTAAATATAATTTCTTACTTATTTGTTAGTGTCGGTATGTATTAAAAATATTATTTTAAATTATTTATATATAATCTAGATAAATATTATGAGGTGGGTTGAGGTAAAGATGAGGTGTATTGAATGGTGGAGAGTACACAATCAATGTGGAATATCACTCGTAAAACTTGTTTTTCCTATTTCCATTAAGAAAGTTATTTTTCTCATTTTAAGTAACTTATTTTTTCACGAAAAATATTTTTAAAAAAATTAACTAACAGAACGTGAGATAATCAAAGTAAACAAAAAAGAGTAATTTTCATAAATAGCACTTTAAGTAAAGTATTTACAGAAAATAATGTTACTTTCTAAATTTATAAAAAGTAGTATTTTTTGTTTGGGTTAATGATACAATCAAATAAAATCCTAATGTCTGTATCTAAAATTCTATCCTAATAAATCTCGTTTAAATAGTGTGATATAATATCTTTATAACGGAATATGTGAATTCATTGGGAGTAAATCACGTGTCTTTGATCTAGCCTTTTTTTTTATGGTATCTAAAAGTTCAATCAAAATACCATACCTGCTTAATTTCTCATTCGTGAGAATTGCATATTTGAGAAAAAAAAAATTTTGTTTGTGTGTAGCATCATTATAATTTTGAAAGAATGTCTAACATAACAGTATTGTTTCGTCATTCAGTTGATTTTTGATAATATGTATATATATATGTATATAATGTATGTATTTATTATGATAATATGTGTTGATGCATTATATACAGACTAATTTGATACTGTATCTGTTATTATTCATATATTCAGTCTGTAGCAGTTTTTTTTTATAGATACAGTGACAAGAAGCCCAAAAAATAGTTTCTTCTAAATGTATCAATATATAACTATAATTTAGATCTGTATCATTATTTAATGGGATATATTGTCATTAAGATTATAATTCAGTTTGTATCTTATTTAATTTTTTTAGATACAATGCACAAGAAGGTAAAAATTAGCTTCTTATCAATGTATCTATATTTACCTATACTCTAAATCTATATCATTATTTAGTGTGATACAGTGAGTTTAAATAGCTTATACACCATTCATATGATGTTTAATTTTTGTATCTATATTTAACTGATATCTAAGTTTTGTATCAAAATTTCACATAATGATAGTTACACCATTCGATGCGTATCTAAGAAATATGGATGATTTTGAAGGCACGAACTAAAATTTACCCAAGAATCACAGAGAATAGATAATTGTGAGAGAGATAATTGGAGAAAATCTTGAGAAATTTTGGAAGTGGAAAAATCAGGCAGTAAATTAGAGAGAAACACGGGTAGTGAATTGGAGAGAGAATATAAAAAAATTGATACATGATAAATGCACAGTAAGTCGCTAATTATGTAATTATTTTATTAATTTTTATAATTATTTAAAGTGTTAGTTATATATTGTAAATAGATAATTAAGTTTACTTAGTTATATAATTTTTTCAACAAAAATAAGTCTTTTTTTCAATTATTTTTTCCCAGCTCTAGGGTAATGATGAAGTTGCTTTGACTATAGAACCATGTCGGTCTGTTGGAGCGAATTGGATGATCGGGAAGAGAAGGCATATAATTAGTTTGTGAACGGCAGATGACACAAGTGGGGTGGTGGCGCAGTTGGCTAGCGCGTAGGTCTCATAGCTTCTGAGTAATCCTGAGGTCGAGAGTTCGAGCCTCTCTCACCCCATTACCTTTTTTTAAATTTTCCATAACATGGATAATTCATCTATAGCAGTGCCAGCAAGAAACGCGTTAATTATTAAGGAGCTTTTTGCCAAACATGTTGAATAATTTCAACTTATATTTATAAAAAGAAATTAACCTATTTAATTTATATTTTAATCAACCGCAAAATATAATGTTTCTTACTTTTATCATATAAATAAAAGAAAAAAAATAGCACTAAACTCACCATCTAGTGAATTTGCTTAAAGGATGTGTTCTTTTAGAAAATACTTGAAGGGGTAAAATAAAATTTGTCGAAACTCTAAAAATTATGATGCATGTGAATTTATTTATAATTTTGTTGATAAATTAAGTATCTTATGTATATACTAGTGAACATATTCACACTTTATGCGATTATTAAAAATATTAAGTTACGACTAAAGAATTATTTTTAAAAATTTTATATTAAAAATATCTATCTTTACTGTTCCTTAATATAAGGTTGATTGCTCATTGTTATATCCTCTAGCCTCACTTAATTATTGTCGTTGCTACCTTATTATGATATTTGTCAAAATTGGATGATATTCGACATCACCAACAAAATGATCTCACCCAATCAAACAAAAATGATCTCACCCAATCAAACAATTAAATTTCTTAAATAAATTGAGATTTAAAGTAAATATTTTATATTTCATATAAAGTAATAAATAAATTCAACACATATTTTTTATATATTATTATAACATTTGTATAATCTTATGATATAATATTAGTCTCGCAAATACTAAATATTTAAAATTTCAAAATGATTTAGTTTTATATTCTTATTAACTTCTTTGCACCATTCTTGTATTTCTCTTCTTTTGTATGTTATAGAATTGGATTTTCAAAATAAGGTATGATATAAAAAAAAAGGTAAAATATAACTTTTTAGAATATTAAATAAAAATAAAAAATATCACTTTTAAAATATTAAAATTAATGTTCAACGCAAAATTATTTGTTCAAATATACAAAATAATGATTATTTTATTCAAAGAATACTGAATATAACCAATTTTAAAACAATAAAAAAATCTATGAGAGGATAAACTATCATTTAAAGATTTGGTACTATTTCAAAGCAAATTGCATAACTCTGCCATTTTTCTTACTGAAGGAGAAAGAAGTAAAAATTATTAATTTGTTCATTTTGTTTAGGTCATTTATTTTATAAAGAATCCTTAATCAATCTTCTTTTATTATATTCTGTCAGAAATTCTACAAATACAAATAATATATTTGTGTCACACCCCGCCTTGGGGGGTATGACTGGCACCTGGTGCCCTACTAGGACCTGACCTGCTAGACTGTTAAGCCTGGGCACATCTGGTGCCTGGCTGGCTCTGACTCACATTTCTGGAAACAAAGGGCTATATAACGACTGTAACCACAGCCCCCGGCCCATTGGCCTATAGCCTTCTGTACCTGTACTAACAGCTGACCAGAAACATAGCAACTCAGGGAACCCTATGCGGGCCGACGAGGCCACCATGATGTCTAGTTATCTGCAACTCAATCATAAAGTATTAAAAAGCTACGTGACCGGCAAGGTCACCACTACTGACAACTATGGCCCCACACGACCGTCACAATAGAAAGAAGGAACGCTAACAACTATACAACTGCACGGCTCATCTGACCACAGGGAATATATACAGACTGCAAGCCTCTAGGAAGAATAATAGAAATGATCGGGACAGGGCCCCGACCTACCCGTACTGTACAGCAAAAGGAACTGAACTACACCTCTAGAAATTCAGTCTCCGGATGACAGGAGCTGAATACTCAACCGCTGATGGGGATCACGTGGTATCGCCTGCTCGTCTATGGGTACCTGCAGGCAAGTAATGCAGCGCCCCACTAGGCGTCAGTACCGCTGGTACTGAGTATGCAAAGCAATAACTGAAAGAGATATCTGAAATCAATAACATAACTGACGAAACTGAAATAAGAAGAACTAGATTAACTATCTGATGGTGTAGATAGTACCTGTTCTTAATCATACTGAAGGGAGTAGGAATCATACCTGGAGACGTATCATTCTACTACTAATCTGCTCGTATCTAATGTAATATAGCATAACATACATAACATAACATGGCATACACAACCTTACCCAGCCCCCATAAGCCGGGAGGTACAATCAACACAGAATCTATACCCCTACCCCGGTCATCCCATCTCCTATACTGGCTGTAAGCATCCCGCCGGTCCCTTGGGTATGCACTTGGGCTCGCTGAGCCCCTGACTATAACTGCATCTGAGTCCGGAGGACTCCTGAATCTGCACCCGGGCGTATCCGCTCGACTGGGGTGTGTAAGGGCCGATCAAGGCACAAATATGGGGAAAACTGGCATCCCATCTTCGTCCCCTGTGGAACGGCATGCCACTCCGTGGAGCGACGTAACCTCGTCCTCTGGCGGATGAGTCGACATAGCTATTAACCCTGGGCGGTCATGGATGCTAGGTAATCCAACCCCAAACAATACAACGGTCTCAACTGGTAATACTGTCTGTACATCTCACATGCTGAGGCTAATAAGGGTAAAGTACCGTATATATTACATGTTGAGCTAATGATAGTAATCTGTACGTACCTGTTACGTGCTGAGGCAGGTAAATATATATAAATATGAACATAATCCCCTGCCAGACTGTACTGGGGCAGATGCTATACAAGATAGTGTTTCTGCTGAAAACTATGCTGTTTACTGAGTTTCTGTATCAACATGATCTCCTATTTCTAACATGCTTTCTAAACTTTATTCTAGTCTGTTATTCTATTTCTGAAATACTCTACGGATATTGTACTGCTTCACGGGGTTTCAACTGAACACAACAATATCTTAACATGGCATATCACATCACATACTGAGTATATTGGGCAATCTCTAACACTTGCGTTAGAATCTACATCATACTGGTGGGTTTCATACACATTACTACCCAATGCTTCTCACATTGTACCAATATTCATAATAACGCCATACTCGATCTGAACATTCTACTGGTCTGAAAATTGCTATATTATCTCAATATTTCTTAACTTGCCGAGGAAACTAACTTTACATACCTTATCTTTGAATTATTCGTCCGTTGGACGAGGCTTGGCCGGTACTTCAACTATTTTCCCCCAACTGCATTCATAAATACGTCAATTAATACTAAATACAGCTTTATTGTAAAGAGCAACGTCACTTTCGATATAGTTTATAGCCTAAACTTAGGCTTATCGAAAGACAATCGAAAACTCGCTATTTTTCAGCGGCCCAGAAGGGAGAAGTATTCACTTCTCAGCTAGGAACACATAGACATTAATTTAGAGCAATTCTACTTACCTTAGTTCGGTGGCTCGCCGATTCGTCGGCCGTATTCACGAAACTAAATCCGTAGAAATGCTCTCTGCTGCTAAATACTTTGGTATCTAGGATTAATTTGAGTTTGGGCAGCGTTTGGCAGCGTAATCGGATGAAAATATATAATTTCCTTCGTTCCTTTCTTTTACCTCTGCGTTTGCCTCTGTTCTCTGGAAATTTTTAAGGATTTTATCATTTAAAATCGAAGTGGGGCTTTATATACTTGGGCCTGGACAAGGCCAACGTGTCACGGAGCCATCGCGGAGGCCTCTCCTCCGTGACACGCTGCCATCGCGGAGGGGCTCTGCCCCAGCTCCTTCCGCGATGGTTCGACGGGCTTCTCGTCCGATCTTTTCCCGGGCCTTTCTCCAACACGTATGGCCTTCAAATATGCTTAACCAACGTGGGAATAGGTCATCTAAGTGCCGAAAATTCTACGGGGTGTAACAATTTGTATGATAATATATTTTCATATTTTGTCCAAAAAAAAATTTATAAAGAAGAAAGACATCTCTGAGAGGAATATAATTGCATATACCATTTCCATTTAAATTGTAAATTAAAACATTCAACTATGAATACATCTTTAAAATATATACATGTAACTTCTCAACTAAAATATACTAATAGTTTTACAAATTTAACAAACAGAGGTTTCATACATATCTAGCAATACAAACACTTTCTAAACACGATTTTATGAAAATATAATGACAAGAATATAATAGAGATATAGACCTATGAATTTTTTATCTTTATGGGTGTCACACTCTGTAAAATAATTCATGTAAATAGAGTTAACATCTTCGAATAAGAGAGATGGTCAAATATGTCTAATTTAAACTTTTAAGGAAATCAAAGACAATAATCTTATAACTTTTTCTCTTTCAGCACACCAATAATGTTCTTTTTGTATACTTCTAACGATCAATACTCTAAAAGCCACACCATCAAATGAGAAATCAAACGTAATGATAAGAAAAAAGAAAAGAAAAAAGAAGAGAAGATCAATATATAGTCATTAATATATCATTACTTCTTACTCAGAAAAATTGAAAGAATTCCTTTAAAACAAAAGTGATTTATCTTCACGTCCCATAAATTTTCTGCGTGTTCCTTGCTAATATCCTTTGTGTGTGAGTATGAGCAGAAACAAAAGTCCCTCAATGTAAATATGAGCAAAAAGAAAGATCCCTAAAGAAAAAGTGATATTAACTTGTTTCAAAGAAAAATTTCTGTAAAAAAAAATCTCTGCAAAGAGTCTTTGCTCTCCCTTTTTCATCTCCCCTTGCTTCTATAAGTGTAGAGTGATCTTCATGGTCTTCATTTACAACAATTCTTTATGACCTTCATAATTTTTCTTTATCTTTATTGATATTAATTTTATAGTTATAGATAAACATTATAACCTATTATAACCAGATTAATATAATTTTAAAAAATTTATTAGATCTCATTTAATACATTTTTTTCTCCTTTTACTAGTGGTACACCCATATTCTAGAAATTGTAGATCCGTCTCTCAACAAGTGAGAACCTAATATCGTGTTGATGGGTCTATGTTTTACGTAATTAATATACAGGGATAGACACAACGCATTTAGTTATGTGTTCTTTCGAACTCAATAATTTTTATTCAAATTTTGTGTATATATTAAAAGACTCACTTATAAATTGATAGAAATAAAATAAATTATGATAAAATTCTAAATTTGAAATCATAAAATTCAAATCGTGAATTTATTTCTTGAACTTTTCCTGGGATCAGAATCAGATAGCCTGAAATAATTTTTTTTTTGCTACAAGAAAACACTTTCGGGAATCCGACATGAAGGAAAAATATCAAGGAATATAAAAAAAAATTAAAAAATCTACTCAATACAAATTCTAAATTATTTTATATATTATATATATGATTGTCATAATATAAATTTGGTACTCTTGTGTATGACTAAATTTGCATAAAAGCTATATATACATTTTTTGGAGTGCAAGAATATACGTATACACTATTTTCTTTTATTAAGTGATGTAAAATTTTAAAATATAATATGTGCAACTTAATTAACTCTTAAATCATTATCACAAACAAGTTGAAAAAGTCATACTAAACGTATTAAAGGAAAAAAAAAATTCAAACTCCACGAACAAAAGATGCTTTATTGAAATAATAGAAGTTAGGAGGGTTCAAAAATTAAAACTCCACAATAATACCAAGGTAAATTTTAAAGAAAATGGTTAGTCTGGCAAGAGCAACGACAATTAGGAGGAGACTCTCCACAACAGAAAGTTAAAATTATGGATTCATATATACTATATTTATTTTAGTTTTCTAAATTTCTACATATAAATTTATATTTCAAGTCAAAAATAATGAATTCAGTTGAACTCGAAGACATAAAGTTAGATCTACCCCCGACTTTGGACAATAAGTCCTTCAGAGTTTTTTTTTTCTATTTTAAAAAAGTACAACCTAACTAGGAAAAGAATTTAAGAACTTTTACTAGAAACTAAGTAAGCGTGTAAAAACTTACAAACATAAATAAGGAAATTTTAATTAAGAAAATAAGTAAAATTAGTGTCACACTTCTTTTCAAAAATTACTTAAACAAAATAAGGCAAGAAGTCGTAAATGTCATAGAAAGTCCAAACGCCAACTTCATCAACCCACACGCCTAGAACAGGCTTGGAAATTGGCCCTTTGGACGTGTAAGGCTTCATTTTGGGCCTAATCCTCTTCCTTGTAAACTTGGACCATATAATAAGTGCTACACTACTCAGACATTCAAAAGGGGAGAAGTGTACAAATACTCAGCTTTTGAAGTCGTCACTTAATTTATATCCGTTTTATATATTTTTTTATAAATTTATTTATTTTTGAAAATAATTTAGATATACGCGATTGAGGTTAAAAATTCTCGTCTGAAATACATATAAAAATTATTTTAAATCTCAAACATATATGCTTGAATTTGTTTTGCCCAAAAAAAAAAAATTTTTGGTCTTTGAGTTTCAACTAATTAATACTCAAATTTACTCTAAATAAGCTCAAATTTGAAACATAAGTTTCATGTATCATAAAAAATAAACCTCAATCATCAAATTATTAAAACAATAATAAATTTAACAAACCTATTTAACAATATTTTAATTTTTTGAAGTATGTATGGATTTCAGTCATACACGAATGAAACACATGTTAAATTGGCTAAAATTTCAGGCGTGTGCTTCTAAATTTTTTTATCAAGAAAATAATAATTTTATTTTTCAAATTTCAACACTCAAATCTACTTCAAATAAGCTCGAATTTGAAACATAAGTTTAATGTATCATAAAGAACAAATCTCAATCATCAATTTGTCAAAATAACAACAAATTTAACAAATTCATTTAAAATCATTTTAAGTTTTTGAAGTATGTATGACTTTCAAATAGGGTTGTACATAGTCGGGGTTGGTTCGAATTTTTTAACTATCAAATCAAATCAATTGTATTGGATTTTAAAATCTACAAGCCAAATCAAATCAATAAAAGTCAAATTTTTTAACCTTAAATTTTTTCGAATTTTTTTGATTTTCTCGGATTTTTCAGTTTTTTTTGAATTATTTTCCCAATAAAGTCTTCATACAAAATATATAATTTATACTCGAAATATTTCTTTACTCTAGTAACATACATCTATCTAAGGTGTTTCTTAATTAAGAAAATAACATAAAATATGAGATATGTATTGATATTGTACTAAATATTCAACCAAAAAGATAGTGAAATCGAATAAGATAAATATTGCTAATTAAAAAGTCATAATGAAAATAATCATACTTTAATGGGTTTTTTGGTTGGAAAATAAGTTATCTCAGGATAAATTATCCCAAGATTAGTTATCCATGAATTGTTATTCCACCTTCAATGTGGGATAAAAATAACCTTGTAAACCCAGGATAACTAATTCTAGGATTTTATCCCAACCAAACGTCAGATAAACTTGTCCCAAAATTAATCGCGAGACTATTTATTCCTTATCCCTTACATCAAACGAGCCCTAAAAGTACTAAGTCATGTCAAACTATGTACGGTTAATAATTTTTATTTACACAATTAAATATTTTTTTAAAAATTAAGTTATGTATTTTCAATGTGTAAATTAATCAATGCAAAATTAAAGAATAGTATGTAATATTATTGTCATTTCTAGTATTAAAATTATTTCTTTTGTTAGCATTAGTATTGACTTTTTTTTGTTTGAATTTTATTTGTGTTAACATGCATCTATGAGCTATAAAACTTCAAAATTTTAAGTCCAAGCTTGAAATAATATATTGAAAGACAAAAACTATGAAATTTTTTTAGAAGTATTTATGAATTACATAAAAATATTTATAAAGATTATATACATATAATGTCGGTTTGGTTTGGTTTGGTTTGATTTATTTTATTTAAAACTAAACCAAACTAATTATGATCGGGTCTTTTTTCTAACATCAAAGATCAAACAAAATCAAATCAAACTACTAGTCGGGCTTTTTGTTCGATTTGATTCGGATTATGGAGTTGGTGCAGTTTGTCGGTTTGCTTTGTATACCCTTAGTTTTTCAGTCTTGCACAAATGAGACATATGTTAAAATTGGCTAAAGTTTCAGGGGTGTGTGTCTGGATTTTTCTTGCCTAGAAAATAATAATTTTATTTTTTAAATTTCAACATCCAAATCTACTCTAAATAAGTTCAAATTTGAAATATAAATTTCATGTATCATAAAGAACAAACTTTAATATTTATTAAAACAACAATAAATCTAAAAAACAACCCAATATTATTTTAATTTTTTAAAGTATGTATGAGCTTCAATCATACATGAATGAGACACATGTTAAAATTGGTTAAAATTTTATATCTGTGCATCTGAATATGAGAAGCAGAAAAAGCAAAAAAGAAATATATGTTTTTACCTAGAAAGTTCTCTAATACTAAATATTCCTATAAAAGAACTTATAATGGATATTACTTAAATGAACTGTAAATATAAAATACCCCAAAAATTAATTTTTACCATTCAAAATTGAAGAAAATGCATCTGCTCATTCTTTTCCTAGTTTTGGGGGATTTTGCTTTGGACTTGGAGGAGAAACAGAATCAGGCCTTTTAGTTGTACAGATCAACACACAAAATTTTTACTTTTAGGGCTCATTTGATATGAGAAATTATAAGGAATAAATAGTTGGAATTAATTTTTAGATGGATTTATTTTATGTTTAGTTAGAATAAAATTTCGAAATAACTTATTTCAGGATTATAGTGTTATTCTTATCCCGCTTTTAGGACTCATTTGGTATAAGAGATAAGGGATAAATAATTTCGAAGATTAATTTTGGGTTAGGTTTATCTCACGTTTGGTTGGGATAAAATTTCGGAATAACTTGTTCTGGGATTAGTTATCTAGAGTGGCATAACAATCTCAAAATAATTTATCTCGAGATAATTTATTTTCCAATCAAACAATCTCTAAGAGTGAGATAACAATCCCGAGATAACTAATCTCGAGACAATTTTCTCAGAATAACTTGTTTCCAACCGGACGATTCCTTAATGTCTTACCTACTTTAACAGAATGCTTCACTTTTTCACATTTAACCAGTCATGTTATGTTAGCAAGTTTAACTCTTGTTTATGATCACAAACATCTTACAGTCTAGCAACTGACAAATCTAAGGTACTTAACAAACATTTTCGAATATGATCTTCATATGTGCTTTCCTAGTAATTTCTGTCGTTTGTAACAAAGAGAATAAAAAAGGTTCAACCTTAGTTATTATCAATCACCATCTGGATATATATATGTCATCAACTTTGATTTTCTTCCTATGAAGCTAGACAGACTTTAGGCTCGTATAAATATTTGAACATACCAAACTAATCATCATCCTCTTTAATTTAACCTATCGATCATTATTCAATTAAATTTTGTGCAAAATGGCCTCATGCATCACAAAAATTCATGTTCTCCTATTTTTTGTTGTCGTCATTCTTACTAGTTCTTGGATGGCTCAAGCAGGCGATCCGGATATTTTGACCGACTTCATTGTTCCTGAAAATCGGACCGGAGATACAATAGACGGGAATTTCTTCACCTTCATAGGTAGGAGTGTCAAATAGACGAATTGAGCTGAATTTGAGGGGGTTAAAATGGGCGGAGTTAATAAATTGACGGTCAATAAAATCTATTTGGACTGAAATAGATTGCGGTAAAATAGGTGAAAAAACAGGTCATAACTCAATTCGTTCAATTCTCACTATATTTTAATTTTTTTGTTTGTTCTTTTATAATTTTTTAACTACCTAATAAAACTTATTTTTTTATTATGATTATATATAGCATATCAAATTAAAAAAAAATATCTTTTTGAAAATACTTTAACAAGATCTCTCATGGGTCATCAATTTGAGTTACATATTAGCTTAATTTATAAAGGAAAATTTTCAAATATAGAGATAGTTCTAGACCTAATTACTAAATATAGCGATATTTTGGATAATTACCAAACGTAGAGAGAGTTTTTGAATTTCACTCTATATCAATGGTACAACAGTTTCTGAAATTCAGTCTATGTCAGCAATATAACAATTCACTTGTATCACTGATACAACAATAGATACAGAACAAAATAATGTATCATAGCGAATTGATGTATCAATGATACAAAACGAATTTCAAAAACTATTATATCTCTAATATAGAGCGAATTTAAGAAATTTTTGTAGCACTGATATATGGCGAAATTCAGAACTATCGCTATTTTTGATAATCTTTTTAAACTCTCGCTATGTTTGGTAAATATTGGGTATAAGTTTGTGCCTGATTACATAATTATCCCATTTTTAAGTGATCTGAATTGCACGAATCAAAATAAGTTGGGTTAATTTATTAACTCGCCCAAACTTAGACGAGTTTGACAGTCATGTTTTCACATGCTAATTTAGTCACCCTTATTCACAGGCACGCGCGGGATATTTGGCAATATTATTACAAACTTCAAAGTGACAAAAGCTAGCAAAGCAGAGTTCCCTGCTTTGGATGGGCAGAGTACTTCACTTGCTGTCCTTCAGTTCCATGGCGGGGGCGTCAACCCGCCCCACACCCACCCTCGTGCAGCCGAGCTGCTATTCGTGGTCGAAGGCTGCCTTGAGGTTGGGTTGGTGGACAGTACTAACAAGCTCTACACTCAGACTCTACAAATTGGTGACATGTTTGTGTTTCCAAAAGGGCTAGTGCATTATCAGTACAATTCTGATTGGAATAAATCAGCTACAGCTGTTTCTGCATTTGGTAGTGCTAATGCTGGAACTGTTTCGATTCCAATAAGTTTGTTTGATACTGGTGTTGATGATCAAATTTTGGCTAAGTCATTCAAGACTGATGTTGCTACCATTCAGAAGATCAAAGCTGGTCTCTGATCCTAGGCTGCATATGATAAAGCTGCCAATTCATCCTTTTAAGTAATTTGTCCCTCCATTTTTCTATCCAGTCGTATTACTTCTTTAGTATCAATTTATATGATGTAGTTTGACTGAGCATGGTATTTAAGAAATGTGGGAAGACTTTGTAATGCTACAAGACCCAATTAATCTAAAAGTTTCATACTCCCTCCGTTTCAAAATAAGTGGTATTTTAACTTTTTTTATTTTGTTTCAAAATAAGTGGTGTTTTACGTTATCAAGAAGACATTAATGGTGTTTCTCTAATGTTACCCTTATTTAAATGAAAAGATATTTATAAACTACTAAATAGCTACATCTTTTTCAAGGTATTATTATAGGTAAGTTAGTAAAAATGTATTTTACTTTCTAAAAATAAGTAGTTTCTTAAGGGGTGTGCTCAAGCTAAAAACACCACTTATTTTGAAACGAAGGAAGTATATAATATTTTTTTCTCTTATGTTTATCAACCATCGAAAAATAAATAAAAAATCATTTATTTTTCAAGAAATTTTTCTTGTTCATGCGGTTGGAAGATATAAGGCGGACCCGATAACATCGTAGGGCACAAAGAGGATGGAAGAAAGAGATAAATATTAAAATCAATTATATTATTCTCAAAATCTCCGCTCTTACATAATATCCTTATAATATAGCTGCTAATTGAATTTTTTAGGCTAACATCTATTAAGTACGCGCGCGCACACTTGAATTTAATCATATTGGTATCATAAAATTCACCTAGATAATACAAAAGATCATGCACCTTCAATAACTAAAAGACATATGAATCTTGACACTTAAATATTTAAGTTTACTATTTTCAACATTCCCCCTAGACTTAAATGTCCTTTCATATATCTTTAATCCTTCTCGACAAATTCAACATCGTTTTCGACACCCTCTTGTGTATGCTTTTCCATAGTTATAGGCAAGTCATTCTCCATCATCTTCTAGCTTTTGGCTATTGCATTCACAAATTACGGAAGGCTTTTGAATTTTCACGTGTTCTTTCTTATCTTGTGAAGTCTTTAAGACTTGCACCTTTTTGATAAGTTGATCTTTCTTCACAAACCCCGAGGTATCCACTCTTCTCTTTGTTATTAGCCAGCCTATCACCAGGTCCTCAAACTCGCAGATACACCTTTAATGGAGATTGCCAAAGTCTTCAACTTTACACTTTTCGAGATCAAACCAACACTCTGATACCACTTGTTGAAAATATAAAGTGGACTATCTTTAATATAAGCATTACCAATGTAAGAGTCATGACTTGTCGGTATGTTTTAGTCTTTTCTTAGGTGAGGTCTTGGGTTCAACTCCAATGAAACACAATGTTTTTTAAAGCAATAAAGCCTTTGTTTAAATATTTGCCCAAAAGAATGTCAAAGCACAGAGTCAAACTCATACAACTGTTTTGTAGTGTGGGTGGCATGCTTTATATTTATACACAATTTTTATACAAATATACATATATATAAGAGTTTCAACTGAGATGTTCGGATACCGTGGCACCCCACGGTTGTACTAGATCCGCCCCTGCTCTTGATAGTATTATAGGGTACAACAAAGATGAAAAAAAGAGATAGACATTAATATCAATTATATCATTCTTATAATATTCTTACAAAAAGGGCTTATATTGGTGTTAATTGAATCTTCCAGACTCACACTTATTAAGTACACACACTTGAATCTAATCATATTAATATCATAAAAATCACCTAAATGAGTATAAAAGATCACGCACCTTGAATAATTTAAAAAACATGAATAGATCTGAAGACTTAAACATTTAAGTTTACTATTTTTAACAAATGCCAAACACAATCCTCAGTATAAATTGATTGTCTTGTCAATCGTGACTGACATATACTAACAAGCTAGTTAGAAAAATGGCTATTTACAAACCATACAGTCCCTTCACTTACTTTTACCTTCTTTTTATTTGTCTGTTACTCTTTTTGTCCAACCAAAAAGAGAAAAAAGAAAGAGAAGAAATATGACAGGACAATAAAGTAGAAAAAAAAAAGAATCATATTCCCCTTTTGTTTCATTGATCTAAAAAAAATAGTTTCAGTAAGAATCAATCAAATTACAATACAATACATGAAAAAG
This sequence comes from Datura wrightii, assembly GCA_035772735.1. Classification (NCBI taxonomy): domain Eukaryota; kingdom Viridiplantae; phylum Streptophyta; class Magnoliopsida; order Solanales; family Solanaceae; genus Datura; species Datura wrightii. Next base: position 7,329,236 of record JASDFA010000012.1, on the reverse strand, counting down.
AAGGAAAAAAAAAAAGGATTCATACAAAAAAAAATACTCAAATTTCAAATGCCCAAAGAATCAAGAAAGGAAGAGTCTCCTTGACTCACCTCCTCCCACACCAACCCAAGACCAGAAAAAAAAAAGAAACAAATTATACAATAAGCAAATAAATTGAAAAGGGCCGCCCGTGCACTGAGCTCACCCTATGCGCGGAGTCCGAAGAAGGACCGAACTACAGGAGTCTAAAGATGTGTGCTAATTCAATATCCCAAAAATGAATGGCTTCTTGTTGACAACCCTACATGATTTCCTCACTTCTCCTTGTCCATCAGTTAGTACATCAACTTTACCCAATTTCACCATGGCCTCTCCAAACTTAGTGTAAAAATCAGGCCCTTTGACAATTCCATCCACAATATCCTTTGTCAATTTATCCAATGCTATTTGTTGATCAATTTGAAGAACCCCATTTCCCCTTTTAATTTGTTGAAAAAATGAGTTATCTACAAAAGATGGAGTTCCCACATCAAGAGGAACAATGTTGTCAAAGGATGAAACTCTAGGACACTTCATTCTTAACACAAACAATAGCCATTTGCTCATGGTTGGATCAGGACCACCTGTATTATTGAAGTTGTATAGTCTATCTTTGAAGAGGGAGCAATGAGCAATTCCAACTGTGTGGCCACCTGAAATTGAAAATCCACACATTAATTCATTGACATTAAAAAATATATATATTAGATGATTCTTTTCAATCTGTTTAAATCGTGGTGGTCGAAGTTATTCAGTAACCGTGTTGGTTATGAGGTAGCAAATACTCGTCAGGTAGAGTCACCAATAGAGTTATGGGTTTGACAGAACCCAATAACTCTAACTCAAACTTTGTATTTGTGTCTTAAAATTTCTTTATATGTGTGAATAATCTAATCATATCCATAAATTTAAAATCATGAGTCCACCTCTAAATTCTTAGTAAAATAGTCGAAAAGCACACAAGATACCTTGAATACTATCGTTATAAAAGGAAGATGCAAAATGAGATGAAGGTTGAAAAATAAAGAATATTCGAAAAGATAGCATTCAAAGATGTGCCCTAGTGAACAACAAAGTGAGGTGTAAACGATAGAGACTATTATTCAAATCATAGTTAAAATAAAAAAAATGTTAGACAATTTCTTTGTTCCGTCTAAGATTAAGTGAATAAAGTTACTTGGTATCTATATATTCTGGTGGGAGATAGTAGATATATAATAAAACAATTAAAGTGCACACAAGCTAGTTTAATTACCACCATTATTTAAAAACAAAAAGGCAGAAATGAGATGAAGGTTGAAAAATAAAGAAGGTTCAAAAGGCAAAAAAAAGCCTTTAAAAGCGTGCCCTAATGAGCAACAAAGTGACTTGTAAATCATAGAGACCCTTATTCAAATTTTAGTTAAAGTAAAAAGATGTTGGGCGATTTTTCTAATCCGTCTAAGATTCAGTGACTAGAGTTACTTGATATTTACCTTGATGGGAGGTAATTATATGTAAACTATATATAAAATAGTCGAGGTGAGCATACAAAATGAAAGATTATAAAATGAAAAATTACCTAGAAGATAAACCATGTCTGTTGGAGTAAGTTTTTTGCTGGCAAAAGCTTTGATGGAATCAGAGACTGAAATGGATGGACCAGGAAGATTCACATTTGATGCTAAGGAAACATTCCCATCCCTTCTTCCAGTTTCTACATTGTACCATTTTCCTCCACTCTGTGACATTTTATAATCAAAACTAATACAAATTAGGATGTATGTCACAAGATAAAATTTCAAGTTATTATCTTTATATATTTCAGATTATTATATCATGTTTATTATAACTAATTATCCCCGCCGTTTTAATTTATATGAATTTAATTAGTCCGTTCCGGATAAAATGATTTCTTTTTAAATTTGAAAACAATATTATTTAAACCTCTCATTTCATCTTTAATTAATAAGAAACTTTTATAATGATACAAATGCTATAATATGGTTAAGAACACATGTTTCAAAAAAATTCAAATTGTTTTATAGTATGTTTGGTTAAATTTCTAAAATCGATTTATTTTGAATTTTTTTTCTTCCAAAAACTATTTTTTGTGAAAATCGATTTGTTTTTGGCCAATAAATTTTTAAAACACTTTTGAACAACAATTACTGTTTGACCAAACTTTTTTAAAAGTGCTTCTAGCAAATTATATTTTTCTCAAAAGTATTTTTGGGAGGAAATTATCTTTTTTAGCTTATGAAAACAGTTTATGTTACTCCCCAAAACACTTATTTTCTCATAAAAGTTTGGTCAAACACTTCACTTTTTTTAAATAAGTACTTTTAATCTCCTAAAGACATAGCCAAATTACACGCCATTAAATTCCATGTCCAATCAAATAAAGTTACGAAAAAAAATTATACACTATCAATGCTACCATTGAAGAAAATTAAAAAAAAAAACTGCTAATTAATCCCACTGACGTTGTAAAGAGATGTTCTGCCTGATCCATTTCAAATCTAGCCAAAGGTCTTTGAGTCTTTTCGAGAACTAAAGTCCTAAAAAAAAGTGACCCCAATCTATCTTTTCAGCTTAGGATAAAGATCTCCCTGTCCTTTATTTTTTTAAAAATAAAGTTAAATTTATTATAATTAAAATAATAAATCAATTTCGCGCATCATATCGTAGCGATTAGAGAACTTGCTTATGGTAGGAAGATAGAAAACCTCAAACGATGATAGTGATAATTAATGATGAAGATATAATTGAGTATAATGATGAAATAAAATGTAATTTACCAAGAGAACAGCATCCCTTGTTGCCAAAGAAATAATGTCAGCACAAGAGACCAAGCCTTTGCATTCTGCCTCTAAAGCATCTTTGATTGCATCAATGAGTTCATACCCTCTAACACTTTTATTTGGGATTGCTTCTTTCTCACTGTTCTTTCCATCCAATAGAATTGATGCATCACAACCCTATATATTCATCATCACGTACATCACAAAAACATTAGTCCATTCAATGGTAACAATAGAACCCAATATAATTGATTTGGTTTATAGATTTTAAACCCCGATATAATTGATTTGGTTTGATAGTTAAAAAATCTGAACCAACCTGAACTTTGGACACCCCTAGGACATAACTCAACTATTAATTATTATCTCAAAAAAATCACTTTCTTTGTTGAGAAAAAATTAAAATTAAGAAGAATAACTTTCTGAAATAATAACACTATTAATTGAGTGATCATACGATAAATCTAACTCTGAAAATGTACCAAAGAGTTTAAGTTTCTTACATTAACAAAGCAATCATGGAACTGCATACGAAGAAGAGCAGCTGCAATAGTCTTGTCTTTTGTAAAAAACCATGTTTTTACAACTCTTCGGACAACACCTTCAACATCTGTCATCCCACATTTCCCTTTATAGAATCCAACTCTAAGTTCACCATAGCATTCATCAGAAAATACAACCAAAAACAACACCACCACCACCAGTGCAACTGCTTTCGACATTATTATTTTTCACAAATTTTTCTTCTTTTCTTTTGCTTTTTCTTAAATTAATGTGGCTGAAATAAAACAATATTTGTGTTCCTATTTATAGTATTCTACTAAGGTTATTAAGATAATGAAACATGAAATTTAAAATGTGTATGCTTTGCACGACCATTTCTAACCGATTGTTACAACGTGCCTTCAAGTTCTTGAAGTAGAAATTAATAGGTATGTTATAGGCGAAGCGGGCCGCTTATACGGCTTTAACATACTCATCAATCTCAATTTACGTGACATATTTCACTATCTGAGGTACGAGCTGACTTGAAGTAAAATTAAATATCAACTCAATATTTTAAAATTTAAATTTAAATATTTAAAAACTATACAAAAAATATTATTATTATTATTATAAAATGCAATTCTTATAATGTCAGAGACGAATCTGAGATTTAAATTCTATGAGTTTAATCTTAAGGTTTTTAATAATAAACTCATTATTATTTTTAAAATTATGGATTCATATTTTGTATTTATTGAAATTTTAATAAATTTTTATATATAAATTTATTCCGAGTTGAAAGTACTGGATTCAGATAAATCCGGTATCGATATATTATTTGACATGATATCAGATTCAGGTCCGATGTGGACCTCCAGGAAATCGAACAATTGCGGGGTGAAAATACCACCAATCCATAATTGTGTACACACAGGATCAAATAATGGAAACCTATATAAAAAATACCCAAACCCGGGTGTGAGGGGGTGATGAATGAAATATCCCACATCGGTAAATAAATGGAATCCAAATTGCTTATAAGGTTTGAGTAATCCTCCTTCCTTTGAGTTAGCTTTTGCGGTGTTACCTAGATTCAATACCTAATTTAATATGATATTGTACGTGAGGGGACGTATTAAGAACACAATTAAATAATAAAAAATATCTTTTCTGACAGCTTAAATTTTTAAAAGAAATAGTCACATTCTTCAACACGCTTCTATCTATATGATAAAGAATAATGTTTAAATTATTAATCAAAATTTACATAATTTGAATTTCGAAAAATAAAATGCAAACATAAATTGAAAATATGACTATTATAGAAAATATTATAATTGAAGAAAGGAGGTCACAAGGTAGATACATGGATGCACTTCCCATGTCAACTACATGGAAACACATGTAATTTTATACTATTTTAATTAAGACTCCTATTATTTGTTTTCCATATTTTTGATTTGATTTGCTTCCTAATATATTTTTTGATGTATGATATTGCCATCTGTTGTCCAATACTTAGAAAATTTTATTCTGTGTGACAAAAGAAATCAAATATTCTGAGATGGCCTGCAGTTAAGCTATAAAATTATTTTTATTATTTTAAATTAATTGAATTTTACTCATTATAATAATAAAATTTGTGAAGAAAATTTTTGTGTCAGATAGAGTTCATCACAGTTTCGTGATGATTTTATGATAAAATTCATTAACGTAAACAAACTTATAACGAAATACCTGTCACAGTTCAATAACAGATTTGTGATAAAAATATTATTATTTCACAATTATATCATACACTTATAATGAAATGAGAACTCGTTACAATTTCGTCACAAATTTGTGTCAAAAATATTAATTGTGTCACAAACTTTTCATTAGATTTTCTTTTTCTCTTTAATAAGAGAGAAGAATTCAATGTCCCCAATTTGTTCAATTTAACAATACGTCATAAATTTATGACGAAATTAAGAGATTTGTCACAATTTTTTAACAAGACAAATTTTAATTGAAAATAATTAAATTTAATGACTGAGTATTTCATCACACCAATTAGTCATGAAATTGCGATGGATCTTTCCATCACAAATTTTGGCAAAATAAATGTCTCACATGGGAAGACCAGATTTAAATGCCCGTGCCAGCACGGGTCCAACAAATTACATTAAAAGCAGTCTTAAAGTAAGAAATAATATTTATACAGGTTATTTATATTAATATTTTTAATTTGAGATGATTTGTAATTTTTATCATTTTAATTGATGCTCTTTAAGTAATTACATGTAATATTGTCTTTATTTTAATTTTCTCTTATTATTAATTATATTTTTTTTAAAATATTAAATTTATTATAATCAAATAGTGAATGATAAAATTGATATTTTATTTATTATTTAATAAGAGGCAAAAGTAAATGGAGAAATAATAAGTAATCAATTTTTAAATGTGAGAACAAAAGAAGAATCCAAACATACTCACGTAGCACGTGATTACAAACTGCAAAAGAAATGGTTCTATACTTACTAACATAATCTTAGCCTATTTATATTGTTGGAACATTAATAAAGTGCTCAAAATAGATATAATATTTATATAAATAATTCTTTTAGATTTTTTTATATCAGATTAAATAATATTACATAAATTAAATTAAAAAAATAATTAGAGTAGAAGCTGTATAATAGTAGAATGGAAAGCACAATTAATTAAATTTCATAGCAATAATTGTTTTAGTCAATTTTTGATGTATGAACATATATAAAAAAAATTAATTTATATTTACAAACGTATTTTTTATTTACCTGCGACATCAAATCAACGGATGAAGTAAAATCAAAATACAAATAAAAATTAGTCATGACTCAAATATTTTAACTTTTTATTTCATATACAATGACTTGAATGAGTTAAATTAATAGAAATAAAAAGTTGTGGCTTAAATTAAATTAAAAGATGGGTTCAACATATATTAAAGAAAGCCGAAACAAAGGCAAAAAATATGTATTATTATATTAAAGAAAACTCAAACAAAGGCATAAGAACATCAGAAAAAGCATGCCACGGAAAAGGTAAATATGCTCCACATACATAGATGAAGTACAATCTTTCAACTTACTTGCAGTAGTAAATACACTCTATCTGTTGGGTTTATTGTCCAATAATTTAAATGTACATACATAAAGCAATTAAATGCAATATGATTAAAGCATAAAAATTAGGCAATATCGAAAATATCCTCGGCTGGGAAGCAAGCATGTCGACGGACAGCTGCTTCCCTAGCCTCTTCTATATAGTAAAAATAAAAATAGAAATAATGAAATGCGTAGGTTAAGTGGTTAGTATAAAAGAGTAAGAGGATGTAATTTTTTTAATTAAATTATTAATGATTTAAGTATCATATAATAATAAATAATAAATAAATAAGTATTAATAATTTAATAAATTATTATAAATATTATTTAATTATGATTTATTTTTAAAGAAAAATAATTTTGTGATGGACTTATCCATTCTTAGTCCATCACTATTTTTGATAAATTTAATTTTTATTACGTCAAAAATTTGGTGATCGATTAATAAAATTCGTCTCTGATTTATTAATTTTGATGAGTCTTTTTTTATTTGGTGGCACAATAATTTTTTAGCGATCAATTACGAATATAATGCATTTGTAATATGATATCAATTTATTAGTATCAAAATAAGCCAGTAAATAAATTACAATATAATTTCATAAGTATTAATTATTTAAACAAATAACTTATACTATATGTTCTAATCTACTATACAACTTTGTATTATTATAATGCGTCTTCTTAATGCTAATATTTATATTAAATGTTAATCTATATTATAATATACATTAAATGTTAATCTATATTATATTAGAAATGTTGATTAAACTTTTTACCCTTCATTGGAAAGTTTTGCAATAGACTAAATTGTCATTTACTATTTTTCTTAAATAATTATCATTTAATTATTATCCTAATATTTAAGACTTTAAAATTAATTAAAGTTATAGCTATTAAATTTTTACATTTGTAAAAGATAAGAACTCCTAATATTTAGTATTTTAAAATTGACTAAAAATGTTGCTTCTTAAATCTTTCCTTATTTGTACTATATTAAAAGTCCTAACATTTAAGACTTTAAAATCAATCACAATTTTGTTAACTTATATTTATACTTTATGTTATTAGCTAACTAATTGTACATCACAATTTTTCAATTCACGATACGAGAAAAAAAGTTAAAGAGCGTAAATTTTTTATGCATTGATACGTATAATAGAAAGAAAAAAATAGAAACACAACATACTTTAAATTGTTTCAATTAATCGAGTACTCTTGTTATTCACTCTTTTTAGTTAATCTATATTTAGGGGTGGGCATTCGGTTTTTCGGTTCGGTTTTTTTAAATTTCGGTTCGGTTTTTTCGGTTTTCTGTTTTTCATGTAGTGTACCGAACACCGAACCAAACTAATTTGGTTCGGTTCGGTTTTTTTCAAATTCGGTTTTGATTTTTTCGATTTTTCTAATTCGATTTTTTCGGTTATGGGCCTAATTAATGGGCTATTTTTTAACTTACAAAATGAGCTACTTTTTAAATTAAAAATGAGTTGTTTTATCTTTTTAAATTCAAAATAAATTATTTTAAGTTTGAATTCTAAAGTTTAATTCAACTAAGCTTAATTTTAACTTTTTAAATAAAGAAAATAGTGGGATCAATTGATTTACATTTAGTAGTACATACATAACATTTGAATTTTTGATAATAAATTTTCTCATATGCTTAATATCCTTATAACAAAACCAATAAAAAGTTAAGGGTCTTTTAAGATTTTAATAATCTATGGTCCCTAATTTCTTGTTAAATAAATATTATATATTTCATTTTTCTTTCAAAGCATATTAATAATAGTAAGAATTTTCTTAACATGCTAAAACTATTATAAAACTTGTTATTTGTAAAAAAAACTTAAGCAATTGTATCAATTATATAAATAATTCTCTAAATGTAAATGTGGTTTCAGATTTGGGTTGGGTGTAGTATTTTTATTTTTTTGAAATTAAGTTATAATTTAAAAAAAAATATGTAAAATTTCGGTTAAACCGAAAAACCGAAAAATCGAAATATGAAAACCGAAAACCGAACCAAAAAACTGAATTTTTTTTTTAAAAAAAACCGAAACCGAAAAAATCGAAACCGAAAAATCGAATTAATTCGGTTCGGTTCGGTTTTCGATTTTTTTGCCCACCCCTATCTATATTAGTTCTTCCGTTTTAATTTATGTGTAAGTGTTTGACGGAGACATATAGTTTAACAGAGAGAGAGAAAACTGAGCTGAAATCATCTTATAAAGGGTAAAATGAAAAGCTTAAAATTAAGTTATAATTAAATATTTAAAGTACTAAGCCTCGTTGCAAAATATCATTCACCTTTTTACCCTTTTAAAAATAGAGTTCATACTTGACCAAATAGTTATTTAATTATTTTTCTAATATTTAGAATGTTTAAACTAACTAAATTTTATGATTAAATCCTTCCTTATTATATATATATATATATATATAAAAGAGATTAAGATTTTAGCTTTTAAGAAATAATTACACATTGAATAAAATTGTATTCATAATAAAAATCTTATATTTAACACTTTTTTGAAAATATAGTTTGAAGAAAGGGTAGCTCGGTGTACAAAGCATCTTGTGTTAATAGGGTCCGGAGAAGAATCGCACCACAAGTACTGTGATATAGACAATCTGCTCTAATGCAAACATAGTGATTGTTTTCACTAATTCTGATGAGTATTTCTTAGTTTGAACTATCAATTGCAAATAAATAATTGTGTTAGTGATATGATATCAATTTATTAGTATCAAAACAAGCCAGTAATAACTCATAATATGATTTCGTAAGTGCTAATTATTTAAATTAACAATGTATGCTATATATTCTACACAACTATAGAGCTTTGTATTACAATGCATCTTCATAATGCTCTAATACTTATAGTAAATGTTAATCTATTAAAAGTGTAGTAATACACATTTTATAATAATTAATATAAATATAAGTTCTTGTGTAAAAGTAAAATATTTTTTTACCTTTCAATCAAACGTTATTTCTAAGACATTTTTATTCACTACGCAGGCGTTTGGACATGCGATTTCATATCGCGATTTGAGATTATGAGATGAAATCAGTGTTTGGACATGTGATTTTATCTCATAATTTCAAATCATGAAATGAAATCCCAAATTCTCCAAAAAGCTTGATTTGAAATTTCAAACCATGAGATGAAAATTTTCAAATACAAAATTTAACCCACAAGTTTATATTTTATAAGAAAATTTTCACCATTTTATATATACCAACTATATTTACCAATCATTTATTTAATAAATGTAAACAACTTTTGCCAATTATTATATTGGACATAAATAGTTTGTCAACCATTTGCTCTCACCAACCTTTACCAACTAAATTTATTACTTCTAACCATCCTTTATTTATCAATTCATACTTCCTCCCATTTGAACATACAAGGGGGATTGAAGACTAAGAAAATGCTCTTTCATCTTTAATCGGTGAGGTAAATATTCTCTGCTCTTTCAAAACTTAGAAAGGCAATAAATGGACTGTGTCACATTTCCCCCTTCCTTTTTATCAGCAAATGCAGCAAGTCTAATTAGTTCATTCATGCATATTTTATCTGCTGAAATGGATTATTAAGTTGTTCTGCCTTTTTATCGTCCACTATTTATATTATCTACTATGTCAACCACGGATAATAAAGCTTCATTTATGATGTTTAGTCATATGTCCTATTACATCCCATATCAACTATTGTCTTAACGTTGGTAAATATTCTCTAGTCTTTCAAATTTTTACTTCTTCAGAAGTGCGGTATAGTGTTTTTGATTTGATTAGCTTTAGGAATAAGTTGTAGATATGAATCTTTTATGTTCATATTTGCCATTGGTTACTTTGTTATATTTTGCTGTTTATTTTTCTGAAATTAGAGTATAATGCACATAACTTGTCAAGATGATTTTGGCATTTTAGATGAAAATTCAGTGGTTGTGCCTCACCAGTTAACAGGGTAAACATAAGTTAAAATGTTAATCAATTTATTTGTGGTCATGTGACAAATGTTATGTAATCAAAGTGAACATAGCGAATGCGACTTGCTATCATATTATTGTTTTATTGTAGAAACGTAAAAGAATGAGTAAACCACGTGGTTCAAATGCTGAAAAATGGATGGACGAAGACATATCTGTCTTCATCAAGGTCCTACATGACGATGCGAGGAAATAAGCATTCAATGATTCTACAATCGATGGTCCATGCTGGAAGATAATCGTCGAAGAATTTTGGACTAAAACTGGCAAAAAAGACTGTTATGATGAAAACTGCATAAAGACCAAATATAGAGGATTAAGGAAAGATGTAAAAGATTTCAAGGAACTACTTCAATCTTGGTTCAGATACGGTTGGGACCCTGAAACTAACACAGTTACTTGTCCTTCTGATATTTGGCAGTAACATGTGGCGGTAAGCTTGCATGATTAGTATTGGGTATTTTTCTTCTGTCTTTTGTGAACTTCATAAAATCTAACATTCTATTTTATATATTTTTTCAGGAAAAAAAAAAGACAAAAGTGTTAGTATTTCCAAGTTTAGACTTAAAGGACTTAGTCACTATGAATTATTGGATGAGATTTTTGGAAAATCAATTTCCACGGGTAACCATGTTGTATACAGTATGACGCCTATTTTGCAACCAACAACAGATGAACCTACTGAAGTGGAGGATGATATATTTGCTTGTGAAGACAACCCCGCCAGTACTTATATCATCCTATGAGCATGAACACGTGATATTGAAAGTGGAAAGAGGACTATGTGTGATGCATCTATTCCAATTGATGGTGTTACATCTGCACGCTGCAAGAAAAACCAATCTACATGAACCGAAGGCATATTTGCATATTTGAAGAAACACTTGAAGTGGAAGAAAAACAAAGAGGAAGCAAAAGAAAAAGAGAAGCAGGAACAGAAAAACAAGCACAATCATCAATACATAATGAGATTGATATCTACTCTGAGCAAATTGTGATTATTCAATTGCGAAATATCATGACAGAAGAATATCAAGTTCAATGGATTGAGGACTTCAAAAAAATTTGATCAATTAGTTACGGATATTAATCATGTAGCTATGAAAATGAGTTTTCTTATATTGATATATAATATATTAGCTACAATGTTCTATTTTGAAGAAAATTTACCAGATAGAATACTCGTCTTATTTACATAAATACATCCCTCTAAGTTTGTGCTTCATTTCTCTATATTCAAGTCATATTCAGATGATACTCTTTGATGGCTTTACTTCTTTCATCTTTTTTACTATCAACTTGATGAAATAGTTGAATGATCTTTGTGTAGATAAAAAAAGAGTAAATATGATATTGTTTCTCATTGTTATGATATGCATGATGTGTTTGATCTACTATTTTTATATGTTGTTCGTAAGAGTCCATTGAAGGATATGAGCATATCAAGTAGTGTCAGTGAGTCCGATAGTGACATTGAGCATGTTATCTTATGCATTACAACAGCTGAAAACATCAAACAAGTCACACGAGAACATAGGTTGTTATGTCGAACACAACAACATACATCTAGGCCTGGTATGACATGGATCGCTAAACTTCTTTGTGGACATCGCATGCATATGTATGAGTCAATGCGGTTATATCCTGAAATATTTTGCCGATTTATTCGTTTGATAAGAGAAAATAACTGATTTCCAATCAAGCATTGAACCACACAAGTAAAAGTCAGTCATTCACAACCTCTGATGAAGGATTCCTCAAAAAGTTAAGGATTAGTAATCCTTTTTAGAAATCGAATGGATGCGGTGTTCAAGTTGAGGAGGCTGTGGGTATTTTCCTAACCGTTGTTGCACGAAATGATAGTCAGCGATCGGCAAGCAAAACTTTCCAACACTCACTTAAAACAATTAACTGGCATGTTAGAATAGTTGCCGAGGCAATTAGCAATATGGCACCAACATTTATACAACCAAAAAAATATGAATGGTGTACTTCCAAATATTGACATAGTATCCGATTTTGGTCTTGATTTAAGGTAAGATTCAAAATACAATTTCATAATTTTTTTACTTTATGGAGTGGTTCACACTAATGAATTTATTCTATGTTGATTATTGAAACATATTTGATATATGTGTGTGTAATATTTATTTTATGTCCACTAAACTAATGTTGATGTATTCTCTATTTGGTAGAATTGTGTTGGTGCGATTGATGGAACATATATAGAAGAAGAGGTTCCAAAAGCAGTACAACAAGCATATCGTAATCGCAAAGGAAGAACATCACAAAATGTATTATGTGCTTGTGATTTTGATATGCGGTTTACCTTCATTGCTGCTGGCTGGGAAGATACTGCACATGACATTAGAGTGCTTGAGAATGCAGTTCTTGATCTAACATCACAATTTTCATTTCCACCACATGGTATCTTTAATTAAATTATACCCTTACTAATTTTAATTGTTTAGAAAAAGTCATCGCTTAGAATAAATATTATTTATTTACACAAATCTATCTAATTTTATAAAATATTATTTTTGTTGATAGATAAATATTATGTTGTTGATGCTGGTTTGTGAAATATGAAATGATTTTTAGTTCCATACAAAGGACTATACTATCATTTGTAGGATTACAGATGAAGTGAAATAGAGCCTCAAAATGCCAAAGAATTATTAAATTTTAGGTATTCATCTCTGCGCAAAGATTGGTATACTACAACTCACGTTTAATTTTATTTTTTATTGAACTAAAATTCGATTTTTAAGTTGTATTTTTTTAGAATGGCTTTGTGATAGTGTATTATATTTTATTATGAACTTTTACTTATTTGATAATATTGTATAAGAATTTGGGCAATTTGAATAGTTTTTACAAAATAATGGGTTCTTGTATTCATGAGAAAAATTAAATTAAAAACTTACAAGAAAAAAGACATAAAATCCCCCCCTGAACTTGTCCACACAACTCACTTTAGCACTTTAACTTTATGGGTGTTTGTTTACCCCCCTAAACGGGTCTGAAGTCTATTAAATACCATCCAAAAGGCTGACGTGGAAAATAAATTTTAAAAAAAATTAAAAAGACGCTTATTTGGGGGAAAAAGGTGGGTTCGTTGATTTATATTATATAGTAGAATAAAAAATAAAAATAAAACCCAACTCTATCTTCTTCTTCAACGCCCCCCCCCTCCCCCCCCTCCACCTCCCACACTCCACCCCCCTTCTCCTTCTTCAAATTTGTCAATCCTCTCTCCTTCTTCAACCCATCCCGCCACCCTCTTTCTCCTTCTTCACCCCCTCTCTCCAAACCTATTTTCTTACGAATCTCCACCCCTTTTCTCCTTCTTCGAACCACCTCACAATTTCTCCTTCTTCAAACTCCCATCCCTACCATTTCTCCATCTTTGACCTCACCTCACCCACCTAACACCCCCCTCCCCCCCTCCCCCCCCCCCCCCACACAAAAAGTATACTTATTTATCAATTCTTTTTACATTGTGTTTTCAAGATTCAATTTTTTAAGAAAAATTTTAAATTTTTTTAAAAAATAAAGACACCTAATGGAGAAAAACAACCTTTATTTTTATTGAATTAATTAGATTAGAAATTAATTAGTGTATAAAAATATAAGTAAGAAAAAGAAATAAAAAAATAAAAATTCAAAATTTAAGTAATTTTCAACGTGGCATTAACGTGGCGCTGACATGGTAGTGACGTGGGGCAAGTGTAAAACGCTTCACATTGTGAGAGTGGTATTATTATTTTAGGGTGGTATTTAATAGACTTCGATGTGTTTAGGGAGTAAACAAACGCCCGTAAAGTTAAAATACTAAAGTGAGTTGTGCGAACAAGTTCTGGAGGAATTTTATGCCTTTTCCCAACTTAAAAATTCCAAATTACATGTCCAAGCAAAACTTTAAACTTTTTCTAATATGATTTCATATCATGATTTCTTCTCGCATGGCCAAAGGGGCCCTAAGATAAGAATTAAAAGTAAATTGAAGAAAGAACTACCGAATTGAATCAAACTCTTAACCATAATCATTTATCAATTTGAAGTTCATAATTTTTTTCTAAATTCTTATATTGTTACACAAACACGTCTTTTAAATATTATTTATGCTATTTTTATAAATTTACTTTTATTAATATAAGGGACACTCGCGAGGCGCGTACGCTAAAGTTAGTATGCTAATATAGTGTAGTCATCCAAATTATGTAGTAATCAACATAAAATATTTATAATATATCTATTTAAGTGTTCATGTAAAAGTGAACGACTTTTTAGCTTTCAATCAAATGTTATTTCTACAATGCTTTTGTTCAATGAATCAAGTATTAGAATAAATTAAAGGAAAAATTACTCGATTAGATCAAACTCTTAAAACATGATCATTTATCAATTTAAAATTTATATTTTTCTTTCTAAATTTTTATATTATCACACACATCTATTAAATACTACTTATGCTATTTTTAAAAATGTGCTCTTATTAATATGAGAGACACGCGCAAAACACATACACTAAAACTAGTTATATATATAACTATATGTTTAATACAATATTAGTATTTTGATAATTTTGTATAAATAATAAATACCTCAAATACTAAACAAATTTACAATACATATTAAATATCATATCAAAAACCATAATATTCTAGTTACAATATCAATTTTTTTAAAAAATTTCTTATGTGCCTTTAGCCGTACAAATGAAATGGGAAAAGGGTGAAAATCTTTTCGGCCTCAACTTTGCTTTAAAAATCAAACTCCCTCCTCAATTTTGAATAATAGACATTCTCCTCCCTTTATTCTAATTGACATTTTAAAATGTCTGTTTTACCCTTGTTATTTTCAATCCTCCCTTTATATAATACTTTTTTATTATCATATAATATTATTTTTTAACCTAGATATTTATAATTTCTTATTTAAATCCACTGAGATTATAAGTAGAACAATACTTCTATGAATTTGTCGCAAAATCTAATGCTATTTAGTATTTTTTTAATTATTATCATTAAAGTATTTTATATATATATATATATATATATATATATATATATATATGCATGCATGTGTGTGTGTATTTTTCTTCTTTCTTATCCTCTATTATCTATATAAATAAATAAAATTAATATTTATAATACATCTATTTAAGTGCTCATGTAAAAGCAAACGACTTTTTAGCTTTCAATCAAATGTTATTTCTACAATGCTTTTGTTCAATGAATCAAGTATTAGAATAAATTAAAGGAAAAATTACTCGATTAGATCAAACTCTTAAAACATGACCATTTATCAATTTAAAATTTATATTTTTCTTTCTAAATTTTTATATTATCACACAAACATATCTATTAAATACTACTTATGCTATTTTTAAAAATGTGCTCTTATTAATATGAGAGACACGCGCAAAACACATACACTAAAACTAGTTATATATATAACTATATGTTTAATACAATATTAGTATTTTGATAATTTTGTATAAATAATAAGTACCTCAAATACTAAATAAATTTACAATACATATTAAATATCATATCAAAAACCATAATATTCTAGTTACAATATCAATTTTTTTTTAAAAATTTCTTATGTGCCTTTAGCTGTACAAATGAAATGGGAAAAGGGTGAAAATCATTTTCGGCCTCAACTTTGCTTTAAAAATCAAACTCCCTCCTCAATTTTGAATAATAGACATTCTCCTCCCTTTATTCTAATTGACATTTTAAAAATATTTGTTTTACCCTTGTTATTTTCAATCCTCTCTTTATATAATACTTTTTCATATCATATAATATTTATTTTTTAACCTAGATATTTATAGTTTCTTATTTAAATCCACTGACATTATAAGTAGAACAATACTTCTATGAATTTGTCGCAAAATCTAACGCTATTTAGTTTTTTTTTAATTATTGTCATTAAAGTATTATATATATATATATATATATATGCATGTCTGTGTGTATTTTTCTTCTTTCTTTTCCTCTATTATCTGTATAAATAAATAAAATTAATATTTGTAATACATCTATTTAAGTGCTCATGTAAAAAGCGAACGACTTTTTAGCTTTCAATCAAATGTTATTTCTATAATGCTTTTGTTCAATGAATTAAGTATTAGAATAAATTGAAGGAAGAATTACTGGATTAGATCAAACTCTTAAAACATGATCATTTATCAATTTAAAATTTATATTTCTCTTTCTAAATTTTTATATTATCACACAAACACATATATTATATACTACTTATTGTTATAAATAAGTTTTTATGATATGACAAACCTGCTGGAGAACCAAGTCGCTCTTTGCATCTCTACCAGGAAAAGTCAACCTTGTACTGCTGACAAAAGGTGAGGTGCAGACTGCCACTGCTGCCGCAATACAGTGGCAGGCCTGCAAAAACACTCCCTTTTATCCATTGGACAAACAGTTCTTATTCTAAACTATATCCTTGTCAACAACAATGAGTTCTTTACTTTTTGCAAAGAACACAAGTAGGACACTTCCTTACTTGCAAAAAGACAGAAGACAAAGCCTCAACATTTCAAGGACCGAAGTTGCTCAAGTGTGTATTGTTGTTCTAAGTCTAGAATGTTGATTTCTTGTCTCTTGTACTAAGATTTGTAAACCTACTCCTCGTTCAAGAGTAGCTGTTGTGGGTAGTTGTTTTGAGTTGTAATTTTATGTTCTTATTCAGGCTA
Source organism: Datura wrightii (assembly GCA_035772735.1). Taxonomy (NCBI): domain Eukaryota; kingdom Viridiplantae; phylum Streptophyta; class Magnoliopsida; order Solanales; family Solanaceae; genus Datura; species Datura wrightii. Next base: position 7,312,092 of record JASDFA010000012.1, on the reverse strand, counting down.
GAGTTAGCCATCTTGAGTCTTTGTAGTATAGCTATTGCAAAGCCTTGCAATATAGGTATTGTGAGAAGAGGAGGGATTAAGTTGTTAATTCCCAGATTTACTAGGGGTTGTAAATCTAAACACTGCCCGGTTACAGTGGAGTTTTTGAAAATCCTACCAGGGTAGGTCATGGTTTTACTCTCTTGGGCAAAGAGGTTTTCACGTATATATTGTGTGTGCTTTACTTTCTGTTTCTATCTGCGGAACCAGGTAAGGAACCTGGTTCTACCTTGTGGTTGGTGGACACACATAAACTTTCAGTTGGTATCAGAGCAGGTTCTTTCTAATCGATTAACACCTAGAAAGTACCGACTCTAATGGCTGCTCCGCCTAACCTAGAAGAAGGACAATCTACTACTCGACTCCCCCAGATTTCATGGACAGTACTACGGATAGTGGAAAACAAGGATGCATGACTTCATAATGGCTGAAGACTCAGAAGTTTAGGATGTCATCTGTGATGGACCATTTGTGTCGATGAAGACTTTGGAAGACGGTACAAAAGTTTCAAAGACTTGAAAGGAGTATAGTGATGCTGATTGGAAGGCAGTGGAGAAGAATTTTAAAGCAAAAAAATTCTTAGTGTGTAGAATTAATCCAGATGAATACAATCGTATTTCATCCTGTGAAACAGCCAAGCAAATCTGGGAGGCATTGCAGACGGCCCATGAAGGCACTAGTCAAGTAAAGCAATCAAAGATTGATATGCTTACCACTCAATACGAGCTGTTCAAGATGAAGGAAGGCGAAACCATTCAAGAAATGCATACTGGGTTCACCTCTATCATCAATGAGCTACATTGCTTAGGTGAAATCATCAAAACTAACAAGCTCGTTAGGAAGATTCTTAGTATGCTGCCAAGTTCATGGGAAAGTAAGGTAAATGCAATCACCGAAGCCAAGGACCTTGAAAAACTGAGCATGGATGAACTAATTGAGAACCTGAAAACATATGAGCTCAGGAAACAGCAAGATCTTGAGAGAAGAGAACCTAAGAAGGAAAAGAACGTTGCTCTGAAGTCAGCGAAAAGTGACTCAAGTGGGGATGAACTTGACATGGCATATTTAACTCGTCGCTTCCAAAGGATGGTGAGAAAAAGTGGAGGTTTCACGAAAAGAGGAAACACCAGCAAGTACCAAAAGGCCAATGATTTGTGTCACAAGTGTGGGAAGCCCGGACACTTCATTAAGGATCGTCCCGTGCACGAACAAGATCAGTACAGAGCAAATGCTGAAAAGGTGCAGAAGCGGAACGAGGTGCAGGATCGATATAAAAGAAGAGAAGCAGCCGACATGGTGGTAAAGCAAGATATGGCAGCCTAGGGAGACACATCCAGTGAGTCAGATCAAGGAGGAGAGAATTCCGCAGATACATCTATGTACGCTCAAGAAGATGGACCCTTAAAATTTGATTCAATTTTTGCTCTTATGGTGCAATCTGATGCTGATGAAAATGAAGAGGTAAGCTTTGGTGACCTACAGAAGGATCTCAAAACTCTTTCTAAAAAGGAGTTGAGAGCTATTGATGATGTGTTGATAAATGCATACTATGGTGTAGTAATGAGAAAGCTACTCTAACCACTGAGCTGGAACAATCAGAGGAAGCTAGAAGGTCTTTAGGCATGGAAAACACTAGATTTAATGAAGAAATTAAAGAACTGATTAAGGATAAAGTGACTATAGAAGACAATCTCATAAAATACATGGAAAGTGAACACAGTGAGGGGAGTTCTCTTTCTCAAGCTCAAATCGAACTGGAAAGTGAACTTGAAAGGGCCAAAATTAAGTCTGACAGCACAATCCGAGAAAAATACAACTCTTCATGAGGAGTTGATGAGAGTAAAAAATGATCCTGACAAGTCCCTTAGGTGGACCTGGTCCTCTAAGGCCCTTGCCTCCGCTAACATCAGATGCAGGCAAACTAGGGAAGGTATTGGGTTTAGACGATCAAGGGTCCCTTATGATCCTCACAGTAAATATGTGTCTAATCCTGATAATTGGTTGTGTACTCACTGTGGAAAGAATGGTCACTACAAAGACTCATGTGAAGAAAGATTAGTTGCAGTTAAGAAAAATGTGAGGTTTGCAAGAGAAACTCCTGAACCTAAAGAAACTGATCCTTTGAGAAGAAAAATTGGATTACCTGCATGGACTAAAAGAAATCTTATTCATCCGTTTTATAATTTTAAGGGAACCAAATTGATGTGGTTCCAAAAACTAATCTCTAAAATGCTTGCAGGGAGAGAGAGAAGCAGATGGTCAGAAATGGTTCATTGATAGTGGCTGCTCAAGGCATATGACTGGAAAAATTGAAGAAATTTCTCTCTCTCAAGGCTCTTCAAGGAGGCAGTGTGTCCTTTGGTGATGGGAAGAAAGGATACATCTTAGGTGTGGTAAAGGTGGAAGGAGTGTTGCTCATGCTATTGAGGATGTCTTCTATGTGGAAGGTTTGAAGTACAGTTTACTAAGTGTCTGGCAAATCTGTGACAAAGGTAACGAGGTAAGATTCATCTCATCTAGCTGCACGGTCACAAACATTGAATCTCGCGAAGTTATCCTAGTAGCTAAAAGATGGAAGAATATTTATGTAACAAAGATGAGGTCTATCGGAGATCATGATATGAAGTGCCTAAGCACCATGGAGGACGACAGTGAGCTGTGGAACATATGGCTTGAACATGTAAGCTTCTCTATGCTAAACAAGATGATCTCCAAAGACCTGGTCCGTGGTCTGCCCAAGCTAAACTTTACTGACCATAAGATGTGCAATACATACGTTAGAGGAAAGCAGGTCCGGTCATCCTTTAAGCCCAAGAAAGATGTGAGCACCTCAAGACCTCTTGAAATGCTTCACATAGACCTATGTGGACCAATGAGATGTGCTAGCAGAGGAGGGAAATGCTACATCTTTGTAATTGTGGATGATTACTCATAGTTCACTTGGACACTGTTCTTGAAGTCCAAGGATGAAACTTTTGAAGTGTTTTTTGTCTTCTCAAGATAGGTTGAACGCAAGTATGGAAATAAAATTATGAGCATCAGATCCGATCATGGAACTGAGTTTGACAATGCCCTATTTGATGGATTTTATGCTGAAAATGGCATCTCCCATAATTTTTCGACACCCAGGACTCCATAACAAAATGGAGTCATGGAAAGGAAGAATAGAACACTGGAGGATGTGGCTAGAAAAATGTTGATTGCCAGTGGAATATCCAAAACTTTTTGGGCTGAGGCTGTAAACATTGCATGTTATGTGATTAACAGGTGCCTGATCCGGTCCCTTTTGGAAAAGATCCCATATGAGCTGCTGAATGGAAAGAAACCAAAGCTGTCGTATCTAAGAGCATTTGGGTGCAGATGTTTCATCCTGAATAATGGAAGAGAGACCCTTGGAAAATTTGACGCTAAAAGTGATGAAGGCATCTTTGTGGGGTATTCGTCGCAGAGCAAAGCATATCAGGTCTTTAATAAATGGACTCACTGTGTGGAAGAGAGTATTCATGTGGTGTTTGATGAATCCAATGTGTTGAGTAATGCAACCAATCATGCTGAAGATCTTGAAGCTAGAGAGCTATTGTGGTAAAGGACCAGATTCTCAAGAAACATCAAGTGATCAAATAGATGGGCATAGAGGCAGTGCCTCAAAGTTGAATGAGCAGCAGTTAGATGTTCACACACCCTCACTAAGTAATGCTTCACAAAAGGAACAAGTAACCCGAAGTTTGGATCACCCACCGGAAGAGAACTTAAATTATGATGATGATGAGATACTTGATTCTGCAACTCCTTTGAACCAGCAAGGACAAGATTTCTCCAACCACAGAGTCTCGAACTGGAAGCACAGAGCGTCCCATCCCCTGGACAACATAATATCCTCCTTTGACCAAGGAATCACCACACGTTCTCAAGTTCGAAACATGTTTGCTCACTCAGCCTTTCTGTCACAGATAGAACCCAAAAGTATCAAAGAAGCTTTGAAGGATTCAGATTGGATCTCTGCCATGCAATACGAGTTAGAAAAGTTCAAAAGAAGTCAAGTCTGGCACCTGGTTCCCAGACCAGCTGACAGAACCATCATAGGAACCAGGTGGGTATATAGGAACAAGCTAGATGAAAAGGGAAACACGATCAGGAACAAAGCAAGGCTGGTGGTTCAAGGGTACAATGAAGAAGAAGGAATAGATTATGAGAAAACTTTTGCTCCAGTTGCACGCATAGAGGCCATCAGAATACTCATTGCATTTGCTTCATATATGGAGTTCAACTTGTTTCAAATGGATGTGAATAGTGCTTTCATGAATGGGCATTTGAAGGAGAAAGTGTATATAAAGCAACCACCTGGTTTTAAGGACCATAAACTTCTTGATCATGTTTACAAATTGGACAAGGCTCTTTACGGGTTGAAGCAGGCTCCCCGTGCTTGGTACGAGAGGTTGTCAAAATTTCTCCTTCGCAATAGCTTCAAAAGGGGGAAGATTGACAACACATTATTTCTAAAGGAAAAAGGGAAAAACTTGCTGATTGTACAGATCTACGTTGATGATATTATATTTGGATCAACTTCAACCTCCTTGTGTGAAGATTTTGGAAAGCTTATGGGTAGTGAGTTCGAGATGAGCATGATGGGTGAATTGAATTTCTTTTTGGGACTACAGATCAAGCAAAAGTAGGATGGGATCACCATAAGTCAACAAAAGTACATCTCTGAACTACTCCAGAAATTCGACATGGAGTCTGTCAAGCCCATTGACACTCCATTGGCAACTACAACTCGGCTGGACAATGATGAACCTGATTCTCCAATAAATCCATCTATTTATAGGGGTATCATTGGTTCCTTGCTGGACTTAACTGCTAGAAGGCCTGATATAGTATTTAGTGTAGGGATGTGTGCTCGATTCCAGTCTAATCCAAAGGAATCCCACTTAAAGGATGCTAAAAGAATTTTGAGATATCTTAAGGGGACTTCAGACCTGATGCTCTTCTATCCTTCTGGTGATAATTTCAATTTGGTTGGGTACGCTGATGCTGACTATGCAGGCTTCCTGGTAGATCGAAAGAGTACTTCAGGAATGGCACACTTCCTTGGTTCCTCACTTATCTCATGGGGGACTCGAAAGCAAAATTCAATTGCTCCATCCACTGCTGAGGCTGAATATGTCTCAGCAACCTCCTTCTGTGCGCAATTGCTCTGGATTAGACAACAACTCGAAGATTTTGGCATTCATGTGGACTGTGTACCTCTTATGTGTGACAATACCAGTGCCTTGAAACATGGCAAAAAATCCAGTCCAACACAAGAGAACCAAGCACATTGATGTACGACACCATTTTCTCAGGGATAATATAGAGAAGGGACTAATATGCATGCGGTTTTGAAACACAGAGAACCAGGTGGCTGACATTTTCACAAAGGCACTGGGAAGAGAGCATTTTGAATGAAATCGAATGAAGCTGAGGTTGATTAGATCCAGTCTGTAGCCTCAATGTTTTTTTTCTTTCTTTTTCTCCCGTCCTGTGGCTAGATCTGAAATGCAGGTATTCTGTGAAAAACTTAGCAAATGTAGCCTATCTAACTTAGTTCTATACTGTCACAGGTATGCATGCACGATGAGGAACCAGGTCGTAAGGATGTAAGCAGAATACTCACTCATCAGAAGTTCAAGGCTCTGAGAGAGCTCTCAAGGAACCAGGTTCCTCAAACAGGTCAGCTTCTCAGTCATATTCTAAGATTTCTTTTAAACACACACTAAAAATGTGCCACGTCATTTCTCCCTCCTTTCTGACACCGATTCAACTTCCCTAACAAGTCACATCCATCAGTTTTAAAACCACATCAGTTCCCCCATAAATGCTTTCAACTCCTCACACTCTGCTTACAAATCCTTCTTGTCTAAAGCACATACCTCTTTTATCAAAATTTTCTCTCAAACCTCGTTTGTCTTCCCCATCATTATCAAATGGCCGGAGCAACTTCTCCTTCTCCTTTCACCGAAGGAAACCAACTTTCTGATAACCTAATCTTAGACGCTCCCACCTCCTCAAATCCTTCTTCCTCCCCTAGCGGCATTGATACCTACGCCTCTCCTAGTTCCAAAATTCCCTCTCTCAAGGTAGTCCCAGTTGATTCTACTGTTCTCTCTCCCCGAGATGACAAACCAGGGGGTGATAATGCAGGGGTGACTGTCGTTAGTCTGGTGGTGACCAAAGAGGGAACAGATGTTCCTCAAAAGGATGGGTCGGATTTTTCCTCTGAAAACTGTGAAGGTGCACTGACTGAGTCCAAAGAGGGTACGTCCAATATTCTCCAAAGTGAAGCTGAAATTATTGAAGGTTTTATAATTGCCTTGGGCGCTCGGGAAAAAGATGTTGGAAAGGAGTCCCCGTTTGCTGAGGGTCGTCGACCAGGTTCTGTTAGTGACTGCCCCTTTATTCACGACTGTGGGGAACCATCCTCTCAAGAGGCCCTACCAGTTGTTGCTTCTCCCAAGTGGGATGGAACCCTTACTCAGCCAGACATGGAGATCCCAGTGACCTCGGCACCCTTGGAAATTGCTGTGGGGGTCTCCTCACCCCCTGATGATGATGAGGTTCCCATTCATCTGGTCTTTAAGAGAAAGTCTCGCACTGCCTCACGGCCCACTGTTCAGCGGTCTGTAGGAACACAAGGAGGACCTGCTACCAGGGGGACAGTCAAGAAGTCCTTGGACCTAATCTTGGAAGAGAGCCGTCAAAATACTTTGAAGAGACGTCGAGTCACCACGCAAATTGTGCTTGATGAGGAAGCTACGTCCTCTCCTATTATGGATCTAGACTCTGGTACTCCTTCCCAACCCACATACAAGAGCTCCAAGACTGAAAAGAAGGCTCATTATTGTGGTGGGGTCTCGAAGAAGGGAAATAAACCTGTTGTTGTCGAAAAATCTGCTAAAGGACCAGGTGCCCCTGTGGTGCGATCTAAAAGGAAGCATGTCATTGCCAAGAGCTCTAAAGGTAAACGCCCAGTTACTATAACAGTGGGGGATGATGTTAAGGCACGGGTTGCTAACATCAGGAAACAAAAGGTGTTAGGGGGGCGAATTTTCGATCCAGATATAGCAGGGATGCAGGGAATGCAGGAACTAATTGAGATTGTGAGTTATCAAGGCTGGGAGCATTTGTTTTCCCTTCCCATGCCCATCATGTATGAAAATAAAGTTACTGAGTTCTACGTATCCCTGTGTTTTACTGATGATGATGAAATCGTGTTTGCCACTGTTGGTGGTATTGACTTGGAGTTCGATTCAATCTCTCTTGGAACGATACTGAATGTGCACACTGCAGGGGAATTTACGGTGAAAGATAAGCAAGTAACTAGGGACTTTCGCAAATTGATAGGGAAACTTGAAGGGAACCTGACCAGTGATAGAATGCTCAAGAAGCAGATGAAGCCTGTCTATCAGCTTTTGTTTGAGTTTGTGAACAAAGTTATCCTCCCTAGGGCTGAGCGTCGATCTGTTGCTACTCTAGCTGATTTGTTCATCATGGAGGCATTAAGCTCGTTTCAGCCTCTCAATCTACCGGCCCTCATGATTGATCATATGATAAAGATAGTTGGTTCCAAGGATGGGAGACATGGGTTGGCCTATGGATATATTCTTACTCACGTCTTCAAACTTTTGGGGTTCCTCTTGGAAGCGGTACGATGGCCACTCGTAAGCAAATGTTCACTATCAGCACACTCGAGGAATGTGATTGTGTGTCCAGGAAAGGAGGCATTGGGGGTCAGTCTACTGTTTCGAGCTTTATTGAAGCGCAGCGGCGGGGGACCGAAGAAATTGAACACCTCACCATGTTGGTTGCCCAAAAGGATGCTGAAATAGCGGTTCTTAAGGCTTCTCAGTCTAGTACGGTAACTGGTGCACTGTTGGATCTATAGGAGGAAAATGCTCGTTTGAAAAGTGTCAATGCTTCCCTTAAGAAACGGCTGGAGGAACTGACTCAACAAATGATTTGTGACCAGCGTGCGGCCAATGAACGAATTGACAAACTTCTTGCCAAGCCGTGACCTTCTCCTATCTCCCTATTTTGTTTCCCTCCGACCTTCCTCCATCTTCCTGTGGTGTGGCACTGTTAATGTTGTTTATTGCTAGCTTGTTATATGACTTTGACTGCTGATATCTCTGTTTTTGTCTCCCTCATGTACTGTTGTATTTCTGGTCTGAATGAACATATTCTGTTTCTATCCTTACTTCTTGCGCTTCTTCATTCGTGTTTTGTTGCCCCAGTGGCCATAACTTAACAAGTTGCTGCCAATTCTTTTTACTGTGTTACTGCATTTTTTTTATGATGCCAAAAGGGGAAAGATAAATTGTTGATGCTGTAGGAGAGGGGGAGGTTACTGTGACAGGGGGAAAGGTTATTGTGACAGGGGGAGCTGCTGTGATAGGGGGAACTGGTCCTTGGTGTGAGGGGAAAAGGACTAGGTGTTTGTCATCATCAAAAAGGGAAAATTTGTTAGAAATAAGTTTTGATGATATGACAAACCTGCTGGAGAACCAGGTCGCTCTTTGCATCTCTACCAGGAAAAGTCAACCTTGTACTGCTGACAAAAGGTGAGGTGCAGACTGCCACTGCTGCCGCAATACAGTGGCAGGCCTGCAGCAACACTCCCTTTTATCCATCGGACAAACGATTCTTATTCTAAACTATATCCTTGTCAACAACAATGAGTTCTTTACTTTTTGCAAAGAACACAAGTAGGACACTTCCTTACTTGCAAACAGATAGAAGACAAAGCCTCAACATTTCAAGGACCAAAGTTGCTCAAGTGTGTATTGTTGTTCTAAGTCTAGAATGTTGATTTCTTGTCTCTTGTACTAAGATTTGTAAACCTACTCCTCGTTCAAGAGTAGATGTTGTAGGTAGTTGTTTTGAGTTGTAATTTTGTGCTCTTATTCAGGCTAGAGTTAGCCATCTTGAATCTTTGTAGTATAGCTATTGCAAAGCCTTGCAATATAGGTATTGTGAGAAGAGGAGGGATTAAGTTGTTAATATCCAGATTTACTAGGGGTTGTAAATCTAAACACTGTTCCGGTTATAGTAGAGTTTTTGAAAATCCTACCAGGGTAGGTCGTGGTTTTACTCTCTTGGGCAAAGAGGTTTCCACGTAAATATTGTGTGTGCTTTACTTTATGTTTCTGTCTGCGGAAGCAGGTAAGGAACTTGGTTCTACCTTGTGGTTGGTGGACGCACATAAACTTTCACTTATGCTATTTTTAAAAATGTGCTCTTATTAATATGAGAGACACGCGCAAGACACATACACTAAAACTAGTTATATATATAACTATATGTTTAATACAATACTAGTATTTTGATAATTTTGTATAAATAATAAATACCATATCAAATACTAAACAAATTTACAATACATATTTAAATATCATATCAAAAACCATAATATTCTAGTTACAATATCAATTTTTTAAAAAACATTCTTATGTACCTTTAGCCGTACAAATGAAATGGAAAAAGGGTGAAAATCGTTTTCGGCCTCAACTTTGTTTTAAAAATCAAACTCCCTCCTCAATTTTGAACAATAAACATTCTCCTCCCTTTATTCTAATTGACATTTTAAAATATTTGTTTTACCCTTGTTATTTTCAATCCTCTCTTTATATAATACTTTTTTCATATCATAAAATATTTATTTTTTAACCTAGATATTTATAGTTTCTTATTTAAATCCCCTGACATTATAAGTAGAACAATACTTCTATGAATTTGTCGCAAAATCTAATGCTATTTAGTATTTTTTTTAATTATTGTCATTAAAGTATTATATATGTGTGTGTGCGCGCGCGCGCGCGCGCGTGTGTGTATTTTTCTTCCTTCTTATTCTCTATTATCTATATAAATAAATAAAATTAATATTTATAAATATAATACTAGCATTTGGGTACATGCGTTGGGTGTGTATTCCATATCAAATATAAATATAAAATTTTGTTAAATCACATAAATATTATGAGTACTAAATTTGTGCTTGAGTTGGCAATTTAATTATTTTTTTGTTTGAAGATCCAAAATAGAGTTGTTCATTGACTTAACAAAAGCAAAACAGTATACATATGTACTTGAATAGAACAAACACAAATCAAATTTATAAAAGAAACAGATAAAAAATTATCGACCTTACTAAATTTCCAAAAAATGTACGGTTTATAAATCTCAAAGTTTTAATTTTTGGCATCGCCGCCATTCATTCAATTGACTTTCTTCCGTATGCTGGCTCTTTCTTGACATGCATTTCTGTCTTTGTGCCCTTAACGTTGATACATTAAAATGTAAATTAGAGAGCATAATAAGTTAATAAAAATATATTAATCATGGAACAAATATTTTTCGATAAAAGTGATCGTTTTAGTCGCGATAAAATAAATATGGTGTAACAGAATAAAATAAATATTGTTTAGCAAATAAATGAAGACAATTGAGAAATAATTAAATAGAAAAAGTAATTAAAACACAGTTTAGAAGACTTCACTGGCTCAGGATCAATGACTTGATTACATCACAACATCAACAGACTTCGTTGCATCATCTAAATAAAATGTCACCAATTAAAATAACAAAAGATAAAACTATCCATCACCAACAAGGACACACTTTGAATATAAAAATATATCATTAAGTTTTTTCTTTAAGTAATGAATGAATTAGTATACTTTTCATTAGGAAGTTGAAAGATGAAGGAACTAAATATTGAATAGACATAAGACATCTGTAATAGATAGGGAAGATTAAAGTAATTCTAAATTTAATTGATTATAATAAATGATAAAATCATCTTCATATTATTCATCTTTTACATTTATCATGTACTATCACTTTATTATTTTTTGAAATGTAAATTACATTTTAGTAGATGAATAACTTTATTATTTTTTGAAATGTAAATTATATTTTAGTAGATGAATAGGTTTGAAGTAAATGGTAAATATGGTTGTTCAATTTTTTATGGATATTTTGATCTTTTAACTTTAAACTTAGGCGCTTCCCACTTTTAGTATAATCATATTATTATATAAGTGAAAATCTAAAAAGTAAAAAAAAGTTAGATTACTATGAAAGTAAATTAAAGATATATGATATATAAGCAAGTGTTCATGATGTCGCGCCCCATTTTCCTCGCGGAAAGCAAAACTCGACATGTAACAACTCTTGAAGGATTAATTTAAATTGAAGAAGAGTCGCCACCTAACGAATTAAGATGCGTTAGGGCACCATTCTAAACTAACTAAATGATAACTTTTGTTCAACTAGTCTACGTCACCAAAACTCGGGTAAGGACTCAAATTACCTCGAAAGGAAGGTATTAAGCACCTTTCAAGGTCCACAACTGTGGGTCCCAATCGAATTCATTATTATGTGGGGTTATTTACTAAGCGATTAAACAAGATCGATTTATTAACTTAACCGTGTGATCAGATAAACTCTTACTAAAATAAATAAGTTTTTTGAAAAGGTTATTTACTAATTAACAAAAAAAAAATAACTAAAGACAAGACACTAACTAAATTTATTTAGCAAGTATATGAAACCTAATTTCAACACAAGTAAACACTCAAACGTATATTAGTAAGAGTCAGACTTAGGGTAAGTAGAGATTATGAATATAAATTATATCTATTATTAAAATATACTTAAGATGTCAGACAAACATGAGAGAGTTACATATACATACATACATACATACATACATACATATATATATATATATGTTTGTTGCTTTATTGGGATGACAACACGATATTATGAATTGTGATCTTCATCCTTAGCAACAATTTAATTGGAGATCGGTCTTAAGTTTAAAAAATAATAATAATATATTTCTAAACAACAATTTGAATTTTAAATATAAGCACATAAGATATTTACATACAAATATAAATAACTATTTTGAAAACTTGGGTTGGTGTTACTTTCGAGGAACGGGTCGGCTTGGTTTGAAATTTTAAAATTAGACCTCGTAATTTCTTTAGGTTCCCAATAACTATATGTTAAGGGAGAGCACTTATCTTCATAAGAATTTATAAAAAAATTCATAACACATCACCCAGTTCGAATACCGAATGAATCTGGACAATGATTTTGTTTGAACAAAAACAAAACAGCAAATAGGGAAAATCATGCGAAAATATTTAACTTGGAACTAAGAAGGTTAAACAATTAGCACATAATCCCCATCCCCTTAGTCATCCCCTTTTCACTATATTTAAAATTTATTACAAATATTACAACTATTAAGAACGAAATAAATAAATTACAAATATAAAAAATACAATTCTAAAATAATTAAATTCCCAAGAGCCATTTCTTGTCCCAACGACTCTCCAATGGAATCCCGCACTACAATAACTGAGACCTATTAAAGGTTAGTACAACCATAGATGCAACAATAATCTCGAACTTGACAAGTCATGTTAAAAAACACGTTAACACAGAATCATGATGATAGATGTGTTTAGGAAGAATAGATAACAAGATTTAACAAATAAATGAATCGTTAGAGTAAATAAACTAACCAGTAAATGACAAAAGTAAAAGAAAATCAAATGTCACGAATGCCCTGATTGTTACCCACACTCAACACGTCAAGATCACGAAAATCTCGAAGATTTCGAGCAGTGCTCGTGTTGAGGTGGATTAGAGGAAATATAGAGTTATCTCGGAAAGAAGAGAGCGACAGTTGTACTTGAGGGTAAAACCAAGTTGTTCTTTTTGAACCCTCCCGTTTGAATGTTAAGCCAGAGTATAAAATATTTTTTCCATTGAAAAACAATCTCCCATGACTCAATAAGAAAAGAAGAGCATTATTATATTAGAGACCAAAATCAATCAGAGAGTAAAAAATGGAAGGAAGTCCTCAATCACAGAAGTCCTTGCCTTTAAAGAAATTTAATTACTGTAATTATTATAATTAAGATCAATTATCTATAGACATGTCTAGATCAAAAAAATAATAAATAAATAATACTAAATCTGTCACATAATTATTTAAGGCGATAATTCAAGGAGGGCATAAATCATAACAGATTTCTATGAATAAAAATAATATGCCATAAACAAATAAATAATTAAGTTGTTCGTAATTACCATATGAAGCATGTTATTACCAGATTATACTCACAATAATAAAAGGTAATAAATCACTCAAAGAGAATAAAAGGAGAATAAAATATCATAAGAAGTCAATTAGGAAGTTGATTAATCATAAATAAGTCAATTAGATATAGAGCATATTCAAGTTTACCATAAATAAACATATACTTCAGTTATCCAAATAATTAAAGAGTGTAAGTAAGAATTAATCATGACCAAATTTCTTAATTAAAGCAAAGAATCAGTCGGTCATAATTGACCAAATTATCATGTGTTGTTAAAAATAACCTAAAGATGGGAAAGGGATCAAATCACTTCAGTGCTATTAAACCATCAAAATGAATAGTGCCAAAATTATTGCAAGGCGATACTCAATTAAAAATCTAATGTTACCATGATTGAATGAGTACTAAATTTGTCATGATTCAAATTATACAAGGAAGGGGAGTAACTATAACTAACCATTGACCAAGCTGTTACTAAATATTCTAAGAAAAATAAATAGTCCAAGCTAATGCCCATATTTGGCACAATAAACTCATACCAAATTGTTAACACGAGCTAGAAAAAAAAATGAGGGAGGAAAAGCAGGAATCATATAATCAAATCATTCAAAATTACTTTTATAGTCAACTTCAAAGTTGTCATATATTATGTAATATAATAACTTCAAATTACCATAATATGCCGAAATAGACAAGTATCAAAGTTGTAACATGATTTGAATCTACCCTCATGGAATAAGAATCTTTCAATTACCAACTAATACATAAAAGACCATAAACAATATATATCAACGATGATAGAATAAAGCCAACTCAGGTTCAAAATTAAAGTCCTAAAAATCAGATTGAATAATGAAAAAAAATAAAACAGGTTGAGAAAGAAAGTAATTTTAATTGTAGGGAAGCAAATCACGAATGCAACACCAGTAGCCGTAATCAAACATACCGAAATTAGAGGGCACATAACAGGTCAATTTCAATATTTTACAATACCAAACGCACAATCAAATGAGATCATTATTAAACATAATCAAATATGAGTAAGAGAATGGGAAGAGATAGAAGACCAAGAGGTGAGACTTGAATCTGTCCCGAGGTCAGTAAGGCGGTGGCTCATCAGAGTTAACCGACGATGATGGTTCAACAATGAGAGAGAGGGAGACAGAGGAGGTCTGTTGTTTGGCTGTTCGCTGGAACAGTGGAGATGAGGGTGACGCACTGGGGTGTACGACTGGTTCTTGGTCGGACGGTGAGAGGCGGGAAACAACAGATCTGCGTTGTCTGGTTCGCCGGCGTTATTGTGGGAAATGAAGAGGGAGAAGAGATTGTTTTGGTGAGAGAAGGGAACGGAGGGGTTGGTTTTTCCAGTGGTCTGGCGGCGAGAGGAGCGACGGGTGGTTGTTCATGGTTGCTCGCTAGAGTTTAGGGAGGGATCTGGTCTCGGCGGTTCACGGCGGTTGGTGGCTGCTTCTATTTTCGGTCGAAGAGAAGGAGAAGAGAATGACGATGGAGTTGCGACTGTTCGCCGGAGAAGGCAGTGGCTGTTGGAAAATAGTGCTAGTTTGGGTGATTTTCGTGTGATTTCTGGCGGAAATGAGAGGGAGAGAATGGAAAGGGCCGTGCCGAAAATAATAGTGAGAGGGGAAGGTACAGTTGATTTCTACGGCCCATCGTTGGCTGGAAAATGATAGAGGAGAAGAGGGAGGTGGCTGGAGCAGAGGCGGAGAGGTTTAGTTGTTGGTGGAGATTTCGGTGGTGACGAAGGGAGAGAGGGCCAGGATCTGGTCCACCGGAGATGGTGGCGTGGTGGTTTCTCGGTTGAACAGTGAGAGGGAGAAGAGAGAAGAGGATGAGGGAGGGGCGGCGCTAGGTGATGGAGAAGAATGAGGGTGTGTTAGGGTTTTTGGGGGTATTTGGGAATAGAATAGAAAATATAATAGGATTTAATATCATCCATTGGATTAGATATGATGGAGGACTGAGATTAGTTATAGGCTAGGTGGGTCGGGTCTGAATATGTTCATGGGTCGCTGAATGGGTAAATGGGTAGAAATTAATTGAATTTGAATTGGAGTTTACAATGTGGCCAGATTTTGCTAAAAATGGTTAAAATTGACATAAAATTTGTGGATAGATTTTAAATGAATATTGAATAAAATTGAATTTAGTTGCTATTAAATTAATAAAAATACTACACTTATAAAATAAATTAATAAATATATAATATAATACTTTAATTTTACAAAGATATAAATATTATTGTCAATATAAATAATTTATTCAAGAAAAGTTATTCAAATATTATTATGTAAATATTTTTATAAAATTTAAGTAAAATTATATATTTTGAAATAAGAACTTGTTTAATTAAATGTATGTATGTATACATATTAATACGTAATATACTATATATGACATAATTACAAAATATTGAGAAATTAATAAATTGAGACTAAATGTAGATAAATATTTTAAAATTTTTAATTTGAAATAATTACATAAAATTACTCATTAAAAATATGAATGTGAACTAAACAATTACGTAAAAGAGGTAATTTTTAAAAATACATTACATATTAATACACACCTTGGACAGGGTATAAGACGGTCAAAATTGGGTGTCAACACATGAAATATTGAATGACTATTTTACCCTTCAATGTAAAACTATTCCTATAATATTATATATACTAAAAGCTAAAATTGCATAAAAATAAATATTATTAGACCATTAAATATTTCACAATGAGTTATTTAGACGGTGATGAAAGAGTAAACCTATTTATTATTTGAAGGGTATATTAGTCTCTCAATATTTGGAGGTTATTTTAGTATTTTAACTTCTCACTTTTTGCCTTCCCACTTATATAGTAATATGATTATTATTATTATTATTATTATTATTGTTGTTGTTGTTGTTGTTGTTGTTGAATGACTATTTTACCCTTCAATCTAAAACTATTCCTATAATATTATATATACTAAAAGCTAAAATTATATAAAAATAAATATTATTAGACCATTAAATATTCACAATGAATTATTTAGACGATGATGAAAGAGTAAACCTATTTATTATTTGAAGGGTATATTAGTCTCTCAATATTTGAAGGTTATTTTAATATTTTAACTTTTCACTTGTTGTTGTATTTATTTTTATATTTATTATTATTTATTATTTACATTTATTCTTATTCTTATTTATTATTATTATTATTATTATTATTATTATTATTATTTATTAGTTATATTTATTTATTTTAACTTTTCACTTTTTGACTTCTCATTTATATAGTAATAAATATATATTTATGATATGATATGATATGATAAAATAATAATATTTAATTATGTATTTAATTAAATTTTAATTTAGTGAAGAGACAAAATGATAATCTAATTTTTTACTTTTCGGCTTCCCACTTATATAATAATATGACATGATGATTATTTTTACATATTATATTTATTTTTATTTTATTTATTTATTTTATTTAGTGAAGGGTTAAAATAGTAATGTAACTTTGAAGTTAGAATTTTTTCCTTTTATTATATTTTAATTTAATTTATTTTTATTGTTGTTTATTTATTTTATTTAGTGGAGATTGTTTAATGACAAAACGTTAAATGACATTAAATAAATAAATTTTATTAAATAAATAAAATAAAATAAAATTAAAATAGAAAAAAATTTAAAAAAAGAATGTAAGCCTCAGAAGCATGTCATATCAGCATGCCTTTATATATATATTGATTTCGTAAATTTTAATTTAAAATTAATTTACATATAAATACCGAATCTTTAAATTTGTTTTTATTTTAATAATTTATTTGTATGGAAATATATTTATAAAATTATTATTATCTTCTATTTTCATTTATATAAATAAATATTAAAATTTAATTATTATTAATAAAATTATTTTTATACTGCTAATTTACTTCATTATAAATCATCATTAACTTATATACTCAATTAGTATTTTTTATTTTATTTTATTTTAAAAATTAATATTTATTTATTAAAAAAAGTTTGTTACAAAAATTTTAGAAAAATAATATATATATATATAGGATAAAATAAATATTTTAAAGGATTAATTAAAATAAAAAAATATTTATTATTTAAAATAGAGGAGAAATTTAATTTTTAAAGCAAAATTGGGGTTGAAAACCATAAAATACTATACAAGTGTTCTTCCATAGGCAATCTCCCAGTAAGATTATATACAGCAGAGCCCCCAATTCGGAGCATTTCTAGGGTTTCTCCGCACGCTCAGCAAACATCAATAAAACAGCTATTCCTAGATTTGGTACAAATAATGTCTCAGAACGGGAAATTAATGCCGAATTTGGACCAAAACAGCACCAAGCTCCTTAATTTAACGGTTCTTCAGCGAATCGATCCCTTTGTTGAAGAAATCCTCATCACTGCTGCTCATGTTACTTTGTACGAATTCAATATTGATAATAGCCAATGGGTATTCATTTTATCTTAAAAAAATTGCATCTTTCTTTGTATGTTTGTGTAGGATAAGTGTGTGATTTAGCAAAACCTTTTAGTTTTTGAATAACTCTTAGGTTAATTCGAGAAAAAGATATAAATTATTGTATTTGAATTGAATGAGTAGGAATACTAGATTACAACTAGTTTGGGATTGAGTGTAGTTTATTGATCGACTTGTATTTGAGTACTGATATTGTTTTGATCTTTTCCTGCAGAGTCGAAAGGACGTGGAAGGATCCTTGTTTGTTGTCAAGAGGTAAGCATTTGGATTTCTGGACTTGCTTTTTATTTTTTTTAAGGCATTTCTTTTTCTGACCCTTTTCAGTGTTTGATTAAATTGGGGTGACCTTTGAGGTGTATTTCTGTTTTTCTGTGGGAAGGTTTTAGATATAATATGGTCAAAACTTGTGTGTCTCACAGTGTTAAGTGTGAACTTTGAAGAAGCTTAGAGAAGTAATTTTCCTTAATAGTCAAATTATTTTAGTAATGGAATTAAGCTGAGCACAGTGGCGTAAAATTATTTATACAGACTCCTATACTCGACCCCATCTAGATTTAGATTGGGACTAAGTTGATTAATTGATTGATAGTTTCTAGTTTCTAGATTCAGTTCACTATTCTTCTTCATCAGTTGACTTGAATGGTATGGCTTTATGAGATTTTTATTATTTCTTTGGCGGGTGTTACAGGAGTGCTCAACCTCGGTTTCAGTTCATTGTTATGAACCGCAGAAATACAGGTTAGTTATTTGTTTTTCTGTTCAAAAAGTTTCTGCTTAGACTGTATCTTCCAGAACTTTTGCAAGGTTCTTTGATGCTTTAGGTTCTCCATCGTACTTATCTAGTACGTTTTTCATTCTGTGCTGGACTAAGGGAATAGACAGTCTCAGCTTTGTTTTGTGTTTGTTTTCCTTTTCCCTGTGAAAAGAAGTGCATAAAGTAGTAGCTCATGCATGATTTACTATTTGACTTGAACAACAGTGAACCATAGTAATATAATTCATGGATTTCATAATCTTATTGATGAATCTCAAGGGGGTGCAAGTTACTTTGGAGAATCCTAAGTAGTAAACCTGACTTCCAATTCGTGTCAAGAGATAGTAATGAAGTAGTCTCATTTGCAGGAAAACACTGGAATGGTAATTGATGACATTATATCTTTTAGAGTCAATGGGGACTTAGTTAAGAACAGAGCATAATGGAAGCAGAGAATAAACATTGGTGATAGCAATTAGTTAGGATTAAGACTTAATTGATGTTGTTATACTTAACTTTAGGAATGGTGTTTGCTAGGAGTCCTTTTTGGTTAGGAGCTTGTATATTCATGTCGGTGTAAGTGTAAGATTTGAGAATTTTCTAGTTTTAGGAAGCTCCTAGTATTGGAATGAAATAGACCTGAATAGAGTGGAATGGAAGCAAAGGATTCATGTAGTTGACCAACTAATATAGGATCAAATTGCAGTTAATTGATTGACTGAATCGGTTCAAGTGAATTAGAATATTTTACAGAAGCGAGGGATGTAGCTATTTTAATTTGTAGAAGTTGTGCCAAACATTTGGGGATGTCAGAGAATATAATGTGGGTCAATCTTTCTCGGACAAATAAAATAATTCTTAGATTTTTCTTAAGAATTTTTATAATGGAGAAACATATCTTGTACTATCTCTTGCATTTAGAACATGATAGAAAATTAGCTCAAGATCAAGTCTTGAGTTGTTCGAGTGCTTTCTATCTTCAGTTGATAGTTAACTGTAAATATTAAGATTATTTGATCAACCCCTTTTTTGAAGTTAGTCAGATTTCAGTACTGATTTAAAAGAATGCTTACAAAAGGGAAAAAGGAGAAAAAGAAAGCTCATTTCTCTTGGGATAGAATTAAATGCTAAAAGTCACTCATCTCAACTTTTAATTTTGCAAGAAGATTTTAAGGATAGAACAAGAAAACAAGGAAACGGAGAAAATGGCCTAATTTAAAGAATAGTTAGCTTACAAACAGTACAAACAAAGGTGGAAGCTCACTCCTTGAGCAGGTGAGGAAATAAAATTCTGATGTAAAGAGAACCTTTCCTGAACATTGATAAAGGCTCTTCCTTAAAGCATCAGGTAAGTAAGTCATCTCTCTTAAGCATACTAACCATCTCTATCTGGTCAAGAATGAACCTGTATTTTGAGATGGTGAATGAAGTGTTTATTTTGCATGTTGACAAGTTACTAGATTCCTTTAACTTTTAATATGATACATATATTGTTTCATACGAACTAAAGAGACTGAATAGTTATAAGTAGTATTTTTATATTGTCATGTGCCAGGATTGCTAGAGAGACATGAGAGGTTTATTTGATTCCCCAAAGCCCCCTAGTTTCTTTGCTACTTATGGATTTGGAGTTTATCTCCGTTGACCGTACTTGTCAAAAAAGAAAAATCTATCTACAGTGCAGGTGATATAATATGACATTTTGAGGTTATAGAGTAGGACATTCAGAAATTGAAGGCTGTGAATGTCGTACCTCCAGAATTTATGTTTTTGGTGTACAAGAAACATGGAAGAGAACCTATCTCAGTTTTTAGATTTTCTGGATGTTTTGGGGATGTAACTATAACAGCTATGCTGTAACTTTGTATTTTTGTAGTACCTCCTTGGTACTTCAATAATAAACTTACCTTACCTTATCAAAAAAACTTAAGTGTCATCAAAAGTCTGTTTTTACCTCCATATATTTAGTGTTCGAGACTTAAATAAAGCTATTGACATGAATTCCATGTTGCTCATAAGGTGGTGCAAAAAGTTGAGATTTTGCTTTCAATGAGCATGTATGTTCAGTTTCAAAAAATATGAGCATGTATATTTAGTTCTTTTGTGTTAAAGATGTGAATTTATTCGCTCAAGCAGAAAATTTGGTGGAGGATCTCTTGGGAGATTTTGAGTTCGAGCTTCAGATCCCATATTTATTATATCGAAATTCTTCCCAAGAAGTAAATGGGATATGGTTCTATAATTCACGTGAATCTGAAGAAGTTGCAAATCTCTTGAACAGGTAACCTTTTGAAATTCTTTTTCCCTCCATAAATCATTCTTTCCCCATAACGCCCCCCCCCCCCCCCCCCCACCTTTCTGTGTGTGGGTGTGTTTAGTTTTACCCACTATCGATTGTGTTTATTCATTGAGAAAAATTAGATTTTCATATTGAGGACTCAATTGCCTTCAAATCATTCTTTTGGAGTATGTGCTTGTAATCTAATTAATCTTGATTGCGGAAGTAGATTTTGCTAGTTCTGTTATCTATAGGTTGGACTCCTCTAGAACCTCAGTCTATAACATCTAAAACTGTTATAGTGAATAGCCCAACGCTTAGCAGAATGGTATGTTTGACTTAGTCATTGTTTTAGCTAGGTGAATGATTAGATGATGTTCCAACTTAAAGTTGCAGCTTTGCTTTCATTGCATTTTTCCTGATCAGTAAAGAGATAAGCTGTTTCACTATGGCTTGGGGATGTTCTCCCTTTCATTTCCAAAACACCTGAACTGTTTTACTCTGGCTCGGGGGTGTTCTTCATTTACCTTCCAGAACACCTCCAACTCCTTTCTTTCCATATTACCCACTATATACAAGCTGAAATGGTTCCGAGATCTTCATCTCATCTTTTCTAATAAGTTTCTCATAGAGCTATTGAGAAATGGAGTGTGTTTTTTATGACTTGAAACTTTTAAGGCAGAGGCATCTATCAAAAGGGGGGAAAGGGTAGAGATCCAAGATTGCATCGATGCAAAAGAATTTCTTCACTGCTTCATTCTTATCTATTTATCACCTTTATGAGAAGGGAACGGATCAGACAAGTAACCTCTTTTTGGTTATTCTGTGCACTGATTGGCGATTGCCATGTCAATCTTATCTTGCCTTTTCTTGTTAATATTATCTCATATCCTGATAATCTGTTTTGATATTTACTTGTGATCAGGATACTGAGTGCTTATTCCAAGGTGCCTACCAAGTTCAAATTACCATCAAACAAGAGGTATTTCAGTTCATTTGTAAATATCAGAATATATTTATTGATCAAAATGATGGATTCTCTTCGAGTGTTAAAGCATTTTATATTTAAACAGTTTGGCAGTGATCTATTCTTTGATTTATGTCTCAGATATAGTAGTTTAGCTTGGCACTTAAAAAGCTTTTGGTCTTCCCTCGGCTTGCTAGAATCTTGAACTGCAATATGACTGAGAGAAAGCATAATAAATTTAAATTGATGCCATCCTAAAGAACCTGGTCAATGAGATACAGTTTGAATTTTCAAGGGGTCGAACAGTTGAGTTACAAATACTGTTAAAAATTATTTTAGATGATCATATATATGGTCAAAATCTAAGTGTGCAGAGGATTTTGACAGCAGAGCTGTGAAATAAGAAGGTTATCACAGGTTATCACCTGAGTTGAGCAGGATAGTGTTGGTATGCGGAGAAAGTATGTTTTTAGTGTAATGTGAGTAGTGTTGAATGGGCCTGTGAATTGTTGGGTCTTGTACACCGTTTGAATAGGTTGGTCCTAATCCTGCCATGGGTGCTTTCTATAACCAACAAAAGTAGTGTTGAATGGGCCTTTGAATAGTTGGGTCTTGTATACCGTTTGAATAGGTTAGTCCCAATCCTAACATGGGTGCTTCTATAACCAACAACTTACTCATAAAACTAGCTATATGCATGGTGAAAGTGAGCAAGTGACTACAAAAAGCTAATGAGACATTACTTTGTGAGAAGTGAAGCTTTTTTAGTTTCAAGCAAGCTACAATATCATTGGAGTGGTGAATAGTTTGGTTGGTTGGTTTTCTTTTTTAACCATTTGCTCAAAATTATCTATGACTGAAGACAAATTGCAATCAGTTGGATTCTGAGAGGAACTTTGGTTTTATGTAATTTTGATACAGTGAATTTGAAGAGCTGGAAGCAGTTCCAAGCATGTCGGTAATTGATGGTCCCCTGGAGCCATCATCTACTTCATCAAATACTGCAGATGTCCCAGATGAGCGTTCCTTTGTGAATTTCTTCAGTGTATGCCCTTTCTTCCATTCTACTTGATTTTTTTTCCCCACATAATGTGGCTGTTATGCAGCGTTTATGGAGTTATTTCCCTGGATGGTCACCGGTCACCCAAGTTTTGGGAATTGCCTACAAAAATCACTTCTGTTCCTTTTAGGACAATAAAATCAGTCAACTATCACTACTGCCCTCAAATAATACTTAACACCTCAAAAGCCTCCTCCTCTCCTAGTTGTCCCATTCTTTTTTTAATAATAAACCTATTTAAATCATCAAACCCATGTAACCAAACTCATGTCTTATACCTGATCAATCACGACTCAATTAAAAAGCGGCAAATGAATCAAGTCATACTTTCTATTAAGCCATTACATGACTGAAATCCGAAAAATGTTTGTTTCTGCCCAGAAAACTGTAACTTCTGATTTGTAGGGCAGAGATTTCGAATGTAACTGCTGCACAGATTTTGGAATCTCTTGATCTGTTATTTCCTTGTCTTAGATTCTATAGCTTAAAATTTTCTTTTATATGGGGCTTTTTATAGTTGTTTCTTTCTTGTTATTCTTGTTTTATATAAGTAGAAATATATATGTCGAAACATTTTGAATTGTTGCTAAACGAGCAAGTTCTATTAATTTATTTGGATTTCATTAATTTACAAATGAAGCCAACTGCTATGTTTGGCTTAATCGAACATAGATATTATCTTTGGTTTAACCTAGTAGTGGTTTGACAGTAAGTATGGTTTGATTCCTTTGCCGATTTTTAACAAGGTCATGTTTGATCGGGTATAAGACACAACAACAACATACCTGTATAATTTCACAAAGTGGGGTCTAGTGAGGGTAGAGTGTACGCAGACCTTACCTCTACCTCAGAGGTAGAGAGATTGTTTCTGATAGACGCTCCACCAAGAAAAATTGTCCAAAGCAATCCAAAAAAATACCCGACATATAGAAAATACAGATAGTAATAAAAACAGTAGATAGCAACAGGACAATAACTACAACAAAATAATATGATAGTCGAAGTATAAGTAATAATAAATAATAACAAAAATCGAAGGACAAGAAACTATTGGAGCAATATTACAACTCCTAGTATGGATGGATAACAAAACAACACACTGCTACCTACTAACCTTCTATCCTAATGTGCGTCCTCCATAACCCCCTATCTAAAGTCATGTCCTCGATAAGCTGAACCTATGCTATGTCCTGTCTAATTATCTCCCACCAATACTTCTTCGGTCTACGTCTACCTCTACCTCTCTTGAAACCATCCATAGCTAACATCTCACACCTCCGCACTGGAGCATCGAAACATCTCCTCTTCACATCTATTTATTTAAATGGGTTTGATGAGTTAAATAGGTCTATTATTAAAAAAATAGGGCTTTAGTGATATCGCATACTAACTAGCAGAGGAGTCTTTTGAGGTGTTTAGTATTTTTTTGAGCAAAATAGTGATAGTTTAGTTATTTTATTGTCCTAAAAGAAATAAAAGTTAATTTTTAGAGGCAATTCCCAAAACTTGGGTGACCATTAAGGGAAGTAACTCGCGTTTATCTTATAGAAAATAATGTCTTTTTCCATGTATCGGTTCCTTTGGAAGATCTAAAAAATTTTATCGTCAGAAAAGGGTAAAAAATGCCCTTAATATATGAAAAAATTGAGCAAATATGCCCTCCGTTAATAGTTTGGTCCAAAAATGTCTCCCGTTAGTAGTTTGGTCCAAAAATGCCCTTATTGTTACTTTTGGGTCAAAAATGCCCCTTTCCTAATAAACATTTTGTTTTTTTTTCTTTTTAGATACATTTTTTTCTATTAAAAATATTGTAACCCATGATTAATTTTCATATATTTTTATTTTTTAATCTTTCTGAATTGAAGAAGGATAAGCATTTGCGAGTATAATCCTTGATTTTAAAGTTAAGATACAACAATCATAATGTCATAAAACACTACTCTCTCCGTCTCAAAATAAGAGGTGTTTTAGCCTTTTGATTTTGTTTCAAAATAAGTGGTGTTTTACATAATCAAGAAAACATTAATGATATTCTTCCAATTTTATCCTTAAGTTTTACATAACCAAGAAAATGCTAAAGAGTTACATCTTTTTCAAGATATTTATTTAGGATAAATGGGTAAAAGTATATTTTACTTTTTAAAAATGAGTAGTTTCTTAAGGGGTGTGCCCAAGCTAAAAACACTACTTATTTTGAAACGGAGGAGTAAATTATTACATTGCTTCAAATCACAAAATATCTTTAAAATATCATCGATGGAGTTGTTGTTGACTTTTTTTTTTTTTTTTCATTTTAACTTTATAATCAAGTAATATATTAGCCAATGCTTATCCTACTTCAATTCGGAAATGATTAAGAAATAAAAATATTTCATATTTTATTCGGAAAAAGAATTTTACTGTTAACTAAATGAAAATCAATGATGAGGTTACTATGATCTTACTATATTTATCGATCTAAAACATATACGAGGTTATTCTAGTTTAATCGATGAAATGAGATTAAGAAGAAAAAGTTCACTTCCCGCTTTTTTATTAGTTAAAGGAATTTTAAAGGAAAAGAAAGAAAAAAGTTTCTTTAAAAATAATATTTTATTAGGTAAAGAACGTGTTTAAAAAGAAAAAAAATATATTAGGAAAAGGGCATTTTGACCCAAAAGTAACAATACGAGCATTTTGGACCAAACTATTAACGGAAGACATTTTTGTTCAATTTTGCTAGTTTAAGGGCATTTTTCACCCTTTTCCTCTTTATCATTAACCTTTTCTTTGGGATCATTAGTTCTATTAATAGGCAGTGCTGCAAAATTCTTTGTGACACCTTTGTACGAGATGTATACAGTATGTTAATTAACCATATGATTATTTTTAGGAATTTTTCATGTGACATTTCAACATTAAGAAATCTATCTATCAAGGGAGATCATCTGAGATACCCTGTTGTTTCGTGTAAAGAAATAATATCCGACTCATTTGATGCATTATTCCACCCTTCTTGGGATCATGTAGTTAGTAATTTAAGTGGAGATACTTCTAGCCTACTACCATGTTAGAGATGAAAATTTTGTTTGTTTGATGTTCTTGTTGTATACATTGTTAACTTAGACTGAATTTTTTGCATTTTCTTTTGCAGAATGCTATGAGAATTGGGAGTGGTCCAAATGCTGCAGTTCAGGGACACCCGTATGACTCATCAGCAGTAGTCCTACCTCCTTCTCGTCCTCCTGCTGCTGTACCTCCATCTTCAACACCTGCACTATCTCCATCTTCTCCTCTGTCTACATCTTCCACTTTGATGCCTACCCTTGATGCTCCTGAACCAGATACCAGTGCTAGGTCTTCAAATCTTGTGAAGCCATCATCATTCTTTGGTCCTCCTCCTTCCTCTTCTCCACTGGTACCTCCTGTTTCTTCATCTGTGCCTACTGCTCCTCCACTTCATTCCCCTGGTAATCTACAACGCCATTACGGAGCTCCTTTGCTTCAACCATTTCCTCCTCCCAATCCGCCCCCATCTCTCACTCCTACTTCTGCTCCTAGCCCAAACAGTGGACCTGTTGTTAATAGAGACAAAGTGCGCGAGGCACTTTTGATGCTTGTTCAAGTAAGTGTTTCTGAATTCGGTAGTTACTTTGCTATGTGAACTTTTTTATGGCTCTAAAGTTTTAGAAATCTGCAATCGACTGCATTTACTCTAATAATGAAAATATGTATTCAAAGCAAAGGGGTCTGCTGAGGGCGTGTATTTAGAAAAAGTAAAAAACTTCCAGCAGCTTCTGCCACTATGCTGGTGCAAATCCACATTATGAACGTTACTAAGAGTACTCAAGTAAAACAAAAAAGAAAAAGAAAGAGAGAAAGAGTAGACAAACAATTGCTTCAAACTCCAAAAATAATTGAACCGTTCTTCTGTTAAATCCTTGGATGAGATGTCTAAAAGTTCCTGAACCCCTAAATCTCTTCCCCATCCATTTCGGCCTCCGCCAATCTCCGCCCATTTCCAACTCCCTCCAGCTCCCCTTAATTGTTCCCGATCTGTTTGTCATTTCTTCTCTTTTCCATCTTGACCTTCCCTTCCCTGAAGAGAGTTCCCTACTTGCATTTCTCTTCCTTGTGTTGTGACTACCTGGGCCGCTGTTCAGTTGTCCATATCCTCAAAACACCTGCCTCATATTGGGGTTGCTGACGCAGCATCATCACTGCCAATCTGAGTTCTGTCAGTTGAAGTTGACAAAGATCTGTCCACTGCCTTCCAGTAAAAAAAAAAAAAAGGGTAGCCCCATGCACTAAGCTCCCACTATGCGCGGGGTCCAGGGAAGGGCTGGACCAGAAGGTACCCTGCATTTCTGCAAGAGGTTGTTTCCACAGTGCTGCTGAAATTCTTTACTTCCCCATACTCGTGTCAAAAGAGGGTTGTTCAGTTCACTGTATAACCTTGAACTTTGGGGCAGAAAGGGGCTGCGTCTTCATCAGCAAATTCCTCCCCTACCCTCAGCTGCCACTCTTATCTGACTCAGCTTACTTACCTACCCCTTTATTTCTCGTACCACAAAAGTTGGTGAATTATGAGGATTTCAGCACTATCTGGTTGGCAGCAGCTGGTTGATCTGTATGGACTGTGATGTCTTCAACATTATTCTATCAGAGGAAAAAATGTTCGAGTCATTTTGGTTATTTGTAATTGAGGGGTCGTTTTGGACTGGAAAATTTTATTTTCTGCATCAGTGTCTTAGATGTGGGACATCCCATAGAGGGAAGTATCACAAAAAAACTAGAATATTGCGAGTAAAAGGGCAAACTGGTGTGTGAAGCTTCCCGCATTCACACAAAGTCCGGAGAGGGGTCACACCCCAAGGGGTATGATGTAGGCACTGATACAAGTATCAGTAGCTGATTCCACGGCTCAAACCCATGATCTATAGGTCACACAGAGACAACTTTTCGCTTTAGAATAGTGTGAGTAGCACACTCAAAAGCCCTAGACAATCAGTCACCGTAGCCAAAAAAAAACTCTTGTATGGGAACCTTCACTAGCTTTGTTGATGGAATTATGGTTCCTCATTTTTTATGGTTAGTCTTGGAATTATCACCTTTTGAGCTGTCTATTTAATGAATCAGTATGATACCAACCAATATTGATTCAAAGTGTGAATGTTAGTTTGGGTGATTTTACAAGGCTAAAATTTCCACCCTTGGATTGTCACTTTAGCTGCAGTTAGGACTGGAAGGTTCAGGCCCTTTCTATTCCAGTAGTCATTAAAAGAGTGAATGTATTTATTAGACAGATGAAAAGAAGAGCTTTATAAATTGAACGAAGAGGAGAAGAACTTTTTAAATTGAAAGAAAATAACATATCCTGACTACAGAGTAAGAGAAGACAAAAGTTTGAAGCGATCAACAGTATAGACTAAAGCTGTCCAACCATTGTACATGCTCGGTTATCGTAGTTCATTGACGTTTTGTTCAACGTTCACCCAAATAAGAAAAACAAAAAATACCCATAGATACCTTGACTTATGACATGCAAAGTAGTTTATTTGTCGTCACCTTTTCTTGAAAAAGAAAAAAAAAAGGCAAAAGAGGTACCTTGTCACCAAGCAAAACTAAAGAATTTTGTAGGAGAATTATTAGAAGTTGCCTGGAAAATGTTATTATGCCAAATAATATGACTGGTAAATGACTAGTCCAGACAATGCATAAAAAACATTTAGCAAGATTGAGATTCAGGGACTTGCTAAGAGGAGGTGGATCTAGCTTTTAACCTGTGGGTTCGTGTGAACCCAGTAGTTTTTGTCCCAGACCCTGAATATGCATTATGAAATCCACTAAATATCTAAAAGTGTTTTGACTATTAACTCAACTATTATTGTATATTAGCTTGAGGTCACTGACGAAACTCATTAACTTTAAATGCCGGATGTGCCTTTGTTGCCAAGGTCACATTGAGCGGGAAATTTACAAGAATGACCTTGGAGGTGGGTGGTCTTGAATTTTTGTTCCCGCTTGCCTCTATGGGCAAAACTTCAAGTTCAACAAGTTTTAGCTTTTGACCTTTAATGATTTGCCCATGGGGCAAGTGGGGATCAAAAGTTCAATACTACTCATTTTCAAGGTCACTGGGTGTAGCTTCCTAATATTGAGCATTTCCTTGGTAGTAATCAAGTCCTCAAAAATAAAAAGCATTTCCTTTGTAGTACGATAAACTAGTTATGGAGTCGGCAAGCAGTTAGGAATTAGATAGTTGAGGGTATAAGGTAGTAATGTAGCTCACAATTCATTGGTTTCTAGTTTTGTTGGTGTAGCTAGTTGATTAGCTAGGCTATTTTTGGATACTCATGTCTTGACATTTTTTCCCTTTTATCTATTTTGTGCCTTATTAGGACCCATGATTTGATATAAATTATGCACTTATCTCTTCGATGCATCTGATTTTTGTCTCTATTTCCGTAACAGGATGACCAATTCATTGACATGGTACACCGCGCTATTTTGAATGCTCATCATACATAATAAATAGAGGAACCATTGCTCTTCACTTGATGAAATCTCGTTAAGCAGTGTTACTGGCAAAAAGATGGCATCAAGTTTATCTCTATTGGGTTCCTGCTGTTTAAGACCCACCTTGTATAGTATTATAATCTTAGTTTTACTAGTTTAGATTTGGTGTTTTATCTTACATACAATGATTGTTGGTTTTATTACCAGTCTGGAAACCCCAATCCTTCATTTAGCCAAGTTCCACCTATGTGCTTTTTGTTCAATAAACAATCATATGAAAGCTGTATTTTGCATTTTCAGCTTTGGTCTCTACAAGAGTTTAATGTTTGATAGATAATTTTGTGATAAAGAGCATAACAAGGAAACAACAAAATGAATTCAATGTACCAAACTCCATCATATCCTATATCCTTTCACATTATGGCAAATTTTCAAACTCAAAATTATTCAAAGCATCGTCAACGCCCTTAGCCAAAAACCAATGTTCTTCCGAGTATTATTATATTTTAGCTATATATTAATTAGGAGCGGAAGTGTTTATCTGAATTCTCGTGCCAAAATATTACAAAAATTACTTATAATAATTTTGAATCCACTGAGTATTTAAAACTAGTTCAAAATCCA
The DNA here is from genome assembly GCA_035772735.1 of Datura wrightii. NCBI lineage: Eukaryota > Viridiplantae > Streptophyta > Magnoliopsida > Solanales > Solanaceae > Datura > Datura wrightii. The sequence continues at coordinate 7,282,210 of JASDFA010000012.1, read as the reverse complement.
CCTTGAAATTTCAAATTCACATCTCAAGTACCACTCAAAACAGTTCCTAAGATCCTTCTTCAACTTAAATGGCAACCACCATCGCCCCAATTTCAGCACCAATTCCATACAGACAATAAGCTCCTAGCCCCCATACAGAAATTCAGAAATTCAGGTTCGATTTTGAACTGTTGAATATCGTGCGAGTTGATCCCAGCTATGGCGAAGTGTACAAAAAGATTGAAGTTAGAAAAAAAAAATCGAAAACACCAAATTTGAATTGAACTTCAAGGTATGTAGGACTTACGGGTCATACATTTAACGTACAAACTGCATGTCTAATCGTATGTGGGTGTGCGCGAAATATATTTGCTGCTGGAAAGGTGAGGGTCGACATAAGGAGGCTACATATGGTCGTACATTTGACATACGGAGTCATATGCCGGGCTGCAAGTGAACTACTGAACTAGAACTTTTAGAACCTACAAGAATTGACTTACGGATTAACATGCAGACTGTATCTGAAATATACCGATCATATGTCGAACCGTACCTGGTTTTTGCAAAATCGAATTGGTTTAGGAGCCACGAACATACAGCTGTAAGTCACCACATATGGTATGTGATGGCTGTATGTGGGAAACTGCAAAAAGAGACCACACATGGTGTGTGATGGCTGTAAGTGGAAAATTGCAAAAAAGTTATAAATATAGGTTTATTTTGAAATTGCAAGTGCATAACCAAAATAGTGAATTATTGAGCAAAATATATCAAAGGGCATATGAAAAAAAAAAGTACTAAAATGGCCAGCTTGTTCAAATGTTTGCAAACTATCACTTCATTAATTTTTTTTTAATTGTTCAAGCGGATGTTGACGTTAAATATATAAAGTGCAGTTCGCCAACATTTGGGTGAACTAGCTGTTTTTGGTACACTTTTTTTTTTCCATATACTCTTTCAGTGCATTTTACCCAATAATTCACTGTTTTGGTGCTGAACTCCGATGAAAACACCCTAGGATTTCCTCTAATCATCTAACGTGATTTCCTACTATATATGTGGTTATTACATGATTTAATAAGGATGAACACGCAAATCCTTATTTTAATTCATAAATTCAAGAAATTCGATTCTAGAGCAATCGAAGGAGATTTTTTGGAGAATCTTTGCAAGATAAGTCCCTTAATTAATTACTATGATTAGAGGATTGATTGGGATTCATATTGCCATTCAAATACGTTATTTAACAATGAGTGTTTCTTGAATTTATCATGAACATAAATTTTGACATAATGTTTTTTCATGGTCGTATGTGAGAAGGATATGTTTTATAAGAATTCCATTTCTAGAATCTTTTTACCACATGAAAGGTAGACACTGTCATTCCTTTCGAGTCAATCGTACTCGGCTCTCAAAGTCAAACCCCTCTTCCTCCCCCCCACTGGTATCAAAGATTATATATTTTTCATAATCTATATAATACAAGTTATAGCAGTCCCAGGGAATTTGTTTGGTGCCACTTATGTTAAATTGCCTAAGACATCAACACGACATTGTAGTAATTTTATTATATATTGAATAAGAATAGTAATAGGGTCTGGGGCAGACTAGTTCACCTGTTTACTTGTTTTGCTGCTTCAATTCGAGATATGGCCTTCCAATCTGCAACATGTAAACTTTGAACATCGAAGGAACCATTCGAAAGCAAGAAAATTACTAAAAAAAAGTTGAACTCAACATGTACTGGTTTTTGAAAAGATTCTCTCCAACAAAGCAGAACCCCTGCATCTTTTCAGAACATAAATACATTTAATCCGCCAAAAATTGACGCCCTACCTAAGCTGGTTTACAAGTTTAGAACTCATAATTCTATGAGAAAAGCTGGCTGCCAGAACGACATTGTTATCTCAGTAAGAAAAAAAACGACTACAGGATATACCTACAGAAGCAAAATATGTTGAACTTTTCCATGAAATGCTAAACGTTTACACTACGACACATTGAACCACTGATAAGAACTTGGCTAAGATGAGCTTCGCTAAGGTTACAAAAAGTAATGCCTGCTTCTTGATTCACAAGCGCCTAATGCAAATGTCCTGTTTCAGGAATCAAGCGGTTTTTACTTTCCGTGATGGGGGACGACGGAATAGACTAATAAGATCGTCAAGACCCTGTCGAACAATACCATCAGATTGGTTAGATAAGTTTACATTTTCTTTTCTTTGTACTTATATTTTGATTGGTTTACCAGTCAAGTAAGTTTCAGTCTGTTATAAATCGGTAGTATTTGAGAACAGCAAAATTTGAAAATGAAAATAAGGGAATCAGGATCTAGTCAACCAGAATACATACCCTGGTGGTGATAAAAAGAAAAGTGAAAAGTGTTATCAAGTATGATCCTAGAACCAACAGCAAAAGCAAGTCGAATGTCACGCTGGCAACCTGCAATGGGAACAATTTAAGCAGTTAATTGTACAAGTAAATAAAAAGAGAAACGAAGATTTAATTGCAGACAGTTAACAAGCTTATGCAGTTGACAATATGACTATATAAATATTGGTGTTTAAAAAAATTGACAGGCCACTCGAGCTTAAAATCAGCAACCAGTGAAATAGGAAAACTTTGAGTTACAAAAATAGGTCTGCATGCTGAAATCACATTGGTCAGAGATACTTAATGCTCATATTCATCACCACATGAGACATGGAACACTGGTGGCAAGGAGAGGGCTGTGCGACTACAATTCCTTCTGTCCATATAATAACTCTTTCAAGTCTAAAAATATAAAGTGAACTATGCAAACATGTGTACTACTGTAACAACTGGCCCCACTAAAACCAAACTTCACAACTACTACTCCTGCATTCCCTTGTCTTTCTGCATGCCAGCTGAAGAGATCTCATTTGCTTCCTAATGATAAGGTCTGGTTTAGTATCTTGATGTATTTTACGGGCTCGTCTTTATGTAGTTGGTTAGTTTGAACATCTTCATTTATGAAAGCTTTGATGATTATTTTTATATAGACAGCTCGTGGAAGTGTTGACCGAGTTAGACTATACAAAAATGTCATCATTCAATACATTTAAGCAAAAAATTTTATTTCGAACTTGCTATAGGATTATACTATTATTTGTATAATGTTAGGAACAACAGCCAACGCTAACAGAGGGGATGGAGTTATTTACACACCTGATATATATGCAACTTGGCACTAGTTGAATCGTAAAAAGTGAACGTTCCATCTAGAGTCTCATGCTGTACATTCACCTCTGCAGTATGATCAGCTAATTCCTGCAAAGACATCGAAAGCACATGTTTGTCAAAACAAGAAAATAAAAGGCACAGATACCTTAAGGAGCTCAAATTGAAGAATGTCAGTGCTCAAAAGAAAGCCTGAAGAGCTAATTTGGTCCAACCAAACATCTCCATGTTCACCAGTGGCATGGGACACCATTACAGGTTAAGATGTGAATAAAACTGATAGACCAGCTAGCTTGTGACCAAAGTAGTAGGTAAATTATCTTTGCCAAAGTAAAATGACAAAGGCAAGCATTCATGACGAAGAATAGTGATATACACAAAGATGTCCGTTATATTATACACACCAAGACATTACGAGGATATTTAAAAGGAAAAAAGATAAACAATGAACTAATCAGAATATTTAAGCATAAATGCATCTAAAATACCTTCTCCAGTGCCTTAATAAGCGGGTTGGTTTTTGAAAGAAAAGGTGCCACTCGAGGTGTTGTGGATAAAAGGTCTAGCCAAGACCTTATGTAGGAAGGGTTAACAGCTAAGCTACTATCATCTGCAAATATGCTTATGCCTTTCTGCTCCTGGCTGTAAATGTGTCTCTGTGTATAAAGAATTTTGTTAAACACACTTGCAAGACTACTGTTATCTGCATGAGATAGCTCACTTCATACATGACAAATACTTGAAACAAGATAAATACTAGAACATGCATCCAATTACATAAAAAAAAATCTGCCGAAACTCGAGTCATATGAAGCTGCAGAATACAGGGGGAATAAAGCATATACTGAATAAGCTTTGATTATCTAAAACTCTGAACCAGTTGATTGATCAACCGGTTCTTCAGAAGTAATTCAGGACATCAAAATCATCTGTTTTCGTAATAAAAGACGTGCAAAACAAAATCATGTATACAGAAATGCAGACGGTTTCAACAGTCTCGCACCCCAAAGAAAAAATGCTACAGAAGGATACATGTTTCCTTAATCATGACTCATAATTTGTCATTGGCACTTGAGCCTAAGTGATGTAATGAAGAGAATAAATACACCTTTCATAAAATCATTCTCCAGAAAATCTCAAATAGTAGATAAAACTACTCAAAATTCAATCCTTTTTTATAAGGTAAATAATATTATTAATGATGGGGGTACCCCGTATACAAGCCGCTACTCAAAATTCAATCACGTAACTCATTTAATTAATTAAAGGAAAGGATGCACAGAAACTAGTTGTAAAAACTACTCATGAACCAGCAGGAATTTCAAGAGTCTTTTTTCTAGGAAAAGTTATTGAGAATTTCCAGAGTATTAGACCTGAGCTTAATTGTAGACTTGGAAAACCTGAAAAAAGGGTCAAAGAAGAGCAACTTTGGGGTTATTCTAGATTAAGGGCAGATACTGAATTATGATTTTATTAGCTATAGACTCGTAACACTAGCATAGCATCAAGAGATTCCAAAACCACAAGGAAGACTGAGACTGCAAATACTATCTGCCCAATAGTCTCAGCACTATGATCATACTTCAAATTAAAAAGCAGTGCTTTTGATGTTGAAGAGAATGTGTAGCTTCATTGAAAAACTACTCAGATGAGAATCAACTAGGTCTCAAAAGAAACATGCATGACAAGACTATAAAGAGGCCAAAAAGCCCATGTCTTCCTTTCTCAAGTTTACTGTTCAGCTGCCATTGTTTATTTCTCACATAGAAGACAATGTCATTATTGGAAGTTAAAGGTTTTATCAATTTATGCAATCAGCAGTGCAATGGCTGAAACAAAAATTTGTACTCCAGGGACAAAGAGGCAGACAAAAGTCCTTACTGCTAGACTTTCAGCAACAAGCTTGACGCTTCGAATGATTGAGGCCTCATTGGTAAAATGTCTACACAGGAAACCAGGAGTTCAACAAATGGCCATCAGAGAAGTTACGTAAATGGTACAAAGAGGTATTAGAAGCTAGGTCATGACCTTTCTTTCTCGTAAAAGGAGAAAAAGAAAGAGCTAACCACAACCTGTTATCAGCCAGACCACCCATGCTTTCCAGTAATTCAGGTGCAGTTGAAAGTTCAGAAAGTGTTGCTGCAGTGACTCTCAACCTTGAAAACTGTTCATGCTCCCAGGCTACCTACACCGTTTAGTAGTTTTAGCTCGGTAAAAGGACTAAACATTGCATACAAAGACAATTAAACAAGTAAAGAAACATCTCACTGCTTTGGCAACCAGTAAGAACAAGCAGCTTTAACAGGGAGACTAAAGAGATTATTCAGGTTAAGCAAGAAGCATCATCTCTAGTCTACAGAATGTGACTGTCACGTAGTAGTCAACACTTAGAACAAGCTCTCTAGCTAGTTTATGTTACACAACAAAAACTGAAACTGTCAAAAACTTCCATGCAAATTACATCAGTGAGGGCTTAACTTCTATACAAAATTACAGATTATGATGCATAAAAAATCATAAGTGCATTTCTAGTTACTAAGCAATAAGGAAACAGGACAAAAATCTTCCATTTCCTCAACTTCATGCTCATACTTCATCCAAATCGAAAGATTAAGGCAAATCTGGCAAGGAAGTCTTAAAAGTTAATTGTATTCACTATTAAGTTGACTTTTTTTACTAGTCCTTTGAAAGGAAAAAGAGCAATCGAGTAGTACACTGAAATAAAAGAGGAGCAACTACCTTTACTTAAGCAAGTCTTGTTATATTTTGTTTTATAGTTGAAGTTCCTATACTGACAAGTCTTCCTGTGGCTGAAGAAGATCCAGGGGATAGGCGATAGGTCTGAGATCGAAAGAGTCTTGGATCAATTTGAATTGGCAAAGATTTAAGAACAAAAGATCGCTTGGCCAAACAGATTATCCCCCCGCTTGAATCGGAGAAGGCACGAAACTAGGTAGAAGATTGTGAGTACGCCAGCTGCTTCGTGAACCATATTCAACTTAAAGCATTTCGTTGCACTTTAAGTATGTGGGGTGGCGGAGTCAATTAATTGAATTCTTGTTCTGGGAATATTTTCATTTGGGACTGGAATGACCTATGTTGTAATGGTGGAAAGAAGGTGAACCTGCTTCCTTTGGTCGCCTCTTCCATCCAGTCGTAGCTTTTCGTTCCTTCCTAGTTACTTTATTTATATAATATAAGCTTAAGCTGCTACGCGGCCTATGGGGAGCTTTTGTCATAGTGAAAGTTTTTAGGTCACACCTTGACCTCGTTAGAAAAAGGAGTGGCTAGCTACCGGCATATCTTTTACGTCACTGGCCAAAGGCAGAAAATATACAAATAATATATATGTTTAGTACAAAAGTAATAATTATAAGCATGAATCGCAAATATATGGGGAAAAGGTGAAAAATAAATACGATAAAGTGAAGTATCAATTGTTTAGTGTTGCCTCTTCAGAAGAGGCTCACTTCAAGGCTCACTTCACTCGAAAGGAGAAGTATGCCTTAAGCTCTGAAGCTCTAGAGTTGGTCCAAGGTTTGAGAATACCCAATCAACTATCCATCAACCACATTTTAGTTGGGATGGTTGTATAAATCTTTGTATCCATTCCTCTCCATACAGTACACTCCACTCAAATCAGACCGTATTCAGAGGGTTATCATATTAGACGATTTTTACACTGACCATCAAGCTACCACAATTCTCCTCTTTTATCCAGACTTTGGACAGGCTGTGAAGCTCATCATAGATGGAGTTCCAAGAGTCTGAGAACATAGAAAGAAAACCATGCACTACATTTGACAGTCGTATAAGCCGGGATGTGCACTTTTGTTTAAGCGGTATATATACTTACTCGAGAATTTGAGATGTTTATTTTCTTGTGCTTAAGACCAACTTGAAGGCCCAATTCTTCTGCTACATCAGAGAAACCCTGCATAAAACAACCTTCTTAGACTAGAATGGGAAATAATAGAAGTAATACAATCTAAAATTCTCCTAGGTTTCTCTCATCGACGCCATCTGTTGCATACCTGAAATATCTGCTGTATGTAGGCATTTTCTGGAGGCTTCGAAACATGAAGATGTAACTGATTTCCAAGGGACCCAACACTATTCAAGCAGATGGCATAGTCTATACTCTCACGTAGACGTTGGTCAAAACTCCAAAGCCACTGAAGAAAGCTTACACATTCAAAGGACAGAACAAGGTAGCTGCAACTTAAAAAGGAAGGACAAAAAAATTGGGAAAGACTGGTGCACCTTTTGAGTTCCATTGTAGTTATATGGGCCACCAGATGTCAATCCAAAGAGTAAGTTATATCTACCTCTAGTTTTAGGATTTGAATATAGAGCAGAAAACAACCTAGCTATTTCAAGAAGTGCCACTACACCACTTCCATTGCTGTCACTTCCCACTGACAATGCCTGTAAATTCAACAAAGGAAAAAAGTGATTAAGGTCCTTTATTATCAAAATGACAGCTCAAAACTTAATAGAGTAAGTTATTATCTACCGGAGCAGCTCCAAAAGTGTCATATGAAGCAACTATGGCAATAGTTGGGAGTTGATTAGAGTCTCCATCAACTTTAAGCCCTGGTAACCATCCCTGACATTTAACAGAAGTGCTGATAAATGAACTTCCAAATAACAGTCTACCACATTGATTATTTAAACTATCTATTAACTAATGCCCTGCCCATTATTTTTAGAAATTAATCTGCATAATTCTTAGTCTTTAAATTTCAAGAAGAAAAAAATTACGATAGGATTGTAGCAACACGAAAAGAGAACATTTCGAGTCAGTACAATATGCATCCACAGATACCTAAATTGATTTCATTACTAAAATAAGAAAAAAGTAATTCAATGTATTAAGATTGTATCCAGTGACTATTATAAGTAAAAGAAGAGTTCCGAGTATTGAATTGATTTGCCTGACTACGTTATAAGGAAAACGATGTATATAAACAAATAAAGTTAAGTACATAGAGATTCATAAATACTATTATTACTACTCTCAGTCCCAGAAAAGTTGGGCCGGCTATATGAATCTTCACTGATCACGTTTCTCCATTTAAACTCGTATCATGCCATAATCATACCAAATAAAAGTACAAGTGAAAAAGTAAGGTATAAAATATAAGGAAATGTTGAAGAATGCCATACACCAAAAATGATTTTACTACTAAAATAAGACAAATCAAATAATTCAATATACTAAGCTGGTCTGAATAGCTTTATTAGAAGGAAATAAAAACAGTTGCAAGTACTGAATTGATTTTCTTAACTATTATATCGAAATCAAAGTATAGAAAAAAGAAAAAACTTAAGTACATATAGATTCATAATATTCAAAAAGAAACCCTGAGCATACAAAATAAAGAGCCATAACAATTATGAAGAAGAAATTAAAGGCAAGACCATATGTAACCCCCAAGAATAACTCAATTTTAAACCTTTAGTTCCACCAAATGCTAATTGTAATAATGCAAGTGACAGTTGTACATAAAAAGGTAGCATCGATAGTTTGACAACCATGAAAGCTGGCACTTCAGATGATCCTATCTAAGTTCCATAGGCCATAACATCTCATAAGAAGTGAGAAGCATCTATGGCTTAAGCCTTAAACATTGATGGAAAAAATAATTGATAGAGTATAGGACAAACTGACAAGAGTTACAAGCTTAGCTATCAACAATTATTACCACTGTCTCATAACAATTGGTCTACCATGTGCATCAATTAAAGCAGTAATTAGTTGAAAGATGTCAAATCAAATTTTAAATGATCTAAATGTAGTATTAGTTTATATTAATTTGTTTTAATAAAGGTATATGCATAACTGGAGCGAGATAAACTTGTTATTTATAAGAACAGATCGAGTTCTTTGAGATGGAATAAAAAGGTTGTATGTGAAGCAATTTAGAATTAACATTTTAGGCAATTAAGTCAAATCAACAGTCCTAGAACAAACATCAATTTAAGAATTATACTAAATCCACCTGCTCCTAGTTTTAAGAAAGAAGGTGAACTAGAACCTGGATATTTGCAATGTTGGGGGATGCAATTCTCTTAGGATCTGAGGCAGCAACAACAAGCTTGTAGCTGTAGACATGTGATTAACTGAATCATTGACAAGATATTTATCCCAAAAAAAAAAAAAAAAAAAAAAAAAAGTTGAACCTTCTTCAAGATGACATGATACAGATTTCCAAATTCATATTGACATCCAATCTCAGAAAGGATACCTCAAGTGCCAAAACTTGTTCGGCCCCATGTCATTTGACACATTTTCCATGTCGGGGGTCATAAATGTATGATACAGTCAAAAAACTAATAATATAAAAACCACTCAAAACTTCGCAAGAATTTAGATACTATCAAAAGGTACATATCAGGTAGTGTTTTCTCTTCCACAACGAGATTGTATACATTCTTCAATTGTTTACTTAAATTCTACTATACAAATAATATGCAACCAAACCAGAGCTTGTATCCATGCTCAACAATCGTGTTGCACAAAATTATAGGACCCTTAATTCTGTTTTCTTTAAAAAATAATAATAATAATAATAATATAATAATAATAATAATAATTTGGTGAACAAGCACATTACCAACAGAGTCAAGTCTGGTATTAATCCAAATTTTTAGCACGAATTAACACTTACTTTGACATAAGAAGTTACCAAATGGGATTAAATCAAGAATAAAATTGAATGGAATCTTTTAACTGTATGATAATGATTAAAGATGGCTTAAAAGATTCACAAGCATTTCTATACTAGAAGAACTTTTTCCAGCCTATGTTAAGAGATCTCTAGAATACATTATAATCTTTAAACGTTATGGAATACATACGCCAAACAAAAGAGGCAACTCTTCTCTCGAAAACGAAAATGACAACTTACCCGCCTGTAGTAGCTGTTGCAGGTTGACCACTCGCATCATTTCTCCTAACTTCAGCTAATACAGCATTGATATTATCATCTTCGAAAGCAAAATATACAGGATACTGGAACAGAATTTCAGAAGGTTGAAACTTCACTATTTTGTTATAGACGATAAAAAAGTGAAAAAATTCAAGATGAAGAATAGGCACATAAACTGGAACTCTCATTCAAACAACAGAAGTAAGGCAATGTCAGTACCCTCATTAAGCAAAGACAGGTGGTAAAATTATCTCAAGGGAAAAAAGAAACTAGTACTAATTTTGTTCTTTCTTTGGAGAGGTCTCACCACTGAATTTAATGTGCACTACACACACTCATAGCTCACATATGTCAAATAGTAACTAAAATAGCTCACCAGTTTGCAAACAATAGAAAGGTTGGACTCAAGGCTGCCACTTTACGAAAAATGTTTATTGTTTAATCTCATCTTTATCCAGCAAAGGAAACTTCAAAGGCAACTTCCAAAAGATAAACAGAAAACACATTTCCCTCCATTCAACTCTGGAACACAGTCTGCACACATCTCCATGCTCCTCCTTGATTGAACTCTTTTTCCTTCTTTAGAAGCTAACAGAATCAATGTTTCAGCATTTTCTACTACCAATTAAGGAATCACAGTAATGATTTGATTGGCCTAGATTATACAAATTGTCATATTATTCGACAAAAAGAGATTGCAAGGAACAAATTGTCATTTAAGAATAATTACCTTTATGGCACTAATAGTTGGTTACAATTTCATTTGAGTTTTCCATACAGTAACCAAATATCAGGTTTTTATTAAGGGGTAACGAAACATCAAGTATGACTAAACAAAAGATTTATTAAAAATTATAATTAATTCAGGTAAGATCATCCAGCCCAAGTAACCCAACAAGCACTAGACAAATAAAACTCATGTAACATGATGAACGATGTGCTCGTGCATAATATGCATTGTAACAGAAATAGGAAGAAGTTCCCAGTATGGAATGAGTAAAGAATCAAGCTACAAGTCTCGATCTATACGAAACACACAAGTTTTTTTTCTTTCTTTTGGTTTCGTTGATACAAGAAATTCCAAAAGAACAAAGAGACACAGAGAATTAATTGCACTCACAGGGATATTAGAATGTGTAAGAAGCCATTCCAACTCGACCAATTTGTTCCTCAAGCTGTCAATATCCTTATCAGCACCAAATGTGCTGTCTATGTTTTCTGGACTAAATTTGGGGGGAAGTAAAAGCAGCAAACCCCCTAATAGCTTTTTCTGTTCAATATATTCTGCAATAAGAGCCAATAGGGAAGGCAAGCCCATCAGAAGAGACAATCTAACTGCATATTGCATGAGGAACAGCAAGTGGTCCTTTAACATGATCACCACAAAGTAGGTTAACAATGTCTCAAGCAAGGAGGTGGCTAGAAAAGTAATAAAATCTGTAGAATAAAAAAGTTATTTGTCATATGGAAACACCACCTTCCACACCGTCCAAACCAAGAAGTGGCCTTTCCACCTATGCTCCCTTGGTGACATGAACCACCAACCTGATTGTTTGAGGCGGAGCATATCATTACCACTATGCTATCCCTCCTTTGTCAAGAATGACATAATCTATAATCTGACCATATTTCTTACCTACGAGTGGGTAGTTCCATTACCTTCCCGTAAAAGAGTAATCAGTATTAGAGCTCCTATATTTGGCACATGACAGAGTTGATTACAGAATCTGCATGAACATAGACTACAAAATTCAAAGATAACAGATTTCTTGGACCAATTTCTCAACTATCATTTGAAACTTCACAAGATTCCCTAGGGATTACACTGGAGACTGCTACACTCCATTGCATAGAAGCCAATTCGATTAATTGAGTTGAGCATTTAGCCTTTCAGTTATAATTTTGAGGGCAATTGTTCAAATGTTCTCCTATAGGTGTGCATGTGCATAGTTAACAATTAGAAAATCATACTAACAGCAAAAATATTTTTTTATGAGTATAACACAAAATCATAAAAGAAAAAGTCAAACAACAACATCAGATCTTTTATTCAAAGAATCCATTTCTCGTGACTTCATTTGCTGGTTGCTACACCAACTTTCATCACCAATAAGTGCGAGAACAAACTAATCTTTATATCCAACGAATCTGTGTCACCTAAATTTTTATTACCAAGTGAGTCTGTGTCACCTAGTTTTTTTTTTTTCTTTTAAGGCAAAAAGATTCAAGATAAAAATGAAATTCAGAAGTAAACTAAACTGCATTTTTAATCAGACTGGTTTCCTAACTCAAAATTGTCCCTACTCAAACCTAATGTAAGTAGAATAACAAACCTTGCTTTAATCCCAATTATTTAGATTCCCTAGTTGAAAAAACAAATATCCCCGACAATAATGAAATTCCAAAACAGTAAGTCATTCTGGTACTCATAAGTACAATGTTTTTAAAAGGGAAAGCGAAAAGAAAGCACAAGGTTCATGGAATTTGAAGCAAAATGTTAGAAGTTAAGCACACTATTAAGTAAAATTAACAAATTCCATCATACATGAATTTAGTATAATAATAATCAAATTTCAATTAGATAAAATAATTTCAGCATTCAATATATAATAATGTCAATATTCCAACTCATCAAAGTTGAGACTCAAAGAACCACTGCTTTTCTGTTGGATAACTTTCAGATATATTATTTGAAGCGCATGGCTTCATCAATGATAACCCCTTGATTTGATTGCTTAAGCGCTTTAAGCGACAAAGCAATGACTTCTAAGTTCTAATAACACTGTGTAAGTAACTTTGTCTTTTAAGGCAAATCGAGACTCTCCTAGTGTAAGTAATAAACAAAGCGTTAATCCAATGAGGCAGTATTTCCTAGTTGAAAAAACCATTTAAGACGAAAATAACACTTCGAAGCAGTAAATGCAGCCACACCTTTTAGTGGGAGTGAGCTTCTCCAAATCTCACACTAAATCTTACCAGACCTAACATAAGCAGCACAATGACTAAACTTTAGTCCCAACTAATTTTTTTATAACTGGCGTTCAGCTTTGTGTGCACCTCACCTCCACTAATCCCAACTAATTTTTATCACCTAGTCTAAATAACAAATCTTTAAATGAAAATGAAATTCAGAATCAGTAAATGATAGCCACATCTTTACTGAGAATGAGGTTCTCTAAATCTCACACACATCCTCACCTGAACCTAACATAACCATAGCAACAATTAAGCTTTAATTCGAGCTAGTTTATATGTCGGGAAACACATAATATTCGAGACAGAAAACAAAAAATTTGGCTGCAGTAATCCGAGCCGAACCTGTAATGAGAGTGAGGTTCAATTCACGAACCGGAAGAATGAGAACCGTACGGGAGAGATCGGAACTGGAGCCAGAAGCAAAAAGCGATGAACCGGCGTGGTGATTCAGTGTAGAGAGCCGAGAACCGAAGGGGACACCGGAGATATCATATTGAACAAGCCGGTAAACGTCGACGGCAGTGACGGCGTCGGAAAGCTCAACACAGGCGATAAGGACGATGACTAAAGCGATCACAGGGTAGTACATCGGGTCTAATACTGCTGGTTTTCTAAGAGAATTTGCCATTGAAGAATCGGTGGTAGAACTGAGAGGGTGTGTGTTAGGGTTTTGCAGGATATAAGTGTTGGTTTTGAATCTGATTTGATGAATTGATCAGAAAAAATATGTTAAAATAATGTTTGACAGTTTGTACAATTGAAGTAGTGTCAGTTTGAAAAGGGCAAAAGAAATGAAGTGGTGAAGGTGAAATGATAAAGATTTACTCTCTTTTTTGACACTACTTTTGGATGGCTGTTACTTATTATTTTCGTTTTAATAAATAAAATATTAATATATATTATATTATTTTTTTATTACTATAAAGGTCAAACATGTATATAATTTTTTAAATTATTTTAAATTTTTTGTGTTGATACTTTAATTCAATCTTATTTCGTTTTAACCGTTCAATTTTATTTTTATATTTTATTTAAATATAAAATATTAATTTTTATATTTTTATTATTTTTATTTATATTCTTCAATTATAATTTTATATTTTAAAAATCGACGCACGTCCTTTAGTTTTTGTTAAAATAAAATAAGAAATTGACAGATATTCTTCAATTTTTTTAATAGTTTTTTTAATAGTTTATACGGAAAAAGTAATCAACAAACATATGTCGATTTTCTTAATCTGTGCTAGTTTTATATTTTTTAAAAAATATTGACAATCTGACGGATCTTATTGAATTTTAATGTTTTTTAGTAATGTTTTTAACAATAAACCAGAGTCTATTTTTTTTAATCCATATTAAAGATGAGTCTTTTTTTTACTCATATTAAAGCGAGTTAAAAATTAAAAAGTAGGGTATTTGAGTTAAAATCAGATGGCTTGGATGATATAAAAAAATATGTGGCATTTAATTAAATATTTTATACCTTTTTAAAAATATTTATCAACACCCGTTGAATAGTTTACACTGAATAATATTCAGTATTTACACTCAATTTTTATTTTATTTTCACGAAAATTAACAGATGTCCATCGATTTTTAAAGTGTGAAATTACAATTGAAGAGAATAAATAAAACTAATAAAAACATAAAATTAATTTTGTGTTTAAATGAAACATGACAAATAAAGTTGGAGAGTTAAAATGGAATAAGGCTGAGTTGGAGTTCAAAATGACAAATGGCAGCAAGTTTAAAGGGTTGTATATGTGTTTGGCCTATTATAAAATATCACTCATCAGCAATTTAAAGTATAAATATATAAGAAAAGCAAAGATAAAATGGGAAAAAAATAAAATAATAATGCGATTATATTAAATCGATCATTACACAAAATATGACTTTTCATCGCTATCTAATGATAAATTTAATAATACTAAATAATACAAATTTAAATAATAATTAAAAATAAATATTATATTTAAACTAGTAAAATAATACAATATAGTAAGTAATAACCGTCCAAACAAGTTGTAAGGGATTCAATAGGGATGGAAAATGCTGCAAAACATGTGATTGTGGGATAAATTCGTGTAAATTCATGAAGACTCTAACCCAATATGCTCTATCTTGCATAGTAAACAAAGTTTGTCTCAATTTGCTTATAGCGTTTGGCCAAGCTTCTGGGAGGTCAAAAATGCTTATTTTTTCTAAAAAACACTTATTTTTAAAAAAAAAAAAAGAGATGTTTGGCCAAGCTTTTGAGAGAAAATAAGTGTTTTTAGGGAGCAGCATAAGCTATTTTTCGGAAGCTAAAAAAAGTAGCTTCTTCCCAAAAGCACTTATTTGAAAAACACTTTTATTAAAAAAATACACTTAGAATTACTTTTCAAAAGTTTGGTCAAACACTAGTTGTTGCTCAAAAGTGCTTTTTAAATTTATTAGCCAAACACGAACTGCTTCTCACCAAAAGTACTTTTTTTATAAGTACTTTTGAAAAAAGCACTTCTCAAAATAAGCTGATTTGAGAAGTTTGGCCAAACAGACTATTAGTTGTGTGATTATTTTTAACGAGTTTGATACTAAAAAAATGATTGGCAACTTTTAATTAATAGTGATGTTTTCTTTGATTTGTTTTCGGGAAAAAGTACATAAAATATATCATAAAATTAAACTAATTACGTTAAAATAGACCTCTTCATACTAATTAATTTCAGAAATGTTCAACCGACACAAAATAATTATAACTTGTGCCTCACTATGACTTTGAAGGTTTTTCACACATAAGATATCATGGCAATATATGAATATACCGTGATGGTATCGTGAAGTATACAATGTCAGTATATGGATATACTGTGATGGTATCATGTATAATTAAGGAGTGTATTTCTGAAGAACTTCTCACTCCTATGCTGAGGAACCCTGCATGCTCTATGTCTCTAAAATCTTCTAATCCCTTCTACTTATGTTAAAATTTCAATCCAGCTCATAGAATCCAAGTTGAAAGAGATAAAATTGAACAAATATGATGTATTCCTGAAGGATTGTTCATTTTCAGTGATGATACCATGACAATATATGAATATATTATGATGGTATAATGAAGGATTGTGAGATGAGGTATTTTCTGTAATTAATTAGGGGTAAAAAAGTAAAGGGCTAGCAAGTTATAAGTAATTTGCTCTGATGGGGTAACTATGTAATTTTTTCAGGGTGAAAATCGTTTTCTTCCTCCAACTTTGCTTTAAAAATCAAACTTCCCCCTCAATTTTGAACAATAGACATTCTCCTCCCTTTATCCTAATTGACCTTTTTAAAATATCTGTTTTGCCCTTGCATTATCAACTTTGTCTTCTTCTTTTTACTTCTTTATAATTATAATATTTTTTTAATCTATGTAATAATATTTTTAATAAAAAAATAAATATTAACTTTTGAGATAAAATAAATAAAAACTACTAATTGAATATATAAGTTAATGACGTTCTATAATGAAGTAATTAGCATAATAAAAAAATTAATTTTATTAATAATAATCAAAACTCTAATATTTATTTATACAAGTGAAAATAAAAGGTAATAATGTAACATCCCAGAAGTCCATACGATCAAGCCCTAGATTTGTACCAGAATCAACAGAAAAATCTGCAAAGTCCCTCAAAATGACTCGTTGTATGAGCCGTGGTTTGATGCACAGATATGGAGGGGGGGGGATAGTGGTTAGGTTCTAAGATTCTATCTCCTAGACCACAAGTCGTGGTAAGTGGGTACGACTTATGGTCACGAGCCATAATCAGAATCTGCAGAAAAAGGCCTGAGGCGACTAGTCACAGTACGACCCGTAGGTTAATGTAATGAGTCTTGGTTGGGGGTCGTGACGAGCTACTGACTGTTAGATCTTGAACCAATGAGTCAAGGTACAACTCGTTGTTTGGTGTGACGAGTCGTGGAATGCGGTCGTGGTTTGGACCTGTTGAGGGAATGAGTGATGTCATGAGTCAAGGTACGACTAATTGAGGAAACAATGAGTCATAGTAGGCGTTAGTGGTGAGAAGCAGTGAGTTGGGAAATTGGGACTGGCGGACAACGGAAGGAAACCATGAGTCGTGGTTTGGTTGTAAGAGTCGTGCTACGACTTGTAGTGACTGGCAGTGTGTTTTTTCCTATCAAGCTTGTAGTGACAGGTATGTAGAATTTCATTAGGCACTAGGGTTTCCTAATGAATAGGGTGATAGCTTGTTGGGTAAGCTACCTATTGTCGAGGACCGTATAGCTTTGTCCATTTATAGTTAGTCGCATTGGTAGCTCAGGAAACCACCTTAGTTGTCAGAAGCCGAATAGACTACATGATATCCTATGGGGGATCTTATCGGTTGTTATACGTGGGGCTGACACCTCTGACTATTCATACAATTGCCCATGTACATGTCTCCTAGAAGGGCTATAGATACAGATGTCTCCTAGAAGGGCTATAGATACAGTTACAGGAGCCCAGATGACTCATATATAGTTACAGGAGCTCAAACGGCTAAGGTACAGTTACGGAAGCCCAGATGACTCAGATATAGTCATAGGAGCCCAAATGGCTCAGACACAGTCATAGGGGCCTAGAAGGCCCGATTACATTTTCAGAGGTTGAACACATCCTAGTTATAGCTTACCTTCGGGCTCATCGTGTTACAGATAAGAGGGTATGGATTGCTTGCACTTGTCAGGGCTTATATGGGCCCAATAGGTTATTTTGTGTTGTTTGTACCTTCCAGGCTTATGGGGGCTAGGTTAGGTTCTTGTCATGACCCGAACATAGACCTGGATCATAACACGAGACAAGGATCCCTGAGAGACTCCAAGTCGATCCATGACATGAACATACATCTAACTCAATATAAAATAAGCGGAATATGTAACATAACGACATAGCGGAAGCATAAACATAACATCACATGGTAAGCGGAACGTACTACATACATAACAACTAAATACTACATATAGTCTGAAAGCCTCTAACATATTCGATGGGTTGATGGGACAACATCCCCAACTAACCCGACAAGTCTAGAAAACTGAACATGAAAAGATAACTGAAATCAAACTGATCCTTGGAGGATGAGGACTCACCTAAGAGCTGGATGCTAAACTCCGAGATGAACTACTGGCGGTGCGGGGTCTGAAGATCGGGGCATGTATCATGAAACGATACAACATAGAGTATGCGTTCAGTACGTGGAATGTACCGAGTATGCAAGGTAAGTAAAACAGACATTTAAATAATACATAAAAGCTCATAAGAGATCACCAGAGTAGGACAACATGCTCATAATTATCATAAGATAACTTGAGGCTCAAGGTTTTCGAATTATTCGTAATCCATTCATTACCATAGGCGTAGAATAATCTTTATAAATCATCACTTGAGCCAGAATAACATAAACATAATAATGTATAAAATATGTAGAACAATGGGAGATTCTTATAACCGACATACCCCATATGAGCAACATGGAGCCCGACCTGTAAATCCCTAGTTAGGAGGGTGTTCGTACCTTGCCAAAGGTAGAACTATGAAGAGCGTGATATCACACATGAAAGGGCCCATTTGGGCAAAGGGACAGTCTTAAGGGAGGTCCCATCATGTCCTACGGTGGCACATAGTTCTGAGATTCAGGGCAAAACCTGAACCCCCAACCTACTCGGTATTAAATAATACTCCCAAAACATATATAGTGCTCATAGTATAATATGCATGAGATTCATGGGCTAGTTAAATCATAATAATCGTAAGCATGCTTATAAGTACGTGAACTAGTCATGAGGGTAAGGCCCGTGAGTCGGCCAAAAACATAATTAGTAAATCATGAGGTTCATGCACACTTGTAAATCATGTATAGGCTTTGTAATATCATAAATTTATAATGGACATTTGAATAAATCTATATTATGACTCATAAATCATGACAGATTTATGAATACCAACAATAAAGGTAGAGATCATAACTTAATTCATCATAGAATATGAATAATTAGGCATAATTTATTAGAAATTGAATCAATAAATTCATAATCGAATTAGTTATAAAATCTGGTCATGATTCATAAAATATGATGTAAAGCATGAGAAATAATAACCCATGAATAGATCATTAGAATTTCACAAGATTTGAGATAAAACCCCATAAGATTTTTAAACAAAACTTAATAAATTAGGAGAGGTTGGGCATGGGTGTGAACGAGAACACCCACTCATAACCCTACATACTTGATTATAGCTAATTCTTACACTTTTCTGATTGCCCAAGAAGAATTTGAGAAGA
Source organism: Datura wrightii (assembly GCA_035772735.1). Lineage (NCBI taxonomy): Eukaryota > Viridiplantae > Streptophyta > Magnoliopsida > Solanales > Solanaceae > Datura > Datura wrightii. The sequence continues at coordinate 7,262,811 of JASDFA010000012.1, read as the reverse complement.
ATTGGAAGAGCCACGGCTTGATCTTCTTTCTAGCTCTCTCTAACTTGCATGCATGGGTTTTAAATATGTTAAGAAGGACTTAACATATCTTAAAACACTCAGAAAATAACTTAAAATGACGTAGTGACCTTAAAGCATTGAAATGACAAAAATACCCTTAAAAACTTAGCAGAAAATAACTGCTCGTTAGTCCCCACGAGGGACCTAATGAGTCATTGCCACCTTGCACGAGTCGTCACTTTGGTCTTTGGGTACACTGCCAAATTTTTCCTGGAACTTGTAATGGGTCATCCCATGAGTCGTTACCAATGACCACGACTCGTGGTCACCATTCGTCACTTCCACTCCCTCAACCCTAATTCACTATCTTCCTGATGATCACGAGCCATCCAATGAATCGTGGTGACTGACCATGATTTGTGGAACCTATTCGTTAGGAGCACTGCCTCACATTTTTCTCCTTTTTAAATTCCTTGGCCACAGCTGACCTGATGAGTCGTGGGGCCTGACCACGATTGGTGGTCATGCCCGTGACGACTCCCTTTAAAATTTTCCTTTAATTCAAGCTAGCCCTTACCACGAGTCTTCTCACAACTTGTGGTCCTCCCGCACGGGTCACAGAATGACTTGTTCTGTGACCTGGTGTAAAATTTTTAGTTTTCTTCGTTTCAACTCCTAGGTCCGATCTTTGGGCTTTCTGGGTATAACAATTCTTATTTGTGTATTTACCTGCTAGCTATAGTTCGTATTATGAGATTATTCAGGTTAACTTCTGGCCCTTATTATTGATTACTTCCAGTTCCTTATCAGCTCCTGTTCAGTTATTATTTTTTGGCTTTATATATTCGGTACATATTGTACTGACGATCATGCATGGGGCGTTGCATATTTTCCTGCAGGTTCAGACAGACAGGTTCTGAGACCTCCTTAGTAGCTGTTCAGACTCAGCAGATTGGCCAGCTCCTTTTCTTCAGAGTTGCCAGACATTAGAGGTTTACCTATCTTTTGTTGTATATCTTTTGGGTAGGTTGGGGCGCTGTCCCGACTAATATTTTACTCTTTCGAGGCTTACAGACTACAGTTCTTCCTAGACATGCATTGCCGGTCATATGGGGCCTAATTAAGTAATGTGTTGGTAGCCTTGTCGGCTTATATATGTGTATAGGGGTGCTTGCCTTCCTTGGTTTATGATGTAGACAACATAGTGGTCTTTTCGGCCTACATAGGATGATATCATTATTGCAACTACTGATTAGCTATTTTTTGCACAGGTTTATGTTGCGGCCTTATTGGTCTAAGGCTATGTTTTGAGTCGAGATATAGTTGATTGTTTTCTTGATTATGTGCTGCTGGCACACACCAGAGGTGTATGTGTCCAGTCAGGTTGGCTCCAAGTCCAATGTGGCATCAGATGCAGTTACGCCTCCCAAGGTGGGGCATGATACATAATATTTTGGATAGTAGAATAAAATGCCTTCATCATATCAACTTTGAAATATCAAGTACAAAGAAAAAGAAATTTGATTATGGAAAATAAAAATCATACATAATATCTTTTCACACCATCGATGTTGATAGTCATTTCTGTCATTTTGCCTTCTATATCCGTCAAATATAAAGAACCATTAGGTAATACCCTCTTCACGATGAACGACCCTTGCCAGTTTGAGGAGAACTTGCCTTTCGCTTTAGCCTGGTGGGGGATGATGCGCCAAAATACTAATGGACCCACTTCAAAATACCTAGGACGCACGTTTTTGTTGTATGCTCTTGGCATTTTTCTCTGATATAGTTTTTCATGACATACCGACGTTAATCTATTTTCATCAATCAAGCTTAATTGCTCCAATCGGGTCTTAACCCACTCGTCATCATCAATTTCAGTTTCCACAATAATTTAAAGGGAGAAAATTTCAGTTCTGCAAGCATAACAACTTCAGTTCCCATATCCCAACAAATAGGGAGTTGCGCCTGTGAAAGTATGAACAGTGGTGCGATAACTCAAAAACGCAAAAGACAAGTTTTCACGTCTCTATCTGAATTTTCCTGCACCATTTTGCAGAGTATCTTTCTGATATTCTCTAAAGCCTTCTTTTGCCTTATGTTCAAATTATTGGTTCATTATTTCATTGTTTAGATTGACTTTTAAGATTTGACTGAAAATCATGCATGTCATAACATTAGAACTAGCATCGAAAAATTATATTAAAAAAAAATATAAACAAAGTATATCAGAACTAAAAGATAATTGGAAATGAAATTTCATAAAAAAGAAAGATATAAAGGTTTGAATACTAAAACAAACAAGATAAATCAGAATTATTACCCTGGAAGAACTTGAATCACAGAAAGGAAAATAAAACAGACTACCAAAGCTCCTTTCTGATGAGGAGAAAAATCACTTCCTAATTACGAAGATGGATATTGGGACCAATGAACTGTGTTATTGGTACCTTCCCCAATTTCAACCATATCAGCCTCGATGAACAGGTTTTGAAAGTGTTCAATTAATTATGTATCAATATCTACCACTGGCTTTGGGACTGACGACATGACAGACTTAGTGACACCAATTTTAACAACGTACTTATAAATGGATGGCACGAGCTTAGTTAGTGACCATGCTTTCTTTTTTCATTTTTTAACCTTTTTTCAATAACAGGCTTCTCAGTGTCAAAAGGAAAGTTAGGTTGTTGGGTATAACAATAAGGATCAATCAACTTGAATTTGTGCTCGGAACACAACGCTGGCCATCAGAAATATTAAGCACGAATTCACTAACAGATCGAGAAAATATAATCATTAGACGTACAACAGAGGTAGGGGCCTCAAATTGAGGCGAACCTACGAAGGCAGGGAGAGTGGGTAGCATTGGATGCACAGTGGTTCTGTATTGTGGAGTTGGAGAATGGGTATCGAGGTTAGGATAATGGTGATGTGGGGTGTATACTAGTGCATATTTTGGCGAAGGGTCAATATAAATGGAAAATTGAGCATGTGATAAGGTCGGAGGTTAAGGGGATTGTCAGGGTTATCCGTAGGGAACATAGGAGGAGGTAATCCACATACCCAAACTCTATGATTCAGCTAGTTGTTGTCTTAACTTCAGAACTTCTCCATGCGCCCCTGAGTCCTCTTCTTTAGAATTCTTTGTCTGGTTAATGATAGCGACCTCTGTGTTCTTATCGGCCACTGTTGCGCTGCTTTTAGACCTGGTGTAATACAGATATTCAGCCAGAATGCACCAAATCAACTACTTTCATTCTTTCTAGTATAGCAGCAAAACGTGTTAGGATTAATTATTTCACACATTATAAACACACATTGCAATTATGTACCTAAATATATTCTTCAATTCTAACATGAAAAGCTTTATGCTTCATCCTGGCTTGTTTAGGTGTAATCTCTTTTTTAAATAAAAAAATTATACCCTCTTTCCTTTAGTTTCTCTTTTTTAGAAAATTTTTGATCGAACCCGTTGGGGTTGCCTACGTATTATGTTGGAAACATGAATCAGATCATGCCATAGTTTAGAAAATGTACGGTAACATCTTTTTTTTAAAAAATAAAATATTGTTTATTGATTTTCTCTTTAATACATGAACTCAAAAGAATAGATGCTATAAAAAGCACATACGTGAACAAAATCGAAAACAGTACAGACTCTAACTAAGACAGTAATAAATGACAAATACAAAACTAAAAATGTAATGAAAGACAACAAAACAAATGTCTATTGATTGCATCAACACTTTCATTCTAAAACTCCTCGTGTCTGGACAAAGATCATCAATGGTCCTCCTCGCAGTTCCCATACGACCATTTTCCTCCTAAAGTCTCATACAAGTTCTGAAACACTGTTGAAAACTGGTGAGCAAGAGTGGTAAATTTTTAAAAAATCATTGCAAAATAGACTAAAACGACATAAAAATGCTAAATTTTTGCAAAATCATTCTTATTGACTGCTCGAAAAGAAATTAGGTTGTCTTGGCAAAGAGATGATTAGACGTAAAGACATGGTAAATAAAATTGATTATTTATGCAGAACAATCCCCTTTAGCTCTTTGTAGAGGTAGCTAGGTCCTTTCGTTAACAAAATAAATAATTATAAAAATAAACTAAATAAGAACAATCATCTCTGACAGACCATCCTTGTTTACTTTAATAGATTAAACTAGGTCATTTTGGCAAAGAAAGACAGCTAAAATGATAAAATCAATTAAATTGTTATTTTTGCAAAGTGAATTACTGTCTCGACAAAGAAAAATCGGCTACTAGTAAAGCCGAACCTAAAGGGTTGCCGTACACACTACACCGATCAGTAGAAAATAAATTCACATAGTTCATGAAGATCGAAAAACTATACCATTTGAAAAGCTCTCTCCTTATTCTTGTATTTTTGTTTAGAAATTCGATAAAGTAAATAAATAAATAAGTAAATGAGTGAGTAAAAATAAAATTCAAGGGATAAATTCTCTTTCTCATTCAACCATTCACCTTAAATCGGTTAATATTCATAGAGCCTTTCATGAAATGCAACAAGTAGCACAAAGATGTACAATATGGTCTCAAAAAGGTTTCCTGTCCTAGATGAACTTGACCCTTGTGCCGAGTCCCATTAAGTCAAATGCACGCAATACAAAATAAAGTGAGGCCTACTAGGGATAATCATGTATGAGACTTGTTCTATTGGGTTCAACATCCTAACGAAAAGGTGTCTAGGCTGACTGTAAAACGAGCGAAACAACTCGAGTCGAGAAGGGACAGCTTACTGGTAGGAGCGCTTTCCGGCCTCACTTTTGGTCATCTCCATCCTAAGTACGTATGACTAAAATATCCTTCCCAGGAGCGTAATCGTATCTCTGGTATCTCAAAGAAAGGCTTAGGAGCGTATCCGCATCTCCGAGCGCATAGTGTGTGGAGTGTGTTCAGAAGACTTAGATCGGTGTGCGAGAGAAAACAGTTTATATTGCAATTCAAATAATATCAAAGCAGTAAATGAGGGTTCAAGTAGAAAATTAAGCCAACATACATACAATAAATATCCAAAATCGAGTAAAGCGAAATAAAATTGACATATCAAAGCTCGAATTCTGATTTGTATTTACAAATTCCCCAACAGAGTCGTCAGAGCTGTCACACCTCCTTTTTAACAAAGCTCTCATCCAAAGTGACAGAGTCTGGTATTATTATTCAAAGGGTTTTTCCAATTAGTGATGTATTGAAAATTAATTAATTTTTATTTATTCAGAATCTTCACTTGCAATTGGTTTTTGGTGTTCCAAATCACCTATTTTAATTACTAATTAAAAGGAAATAACTCTTATTTTTGGACTGCAAAAATAAAAGATCGGATAAAAAATTTTGTTGACTAAGAAAAGGTGTTAGACATTCCTCGAATTTCGTGGTTCAAGCACGGTAGCTTTAATGATTTATATTCGGCTTAACTTAATTTTTGAATACATTATGCGTTTGAGCTTAAAAAATTGTTGGTTCGCCTTCTCCACTCATTTTCAAACTTATTTGAAATTTAAATTATTAATGTGTGGCGTACTGATAGAAATATTTTTCAGCCTTACCACGATTTATTTCTTACACCTTTTGAGGCATTTATGAGTCATCCCACCTTCCCGTGCCTAAATAAATATATAACATATTTAAGAGTCTATCCCTACGTTAATTCGACTTTAAATGGATAAATGAATTTATAGTAACGCTTTCCGACCTCGTCGTTAATTATAATTTAATTTAATTAGCAAACTTTAAATATTAAGGACTCAGCTCGCTCTTTTGACAACAGAATTTGAACTAAATTTGTGACCCTATAAATTTACAAAATGAATTTCTTCCGGAACATTCCACCCGAGATAATAAATATAAGTACTAAAAAAACATGTAAACACACCATCAATCAAACACGCCTAGAATTTGCTTAGCAATTTCAAATTATTGAATAAATAATTAAACATTTAAATTGCAAACTTTATGATTTTTTTAAAAAATTTAAAACTGTCGTCATTTTGCTCAAATGATTTTCACCCAGGATATTTCTAATTCACAACAACATTTTAAAGTATTAAACTAATACAAATCAACTCATCATTTGGTAGTAATCAAACCATTTTAAAGCTTTTAAAAAAAATCAAATAAAACTTGTACCACATCAATTAAACCATGATATCAAATTGAAAATAGCAAAGGATAGAAAAGGACCTTTAATGGAGCAAAGACGACCTTAAAATGTTCTGATTTTCTCTACCAAATAAAGTGGATCGGGATTGCTACTGTCCGAGAGCCGTGAACAGAACATCTCCCATATCGACGAACTCAACTGTGACCTATGGAAAAAAAATAATATCTGGGTGTTTTTGGGTGGTTGAGTGGTGGATGTAGGTTGTAATGGAGGATGATAGGAGTTATGATGCTCTGTTGCGGAGAGGCCGTGATTTTTGAAGCTAAAATAAAAGAACTCTATATATTTTTTCGACTTATCTCCATGTTTTTGCCTAATTTTCCCCCTCTCCTCACGTCCTTGTGTGTAGGTGAGTCTGCCGTGTGTGGCTGTGTTTGTGGCTGTGTTTGTGTGCAGGTCAGTGTGTGTGGATTTTTGGGGGAAGAGAGAGTTGGTGAGTATGTGTGTGGATGGCGTGTCTATGTAAGTGTGAATTTATTTGTACATGTGAGTGGGTGTATGCGAGTGAAAATAAAGAAGAAGAGTGATGTGTGCAGGAGTAGTGAGCAAGAAAATCAAATAAATATTCAAGAAAAATCTTGCTTTCCTCCCTTAATTGTGGGAGTTTGTTACGAGGGTGGCCAATTCTCATGGGCTCTCCTTTTATTTTAAAATAACAACAACAATAATAATACCCTCCTCAATGCCTTCTAAGTCGAGCCTGTCGCATAGGGCTTTGCTTACTGCGGTTTACATTCTCTGTGTGGTTTGTAGGCTATGACACAGTGGGGATTTACCCAGTGCGCACAAAGTACTCATCTGAAGGGCAGAGAATGTGACAGAGATTATAGCGGCTGCGGGTTATTCTGGAGTTTAAAAAAAAAAACAATAATAATAATAATAATAGAAATAAGAAAATGCTAACTAATTAAAGAAGAGTTGACAGATAATTAACTAAAAACTAGATTAAAATATATTTTTGATATTTTTTCTTGTGGAAACAAAATCTAAATGTGTACTCAAAAAATAAATCGTTTGTACTTTTTTTTCAATATTTTCCACAAATAAAAACTTACAAAAAGCTAAAATCAAAATTAACTGTAAAAAAATTTTAATATTAAAATAATATAAAAATTAAGGAGAATCAAAAGTTATGTGTCTACATTTTCAACTGAATTTTTTTTCTTTTCAAAATTTGTGTATACTTGTGCACACATTTGAATAAAAATAGCAGTGTGTTTAAAATTGCAAGCTTTACAAATGTCAACAAGAAAAGCGAACTTTGAATGTATGTAGAAAATTAAAGCGAAAAAAAAAATAATTTATGCTATGATGACAGGCAATTTATATAAAAGGGTAGTGATGCAGTCAGAATCTCCATTAAGAGTGTTTAAATTTAAAAAAAATATTTTTTCGATGAATGAATACATATTAAAATATAATAAATCAAATGATATCGTATTTATCTAAATCACAAAACACATATAATTGAAAAAATAATTATATAAATCAAAACTAATATAAACAAGCTAATAAAAGAAATGCTATTAGTGAAAGCATGATTCGATTAATATATTATTATAATTATATTCGAGAAGGTTTTTGTTTTTAAAATATTTTAAAAATAACTAAATATTTCTCCTCTACGTAAGGCACAGTACAACCACCAAAACATTCACTATCCACAAGTCAATATAATGAAAAGTAAACCAACGAATGGAAAAGCACAATGAGAAAAATACAAATAGAAAGTTGGTGTGTACCTAAATTTGAATTCTGATTTACAAATGACAGTACAAACACATTAGGTACTTATGTTTTTGCATTTGAAAAATAATGTAGAAGAGACCGAAAAATATTTGCTGATTTTGGTTGGTGAAAAATTAAGGTGAAGCTTCTAAATTTATAGTCAGGAGATTAGGTATCAATATGTGCCAAAAACTTCTTCGTTAAAGGCAGTATCTGATCGAATTTTAATTAACATTTGAAAGGAAAATCATAAATTTTAAATTAAAATATTGGATAAAAATTGAAAAATAAGTAATGAAAGTAGTAAATAAATTTGGTCTAGAAATTATCTCAATTATTTAAATTTAAATTCGAAGTCAAGCTGAGCGACGCTGAAAAAGCGAAGGGAGAATCTCTTTTTAACTTTTTAAGAGTTAGAGGAAGTGTTTCTATATATAAGCACACAAGTTCTCCTTCTAACCGACGAAAGACAAAAAAAAACTTTATTCAAATCTCATTTATCTCCATTTTATTTTATATCACACCTAATTAATAATACACCTTAATTTAAAGTCATCTTTAAATCTTTAAATTCCAATAATGGGTCCAGTGATCCACTCCCCATACCATATATATAATAATACTATATTTTTTTAAAATAATTTGAATATATAAATGTGTGTATTCAAGCTCAAAGAATCTCATATGGTGCAATATTTATTAGGCATATCTTTACAAATGAAACTTAAGAGGTTTCAAATCTCACATCTATCTTATGATTATCTTCCCTCCTCAACCCCTCCACCCCTCCAACCCCCCCCCCTCTTATTTTTTTTAATAAATATTTTTAGAATTGAGCCCCAGAGTTTAAATCTCTGTTGTGTCTTTTTTTTTTCTCCTGGAATTGGATCCGTCCGACCATAAAGGATGGACATATTTTGTTTTCCACTTGCGTTTTACTAGAGTTTTTTCTTCTTTCTTTGTTTGCTTTATTCTTTTAAATTTATATTCTTCTTTTATCATGGTGGTTAAATTTTATACATTGATTAAAATGCATGTCTATACTAAAATTAGCGGTAGTAGAGAATGTAGCATATAGTCAATGAGTTCAATAAATATCTATATTTTCGATACAAAGTATAAATACATATGTAAAATTACTCAAATTGCAAATTTATGGGCGAATCATTGAGTTAGTCGCTGGTGGCTGGACCATTGTGAGGAGTCCCATACATGCTGATAGTTTTGTGAACGTAAGAGATGACAGTACATCAAATAATAGAAATGAAAGATCAAAATAGTATCACAACTTCCGCTTCCTACATATCATGTCAAACTGTTTGTCAGAAAAATCGCATAAATACAAACAAAGTTAGATTTGATAAAGTAGTATTAAAGAAAAGTGAATTAGGTTTGATAGGGTTTTCTTGCTTTTTTCAGCTAGATCTAAACAGTGAAAATAAATTAATGACTAAAAAAAAGATGAGAGCAATTAATATTACAATATAAGAACAAGATAACAAAGCCAAAAAGATCATATATTCAGCTATTGAGCAAAAGTTATGTTAAGTGACAGAAATCAAATGCCTCTCTCTCCCATGTCAGGGTTTACTCATAAGGGAGAAATTCTAAGGTTAATGACTTTGCATGGTAAAATCTTTTGGGTAATAACATAAAAGCCTAGTTTATTCCCTAGGAAAAAGGCTAGTCTGAACAATACTTAAATGTCGTCACGTGCTGAAGGTCCACATAGACCTCGAGGTTGATTAGCGATAGCTTAGTTATCATTGTGTTTTCTACCTTTGATACGGTGGAGGTATTCTGTCGTAGAGATACCTCTCTTCAGATTGAGATTCGGACGATATTTTTGATATAAGAATAATCCTTATCATATTGGGGAAACGTTAACTCCGGGTTCTCGAAGACTCAATATTTACCCGGACAACAATGATCCTTTCCTTAAGGGTGCCACCTCTCGCGGGCTTTGTTTTCTATGTGTTAGGTCATCACTGGTCCAACAATGCTGTCACACTCCACCTTGGGAGGCATGACTGACACTTGGTGCCCTACTAGGATCTGAACTGACGTAACTAGGTCTGTGCACTCCTAATGCAGGCTTATTCCCAAAATCAAGAAACAAACAGGCAATTTCTCGGTTGTAAATACAACCTCCAACCGACAAGGCCTTATAGCCGTCTATAAGGGAAAATAGCTAACCAGAAACAGACAATAACAGGGAATCCTATGCGGGCCGACAAGACCACCATGATATCTAGTTATGACTGTAAAGTAAATCCGGTGCTAAATTAAGCTATGGCCGACAAAGCCGTTAACTGACAGCTAAACAAGGCCCCACACGGCCAATATATAAACTAACACACATATGGGCCCCACACGACCACCAACAGCTAACCACAGGGGAATAAAAATAATCTGCAAACTTCTAGGAGTAATATGATGGTCGGAACAGGGCCCCAGCCTACCTAAAATTGTACAATCAAAAGAAGTAAAACTTCTATCTACAAGCTCCAGAGAAAAGGAGCCGATACTTCTGACAATCCTGGCTGAAGGTTAAGAGGGATCAGCTCCTCGTCTATGCGCACCTGCAGGCAAGTAATGCAGTGCCCCAAGGACGGGCGTCAGTACAATATATACCGAATATGTAAGGCAATAACTGAAACTGAATGAAGAAAACTTAAAAATAAAGCTGAAAGTAACTGAGTGAAAAAGATGGAAATATAACCTGAATACTTACCTTCCTTCCGCCTAGTCTATCAATAAATAATGCAAAAAAGAACCCTACATGGCCCCCATAAGCCGAAAGGTACAACCAGCACAGAATAACCCACTCGAGGACCCCATAAGTCCTGGTGGGTACACTTCAATTTATATACCCCTAATACGGTCATGCTGAGTCATCAAATAACTGTAGCCGTCCTACCAGTCCCCTGGGTCTGCAACTGAGCCCGCTCGACCCCTGAACTATAGCTGTGTCTGAGTTCAGTGGACTCCTGCTGTCTGTACCCCGGGTACCGAACTCGACGGGGTATGCGGATACAACATAAAAATAGTCCAACCATGTAATGGACCGTATGAGGACCTCATAACTTATCTTCGCCCCTCACGGACGGCATACCGTTTCTCGGAGCGAAATCATATAGCCCCTCGCGGGCGTCGACACAGCTAGTAACCCTGGGGTTGGTTATGGAGGGCTATACAGGACATAAGCAATCCCAACTAAATATGTAATACTGGTCTCAACTAATAACAACAGCTAATCATAATAAATATGCTTATGGTATTCTTACTAGGATTCAAACTGAGTTATGATACTGAAGAAACTAACTTGCCGAAGAGATTCGCTTTAACATACCTAGATTGATGATTTTTGCTTAATTGGTGAGTATTAGATTCGTATTCAATAGCTTTTCTCAATTGAAATCGTACTACTGGGAAAATAAAACTAGTTTCAATACTAAATTTGACAAAAACGATAACTTTATATATAAATATTAACTATATTTCAACTTAACGGAACGCGGTCGAAAATGCGTAATTTCTCGAAAGTTCAGAAGGGAGAAATACTTCAATGAAGCCTATGATCATATAGAAATTAGTTTGGAGCAATTCCAACAACTTTAAATTGGCGGGGTTACGATCTGCCGGGCGTATTTCGTGAAAATAACTCCGCAATAATGCTCCCTGCAGCCTTAAACTTCGATACCTGAAGTTAATTTGAATTTGGACGGCGTTTCATAGCGTAGACGGGCGAAAATTATTTGATTTCTTTGTGGGTTACCTTCTCTAGTTGTGGCTAACATGTGAGAAATGAAATGAAATGAAAGGAAAAGGGTTTATATATGTGAGGCCAGTGGGCGGGGGGGGGGCGCCCCGCACCTCTCAAGGCTCCACAATACCCGGCACCTCGCGCCCCTCAAGGAGCCAGTGGCCTGGCGCGCCGCGCTGGCCCAGCGCGGCTTGGCCTCGCTCGACCCGACTTCTAAAGTTTCTCTACACGCGTCGTACTCTCTTTATTTATTTCCAATCCATGCGTACTCTTACTATTCGTTAACTTTTATGGGGTATAACAAGTGCGATCCGATTTTATTATTCGAAATTGAATAAGATAAAATTCTTTATTATTTTAAACTAACTATTTCTAAAAATATGATAAGGCTAAAATACATAAGAGTTGTATGGAACACTAAGATATCATCTCCTCGTGGAGCTACGCCCCTAGTGAGTTCAAAGATCCCAAAGGAAGCCACGTACGAGGAAAATAACTGTTAGATTGTTCAATAAACGCAAAAGTTCTGGAAAAAAACATGAAAATATATGCAGTAGCAACACTCAGAGACAATGGACACCCGTATCAATAGGAAATTCTGACCAAAAAATCGAAGCACATCAAAAAAAGCTCCCCTTCATACACGATAGACCGCAATCGGTTGCCTCTCATCTAGGTTCAATGCAAAAAATCTTCCGCATCTCGAATACAATGTATTAGGTATCCGAAAAGTGGGGGATTATATGTATGGGGGAAAATCGGATATAGGAAAGACACACATCAGACCATAACATGTGGTTAGATCAAAATTGAAGAGATGTTTACTACAGCCCAGGAATTACACTGAAAAGGTGGAATGTGCTAACTTAATGGTACAAAACTTCCAATATGACGCCCAAATAAAGGCTTCGACTGTTCATGGAGATAAAATATCTGTCCTTAGTACCAAATATTGAGAGCCCAAAGCCCAGTTCTCAATGTCTTCTTTGAAGCCAGAACTTAAAAATCAAAAAATTGGAGAACGGTAAACAAAATCCAACCACTACTTTGGATCTCTTTAGTATAATGCAAAGGTGTGGTGCTTTTGTTTGCCTCATTCGACTTTACACGCTACCTCTTTTAGTTAAACCTAAAATGATTTAGGCCCAGCCTAAGTAGAACCAACCCGATACCGACCGACATCCTTCAAGACCTTTCCCCGGAAAATGTCATCTTATAGCTGGACATCCTCATAGTGGTCCTCGAGGAAATCAACAACCAATCTCAAGCGTCACACCAACCTGCCACCATTCAATTTCAAGCGAAATGTTAGATTAACGTAAGCACGTGCTACTAGATAGCTTTTTCAATTTTAAGCGTATAATTATTTCTCATTGAAATGATGATTAGACTTTTGTGGCTTATAAAAGAGTCCATTCAAAAGAACATAAGACATTAGAAAAATCCCAGAAGCCACCCTAGAAACCTTCATCTTCTATCTTGGAATTTCCATGGGAAAAGGCGGTTGTCCTTTCCTTTACTTGTATTTTTCTATTCCTTTGAATGATATCCATACTTGTAATTATTCCTCACCTTAATGGTTTAGCCGAAGGAAAAATGAACTTGATCGACCTTAATCTATTTATCTTTAACACTTATTTATAAATTTTACTGTTAATCAACATAATGATTTCTCCGATAAAGAGTAATATTTATCAGGGCTCAAATTATCTACGTGCCTTGTATCAACAACGACAATAGGTAAATCCTGATTATCAAAGGATATTTTTTTAGTAATGAGATGAATTGAGGATATAAAAATAATAGAACTGATAGTTCGATTGTTCAAGAAGGGAAAAAGTTCTAGAAAAAAGATGAAAAGATGCAGGATAGTGTATGCGTTCGTGGCGGAATCCACACCTAGAGTTGATGGATATCTGGATCGTTAGTATTCGAATAATAAAATATGGTTAGATCAAAAATGAAGAGATGTTTATTGCAATCGGAAAAGACATGGAGGGATCGCCTCAATGAAACCTAAAATGATTTAGGCCTGGCCTAAGTAAAGCCGCTTTGAGACTGAGAATCCTTTAAGACCTTTCCGGAAAAGGGTCACCTTATAGTTGGACATCCTCATAATAACCCTTGAGGAAATCAATAATCAATCTTCATCCTCATACCAACCTGCTCCCAATTAGTTTTAGGCAAAGCGTTAAAATACAGGCACGTACTATTAGATAGTCTTTTCAGTTCTAAGCATGCAGTCGTTTCATATTAAAGTGATGGTCTAACTTTTGTGGCTTATAAAAGTGTCTGTTTAGAAGAAGAGGAGGCATCAGAAAAATCTCAAAAGCCGTCCTAGAAACCTTTCGTCTTCTTTCATAGAATTTTCATGGGAAAAGGCGCTCGTCCTTTCTTTTACTTGTATTTTTCTAAATCTTTGGGTGATTTCCATGCGTACAATTACAAAAAATCAATGAAGAATTATACCCCTCTTTCCGGAAGAACTGGAATTATTTTGATACTTTTAAAATATGAAATTCCTATTTGTCTTTGAAGGTGATTAAAATGGCATACATCTGAGATAGAGAAGGATTAGTTAGTGTCTGGGTCTAGGGGACCGGTGACCTGAAACATCTTCCTCCGATAAGAGCTATCTAGTAATTATTCCCGACCTTAATGATTTAGCCGAAAAAAAACTTGATCGGCCTTAACCCATTTATCTTTAACACCTATTTATAAACTAGTTTTCGGATACGTGCTTGGCATGTGTATATCCATATTAAATAATTAAATATAGAGTTGCGATCACTACTGAAAAATAGGTCTATGGAAACACTCTAAAAACCATTGCAATATATAGGAGACCTGTCACCTTAGCTCTATAGCAATGGTATAGCACCCGTTTCATCTGCGCGCGTGGCCATACATATATGGCAACGTTCATGCGACGGTTAACTAAAACCGTCGCCATAGATCCATCTATGGCAACGATTATTTTTTCTTCTGCTACAAAGTTTATATTGTTTAATTGTGACAGTTTTAGTACCGTTGCCATAGGTGTTTGCAATGGCTATAAATTGTCGCCATAACTCTATTGCAACAGGTATTTTGTTTTAACAATCTAACACTATCACATTATTGCAACAGTTTATTTGATCTATTGCAACGATTTATTTGACCTATTGCAATGGTTTATTTGACCTATGGCAACGACCGCAGTGACAAGTTATAATGATTTAGATGAAATAGCAATCCCTATTGTAAATCAATATCTACCTACTTAATAAATTATAAACATTACAAATTATATAAATCACGAAATGATTTTTTCATAAACATTCATAATTCAAAATATTCAACAAGCTATTCAACTCCTAAAAGCAAAATGCATGTTCAACTCCAAGAAAATGATTAGTTAATTTTTACATGATTTCAAGAGTTAAAAGTATCAAAATTTAGATAGCTAAAGTCTATATTCTTCTTTCAAAATAGCAAAAGTCATCAACAATTCAAAAGTCTTCTTAAGTAAGATCTTCATCACTACTTTCTTCTTTTCTTTCTTCATTTTCGACACCTACAAATCAAAAAGGATAAATATTTAAGGATATCCTTAAATGCAAGTAATATAACCGAACCCCTTAATATTTGTAAATCAAAGACGGAAAAAAAATTAGTGTGCTGGAACCTCATTGGTAATGGTACTACAACTGAAACAACTTTAATACCATTGATAGGCATAATCCTAGAGCTGCTTATGGGCAGATTCATTTGTCAAGAGTCAAAACAAATGAGAACTACGTGCAAATAAAACCTAGAAAACCAACAATATTGTGAAAAAAAGCAATTCAAGAAGCATGCAAAAAAAACAATTCAATATTGTGAAAAATCATGGAACAAAATGAAGGCAAATTTGAGGCATAGTGACCCGACCTAACATTACAAGGATCTCTGGAGAAATCTGGGTTGATCGATCAAAATTCTTCCATACTTGCCCATCAACAGGATTCCTTAAATTTTCATCGTTTGGTCGTTTATTAGCATGGCATCTCATCGCAACAGCTGTTTCAGGACACATGAATATCCTCTGCAGCCTAGGTTTTAATGGAAAGTATCTTAAAATCTTTGCAGGAATTTTAGAGCTTCCATTCGTTAAGGTACCACCAACACTCTTTCATCTAGAAGACCCACATACAGAGCAGTTCTCAGCTTTCTCATTGTCCTTCCAGAATAATATGCAATCATTAGGGCATGCATGTATTTTTTCATAATTAAGACTTAAATCTCTTATCACCTTTCTAGCTTTATTGAAAGACTCTGGTAGTTGAGCAAAAGGAAATGCCTTTTTTATCAACACTAACAATTTTGAAAGTGCTACATTACTCAACCCATGCAATGATTTAAACACGTACAATCTAATGGTGAAACTCAGTTAAGTGAAATTTTCATACCCCGGAGATAATTGTTGTTTTCCTTCAATAATTCAAAAAATTTCTTTACATCTTCAGGTAATCCCTCACCCACTCCTTCTCCATGCCTTGACTCAGCCTCTACATTTCTAAATATATCATGAAGTAGTCCATCAATATCGTCACACAAATTAGAATCTTCAGCATCATTGATTAGGTGAGGTATTTTTCTAGAGGAAGGCCTTTCTCCATGAAAAGTTCACTTGGTGTAACCAACAACAAACCCTTCAGCAATCAAATGATCTTCCACCACATCTCTATATACCAATAGCGATTCTTACACTTTCTACAAGGGAATAATATCTCATTTTCTTGAAAAGCTCGTTCAAATGCCTTATCAAGAAAAATATTCACTCCACGCTTAAACTCATCGCTCCATCTTAGGCAATTCAATCTACTTTCATCCTCATTATCCATTAAAATCCTATTTAACACAAGAAGTTTAACAAATGCATGTCAATCCAACACGACAATTTACATATATCAAAGAGGGGAATATCTTTAAAATTAGGACTTAAAGGAGGAAAAGAAACACATTACCATTCAAATTATGTAATAAATTTATATCTAAATTGAAGAATAACTTCTTTTGATACTATTTTTCTAGATGTTAGTTTTAATATTTATTAAATAGGTAAATCAAAAACACGTCACTCAAAATTTTTAGAAAATCTCAAATTATATTCCTTTCAAAGTTGAAGATTGTGTTCGCATAAACTCCCTTCTGATAATTATACCATCACAAGATTTGAAGTTAATGTAGTCTCTTGTTGTGCTACTCCTAAATGTGAATATATTAAGCATGTGTTCTTTTTTTTTATATTCAGCAAGTGTTCTTGGAAAGTGATAATAGAAATCATATTAGGAGGTATTTTGGTGATTCCATGGAGAACCTTTCCACACAGGCGGCCACATCATTTTTTTGCTAAAAATAATTGGTGAAAGGTTGTTTCCAATAATTAGGATAACTCCTCTTGCTATTTGTTGGAATATCGCAAAATGTAGGTGTGTTGTTATATGATGAGAATAAAAATTTCTCGATATTTAAGATGAAGAAGGATACACATGGACGATAAATGCTACACTATCCATTACTTATGCTAGCTTCAGTTTCAATATGAAATGGAATCAACTATGTTTATACAGCGAGAAGCTGAGCGTCTGAGGTAAATTAAAACATCAATTATAGCTATATCACTTACAAGATGGTTCAGGGTGTCTACAGTTCAACACAGACAGAAGCTATATGAAAGATAGATGGAAGACTGGCATAGGTGTCATTCTACACAAAGGCAATAGGATACATTATGACTACAATTCAAATCCTAAATGTGACAGTGTTGTGGATGCTGAGGAAAAAACCCTCAATGGAGAACAAATTGGTCTGTAGCTAAGCTGACTAGGGTTTTAATCACAGTAACAAAAAAGAATCAAACACCCAATAAAAAAATCTACAACCAAGCTGCCCCAAAACTCGTGCAACAGAAAAATTAAAAATCAATGTCAAGAGAACCCAATAAAAATGAAACACCCAACAAAAAAATTATACACCCAAGCTGCCCCAACACTCGTGCAACAGAAAATCAAACAACTATGTCAAGAGAATTTAGTTCATCTATCCAACATAACCACCAACATAACCAGAGAAATCAGAAATTCCAACACACTATCAGAAGTTAGAACATCTAACTTTTTCAAAACTTGAATCCTCAATAGTTTATCAACTTCAAATTATTTGTGATAAAGCCTCAATCTTGGTGTAAGACCAAGATAAAAATGATGCTACTCAAATATTACCATCACCTATGTTTTTTAAATTCGAAATCCATTGCTAGGGGATACATAACTCAAATCAAATCATGCTAAAAATGATAGAGACCCAAAAAATGCAACTTTCAGATAATCGGAATGTTCCAATCCAGAAATAGGATCTGAGAAATTTATTTCAACACAGATCAAAGAAAAAGAAGTGAAAGATAAAATGTATTTCTATTTCAGTCCAAATAAAAGAAGATAAAAGTAATTTATTTCAGCAAATCCATTATATGAATCAGTTCGAAATTTTACATTCCATCACTAAGATCTTAGCAATATAACTTCATCCACACAGAACAACGAAAAATAGATATTTTCATCAATCAAATTAAGCAATTCTGTACTAAAAGCAAAAATTCAGAATCAAACAGCTAAGTAATCTAGTCATGAAAGGAAATTAGATTCAGAGGGGTAATTAAAAGGTCGACATCAAACATATTAACCTTTAAACCCAACAATTTTAAATTTCTTCAGCCAATCTCAGATCGTCAGAAAAAGCCTCCAGCAATTTTAAGTCCGAAGAAACCCCCCAACAAATATGTCATTTGATTCACATACCTTCAGTTCTTTGATTGTTATTTTTCGATAAATAAGAATGGGTTCTTTCTAATGGTGGAGAATAGGACTAACTCTGAGAATTTTTGAGAAATTCGCGGAGAGGACTGAATTCACAGCTACTGTGAGAGAATGAAAAAATAGAAGAGGGTATATTTCGTGCAGCTACTGCGAGAGAGTGGACTGAATTTCGCAGCTACTATGAGAAAATGGAAAAATAGAAGAGGGTTCTTTTAACTTTGGCGGGTTTCTGAAAAAAAGGGTGGGAAACTCACGTGGAATGATTTCATACCCGTCGTAATAGGTAATTTTTTTATATTATAAAGTGTTTCCATAGATAACTCTATGGTTACGGTTCCAAAACGGTTGCAATATAACCTCCAATGCAACGGTTATGTCACAATAGCAACACTTGTACCGCTAAATCATATCATTAGAGTCAAACCTTTTAGCAACGGTTTAAACCGTTGTGATAGAGGTCTACTGCAGCGATTTCTGAACCGCTGCTATAACGTCCGTTGCCATAGGTCCAATTTCTGGTAATGGATAAGTGTAAATTCAAAATGATTGAACTAGCGTTTTGGTTACCTTAATTTGGTAATTATGCTTTGATAATGATTAAGTATAAAGCGTGACAAGATCACCTAAATAAAATGAAAATAAGAAAAAATTTCAACACTTATGCAGAGAAGTGCAAGAATTACATAAAATACAAGTTACTATGATGGGCATAAATATAAGCCATAAGTCAAGAGTAAATTTAATCTGCAGGTTTGAGGCTGCTTCTATCAAGTTTCTGGACATTTTATACAAACCCAAAATGCTTACAACAACAAAACAAGAAGGTAAATCAGAATTTTTTTTTTGAAAAACTATACAAAAGAAGAAGAAAGAATGTGACAACTTCATATTACCTATCAAAAGGTGTAGAGTATGATCATAACACAAAAACATATATTTTTCATATTGAGTCTACTTAATGGTACAGATCTTCATTAATGAATTATGTATAGATACTATTGTAACTGGTAGAAGATTAGAAGATGAAATAATTGGAAGGTGAAAAGATCGTATATGAAATAATAATTAAAAAAATATAAAAGTGTAACCTACAATAATTATTGGCAGGTGAAACAATCCTTCTCATTTACTCGGTTCAATGAATGACTTTATTCATTCATTTATATATATTTGATGGTAAAATATTACTATTAAATTAGATATTTTAATACAGGGGAAAAATTTAATCCAACTTTTAAGATAAGGGCTTTTCCACTTTTAATTAGTATAATATATAATAATAATAATAATAATAATATTATTATTATTATTATTATTATTATTATTTATTTATTTATTTATTTAGTTAGTTAGTAGTTATTAATTATTATTTATTTTTATTATTTATTATTATTACTATTATTATTATTAATTTTTTTTACTATTATTTATTATTTGTATTTACTTATTATCATTATCATTATTTATATTTATTTACTATCACTATTATTATTTAGATTTATTTATTATTATATACTTATTTTAACTTTTCACTTTTGGCTTCTCACTTATATAGTAATAAATATATAAATATGATATGATAGGATATGATAAAATATTAATATTTAATTACGTGTTAATAAATTTTAATTTAGTGAAGGGGCAAAATGGTAATCTAACTTAATATATAAATATGATATGACATGATAAAATATTAATATTTAATTATATATTAATTAAATTTTAATTTAATGGAGGGGCGAAATGGTAATCTAACTTTCAACTTAGGGGCTTCCCACTTATATTAAT
The DNA here is from genome assembly GCA_035772735.1 of Datura wrightii. Taxonomy (NCBI): domain Eukaryota; kingdom Viridiplantae; phylum Streptophyta; class Magnoliopsida; order Solanales; family Solanaceae; genus Datura; species Datura wrightii. The sequence continues at coordinate 7,242,497 of JASDFA010000012.1, read as the reverse complement.
ATTTAATTATTTAATAATTATGTATTAATTAGATTTTAATTTAGTGGAGGGGCGAAATGGTAATCTAACTTAATATATAAATATGATATGATATAATAAAAAATTAATATTTAATTATGTATTAATTAAATTTTAATTTAATAGAGGGAATGGTAATCTAACTTTCAACTTACGGGCTTCCCACTTATATAATAATATTGATTTTACTATTAATCAAAATGATGACTTTTTTAATAAACAATTATATTTACCGAGGTTCAAATTATTTAGATGTTGTACCAATAAGATTATAGATAAATCCCGATTATCGAAGATATGCCTCGATATCCTATTAGGTCAAACGGAATTTTTTAGTAGTGAAATGAATTGAGATTGTGAATTTGTTATATAAACTCAAAGTCGTCTCATGATAGAAGAAAAAAATAAATACAATATAATGATGCAGCGAACACATGAGAGCAACGGTTGAACACCTATCAATTATGAACAAACCCGGTTACATTCATATAAAAACTAATTGAGAATTTAAATTTTATCGGTTTTGCATTATAAAACAACAATCTCAAGTATTAATAATTAAATTTCAAATTTATATATATTTAATATATATTTTAATATAACATGAATAAATTATTACATTTAATTTTTTTTTTCTTTTAAAAGGGGAGTTTTGGAGTAATTGGTAAAGTCGCTGCCATGTGATCAGAAGGTCACGAGTTCAAACTATGAGAATTACCTCTTATAAAAATGCAAAGTAAGACTGTGTACGATAAACCCTTGTGATCTGATCCTTTTTCAGATTTTATGCATAGAAATTTTAATACATCAAGCTATTTTTTTTAATGAATAAATTTTTAATGCAACCAATAGTTGGTAACAGAATAAACCTTATATTCCACTAACAGAAATTTATGCAGACAGTCATGCCTCGCACTAAGAAAAAGAAATGCATGTCAATGATTTTATTTATTTATGTTTATAAAACATTCTTTTAAAAAAAAGAAAAAGAAAAAAGAGAAAATGCCATCCACCAAACGGAGAACATTAATTGGAATAACAATTATCATTTTGGCATATAATTTAATGGTCAACTTAAACATGGAGGCAACCAACTTAATTATTGGCAATGGCAAGCTATAAATAATCAGTTCAGATTTTACTTTTTTTTTTAAATTGATTCAAAAGTTTCGAAATAATTATATAAATGAATTGTTTGTTTGATAATCGATAGGAATAATAAAAAGAACAGACCAAATTGGTTGGTGAGCTTAATAGTACGAGACTATCTCGCTTATTTGGGGGAGTATTTATTGCGTTAAATTTTTTTTATTGTTAAATAGTATGATTTAAATGTTGAATTATATACAAGGCCAGCGGCAAGGAGGTACAAGGGGGTTCAATTAATGGTTGGAATCAAATTTTTTATTAAGAAAGGTCAAAATATAAAGAAGTAAATTAACGAAGAAGTCAGGAGATGTCAATACGTAATATAAATAATTTTTTTTAAATCTAGCTACACGATGTAATTGTTTGACGAAAGAGTATCAGTTGACATCCGTTAAGGACATGTGGCTTCCCACTGAGTCCAATTGAATCTCCTTCGTTGAAATATTATAATACTATGAAAATAAGATACAAATATATCCTTTGTGGATATGGTTGAAATTATATATATATTGGATCTAAATCATTCATGAAAGAGAGATCATCTCAAGTTTTCCTATGATCTTTTTTTAATTCATTAATTTCATTGGTTAATGCTTCTATTTATCTTATTATTTTTGTTACTAATTGAGTAATTTTTATTTCTAATTCTTTAGGTTTATCAGTAATAGTTCTAATTAATTTTTCTATTTCAATTTTTCTAGATATTTTTTACTAAATTAAATTTATTATTTAAGAATGAAACTTTTCAATCTATTTCTGATTCTTGTGATTTTAAGAAATCAAAATTATTCTAGTCTTTCTAATATGTTTTTTTATTTGTTTCGAGTAGTCTCTATTAATATCTATTATTTAAATTATATTTTTATCATTTTCTTAGGTTTTCTCACTAAAATTTATTATTAAACCCACGGGTGTATTACTCCACTACTAAAATTACACTTTATAATTATATTTTCTTTTAATATTTTATTTTTTAAAAAAATATACTTTTAAATCCAGATATTCTAAGTTCTTTAATTTATAGATTTTTTGTTTAAAATTTCTTCACACTTTATTTTTAATATATTATATTATCCTAAAGGAATTCACACTTTCTCTTCTTTTTGAAATCTTATTCTTTGTTTGTATCTTTCTATGTCGTTTGCTAGTCCTTTCAATTTCCATCTAATAGCTGATACTACTACTTTCGTAAAAAAATTCTGCATAAGTTCTATTAACAAAATCAATAGGTGTGTATATATATCATTGAACCTCTTTAATATAAAAATAAATATTTTTATTTAAAATTTTAATTTCACCTCTAATCATATATTACCTTTATTTATTTAAATAAATATTTATCTCAAAATATTTTCAAATCACATATGTAGATTTATCGTAAGTAACTTAGTGCGACATAAATTTTAAATCAGAGAAGAAGTAAAAAACGAATTCCTTTGTGAGATTAATATTAAAATGCAAAAATTTAACATCATTCAATGCATGATACAATTAGAGTAGTCGGTGAGTGAGTATAGTAAAGTGGGATCATCATCATTTGTGATCAAACAAATTAATCATCCAACAAATCGATCCACCTAACACACACCAAAGTTGAAAAAATGAAAAACCATGGTCATTAATAAATACCTCCAAGTTGTAATTCATTTAAAAAAAATATCAAAACAGAATATAAATTACCTTTTTCTCTTTTCATAGAACACGAATTAAGGACTCGTTTTGGCATGATGTATAAGTAAAAATAATTTTGAAATAAATATTTAGTATTTTCATATTTATTGTTTGATTATTAATTTTTGAATAAGTTATTTTAAGATGAAAAACGATATTAAAACTGTCAGAGAGAGTAAAGTAATAATCTCAGGATAAAATAGTGAAAGTGACAAAATAGCCTCGAGGTTCTGCAAAGAAAATATAATAATAAAACTTAAAGCTAAATAAGATAGAATGTATTTTTGCATGATTGTTCTTACAAATTATGCAATGCATGTAAATGCAATATACCAATCAGTCAAATAAGAAATAATACCACGACAACTAACCCCAATATAATTAATTTTAATATAATTAATCCCGACATAATTAATTCTAGCATAACTTATCTTCAAAACAAACAACCCCTAGGGTATTAGAATGATTAATTAACACACTTGTATCTTTTTTCAAGCTATTATTTAGATTATGGGCTTATTTTTAAAAGTTGTGCAGGAAAATTACTTACCAAAATTTAACGTTATGTTAAACTCAAATCTAATATTTGTTCATATATATTATTATTCAATCTTATCAACAAAACAATAGACTATCGTCTAATGTTAATCATAATTTATAAAATTTTAAATTAATAGTAGTTTCCTCAAAAAGGAAAATTTCCCTATTAAAAGGGACCATTGGTTTCCTCATTTTCCCCAAACACATTACACACACACACATATTTCCAAATGGCTCTTTCTTTAGCACTTCCGGCCGTGTCAATATTTCTTATATTTATTGCTTACAATCTCTACCGCCGGATTAAAGCCAAGCTGCCACCGGGTCCACGGCCGTGGCCTATCATCGGAAACCTCTACGACATAAAGCCCGTGAGGTTCCGGTGCTTCGCCGAGTGGTCGGAATTATATGGTCCTATTTTCTCATTCTACCTTGGTTCACAACTGAATGTGGTAGTAAATAATGCAACACTTGCTAAGGAAGTGTTGAAAGATAATGACCAAAAGTTGGCTGATAGGTTTAGGACTAAACCATTGGCAAATGTAAGTCGAAATGGGAGTGATTTGATTTGGGCTGATTATGGACATCATTATGTGAAAGTGAGAAAACTATGTAATCTTGAACTTTTTACTCCCAAGAGAATTGAAGCTCTTAGACCAATTAGAGAAGATGAAGTCACTTCCATGATCCATGACATCTTTAGAGATTCTACAAAGCAAGGTATGCTTTTCACTTTTCACCTTTATATCACTACTTAAAAAAAAGTACCCGTTCTGTCGCACTTTACGTGACGCACTTTTCTTTTTAGTTCGCTCCAAGATAAATGACACATTTTTATATTTAGTAATAATTTAACTTTAAAATACTCATTTCATCCTTAATGAGCTGATTTATAGCAATATAAATACTTATGAGTACTCGTTTTAGACCACAAATTTCAAAAGTCAATCGATATTTATTAAACTCCATGCCTAGTCAAACTATATCACATAAATTGAGATGGAGAATAGAAATTAGCGAAGGATAAATTAGCGGCAGTGGATGTAGCTAACATATCTAAAGGGTTCAACCGCATCTTTGCCGTCTGAGTGTTACACTACACAAATAGCATAAAAATAGTTATATATAAATAGCGAGCTTTAGTGCACTGGACTGTCCTTTTTTCTTCTTAATAATTTAGAATATATATTTATATATTCACTCGGAGCAGAGACAGAGTATAATATATGAATTCACGGAAACTTAATAACTTTATACAGTCAGACCTCTTTATAACAATTATTCTCTATATAACACCATTTCACTGTAACAGTAAAAATTTTCATGTTATGTTATGTTATAAATTTTATAATAATATTTCCAATAGCAGACAAAATATATTCAAATAAATAACGTCATTATGGAGAAATTTAACTATATTTATTCTTCCGCTTTTTTTTGTTTTCAGTTTATGTCCATGTGTGTAATTTTCTTAGGAAATAAACTTCAATTCATTAGATTATTCTTGTGGAATTTCATAACCGAGAGTTGGTTGGACGATTCAGAAACTTCATCACTTAAGTATAAGGTTGAAATTTGTCAATTAGATTGAATTAAAAATTGATAAAATTAATTTTTAAATAATATCTTTTAAGTGTTTGGTAAAATAAAAAAAATATTTAAACCAAGTTAAAAACAACTTAACACAAATTAAAAGCTATAAGTTGGAAAACACGAGCTTTTTTGTTTTTTGATTTTTTGACTTTTAAACACTTTTACTTAAAAGCTAAACTAATCCAAACAGGCTCTACAACAAAATCATGACATATATAGTTGATACATCATGCATGCACATTTTTATTAGGACTACTAATTCATTAGAATAATTAATTATGAAAAACCAAAACTATGATTCAAGAATGTTAATATATATATAGAGAGAGATCGAAAATATGTTTTTCCAAGAGTATAATCATTTATAGTTAAGCACTATTTGGGAAAGATCGATGATCTTCTTCTTTTTTCCAAATATTCTTTTTTTCTTTTTGAAATATGAGTTATTATGTACCATTTAATGGCATATGGGTCTAGAATCATCACATTTTGAAATAGAAATTCTAATTTGATAGCCACATAATTAAGTTTTTCAAATTTGATTTTAATATTGCAGATTTTTACATTTTACAATCCTAGGCTTAAGTTCTCTTGTTAGAGAAAGAAAAGAAAATGACAACCAACCCACAATCAACCCAACAACAATAATATATTGAGTGTAATCTCACAAGTAAAGTTTGAAGAAAGTGGTACGTCACTATTAGAAATAGAGATTCTTCCCACTATTTTTTAGAAAAATTATGTTATAAAACATGATTTTCCCACACATTTTCCACCGAACTTGTTCACTGGGAAAATACATGGTGAGAAAAATTTCATGATTTTTCCATATAAAAATACTATTAATTTTTTCTTTTCCCACCGATAATCGATGAAAATAATTACTTAACATTTTTTAGTGAAAAATCAAAAAGAAAAAAATAAATTATTTTTTAACAGTGCGTACACACTCTTACCGGATCTTGAGAAAGCAGAAGCCTACAATCTACACATATGAAGATAAATTAAAGTTAGAGAAGCCCCTATGACCTTTGTTTAGTAGTGACAATACAATGTATGACGCATCAATTAAGTGCATGTTACGAGTTTGAATATTATGGTAAATAAAAACTTTGTTTTTAAATAGAAAAAATAAAAAAGTGCTCATTTCGAATGGTACGGTATTATCAAAAAGAATTTTGAAGTTAGAAAAGGAATTAGAAAAAAGCTAGTAACTTATTAGGAGTCAGTTTTGACTTGCCCCACTCTCCTTATTATAAAAAAGTTAAAGTTAGAGAAGAAAAGGAGTTGAATATTTGAGAAAGGCATAACTCATTTGCGCCACCCATGTGCTTGTATTTATAAAAGCCTTGTTGTATAATTAAATAACCTTAATTTACAACAGTAAAAATCTACAAATAATTTTACTCTTTCTTCTAATTAAATCTCGTGAAAATTATTGTTTATTTGAGTTGTCAAAAAAATATTATGATTTTTTAAAAATGAATTCAAATTAAGGCTTTAGAATTTAACCTTTTTTTCTCAAGAAAAAAAAGACTTATTTAACATGAATGTCCTTCGTTAGAAATAGTGATTCAAATAATATTTGCATTGTACTGTTTGATTCCGTATACTATTTAATAACAATTTAACTTTTATCCGCACATAATATAAATTCATTTTTACACTATTGAGTGAGCTGCAAGATAATTATAAATAAACTCTGTTAAAAAGTGATATTAGCAACCATAAAAGTAAAATAAATTACACGTTTTCACATATGAATTTATTGATAATAATAAAAAAAAATAATTTACTCTATATATAAGCCTCATTCTAACAGTTATACTCTATATTAAAACTTTAATATAAAAACTATATTTTCTGTAAAATAATTTTTTTATGCTTTATTATATTATATGTTCTCTATAATATCTAAATTATTTTTTAAAAAAAGTGATGTTGTTGTGCCCCATAAGGGTTGACTGAGTGGTTTCTCACCTGGAAGACCTAGGATCAATTTCTCTCACCAGCAACTTCTCTGTTAGAATTCGTCACATCAAATTTATCTAATATAATTTACATCTCAAATATAATTTGCGAGTATTATACAGAAACGAGTTTTTCTAGTATGCATTTAAAAGATAGCGACTGAAATTTTTCGAGAGGTTAAAAAATATATATTGGCGCCCACTTTTGATACACCTAATATCAACGAAACCGAAGAAAAAGGCAGAAATAGAAGGACCCACGGCGAAAGATTCTTTTAACGACAAATTGAGGTGCGGGAGCCGCGGCTTTACCGAAATATTTTGTTTTTGTTTTTGTTTGTCATTCATCTTTATAGGGAGGTTTGGTAAAATAAAGTGACACCTTGGGGTGTATTTGGTGCAAAGAAAGAAAAATATCATGACAAATATTTTTTTTGAAATATTAGTGATTTTTTTTGGTGCGTGTGTTTGGTATATAAGCGTAAGTGGGCTTAAAAAATATTTGTATCTAATTTAAAAAAATATTATAAGAATTGATAGGGGCGGATCAATGTTACGATATTGGGTTCATCTGAACCTAAAATTAAGCATAATTTATATGTAAAAATTCATTAAAATCGTGATAGATCAAAATATGAAATGATAATTTTTAAAAATATAATAAGTTCAATCTTTATATATTAATAATTAAACCCATATAATTTAAATTTTGAATTTGTTCTGAGAGTTGGAGTAGGGCACAGGGGTGTGGGGATCGTGAGGATGAGGGTTGGAGTGGGGGTGGAGTTTGTTGGAGAGTAGGATGGATTAGATAATCAATGTGGAAAATTTTCTCATTTTTAAAGAATATTTTAAGTTTTTTAAAACCTAATATTTTTTAAAAAATTTAATAAATCAAATATGAAAAAATAAAAAAACCTTCTCCACACCAAACATACCCCTAATGAATTACCTTTAACTTTACAAATGGACATAGAACATTTAAAGTACATAGACAGTGTCACATTGGAACTGAAAAGTTTGTACATAATGGAACACATAATTCAAAACCCAAAGGAAGGGTCTAGTTGTTTATTTGACATCTTTTTTTCTTTCTTTTTTAACTGAAAAGAAAACAACTCAATTTCTATCCATTGATATAATTAAAATAAAAGAGCTTCATAACTCTACTTGCCTTAATATTTACATGCATCACAAATCAATTAAATGTATTTCTATCAATGTTTGCTCAAGTCTGAAAAAGAAACCTCATTTCTTGAGCACATCTTTTAAAACTGGTAAATCTTCATTAAGCCGGTGATCTTCATTTGTCAGAAAGTCTTGCATATTATATAGGTTTTACTTCCCACAGATATGTTTAATCATGGCGTTATTGACTTCAAGTAAATATCTACAATCTTTAGTAATAGCTCATTAGAAAACGACACTGTATGTCCTCGTTTTTTATAAGATTAAAAACAAGTTGATAGTATGTTTCCACTTTCAGTCCTTCGTATCCCATTTCTTTTGCCTCTATACGTCCATAAGAGGGTGACGTTATATGTCCTCTTCTTCGATAAGCTCGACAACAAATAGGCAGTCTGTTCCCATTTTCAATCCTTTGTTTCCCATTTCTTTTGCCTCGGTATGTCCATAAGTGGGGGGACACTGCATGTCCTCTTCTTCGATAAGCTTGACAACAAGTAGACAGTGTGTTTCCACTTTCAATCGTCTCTCGTTTGATACTCCACAAATTATGACTAATATAAGTTGATGACATTAATTAATATATGCAGGTAATGTAGGTAAAAGCTTGATAATGAGGAGCTACTTGGGATTAGTAGCATTCAACAACATAACAAGGCTAACATTTGGGAAGAGGTTTATAAACTCACAAGGTAAGGTTGATGAACAAGGTCAAGAACTCAAAGAGATAGTCTCCAATGGGATGAAAATTGGAGGAAAACTAAACCTAGGAGACTTTGTTCCATGGCTAAGTTGTTTTTTCAAGGATGACAATGAAGCTCTCAAGGCTCAAGATAGTCACGTGGATAGGTTTACTAGGGTTATTATGGAAGAACACACACTTGCAAGGAAGAAAACTGGTGAAACCAAACAGCACTTTGTTGATGCTTTGCTTACTTTACAAAAAGAATATGAGCTTGGTGATGACACCGTTATTGGCCTCCTTTGGGTAAGTATATTTCTCCGCTCTGTCTCAATTTATGCGACATTTTTTTTTTAATTCGTCTTGAAAATAATATTTTTTTATATTTAGTACTCTCTCTATCCCAATTTATGTGGCAGAATTCGTATTTTGAAAGACAATTTTTTTTTTTAATTTTGATCGTTAATTCGGATATTAAATTAATTTTTTTGTCATAAAATTTACATATTTGAAGATTACGTAAAAAGACACTACTCCCTACGTAAATAGAATGACACTTTTACTATATCATCCTTTGAATATAATAAATTTAATATTTTAAAAAATGCATCTACGATTAATAATAAGAATAAATTAGGAACTAAGTGATACGTTATCTCTGAATTGAACAAAACAAATATAAAAGAATTTATTTTTTAATATGATAGATAAATAAAAATAAATAAAAAAGAATAAATTATAATAATCAATAATTTAAAATATTTAAATAACATATGAAAAAATCGCAATAATACGAAAAAGATATTCACTATAATGCATGAGAAGGTTTTTAAAAAGGAAAAAATCAATTTAAGATAGGCATTATATATTAAAAAAGAATAGAAAATAGGGAAGAAATAAAATAAGAATATATAGTAAGAGCAATTCAATTACAACTCATTCTTTTTCTCCAATTTTAGAAGAATATATAGTAAATTAATAAAAGTGAAATAATTGTAGGAGTTAGGTGTTACAAGTGGAAAACAACACAATCCTTTTTCGGTTTTTGTGATCATTATCTAACATGTCTTCCACCAAAAGAAAAGTGTTAACTAAATTATTAGTTAATATGTTATGAATCAATTATTGAAGGAAAAAAAATTTATTCATAAACTCAATTATTTTCCACTACTCGACTTTTTGAATGTGTTCTATAATTCTTCACTATTCTATTTCATATGGTGAGACATTTTAAGTAGCATAAAGTAAAGCGTAGGTTCTAAAATATGATATATAAGTTTCATAAATTTATGAGGTATATATTTTATTTATTTTTAATTTTATAATTTTATTATCGTGTAAATAAGTAAAAATAATATTTTTAATAATTCTATAAATAAATTTAAATATATCACCAATAATATAAAAATAATATTATAATTATTATTTGAGAAAGGAAACAACATAAAAAGTGATAATAGCTGAGATAATCTTTAAAATGAAATCGTCATCCACTTTATCATCGATCTGTACATCTAGTAGTTCTTCCCCCCCCCCCCTCCCCCAATATTTGCACTTATTATTGTTCATATATTTCAAAGAAGAAGGATAAATAGTGTAAGAACAATGCTAAAATACAGATAAAGTTATGTAGGGAATATAGTGTTATGGAATCTCTATCCTATCAGATTTAGACATACTCATCTAAAATATTATTTATGACAATATCATTTTCTATAAGAGTTGTTTTCTTTATTATATATTCTAGAAAAAATCACTATAATATGAACACATGATAGTATAAAGTATAAATATCATTACACCAATAATAAAAATATATTATTTATAGCAAAAATACTTTTAAAACGATAATAATTAAATTTATGCCTGAAGTGTACGTTCTTATGCCCCAAATTCTTGGGCTTACACTTTATGAATCTACACCTTTCAGTTGCGCTCCAGAATGTTTTTTATATGCCCCCCTCGGAACTCGTCCCAAAAACGCTTTTGAAAATACAGAGTTATACTAATGCAAAATTTATGTTAACTAAAATTGAGAAATCTATTCTATATAAATTTGACTATGAATCTTATTGAGGTATGAATTTTTAAATAAAATAGAAAAAAAATATTAAATTCTAAATACTTCTGATTTTTTATAACTGCGAATTATTTTTCAACAATTATTACAGGATATGGTAACAGCAGGAATGGATACAGTGGCTATAACAGTTGAATGGGCTATGGCAGAACTAGTCAAGAACCCAAGGGTTCAACAAAAGGCCCAAGAGGAACTAGATCGAGTTATTGGATCAGACCGCGTCATAACCGAATCAGATATGTCCAAGCTCTCGTACCTGCAAAGTTTAGTCAAGGAATCACTAAGGTTGCACCCTCCAACACCACTAATGCTCCCTCACATGGCTAGTGCAAGTGTCAAAATTGGTGGTTACAATATTCCTAAAGGTTCAATTGTACATGTAAATGTTTGGGCACTTGGACGTGATCCAAAAGTGTGGAAGGAACCTTTACAATTCAGGCCTGAAAGGTTCATTGAAGAAGATGTTGACATGAAAGGTCATGATTTTAGATTGTTACCTTTTGGTGCTGGTAGACGTATTTGTCCTGGTACAAATCTTGCTATCAATATGGTCACTTCTATGTTAGCTCACTTGTTACACCATTTTAAATGGTCTCCACCTCTTGGAGTTAAGCATGAGGACATTGACATGTTGGAAAGTCCCGGAACTGTCACTTATATGCGAACGCCTCTACGAGTTGTTTCTACTCCTAGATTGCCTACACATCTATATGAACGCGTTCCTATTTTTATGTAACACCACTCATCCTCTTTTTTAAACTTTTGTGATGTTGTTTGGCATACACTTGGACTTACCTAATAATTGTTATTTGATATATGATGAAATTGTAATCTATATATTTATGGGGAATAAATAAAATCATCCTCGTTTCAAAAGAAAAAATGTTAATTATAATTGCAATGTTGTTGTATTCTTAAACATCTTTCATCACGATCTTGAATTTTAAATCGTGACACTTGAATTCTTGACCTTCTTCACTATTTCTTAACGATTTCCTCTTCAATTGAAATATTTTTTTATATGTATTTCAAGATTATTATTTTTTTATAAATTCGTTTTAAAGTTATTTACTCACTCATAGATCATGACTTATAGTCAAATCTTAGTTTCGTAGCAAATTTTTCTCCTTGCGTTGTACGTGACGATTAATTATATAACCACATGTAGTTATGAATCGTAGAAGTATTTAAGCACAAATTATAAATTAATTTTCTTAAGAAAAGTATTAATTGGTTCACCATATAATAAAAGCTGTCGTAGGTGTCATTTGCATGAAAAAAAATGAATAAAATTAGTCCTATTTGCTTTGGAACTATTTATTAGTTCTCATGGTGGATACCACTTCGATCATTAGAAAATTTTATCAAAATATATTTATAAATATTATAAGAATATCAAGAGAATCATTTTTCTAATAATAAAGGTTGTTGATTCAAATCTCAACCTAAATACGTGATTTTGCAATCTTCTAGCCTATTTTATTAATAAAACAATAGTTGTACGATATTAAATCCTAACCTCTTTTAGCTAATATTATTCATATTAAGAAGGGTTAAATTGAACAAATCATGATCCAACTCGAGTTTAAATTCATTTTAGCTCGAATAAATTTGATCGGTGATTCATCCTATTTTAACCCTCTCAATTTCGATCTCCCATTTATGAAAATTTGACAACATATACCTTTTAAGAAAGTGTTAGGATAAAACGCTTACCATCATGCCAAAAGCTATAGCTGATATCAAAGGCAAAACTTTATTTCTTAACTAAGTCCACCAAGCAAGGACCATGTTCGATCATGCCTCCGACCTGGGCTCCCTAGCTCCTCGTGGGCTTTTCCATAGGCATGATGTTGGCCTTAGCCAACAATCCCCTCCCAACACCTGCCTCAGCAGTATGTTACTCTTGAGAATTAAACCCATGACCTTGGCTCTGATACCAGTTGTTAAAATCAAGTGCTTACCATCACGCCAAAAGTTATAGCTGATAGCAAAGACGCAACTTTATTTCTTAACTAAGTCCACCAAGCAAGTGCCATGCTCGATTATGATTCTCACCAAAGTTTCCTAGCTCCTCGTGGGTCTTGCCATACACAGGATATTGGCCTCAGCCAACAGAAAGTAACTATACTTTCTAATCATAGAAAATATTGAAAAATGTCTCTTTGTAACATTCTTCTTGAGAAACATAGATATTAAATAAAAATATAAAATGTCCTAAGCACCAAATGTCAAGACATTTAGGAAATTCCTTAAAATTGGTATTCGGCATAAAATCTTTAAAATACAATAAATTTTTAAAATTTCCTTTTCTAAATATAATCAGTAACAAATAAGATAATATATGAAAGTAGTAATAGAAACTTCTGAAATAGGCCCAAATTGGATCTAGAAAAAAGAATTAATTTAATAACACCTAAAAGATTCAAATAAAGAATACATTTATATATATTTATATGCATTGATATATATATATATATATATATATATATATATATTTATTGATTCGTATTCACCTAATAAATTAGTTAGCATATATCTTGTATTGATATACATTGACCTGTATTCACCTAATAAATTGATATATATTTATCTGAATTGTATCATTATGATCTTACATTGATATACATTAATTTGTATTCACTTAACAAATTTGTATATGTTTATTTGTATTTGTATACATTAGTGTCTATATTCACCTAATAAATTTTTATATATATATATATATATATATATATATATATATATATATATATATATATATATATATGGATTGGAAAAAAAATTAATGTTGTTGCAAAAATAAAGTACTTACTCAAAATAAAAAGGGATAAAATGAAATAATTGGATCCCTAAGTTCAGGAATATCCAATAGCAATAAGTGAAATAAATATACAAAATAATTGAATCTCTAATTTTAGAGATATTCAACGTGAAATAAGGAGAATAAAAAGATTGAATCTGTTATAAATATATTATATTATGGATATTAATTGGATAAGCTCGCAACTAGATAAAATTGGGATTGGATGAGCTTGTAATCAGATAAGCTCTTAATGTGTATTTGCATTATAGTGAATGTCTAAGTTAGGGTTCTTCTTCCCCTATAAATAGAGGGGTTCTTTCCATTGTAAATCATCCCTCAAGAGAAATAAGAAGTCTTCTGTCTTCTCTTTTTCTCTACAATATTCTTGTTCTTTCTTTATATTATAAAATGTTAATTATCAGATCGAGACTCTGCCATCTTGAGCAAATACTTTGAAAGCATTGAAGGTATGGATTTACGCTTGTTGTATTTCATAAATCTCGTAATGATTAAATTAACTCGCCTATAATCACCAGAAGTGGTTATATTTCACGCTTCATAACTCTTAAAACAACAATTGCTTTGAAGCCTATTATACTTTAAAAGATACGTTAGAGAAAAATTCTCTATATTATATGTATGTCTTAATTTACTCCCGCAGAGGTAAATCTGAAATTTATTATCAAAGTGGTAAATAAAAAAATTTACCCCGTAGTGGTAAATATGAAAATCTATCACTGTAGTGGTAAATCTGAAATCTACCCTTATAGTGGTAAATTTGAAATCTACTCCCGTAGTGATAAATCTGAAATTTACTTCTGAAATAGTAAACTTGAATTTGTAGCCTCGATATATCGGGCAAAAGCTATCTGTCCTGGTGCTTGATAATGAAATTCATCTTGATGCGATGTGTCTGGCATATACCATCAAAGATAAAAATCAGGTATTAATTCAAGACTATGCTAAGACAATGATATTTCTACACCCCTTGGTGACGGCTTGAAATTGGAATATCTTGTTGTTAAAGATCTTTTTATGTTGTGGAACAATTTGAAAGATAAATATGATCACCTGAAGATGGTCGTTCTTCCACAAGCACTTATAGTTGGATCTATTTTTAGGCTACAAGATTTTAAATCTATATCTTAGTATAATTGTATGATTAATCTTATTCTCCATTAAAATTATGTGGTAAAAATATCATTGATCTATTGATATACTAGAGAAAAGCTTTACCATCTTCCATATCTCAAATGTACTCCTGAAGCAGTAATATTGAGAGATAGTACTTAAAAAATATTCTAAACTAATTTTACATCTTTATGTAACTGAGCAAAAGAATAGATTATTAATGAAAAATCACGAAAGCTGACCTACTAGTTCTAGTTCATTTCTCGAAGTGAATGAAACGAACTTCCACCAAGTTAAGCGTAAAAAAGGTCGTGGCCCTGATCATATTCATGACCCAAGTCGGGGCTATGGACGTGATGAGGAAAGAACTCTAATCATGATGATCGCCTTGCACCAAATAATATTTTTCACCATCAAAAGTGAAAAAAGAAGGATGAAAGGCATGAAATTAAACAATGCAAACGATAAACCCAAAAGATAAATTTCATCGATGTGGAGAAAAAGATCTGACCCTAGTCGTGGTCGTGGAAATGGTTGAAAAAAAATTCTATATTGTTAAACATGTCTCCATTTGCTCCTAAAGTAGCAATAACTTAAAAGAACTACTAAGCTATCATGATTTGATATACTTAAGACACGTCGAGATGATTGTATTCCATTCCTGAAGATTGAGAACTTTTGATAAATGTTACAATTACAGATTCATTTCCTGAAGTGAATGTGACAATATTTAGTAAAATTTATAAACAGGTCACTTTTGGTTGTGAAGATATCACGACTTTCCTCTAGAAAAGGTAGAATAATTGGAAAGAAGTATTTTGAATATTCAATATTTTATTCTTGAAGTGGTAAATTTGCAATTTACTCCCGAAGTAGTAAAGCTTTTGATCTACCGAAAACTCTGCTTTTGCCGACATGATAGCAAGCATGATCTGGTAGCACAGTGTCAATTGAATGATCAAGCACTCCCAACATAATACATACTCAATTTACTCCTGAAGTAGTAAGACTGTACAATAGTAAATCTTGCAATTTACTCCTGAAGTAGTAAGACTGTACAATAGTAAATCTTGCAATTTACTGCTGAAGTAATAAAACTTGTAATCTACTCGTGAAGTAGTAAAAGTTTGAAATAATGAAGTTTAGAACTCAAGATTTACTATTTCTTTCGTGACACCACCAATGTCTAATTTTTTAATGATATCAGAAGTATCTAGGCAATATTTGGTAATATAAAATTAGTGATCAAGGTCTCTAGAAGAGTCTAATTATTTGTCTACAAGAGTCATGACACTAGTAGTGTCCAAACAATATCTTATCGTGAAAAATAAACTGAAGTCTCTCGAAAAATTTATATATGATAACACAATTCATGCCAGATCGTAATATTATTTGAAGTTGTTATGACCAAAATACAAAGTGTAGTAAACCTGAAGTTTACCAATAATAAAAATGGTTATTATATTGAGACTACAAATGATTGAAAGATTAAATATCTTTAAATTACTATAGGTAAGAAATATGTATATGAAAAGTTACCCGATTTGTACTAAAATATACATATGATGAAATTACATGCTACAGAAAATCAAAAGTTTGTTGATGTGAAATTTATGACATAGTAAACCTGAAGTTTACTAAAATAAATAACACATATCATGATAAGCTTAAAGTTTACTAGTATAAATAATTTTATCAGTTGACATGACCATTTTGGTCATCATTGTATGATGTGTTAATTGCGTATTCAAAATATATTGAAGAACTAGAAGATTATTCAAGAAATCTTTCGTGTTGTTTGTTCTCATACTAAATTGATTGTAACAGCTAATGTTGCGACTAAATCTCCTAAATTCTGAAAAATTTAAGAGAAAATTACATAAATGACAATATTTAGGCCGAAAATAGGTTGAAGTAGCAATATTTTAGTTATTTACATAAAATATCAATATTTTCTGTGCGATGTATAGTATTTAACCTAGGTAAAACGCATCAAATACATATACAAATATCTAGTTAGGTGAGTGATTTTGGGATTATATTTCTTCTAAATAATTAGTTACCATTGTTCACGCAATTCATAATTAATACATTCCTTAATTAATTAGAATTTAAAAATGGATGGAGTTCTAATTCTACATTAACACCTTGTATAGCAAATCTGAAAAAGTGATTTATTATCATAATCATATACTTTTTATTCTTTGAATTATCAAAAAGAAAATGAATAGTTTGTATTATAAATATAACCAAATACATGTATTTTAACAAATAAAATCTAAAAAGGCATAAAGAATTGTGTATTTAATTGTATCAAAGAGTACTAATATGTATCTCTTTTAAAAGAAACTGTGTCCATTAATAAATATATAATAATACAACTTATATGTCTATATATATATATATATATATATATATATATATATATGTATGTATATGTATATGTATTTGTATGACATAATAGTATGATTATTTTGTAATCTATGTGTTTGTATTGTTTCATAAATACAACTAAATACAAATAGAAACCCTAAAAATCAAATACATACGGAGAAATATAATGCCGAAATACATTGTATACATAACCTATAAAATACACTAATAGAATTTTTAAAAAATAAGAAAATCACTTACCACAATTAACGAAATTCTATAATCTATTTGAGACTCAAAAAATCATAAAAAATTGATTAGTAAAAATTCGATGAATTACTCTGTTGAAGATTTTTTTCTAAAATACAAAAATTACATATCTTAAATTGAAAATTGAATAAAAATCATAAATGAAACTTACCTAATTTAAATGGATTCTGTACACTTGGAACCCGCAAGATCGTGAAATGTGGATTGGTTTAATGATAAAAAAATCTTGGTTGATGATGAACATTGAGTGAGATAAGATGGAAGAGGGGTTGGGCGGTTGTTGGAGAGATTTAACGCGATGAAGGAGAGAGGTAAAAAATAATCAAATACAAAGTAAAAAAGTAAATAGATGACACATTAAATGAAATAAAGCCATATTATATAATTTTTTAAAACTGTGTCCATTATATGTAAATACTTTCATAATTGTGCTACGTTATGTAATTTTTCCAAATATAAAAAGTGAATATGGGCTCATTCACCTACCATGTGATATCTTAAATAAATACATCTATAAGATGATCATGTATGTATTTATTGTCAACCTGCAGTTTGACATTTACAAAGTTGTTTGCTCAATACTAATTAAGTTGAAAGCATAATTTTTAGATTATGTAATCAAAATAATTCATATTGATAATGCTGGTTTATATCCAAGTCGGTTTGATGTTGAATGTCTCCGATAAATAGTTGCATCATTGCTTATGAGAATAAAGATTAGTGGGTTGGTTTATGATATGATATATTACATATAATAACACTTGTATGTTGACCAACAAATTATAATTTATCCCTCCTCCGCTCAATTGGTTCAGGGTCAAAAACTAAATATTTTCATTTAATAACTTTTAATGTGCAATATATAATTAATGAATTATCACAATGCATACAGATAAATTTTCAAATAAGATTGGGAATGCATGTTAGTTTTTCTAACATGAGGGGGATAGAATGAGCAGTTAAAAAGTATATTGTGAATTATTATTAGTATGATCATAATAAGGAGGTGATGTGAGCCTACGACATAACACTTCATGAAACCTCATGAGAGGGTTAGGTACCTAAGAAAAGCATTGCAAGTGATGAGATCTCAATGAGTTATGTCCAATTACAAACCGATATAAATGATATACCAGCGATGATATATTTGATACAATATAGTATGCAATACTATTAAAGATTGTGAGGATCTAAATTCTACATCTATTAAAGGTTGCTGATGTAGAAACAATTATCAAGTGAAACAGTGCATCTTGATAACCGTAAAACTTATTGGACATGTAATCCAGACACTGGAAGATGTCATGCATTTAAATACTAGTGAATGTGATCACTTGACAAAATTTATATGACAATCCTGAAGAATTCAAAATGCCTGAAGCATTTACAAGTTTTTGTAAATTTGTTCATAATCCCTATATGAAGAAAATCAAATAAGAAAACAACATCAAAGTTTGTTGTACTTGCTGTTTATATTGATAATATAAACCTTATAGGAACTCTAGCAGAGCTTCAAAAGGCAATTGATTATCTATAGAATGAATTTGAGATGAAAGATCTGGGAAAGGAAAAATATTGTCTTGGTCAGCAAAATTGAACATTTAGCAGACATATCTTTATACATCAATCTTCCCATACTAAGAAAGTTTTGAAATGATTTACATCCGCTAAGTATTCCAATGGTTGTTCGATCACTTGAAGTGAGTAAAGATCCGTTTCCACCTCAAGAAGAGAACGAGGAGTTTTTTAATCCTGAAGTACCATATCTTAGTGCAATTGTTGCACTTATGTACCTCGGTAATGCTACAAGACTTGATATAGCATTTTCTGTTAATTTGCTAGCGAGATATAATTATTTCCCTACACAGAGATATTGAAACGAAATTAAACATATATAGCGATACCTAAAGGGGACCATTGATATGAGTTTGTTTTATACTAACAAAAGTAGTGCAGATCTTGTTGGTCAATTAGATGCAGGTTATTTATCTAATCCACATAAAGCTAGATTTCAAACGGGATATCTATTTATATACGAAGATAATGCAATATGCATAGCACAATTAAAGAGAGAATTTATAAAAGGAGATAGAACGAAACACATTTCACCAAATCTTTTCTTCAGACATGATTTTCAAAATAGTATTGATATCAACATGCAACACATTCGTTCAAGTGATAATATGACTGATTTATTCATCAAGTCTCTGTTAACTGCAACTTTCGAGAAGATGGTGTACAATTTGGGATGCGAAGATTCAATTTTTGAATTGATATTCTCATCAGAGGGAGTTAATACGCATTGTACTCTTTTTTTCTTGCAAGATTTTTGTCACACCCCGCCTTTGGGGGTATGACTGGCATCTGGTGCCCTACTAGGACATGAACTGCTAGACTGCTGAGCCTGGGCACATCTGGTGCCTGACTGGCTCTAACCCACATTTCTGGAAACAAAGGGCTATATAACGGCTGTAAACACAGCCCCCGGCCCATTGGCCTATAGCCTCCTGTACCTGTCATGACAGCTAACCAGAACATATTCAATATAGGGAAACCTATGCGGCCCGACAAGGCCACCATGCTGTCTAGTTATCTATAACTTGACAATGAAATACTGGAAAGCTACGTGACCGGCAAGGTCACCACTACTATCAAACTATGGCCCCACACGACCAACATAAAAGAGATAAAAGTACTAACAGTTATACGACTGCACGGCCTCACACGACCGGCTCAACTGACAACAGGGAAATATATACAGACTGCAAGCCTCTAGGAATAGCAATAGAAATGATCGGGATAGGGCCCCGACCTACCCGTACTGTACAACAAAAGAAAACGAAATACACCTCTGGGATTCAGTCTCCGGATGACAGGAGATGAATACTCGATCGCTGACAGGAATCACGAGGTATCGCCTACTCGTCTATGAGTACCTGCAGGCAAGTAATGCAGCGCCCCACCGGGCGTCAGTACCACTGGTATTGAGTAAGTAAAGCAATAACTGAAGGAAATATCTGAAAACAACAATACAACTGATGAAACTGAAGTAGGAGGGAATAGATTAACTGTCTGATAATGTAAATCATACCTTCTCTTAATTGTACTGGAAGGAATAGGAGTCATACCTGGAGACGTATCGTTCTACTGCCGAACTACTCGTGTCTAATGTAACATGGCATAACATAACATAACATAATATAGCACACACAAACCTTACACGGCCCCCATAAGCCGGGAGGTACAACCAGCACAGAATCTATACCCCTACCCCGGTCATCCCATCTCCTATAATCGCTGTAAGCATCCTGCCGGTCCCCTGGGTATGCACTTGGGCTCGCTGAGCCCCTGACTATAACTGCATCTAAGTCTGGAGGACTCCTGAATCAACACCCGGGCGTATCCGCTCGACAGGGGTATGTAAGGGCCGACCAAGACACAATATGGGGAAAACTGGCATCCCATCTTCGTCCCCTGTGGGACGGCATGCCACTCCGTAGAGCGACGTGTCCTTGTCCTCTGGCGGACGAGTTGATACAGCTGTTAACCCTGGGGCGGTCAGGGATGCTAGGTAATCCAACCCCAAGACAATACAGTGGTCTCAACTAGTAATACTATCTGCATATATCTCATGCTGAAGCTAATAATTATAATGTATCTGTGTCTACTGTATGCTGAACTAGTGATAGCGATATGTATGTACCTAATTCATGTTGAGACTGATAATAGTGTATATGTACAAATATAATCTTCTGCCATATTGTACTGTATACTGAGTTTCTGTAGTAACATGATTTACTATTTCTGACATGCTTCCTAAGCTTTATTTTTAACCTATCATTCTATTTCTGAGATGCCTTACAGATATTACATTGTTTTACTGGGTTTCAACTGAATACGATAATATCCTGACATTTTGTACTATATCATATACTGAGCATGCTGTGCAGTTCCTAACACTTGTATTAGAATCTATATCGTGCTAACAAGTTTCGTGCTAATTATAACCTGATGCTTCTAATATCGTACCAACATTCGTAATAAACACAACACATGACTTCTGAATATTCTACTGGCCTTTAAATTGCTTTACTATACCGAGATTTACTAACTTGCCGAGGAAACTAGCTTTACATACCTTATCCCCGAACTATCCGTCTGTCGGACGAGGCTCGGCCAATACTTCAACCATTTTCTCCCAACTGCATTCATAAATATGTCAATTAATACCAAATATAGCTTTGTTTTAATGAACAACATCACTTCGATGTAATTTATAGCCTAAACTTAGGCTTATCGAAAGACGGTCGAAAACTCGCTATTTTTCAGAGGTCCAGAAGGGAGAAATATTCACTTCACAGCTAGGAACACATAGACACTAGTTTAGAGCAATTCCACTTGCCTTAGCTCGGTAGCTCGATGATTCATCGGCCGTATTTCACGAAACTAAATCCGTAGGAATGCTCTCTACTGCTAAAACCTCAGTATCTGAGGTTAATTTGAGTTTGGACAACGTTTAGCAGCGTAATCGGATGAAAATTATATTACCCTCTTCGTTCCTTTTCTCCCTTTGATTTTTCCACTCTGTTTCACTGGAAATTATAAGTTTAAAATGATTTAAAACCGAAGTGGGGCTTTATATACTTGGGCCTGGATAAGGCCAACGTGTCACGGAGCCAACGTGGAGGCCTCACCTCCGTGACACGCTGCCATCGCGGAGGGGCTCTGCCTCGGCTCCTTCCGCGATGGTTCGACAGGTTTCTCGTCCGATCTTTTTTCCGGGCCTTTCTTTAGCACGTATGGCCTTCAAATATGCTTAACCAACGTGGGAATAGGTCATTTAGGTGTCGGAAATCCTACGGGGTATAACAATTTTGTCCCACTGGGTTTTCCTTGTAAGATTTTTAATGAGTAGTCAAAATATGTGTTATTAGATATGTGTACTCTTTTTCCTTCACTAAAATTTTTCCCACTGGATTTTTTCTAGTAAGATTTTAACGAAGCATGTTGTCTATTAATGAGCATCCAAGAGAAGGTATTATAGATATATTACATTATGAATATTCATTGGATAAGCTTGCAACTGAATAAACTTAGAATTGAATGAGCTTGCAATTAGATAAGCTCTTAATGTGTATTTGTATATAGTCAATATCTAATTTAGGGTTAGTCTTTCCCTATAAAGAGAGGAGTTATTTTCATTGTAAATCATCCTTCAAGAGAAATAATAAGTCTTCTTTCTTCTCTTTCTTTACAATATTCTTGTTCTTTCTTTATTATTTTATAACAGCATCCTAATTTTAGAGATATTTGGCTAAGTATTGTCAATTATGTTAGGACTAAAATTTGTTGAACACTTCTTCAATTAAGAAAATGTTAATTTTGCATAAAATTTGTACCTACATATCATTTAGTTCAACCAATTTTAACCCTCTTGATTTAAATATGAACAAATACCATTTGTTTCATCGAAGTTTTGTATAGTTTTCTTTTGTCAAATGCTAAAACAGAAAACCCATGCTAATTAAAATTATATTTGGGGCTACTAAATTTTTCATTTTTAAAATTTGAACCACTTAATTATATGCCATCTCACTGTATTCTTGAAAGCATTAAGCCAATATTCTTTTCTCACACCATAAACATTACATATATATTTAAGCACATATTATAATTACAATTATATGATAATTCTTCATAGATATCTCCACAATAAATGCATTACATTACTATTACATTGTGTTATTTGCGAGGACGAAAAATAGTTAAATATTTGAACAACTAAGTAATAAATAACATCAACTCTAACTTATATTTTGTAAACAAATATAAATCGTAATTCATACTCATATAAAATTAAATTCTTTCATTCGACCCGATCAGTCCTGTCTTGGCCCCTATCACATTCACTTATTATTTAAAATGGCATTGATTCATATATATCTAAACACGCACTGTTCTACATTGCACCGCCTCATTATCATTCCTAGGTATATGCCATATTGAAGAACAGATGAAATTCAATGTAGTTCAATTAGGAAACTAACCTAATTGTTGAAATTTCTTTTCTTGATAATAGTACATATCATTGAATGTTAAGTCCCTCAATAATGGTTACATATAAGATAAGCTAGCTAATTGATAAAGACGTAAGCGACTTATAACTTATTCATTGGCCAGACTTTTGACAATTCAACTTGTAATTTAAGTTGGACTTTTCCAAAATTTCGCATGTAATAAAGACTTTGAAATTCTGATTTCAATTATATATGAATAAATAAAAATGTGTTGACGATATTTTTTTTTATATATATATAGTGATTAGTTATTATCTATCCAGAAATATGATAGCATAATTTGAATGTCTTCATTCTTGATCAGAGATTTTAGCCGCCGCCGATCAACATGTGTAGCTAAAGAAACCACAACTACATTGCTTTTTTCCCTCTCTTCTCAGTATCTAGTTTTAACATTTCATCGAAACATTCTATATAAAATTGTTTGAAGAATTTAATGAGCATACACACATGCATATTTTCTATGTCAATATTTTGTTATAATAATAACAAAATTATCTGGACATATGATATCGTAATAAATATTTACGGTGCTTGCATTCTCCCTGCTACTCAACATTCACAGCTTGTTTGAAAAGCTACTTGGTAATTGGATTAGAGTGTATTTATTATATAGTTTAATCTGTTCATTTGGCGAGGTAATTACTTGGTTAACAAGGAATTTGATGTAATTGAGAGTTAAGGGGTAATTACACTCTCTAATTCTCAAAAAAAAAAAAGAGAGGAGGGATAAGAATTGCAGCAAATTACATTACAACACGCAAATTATCTTCCAAGGTCCAATTATAATCATAAACATCAATTATTAAAGATAATGTTTCAATAATAGTAGTTGGCAGAAAAATATGAATGGTATTTATTAAAGATAGCAACTAAACTATAAAGACCAAAACCGAATATAGCAAGACATGACCAACTAATACTAGTACTAGTACTAGTAAAACAAGCTTCGTCGGGTCACTCTCAATCCATTCGATCTCTCAACCACTGTACCAAACTAAAAGTAAAATCTTAATTATGTTGTTCGGACTCTCTAAAATTGTTATCATATCCGTATTGAATTCTCTAAAATGACACTGTTTTTAGAGGATACGAGACGCACACACCCGTCAATTTTTTTAGAGAATCCAAGCAACATAACACACCAAAGAAGAAAAACAAAAATAAAAAAAGGAGGGGGGGGGGGGGGGGATGTGATGGAAAATCAAAATTATTGTAACATCCATGCCGGAACCTCTAAAATTATATTATTTTTGGAGTATTTGACACACACATATCCGGCAATATTTTTAAAGAGTTCGAAAAACACCAGTGGCACCACAAAAGAAAGAAAAAAAAAGGAAAGAAAGGGATGTGATAGAAAATCAAAACCATGAAAATTTTCTTGATTTCAAGTAGTCTTTGAATTGATCTTGACCCTTTCCTCCTTGAAAAAATCAAGCAAGACAGTGCTTTTGCATTTGGGACATTTTGGATTCTCTTCTGATACGATGACATACATTAAGCATCCAGGGCAACCCACAAGCATCATGAACATGGTAGTACTAGTCTTCTCCTCCGGGAACTCCTCATCGTCGTCGGGGCTCGGTTCCCGAGACACACAGGAACTCGCAGGTGATGATCTTTGATCCATTGCAGGTTGATGATCTTCTCTTTGAGAAATAACCCTAGATGGTGGTGGTGGTATGTTTAGTGTCAAGTCAAGATTTGGATGCTTCTCTTTGTATTTCATAGCATGCTTTGTATCTTCCACTATCTCCCTACATTTATAGTAAAACATAATTACTCACTGATATACAATTTAGCGAACAAAGTTAGTAACTATCAATACAACTTTTAAACAAAGGATATACACACCACACACAAAAACTAGTCGCGGATGTTGCTTTTAATTCATCTAAATTCATTATTTTTCCTAAAAAAATCTTAATCATAGATAAATATGTGAATATTTCAACAAATATTAAATTCAGAACTCATAATTTCTAGAGTGAAGGGTAAAAAATACATCGGTTTTATGAGTTTCATACCTGAACTATCAAGGGATGTAAGTTTCCTATCTGAATTATCACCAACTATTTCTCAAAAACACACCCCAATTATCAATTGTTTCTTTTTCCTATCTAAACAATGTGATATTTCAGGTAGAAAAAGGGAACAACTAATAATTGAAGTGTGTTTTGATAAATATATAGTTGGTGATAGTCCAGATAGGAACCTCGCAAATCTATATAGTTCTGATATGAAATTCGAAAAATCAAATTACCTTAATTGTGATTTTTTACCATTAATTACTTTGATTTCTAAAAACTATTATAAACATATTAAACTTAATTCTTGAATTCGACTTCATACTTATCTCCTCCAAAGATACAATAGTAATATATAAAACTTGAATTTCAATAAGAAAGAATGATAAAATTACCTTGATTGGTAACAACTTTATTGAAGACAAAATATTTCCAAAGAGAGAATATATATGAGAAAGGAAACTAAAAGTGAGACGAAATAGCCAAATATTGGCCAATATTTATATTGCAAGTTGTGTATGTGTGTGAGAGAGAGAGAACACAATGAGTCATAATTTTTGCTCAGAATTTATTATGGTACAACTGGAGAGGAGAATATAGAAAAAGTTCTTTTTTTAACTTGAACTTGAAAACTTTAAAAGAATCATTTAATTTATTTTATACCTTTAATCAAGAAGATTTGCTAAGAGATTAATACTTTAATTTCATGGAAGAAAAGGTTTTGAAATAATAGGTTTCGTTATTCCATAGTATATTCAACAAGTCGATAGATACTTTTGAGGTATCTCTACTGTTAGATAAGGCCAATATTTTGCTTGACAAGATCTACGAGGGGGTTGGGGGATCCGAATTAAGGTCATGATCGAACATGACGCTTGCTTGGTGAGCTTAGTAAAGAAATAAAATTGTGCCCTTGCTATTAGTTATAACTTTTGGCATGATGGTGAGCATTTGATCCTAACAAGTGGTATCAAGAGTCAAGATCATGGTTCGATTCCCAAGAGCAATATGCTGCATCATGCAGGTGTTGAAAGGGAGATTATTGGATAAGGCTAACATTCTGCCTATGGCAAAGTCCACGAGGGGGTTGGGGGGTCTGATCGGAGTCATGATCGAACATGACACTTGCTTGGTGAGCTTAGTTAAGAAATAACATTGTGCACTTGCTATTAGCTGTAGCTTCTGGCGTGATGGTAAGTGCTTGATCCTAACAACTATGTTCATCTGTATTTTTAAAGAAGAATTAACATTAATACAAATTTTTAACCATGAAATTGTCGATTTTTTTTTTGAAATATATTATCGAGTTCCTTAGGTTAAAAATCAATACAAATTCTTTAAAAAGAAACAACAAATTTTGTTGATTCTTTCAGAAATATATAAAAAAGAATGTATAATTTCAATTGCAATTATGTATTTCAAAAATCGATAGTCTCTCAATTTTCGTAAACAAATTAATTAAAATTGAGGGGAAAAGAAAGTCCGTTGATTTTGTTAAAATTCATCGATTTGCTTTAAAGAAAAAAATAATCAAAAAATCAATGGAGGGTCCTTCGATTTTAAATTATTTTTAAGTAGTGAATTAAAGAAAAACGAAAATAAATATAAAAATAAAAATGTGGGCTCAGATTAGTTGCTAACATATGAATGAGGCAATGAAACCACGTGGGGAAATTTTTTACTCCCTTCCTCTATTTTATTTTAATTGTTAGGATAAAATTTGCACAAAAAATTAATAGATATGATAATTTAACTAATATATAATGCTATTAATTTTTTAAAAATATATAATAATAATTATTTTTCACATTTTAGAATGACTTTAAGTACTAAGGATAGAATTGAAAAAACCATGATCAATTATCTCTTAAATTTTAAAATTAATAAATATTTTAAAAACAATTAATTTTAGTATACCTAACAATTAAAATAGAACAGAGGGAGTAACATAAAATATATCATTTTTCAATTATGGTAACGGTCCCCACATTAAAAGGTAAAAAAACTTATTTTACTTTCTGTCCAAAATTTTCTTTTCAAATTTAAAAATATGCACATATTTTAAAATAATATATATACATAAGTACATCTTTAGAAAAGAAAAGTAGAGACCTCAAAAAGTTCTTTTATTTTTTATTTTTATAAAATTCTTTGTTCATGATAAGCAAAATTTACAGATGTGAGTTTGGTATCCCAAATTTTACACAAGAGCAATGTGAAGCAAAAATTGTAGAGGGGGCTCTACACATGGTATCATCAAAAATTCTAGCTTAAGATAGTTCTTCCTATGTTAACTAGGCTTCTTGAATTGGAGCTCAAGATACACTATAAATAATGTTTGAGGGACTAGTTGGTTTGTGCCTGAAGGTTAGTAAGTTCCACTTGTCCTTGACAGCTAAACCCCTGACCTATCTAGGTAATTCAGCAAAAGAGTTGAAGAGCTTTAGGGTCTCTAAATCATGGCTATAGGTTGCTAGCATATCCACAGCTTTGTTGGCTTCCCGAAAGCAGTGGCTGATTTGTTACCCATGGTTCTCAACTAGTTTATGGATGTCTTGAATCAGAACAACTAGTCTCCATGGAGGTTTCCATTCCCTCTTGATGCATTTACTGAGTAACAAAGAATCTGTTTCACCACATACTTTTTTGAAACCTTTGCTAGCACACCATTGAAGACCGTATAGCATGGCTTGGGCATCAGCCATATTACTGGTTCCTTGGCGCAGATTGATAGCATAGGCAAAAATAGTGGTTCCTTGGATATCTCTGATTATTCCTCCTCCCCCGCACCTTTCTTGAATGCAGCTTCCATCACTGTTGAGTTTGACAAAATCTGATGGAGGCTTGAGCCACCTAACTATGATGGTGGTTCTTTGATGCATTTCTGCTTCAAAAACTTGGCATAGACCGTTTCAATTACCCCCTGCTATTGCTTTCTTAAACAGCTTCATTGTAAACCGCAAAATAGTAAACTCAATGTTACTCTCTGTTCTAAACAGAGAAGGTTTTATAGTCTTAAATTTGTTACTACACCTTGCTCTCCATAATTCCGAACAAATTATGGAGGGAAAGCTTTGGTAATAAAAGCCGCAATGGGGTTTTTAGTCCTCAAGTTCCACCAGTTGAGCAGAATAATCTTAAGAGAATTGTACCTGTACTCAATTCCAAGAGGTCCTACAAAAACACTTCAAATTTTTTGTGGCATGAGTTCCTTGACAAAACAAATGGTCAACATTTTAAATGGTGATGTTTAAAGAGTTAGTATTACACTAGCACTAACTGCAGTGACATCCTGGGTTGATACTTATCCCAAACTTTCTGGTTACCCTTTCATCTGTATATAGTCTATCAACGATTTCCCTCCAAGTAAGGAAGGACATTTTGAAGGGGATGTATTTGTTCCATATATTTTTGAAAATACTATGATACTCTTTCCTTTGTCTTATGGACCCATAGACAGAACCAATAATGAAAAGGCTTGTATTAGAATCTATCCATATAGATAGGTCTTCTTTGTTACTGTCAAGTCTCAACTCCAGGTTGTTGATTTTGTTCTTCTGCTCTTCAGATATTTGGTAGTGAAGATCATTCTAGTGCCACACTCCATTCTTGAGAACTGAGTTGAGCTTGATTTGGTTGTGTTCTATTCCCTCTAGAATTAGGGGATATAAGGGTCCAGTGATTTTCCAATTATCAAACCAGAAGGACACCTCTCCTTTCCCAACTCTCCAAGCAATGGATTTCTTAGTGTTGAGTTTGATTCCGTAGATAGCTTTCCAGTATTGGGAGTTCCCCTTATTCCATTTAGCAGTGATAAGGTGTTGGTTATTCCAGTTTGGCCTTTATGAAGTCGCTCTACAGAGATTTTAAGGTTCTTAGTCTCCACCATTGTTTGACCTTAAAACCAACAAAAATGTCTTTAGGAATCCCCCCCTTTCCTCATAAGGAACGCTAAGGTCATCTAGGAAATTCAATGATCTTTGATCCCAGCTTCTTGCCCCAACCAAAAGAATCTGGTTAAGCATTTCACTATAAGTTCAATGGTACTTTTTTGAGGGTCTACTAGACTAAGCATATGAATAGGTAAGCTTAAAAGAACATGCGTTATGAGAGTAGCTCTGCCCAAGGGGATAGTAGTTTAGTATGCCATCCTCTAATTCTTCTTCTGACCTGATTGACAATCTCACTATAGTTAGACACTTTTTTCTTTCTAATGACTAGAGGGCATCCTAGATACTTCATAGGAAATTCTTGGAATCTCATGTCTGTGATTCTCTTCAATCTATTGATAGTATTCAGCCCAACTTTGAATTTTACGGAGAAACAACTCTTGCTCTTGTTGATGAGTTGTCCACTGATATTTTCATACTTGCTTAGGGTGTTCAGGATCATTTGCAAAGATCTTTTGTCCTCATTTCAAAAAAACAATTGTGTCATCAGCAAATATTAAATGATTGATCTTGGGGTCGTTATCACTCATGTAGAAACCTTTGTATCTAGCACAAACCTGGAGGTTATTAAGCATTTGGGAGAGTAACTCAGCACTGAGAATAAATAGTGAAGGGGATAAGGGGTCTCCTTGTCTCAAACCATTAGAAGAGTTTGAAGAAACCATGTCTTCCTCCATTGATCACAACAAAGTACTAGTTATTAGACAACTAGTTATGAATGATGTGAACCCAATTCTCTGAGAAACCAAGTTTCCTCAGGCCAAACAAAGGAAAGTCCAGGAAACCTTATCATAGGCTTTGGTTATATCCAATTTCACGACCATGTTACCTCTCATTTTAGTCTTTGTTGATGTCACTGATGATCTCTTTAGCCTACAAAATATTCTTTGAGATGGCTCTGCCATTAATAAAACCACTCTAGTTTTTGGAAATAATTCTAGGAAGAATCTTGGCCAGTCTAGAATTAAGAATCTTAGAAATGATTTTACTGGAGACATTACAGAGGCTGATAGGTCTAAGATCTGAGAAACTTTGAGGGTGATCAATTTCGAAAATAAGTACCAAGTAAGTATGAGTAAAATCTTTTGGAGGAGTTAGACCTGAGAAGAAGACAGTAACTGCTTTATGAAAATCATTGGCAATAATGCTCCAAGCCCTCTGGTAAAAGCACCACTCAGACCATCTTGACTAGGGGCACTCCCAGAATCCGGGGAGAAGACACCATTTTTAACTTCTTGCATTGTAGGAATATCACTAAGCATTTCATTGTCTTCATCATTGATGCAATTGGGGAGGCAATTTAAGGCTTCAAAATCTATGTTAATCCTGTCCTGGCTGAAAAGATTATGGTAGTAAGATATAACACCTTCAGCAATGGCATCATTTTCTTCTAGCCACTGGTTTTTCTCATTCATAATTTTCTTGATGGTGAGTTTTTTCCTTCTATCTTTGATGATGCTGTGGAAGTAGACAGTGTTCGCATCACCCTCTTCTAGCCATTTGATTCTAGCCTTTTGACGGAGGATAGAATCTTGAATTTTTAAATATCTTGTATATTTTGCCCTGCATCTAGAGAGTTCAACTCTATTATTCTCATTGTTGTTGCTAATACTGTTGTCTTCTAGAATTCTAATTTGGGCCTTCAGTCTTTTCAGTTCTTCATAGAAGTCACCAAAAGCTTGTCTAGGCCACGTGCTGAGGTTTTTGCAGGTTCTCTTAATATTCTGATGGAGGACATAAAGAGGGTTCCCAACGATCTTCTCTTCCCATATGTTATTAATAACCTCCATAAAATCAGGGTGTTCTGACCAAACATTGAGGAATTTAAAATATTTAGTACCTTGATGAACCTCTTTGTTAAGATTCACCAGAAAAGGTGTATGATTAGAGCAGGTTCTAAAGAGATCTGTCACACTGGTATAATTGTAATCATCATACCATTTAGAGTTGTAAACCAACGTATCAACCCTCTTCCAAATGGTTATGAGAGGGTCTTTGTTGTCACACCTAGTAAATATAGCCCCGGAGTACCCAACATCTTGCAAATTACTGTTATTAAGACAATCAAGAAAGTCCAAGCTCTCCCTCATAGAGTAAGGTTTCCCACCTAATTTTTTCTCACTGGAGCTTATGTCATTAAAGTCACCAATGCCTCCCCCCCCCTTCATGTGCCTTAAATGGTATTGGCAGTGTACCTAAGGTCATCCCATAACTCCTTTCTCAATTCTTCTATGCATTTAGCATAAATAACTGAGAGGAAAATAGCGGGATCTCCCTTAAGAGAGGTTCTAATAAGATTATATTATTCCTTATCTTTAATAATATCAATAGTAGTATCCTCAAACCAGAATATCCAAATTTTATTCGAGTAGTTACTAAAGCTATTTTCATATCCCACCCTTCTTTTGAATTTATCTAGTTTACTACTATCCACTAGAGGTTCTTGAAGGCAGATGAGATGGAGGTGGAATTGCTGTTTGAGAATAATGAGTCTCTTAATAGATCCATTCGAACCTATTCCTCTTATATTCCATGAAAGGATGCTATTCATTGAAAATATCAAGGGATTGGCTCTTCTGCTTCTCTGTTTGTACTTGATTGTGTTGTTTAACAATAGTGAAAGCTCCTCCTGGATTAGCGGTATTCCAAGGGGACAAGTTGTTGAAGTAGATAACTTTCTGAGAGGTTTGGTGAGGATCCTCCGAGAATTCCCTTACATTGTGTTTGTTTTTGGTGATGTCATCATCAGACTTGGAAGATGAGTTATCCTCATCCATGTGGTTCATAACTATATCTGTGTGATTTTGTCCCTATATCTCCATTATAGGCGTTTCATCAAGTGGATCTGGTTTATGATCTCATTATATGAGCATTCCACTTAAGGGGGTCTCAGAGTTGGTAGAGGTAGATATCTCCTTCTTATTTTCATTTTTGAAATCAGTTTCCTGAATATTCTCTTTGTTGATATTGATCATTGGTCAGCTGGAAAGAGAGTTTTCTTTGATTATGGTAACTTCTCCGTTGTAGACACACTTTCTTTCTCCATTGAGCAAAATATTATTTGGAATAGTGGCTTTGTTTTGAAATTTCTTATTCTTGCTAACCCTGGTAGAGTTTTTTTCCTTGACTCCTTCGAGAGTGGTCTCTATGACTTTATCAATTTCTGTCGCTAGTTTTTTTCCTCTATGGCTTGTTGATGATCCGACCTTTCTCACACTAAGTCTAATATTCTCTTGACTCCTTCGAGAGTGGTCTCTATGACTTTATGAATTTGTGTCTCTAGTTTTTTTCTTTTGTGATTCTTGACGATCCGACCTTTCTTACACTGAGTCTAATATTCTATTTTTGGACCTTTTCTTTTGATCTTTCCTTCTCTTTGTCACTCTGAGTTCTCTCAATTCTAATACTCCAGGAATGTGATTGAGTTTGGGTGGACTAAACTTTCTCCTCCACTACTTTTGTAAGATCCTGGTTGATTTCCATTTCATCTGCTCCTTCTTTGGTTTAAAGTTGGTTGAATCTGTTATGGGCGAGTTTACCCAGAGTGGGTTGTCGAGATATCTGATTTTTTTCGCCATTGTTGTATTTGGAGCTATTACTTCCCTTCTCTTTTCTTCTGTCCACATTTTTTCACCCTTCCTCTGTGTCTTTCATCGATGTACCCTTTTTGTCTTTGACTTCCAATGCCTTTGTCGTCATTTCTCTGGGTGCTTTTCTGAACAAATATCTTTGGATTTTGAGAAACGTTCTTCCCTTGTTCCACTTTGAGCTCCTCCGTTGTTCTGTCTTTGGTCATTGAAGATGCTTTCTTTCATAGTTTTGTCATCCATCATGATATTGGGGTGAAGGATCCTACATTTGGATTGCTCATGCCCTTGGACTTTACAATGGGTGCAAAAGAGAGGTATTGTCTCATATTCGATCTTCTGCTCTAATTTCTCTAAAATCTCCCTTGGGTTTTTGATGGTTACTGACACTTCATGAATTAGGGGTTTGAGAAGATAAATTTCTACTCTCAATTTAGCCACTGAGGGCCTAGTTTTGGTCTGGGTAGATTTATCCATAATAATTGGGTTGCTGATGGAGCTGACGATTCTGCAGAGTGCTGCCCATTCATAATAATGCCAGGGGAGGTTCGGAAAATTCACTCAAACAGGGGCTAGGTTAGAATCTGCCTCAGGTTTGAAGTTAGTAGTCCATTTTTGAATCTTCATGATATTTTCCTCGTCCATGTTAATAAAATTTTTGGAGTAGATCGTGTTGAAATCTTATTCATTCTCAACATCAATGAAGATGTGTCTAAGGTCTTTCACACTGATTTTCACTGCACTTTTAAGGGGGATGATTTTCACAAAGTCAGTCCTAATTTTTTGAATAGCCGGTCTAGTTTTGGAGAATTTACCCACAATGGTCCATTTACAAGTGTTGGCTAATAATTCATTCTCCTCTTCCGTGGAAACAATAACTGGTTTGCGTTGTCAAACTCTGGTTTCCTAGCTGGTAGACGAATTTTTCCTCTGTTGCGGGTAGTTGTTGAGAGGGCTTCTGCATAGGTGTTAGGTTTCTCCATGTCGTTGTTGTTTAGATTGGGAATTTTGTGGGGTTTTTTTTGTGGGGTTTTGAGGTGGGTTATTTAATTGTGGTGGGTTTGAGGCTGTGTTTCCATGTTGATAATTTGAACTAGATTGAAATTGCGATTTTGGGTCCGGTGAATCTGGGGGTTGGAGGACTAGATAGCCAAATAAATCTATTGAGAGACTCATTTCACCTTCGCTGGTAGTGGCAACTAGCGCCGATGCCAGTAAAAAAGTAAGAACAATAGAAGAGTTAGAGAGAAGTCAGACTCTCTCTCTCTAGAATATGACCATTGCTTTCAGTGAAATATTGGAGCCCTCAGAATGTTGCGCCTTAAGTCATTGCTTTAGTAGTTTTGCTATTCAGCCTACCCTATTTATTTGAAAAGTCACTTTTTAATTGAATTTGATGTAATTATCAATTACATGCATAATGTATAATAATTATAAAAATCTATTTGTTTGCCATAATATAATTATGGTGTGATTATAAACATAATATTTAATTACACAGGTATAATTATATAGTTAAATCTTTTAAATTTTAAAAATAAAAAATTAATTATCAAATAATTAAACGTATTTTTGACAAATTAATATCTGTATAAGAAATATTACATATTTTTAAAAAAATATATAGTGTTAAATAATCATAAATGTGTAATAAATCTTGTAAAAAGTAATTGATATATAATTTTTAAATAGATATGTAACTAATTAAATAATATAAATTTTTATTTAGCACATATTTTAAAACAACATCATGAATGAACGACATATTTGATAAAAGAAATTTATTTTAATCGTAATTTCATAATATTATTCAGATGTTTAATAAAAACTAATCTATAACTTTTAACATCAAATTGGTATAAGTCAAATTTGTCTATTAACTTTATTAATAACAAAAGTCAATTTTAATTACATCATTTATTATCAATTAAGTTTGTAGATGATTTATCTTTTCTAAGATTAGCAGGTATATTTTCAAACATCTAGAATAATAATATAGTTAAGCAAAATAAAAAAATAAAGAAATAAACAAAATATGTGAAACTACATAAAACCGAATGAAGTAAAGATTGAGAAATAAGTATTAAAGAATTGAAAAATAAATAATATAAAGAGAACAATGAATTTTAATTTTTAATTTCCAATAAAATTAAAAAAAAAAAAAAAATCTAAGGTCATATGAATGCACATCATTAGAACTTTAGGACCATTTCATTAATTCTCTGCAAACATCTGTTTGTATAGACGTCCTTTAAATTCATGGCAAATATGAATTAATTTTTCTTTTCTTGAAATAAAGATATTTACGTTATTTAATTTTATATTTAAATATTGAATATAATATATTTAAAAGTAATATAATAAAATTATAATATTATTATTATTTTTAAAAAATACATCAAATTAAAACTAAATAAATAATTGGTATTAATACTGGACGAGTAAAAAGAAACATATATATAGTTTTCTTTTTAAAAATATGAGTTAATTTTTTATATCATCACTCAACTAACAATTATTATTTTAATTTAATTTAATAAAAAAACAACTATCTAAAATAATTACTACTTATTATTTAAGTAATCATATGATAAATCAACTCAAGAAAACAATCACCATCTCCGCCACTCACTGATGCCGTGTTTCCAAGCTTCATCAGCTCGTTGCCATCGCAACCGTCACTCACCAACATCACGTTTCCGAGCTTCATCAACTCGTAGCCACTATAACCATCACTCACCAATACCACAACAACAAACCCTAAGCTCCATGATAGGGTTTTCGTTCAGTGTTCAAACAAAAACCTCAGCAAAAAGATGCGCACAAACTTCTTGTTTTCATTGAAAAAAATATCGAAATTCTCTTATATTCTATATATAATAGTTATTTATCCATTCACTTTTACATGTTAACTATATTAAATTTTTTGCTTTTATTGAGAATTAATATCGAAATTCTCCTACATTCCATACATAATAGTTACTCCTTGCATCCATTTTTACTTATAACTAATTATAGTCATTTCACAATATATTTATAAAGTATTAAATTTATTATATTCAGATGGTAATATAATAAAATTATCATTTTATTTATTGCTTTTTAAGGGGCGTGCCAACTCAATAATAGTAAAAAGGGACAAAGAAAATACTCTCTCGGTTTACTTTTATTTGTCCAGTATTATTGACTTCGCACACCCCTTAAAAGGAATAAATTGAATAATAATTTTACTATATCACCCTTGGAATATAATAGATTTAATATTAAAAATGATTATAATTAATACATAATAAAGATAAATTTAAAACTATATCGTGATAATTATATCTCAACTTCCTAACAAAAATGAATAAAAAGGAATATTTATTTTTAGTAGGAACAGAGGAGTAAATTGTTATGTCAAATAGTTATCTCGTGGTATGTTTCTATGCAACCAGAAAATGACAAAGATGAATTTAGTGTAAAGTGACATTGAATTTACTACATGTAAGTTTTTTTAAGATATTATAAATTGTCTCACAAACATCTTGTATTACAAAATATATATATATATATATATATATATATATATATATATATATATATATATATATATATATATATATATATATATAAAGAAAAAAGAGAGAGAAAATAGTGAGAAAAGGTATTGCATTAATTTTCCAAAATCCAGAATTTCTTTTATAAAGAGACTGGTAAAATTGAATTTACGGCAAGATTATGAACACTCGATATGAATTAATTCATGAGATCGACGGTTAGGACAGGAAATAAAACAAAAGAAATAGTAAAATAATAATTAATGTATTAAAGTTTTTTATAAGAGGTAGATGAGTTTAAGTGGTCCAAAATATCAAACTTGAAGACGGTAAGACTTATGAATACGAACACGTTGTTTTCAATTTATTTCTTTATATCAGGTCATCCTTGGACAACTAGCTAGTCAGAATTTTCTCAAATATGTTTATACTTATTAATTTAATTTGTGTTCTTTCTTTCAGTATAAGTGTGTGAATCTCTTCAATGATAAACTTGTTGAAGACAAACTGATCTATAAGATAGAAACTTATTTGATCCAAATTAATTTTCACAAAAAGAGAGAAATATCAAGAGACACAATTAATAACTCAAAAAACTCAAATTTTTTCACTCCACTACAATTTAATGCAAAAATTGTCAACAAATTCAAGAAAAAATTGAATCAAATCGATGAATATAATTTTTGTAAAGAATTTTAAATACTTTATATATTTTACCTGAAAATATTATTTTTCTTTAATATAGCATGAACTTTATACTTTTAGCTTGTTTCTTAAAAGAAAGTCATGAATCTGAACTCATTTACTCAAAGAAATAATTATGAGGTTTACTTCTTTTTCATGATTTTTTTTGGTAACTGATTGCTTTATTACCAAAAGTGAGAATTACAACAAAAAAAAAAAGACATCCTTATAACTTAGGCTTGGCCAAAACATCCAAACGAATTAATAGGATCTAAATCATATAACAGGGTAGTAATCTAACTCTATGATACTATTCGCTAACTTTTGGTTTACTGTTGCCAATAGAACAATCTCCTATATGCATACTCTGATTAGTTTCTCGGGGCCTTTTGCAACACTTTGGAATGATTTCTCTCTGTCCACAGATGGTATACACATGTTGCTAATGACATCTGTAATATGTGTACTTTTGATGAGTTTCCATTAGTATTGATCAAGAACCAGTCTAATTCTCCCTCCCAGTTACCAGGACATCTTGCAATCTGCTGCCATGTCAACAATGACCTCAATACCTTACCAACATATGGACATTCAAAAAATAAATGGCTCCTGCTTTCGACCATATTATGGCATAACACACAACCCTCATTAACTGGAATGTCCCATTTTATAAGCTTATCTTTTGTAGCCAATCTATCCAGGATAGTTAGTCTTAACATGAAGATCCACTTTGGTGCCCCAAAATTATTACACACCAACTTCTTCCAACTTACTTTTTGATAATCTCCCAGTAAGAGTTTGTACACATGCCTTATAGAATAATTATCCACAGTGTCAATATATTTCTCACTTAAGCCAGCTTCTAGGATGTACTTCATAGCTTTAAACACTCTCTGCAACAGCCATGATGCTTATTTTGGCAATACCTCCCATATTTGTGCATCCTTTATGTAATAACAATGCACCCATTGAACCCACAACCTATCCTTCTTTTTACTAAGCATCCACAACAACTTACATATAGCTGCTTTGTTTCAGATAGACAAATTCAGAAAAT
Source organism: Datura wrightii (assembly GCA_035772735.1). Taxonomy (NCBI): domain Eukaryota; kingdom Viridiplantae; phylum Streptophyta; class Magnoliopsida; order Solanales; family Solanaceae; genus Datura; species Datura wrightii. The sequence continues at coordinate 7,204,105 of JASDFA010000012.1, read as the reverse complement.
TAACACCATCTGCAGTCTTAGACCCACACAATTTATCCCATGTTATAAGAGCCCTTTTCGTTACTTCAACACTTTCTGTCCATAAGAACCTTCTGCATGTAGCCTCCATAATCTGGATAACTTTCTTTGGTAGTACAAATACCTGGGACCAGAAAGTTTAAATAGAAAATAGTATGTTCTTTATCAATTGCACTCTGCCTGAGTATGACAAGTACCTGGTCGTCCAGGATGTAACTCTCCGCAAGATCTTCTCCACCAATGACTGTCACGTATTACTAAGATCCTCTTGGTGGTGATGGGAATTCCCAAATATCTAAAATACATCTTACCTCTACTAAATCCTAGGTTCTGTAGAATGCTCAACTGAATCTCCTGCTTGACCCCTCCAAAGTATATACAACTTTTACTATTATTGGCTTTAAGACCTGACACCCCCATAAACCCGGGATAGCATTGAAAAATCATTGAGGCATAGTCTAGATCTCCCCTACAAAACAAAAGCAAATCATCCGCAAATCCAAGCTGGACTAACTTCAGTTTAGCACGCTTTGGATGATACTTGAATTGCTTCTTGACCTCTAACTATTTCAATTGCCTTGTTAGATACTCCATTGCAATAACAAAGAGATAGGGTGCATAGGATCACCCTGCCTAAGACCTTCCCTAGAAGCAAAAGGCTTAGTGGGATATCCATTAATATCAATAGAGTAAGACATTGTACTTATACATAACATAATCCATTTGACAAACTTGGTTGGAAACTGCAAAGCAACTAACATCTGTTCAATAAAAGGCTATTCTACTAAATCATAAAATTTTTGAATATCAATCTTCAACATACATCTAGGAGAAATCCCTTTTCCACCATATCCTTTAACAAGTTCATGGCTTAGAATTATGTTATCCGAGATCATCCTCCCAGGAACAAATATAGCCTGGCTTGTATCTATAATAGTATCCATAACATGCTTCATTCTATGAGTTAGTACCTTGGAGACAATCTTATAAAGTGTATTGCAGCATGAAATAGGCCTATATTCCTTGATATTGGCTGGATTTTTCACTTTAAGAATCAATGTCACACTTGTACAGTTAAGAGATTTGAATAACTTTCCTGTGACAAAGAAGTCCAATATTGCATTGACTACTTCATCTACAATGATTGACCAAGTTTTTTTTGAAAAAATAAGCATTAAGACCATCACAGTCTGGGGCTTTGTTGTCATCAATATCCTGGATAGTAGCCACCACTTCCTCTCTAGTTACTAGTTTAATAATTTTCAGTTGTTGATTCCTATTCAGATCTTTGCCAAGCTTCATAATCTGAGGATCTGTAGCAGGCAAACTGCTCTGATTGGTACCCAACAAGTTCTTATAGAATTAAATAACTTCTTGTTATACTTCAACCTCAGTAGTAAGCATTCTCCCATCCAATGACATCAAAGTTTTCATCATATTATAAGACTGTCTATTCTTTATATTTGTAAAGAAATATTTTGTATTTAAGTCACCTTCTTTAAGCCATTTTATTCTAGACTTCTACCTAATAATACTCTCCTCAATGAGCCTCCATTTTTTCAGCTCCATCTTCAATCCCTTTTCAGTCTCAAAGTGCTTCTGATGATTATCAATATCCCTCATTTGTTCCTAAATGTGTTCCAGTTCCACCCTAATAATTGAAATTTTTGTTACAATACTGTTATACTCCTGCAAGTTGAGCTTCTTGAGTTCTTGCTTGATTAACTTCAGTTTATACCACACATTTTACATTGAATTCTGCTGAGTAGGAGTCATCCAGATTTCCCTCACAATCTTCTCAAACTTGTCATGCTCAGCCAAGATATTCAGAAACTTAAAAGGCCTCTTCCTTTCATTTTGATCAGCATTCATCCCTATAGCTAATGGAGAATGATCTGAACACATGGAATCCATCACCGTGCCTTCCAAGTGAGTAAACAACTGCATCCATTTTGCATCCACAATTGCTCTATCCACCTTACTGTATACATGGCCATTTGACCAGGTATATTTCCTTCCCGTAGTCTTCATTCAGCCAAACTATGATCATGGAAAAATTTTGAGAAATCTCTCACTTCCACATTCTGTACAAGATTGCCCATGGCTTTATCCTCAACTTCCAGAATGGAATTAAAATCTCCTAGAATCACCCATGGGCTCTAAACTAGGGGTACTAATCCACTTAGATCCTGCCACAGTACATTCCATGGATGGACTATTTTTATGTCGATCGGAACTACACTACACCCCCTGTCGAGTCTGGTGCCCGTGGTGCAGATATCAGATATCAAGAGTCCACCGGACTCAGACACAACTACAGTTCAGGGGCCGAGCAGGCTCAATTGCAGACTCAGGGGACTGGTAGGATGGCTATGATTATTAGATGACTTAGTAAGACCTTACCAGGGTATATAGATTGGAGTATACTCAACAGGGCTTATGGGGGCCTGGGTAGATTATTTTGTGCTGGTTGTACCTTTCGGCTTATGGGGGCCAGGTAAGGTTCTTGTTTGCAGTAGTTACTGATAGATTTGATAACAGAAAGTTCAGCTAATCAGGTAGTAATTTTATCCCTTCGCTATTAACTTTATCGCTCGAAGATAGGAAATAAACTTACCTTTTGGTGTGGCTACATTACCTTTCCACTCCTGTACTACCTCCTCTAGAAAGTGGAATCGGACAGTCTTGGTCCAATATTCTATATTGGCATAATATGGTGCGAGGCAATCTATACCCATAATTGCATCAAAGTCAATCATTTCTAATTTCACCAAATCTGCCAAAGTCTGGCGATCAACAACCTCTACTGTACAACTACGATAAATCCTTTTAGCTAGAATAGAATCATCGATGGGTGTGGACACTAAAAAAAGTCGTTGAAGCAATTCTGGCGTAATACCGAACTTACGGTCCACTAATGGTGTAACATAAGACAAAGTGGAGCCTGGGTCTATCAAGACATACAAGAAATGAGAGCAGATGTCCAGCATACCTGTCACCACATCCAGCGACAACTCTGACTCCTGTCGTCCCTGTAAAACATAAGTGTGATCTGGACCGGTGCTTGAGCTAGATGCCCCTGATCTGCCTCGACCTCTGCCAGCTAGAGCTGAGGGCCTACACGCTACTGGAGATGCTGGGGCATGTGACCTTACTGAAGATTTGTCCTGTTGGTCCCGATCACTCTGACCCCTGGCTGGACAGTCTCTCATCAGGTGATCCTTCTGCCTGCAGATATAATACACAGAAGAACCATACCTACATGTCCCAGAATGGCAACGACTGCAAATAGGGCAAAGTGGCACGATAAATCTACTCTGCTTTGACCCCCTCTATTGTTGTGAGCTTAATGGTCATAAACTCTCACCAGGTCCTAACTGCCCCCGACGACCTGATCTACCACCCTGCTGCTCCTGTGGAGGTGTGGGTATAGGTGGTCTTCCTGATAGTCATGGATTGGGTTTTCCCTAGAACTCTGTTAGAAGGTCACTAGGTCTAACCCTACGGTGTTGCTCCTGATTTTCCCTGTTTATTTTCCGTTGCCACTGTCTGATCTCCTCGATATTTTGAGCAAATGCCTGAACACAGGCAATATCCATATCCTCTCGCAGCGTAGTGCAATACAAGTCTCCACATATTCTGGATTCAGCCCCATAATAAACTGGTGCACCCTGGCTGGCATGGTATCTACAAAAGCCGGTGCATATTGGGTCAGGGAGACAAAACTCATAGCATACTCCCAAACACTTATCGAGCCCTGCTCCAAATGTAAAAACTAATCTACCCGGGCCTGTCGAATCTCCCGCAGAAAATAATGGTTCAAGAAGGCCTCTGAAAAGCTGGACCAAGTTAGAGGGGGAACATCTCTACCTCGGGTCCTTTCCCAACTCTCATACCATAATATTGTTATGTCCTATAGTCGAAATACCGCTAGCTCAACTGATTCTGCAGGTGCAACATGCATTACTCTAAAGATCCGCTGCAGCTGGTTCAAAAGTCTTGAGGGTCCTCGTCCAGGTCCATCCCCGTAAACTACGGGTCACTCAGAGCGAGGAACTCTCGATCCCTCGAACTACCTGGTCCTCCCGAAGACTCTACAACTACGGGTGCCACTGGCTGACGCTGTGCGGCCATCATCTGAGCTATCATGAAAACAACACTTCTAACCTCCTAATCTGATGGCATTGGTATAGAGACTGATGGAGGTGGTGCCGACACATCTGCTGCTCTGGACAGCTCCTGGCGTGGCGGACAGTGCTGGGGAGACTAAGATGTAGTCTCCCTGTCGCCCTCAGATCGGGTTGACTCTGATTGAAGCAACCTGCTAGTGCCTTTTCCTGCTGCAACATCTAATTTCCTGCCAGTCGTGGTCAGTCGCGCATCCGACATTTCTCTGTAGACAAGTAGAATATAGTAAGATTAGGGAATCAACCCTATACAACACAACTCTATTGCATGACTGGAAGAGAAAGAAGAGTTACCACCCTAACATGCCTCGGAGCCCCCTGTCTATAGTATGTGGTGCATAACACATCCATAGACAAGACTCTACTTAGCATGACTTGCAGATTTCCTGGGATTTGACCTGCTTTGATTCTAAGTTTGTCACGCCCCACCTTGGGAGGCATGCCTGGCACCTGGTGCCCTACTAGTGTCTGAACTGGCCTGGCTAAGCTTACGCACCTCTGGTGCATGACTAACACTAAATCTCAAATCAAGAAAAAATCAGGCTATATCTCGGCTGTAAACACAACCTCCGACCGACAAGGCCTTATAGCCACCTGTAAAAGAAAACAGCTACCCAGAAATAGATAATAATAGGGAATCCTATGAAGTACAATAAGACCACCATGATGGCTAGTTATGACTGTAAAGTAAATCCAACACTGAGCTAAGCTATGGCCGATAAAGTCGTTATCTAACAGCTAAACAAGGCCCCACACAACCAACACATAAGATAAAGCATACACGGGCCCCACACACCATCAACAGCTAACCACAAGGAATCTGAAATGATCTGCAAGCCACTAGGAGTGATATACTGGTTGAGACAGGGCCCCGACCTACCCATAAACTGTGCACACAAAAAGCGAGTCAACCTTCTAACTATGAGCTCCGGAGGAAAGGAGCCGACTGCACTGCTAATCTGGCTGAAAACTGGGAAGGTCCTAATCCGCATCTATCCGCACCTGCAGGCAAGTAATGCAGCGCCTCAAGAAGGGCATCAGTACAATATGTACTGAATATGTTAGGTAGTAACTGTAAATAACTGAATGAACTAAATTAAAACTGAAAGTAACTGAAAAGAAGGGATAGAAGTACTACTTGATTAGTTGAACTTCCTATTATCTAATATATCAGTAACTACAGTAAGCAAGAACCTTACCTATCTCCCATAAGCCAAAAGGTACAACCAGCACAGAATATCCCACCCGGGCCCCCCATAAGCCTTGTTGAATACACTCCAATCTATATACCCTCGCGAGGTTGTACTGAGTCATCTAATAACCATAGTCATCCTACCAATCCCCTGGGTCTACAACTGAGCCTGCTAGGCCCCTGAACTGTAGCTGTGTCTGAGTCCGGTGGACTCCTGATATCTGATATCTACACCCCGGGCACCAGGCTCGACAGGGGGTGTAGTGTAGTGCTAATCAACATAAAAATAGTCCAGCCATAGAATGGACTATATGAGGACCTAGAACCCTATTTTCGTCCCCTGCGGATGGCATACCGCTCCTTGGAGCGATTTCATCTCGCCCCTGGCGGGCGACGACACAACTATTAACCCTGATGTTGGCTATGGAGGGCTACACAGGGCAAAGTCAATCCCCAACTAAACTTGGAATATTGGTCTCAGCTAATAACAACTGCTAATTACTATAGATATACTTATGGCTTTCTTACTGGGATTCAAACTGAATTATAATACTAAAGAAACTAACTTGTCGAATGAATTTGCCTTAACATACCTGGATCGCCGATTTTTAATTAGCTGGCGAGTTTCAATTCATATTCAATAGCTTTTTCTAACTGTAATCGTATTACTGAGAGAATGAGACTGGCTTTAATACTAAATTTGGGAAAAATGATAACTTTCTATATAAATATTAACTACACTTCAACTTAACGGAATAGTTCGAGAACGTATAATTTCTCAAAAGTTCAGAAGGGAGAAATGCTTACTTGAGGCCTGTGATCGTATAGAAATTAGTTTGGAGCAATTTCGACAACTTCTACTCGGCGGGGCGACGATTTGCCAGGCGGATTTCAAGAAACTAACTCCGTAGTAATGCTCCCTACAGGCTTATAATCCAATGCCTGAAGTTAATTTGAATTTGGACAATGTTTGACAGCGTAAACGAAAGGAAATTACCTAAATTTTTCGTATCTCCCTTTCTCTGGCCGAAATATAACAAGGAAATATATTGAAATGAACTAAGGGACTACTTATATACTTAGGGCGGTGGACAGGAGTTTGTGGCACGGATCCTTTTACGCCAAAAGTCGGGCGTTCCACGTCGCCCAACACGGAGGGAGGGGCTCCGTGGCATGCTGACCCTGCTGCAGCCTGCTCCGGCCTTCTCCCTTGCTTCTCCGATTTCACACTCGTTCGACCTTTTTTCGGGCTCTTTTTCATATGCGCCAAACTTTAAAACTCTTGAATAGCGTATGAATAAGCCAACTAAATATTAGAAACTTACGGGGTGTAACAACAATGGGAATTCGATTCAACGAAAAATCATGCCAAAAAAGGAGAGTTAAAATCCTTAACATATCTCAACTCTGGCGAGTCCCAAGAAAAGACGATTTCAAGCTACTATCATCATGAATATACTGCCTTAGGGAAGCCCCTACTACTGCCAAAACACAACTACAACATTTCAACAAGAAAACAATGCAATCGGAACTTAATCGATATGATTTCTATAAATTCTACGATAGAAACTCCGTAACAACGATCTACCAAGATCCATGGATTCACTACTACACTATATAACTAGAATCAAGAAGAATAGAAGCTTACCAAACCTTCTAGGATGAAAACACCACTACAATACAAGCACACACGACGTATTCACAATCTATGCTCAAAAATTGATTTGCATATTCCAATCAACATCAAAATTGCTTAGAAACTACGGGGAGCTGCTGGGAGAGATTTTCACTGCCTCCCAACTCTGGAAAAAGAATTACGGGTGTTAAAACCGATCAAGGGGCTTTATATAGCCCTCTACCGCCTTAAGACCTTGTAAGGTGCCTATTTGCGCGGTCTCGCAAAAACGCGAATATCTCTCTACTCCGAAGTCAGATTGACAAATGGTTTGACGTGTTATAAACTAGACTCATAGAAATTTAATTTGACAGGTCTCACACCCATTAAATCCTTATAAATTGGGATAAAAGACTCAAGACATTTGACCTAAATTTCAAGAAATCTCAAGAAGGAAAATTTTGCGATAACTTTTTTCAAATTTTGTTCTACAACTTGATCGATAACCACTCTTTAATATGATCATAGAATAATTCAAATAAATCATAGCACTTTCTTTTTATCCTATTAAGTACTCTTAGTCCTACCTCAAAAGCATGATTTTATTGCTTAAATTATCCAGGGTGTTATACCTGAGGCGTGGAAGAAAGTGAAAGGTAGATCAACAACAAAAAGTAGACCTACACAGCATCCCTCAGGAGATGTGGCTACTATGAATGGGTTTAGCATGTTGGAAGATTCAACTTATCACATAGAAGCTGGTCCAGAGGAAGGAGCAGATTATGGTGGGGGTGGAGGAGAGAATCAAGCAGCTATACCCTCTATATGAATTTAGTAGCGTTAAGAGGGTTAAATAAAGTTTATAATCATAAGGAGCTCAACAAATTCTTGAATAAATATTAGGTTTGACAACAATAAGTGAACATAAAGTTCAACAACAGGTTGCCCCAAATATTATAAAAAACATTACAAAGAAGTGGAAGTGGTGTGCTAATTACAATGATGAAGGACGAGGAAGAATTTGGGTGCTATGGAATAAGAATGTTATTAATTTTTCTCCTTTTAGTATGACTGATCAGTTTATTCATGGGGCTGTTTAAAATTTCATATGACAGTCGTGTATGGTTTGCACACTATTACTGCTAGAAGTAGCATGTGGCAGGATCTAAGTGGATTAGTACCCCTAGTTCAGAGCCCATAGGTGATTCTACGAGATTTTAATTCCATTCTGGAAGTTGAGGATAGAGCCATGGGTAATCCTGTTCAGGATGTCGAAGTGAGAGATTTCTCAAAATTTTTCCATGATCATAGTTTGGCTGAAATGAAGACTAGGGGAAGGAAATATACCTGGTCCAATGGGCATGTATACAATATCTAGTTGCTCTTGCTATCTAACCCGCCACTTTATTATATGATCTTTTATTGACTTCAAAAAGTCAATTTTTTGCTCTTAAAGCTGGACACAGCAATTGTGAATGCAGAATGGATGCAGTTGTTTATTCACTTGGAAGGCATGGTGATGGATTCTATGTGTTCATATCATTCTCCATTAGCTATAAGGATGAATGCTGATCAAAATGAAATGAAGAGGCCTTTTAAGTTTCTGAATATCTTGGCTGAGCATGACAAGTTTGAGCAGATTGTGAGGGAAATCTAGATGACTCCTACTCAGCAGAATTTAATGCAAAATGTGTGGTATAAACTGAAGTTAATCAAGCAAGAACTCAAGAAGTTTAACTTGCAGGAGTATAACAGTGTTGAAACAAAAATTTCAATTATTAAGGTGGAATTGGAACACATTCAGGAACAAATGAGGGATATTGATAATCATCAGAAACACTTTGAGATTGAAAAGGGATTGAAGATGGATCTGAAAAAATGGAGGCTCATTAAGGAGCGTATATCAGGCAGAAGTCCAGAATAAGATGGCTTAAAGAAGGTGACTTAAACACAAAATATTTCTTTACAAATATAAAGGACAGACAGTCCTATAATATGATGAAAACTTTGATATCATTGAATGGAAGAATGATTACTACTGAGGTTGAAGTACAACAAAAGTTATTTAATTCTATAAGAACCTGTTGGGTACCAATCAGAGCAGTTTGCGTGCTACAAATCCTCAGGTTATGAAGCTTGGCAAAGGTTTGAATAGGAATCAACAACTGAAAATTATTAAACCAGTAACTAGAGAGGAAGTGGTGGTTGCTATCTAGGATATTGATGACAACAAAGCCCCAGACTGTGATGGTCGTAATGCTTATTTTTTCAAAACAAAATTGGTCAATCATTGGAGATGAAGTAGTCAATGCAATATTGGACTTCTTTGTCACAAGAAAGTTATTCAGACCTCTTAATTGTACAAGTGTGACATTGATTCCTAAAGTGAAAAATTCAACCAGTATCAAGGAATATAAGCCTATTTCATGCTGCAACACACTTTATAAGATTGTCTCTAAGGTACTAACTCATAGAATGAAACATGTTATGGATAATATTATATATATACGCCAGACTGCATTTGTTCCTTGGAGGCTGATCTCGGATAACATAATTCTGAGCCATGAACTTGTTAAAGGATATGGTAGAAAAGGGATTTCTCCGAGATGTATGTTGAAGATTGATATTCAAAAATTTTATGATTTAGTGGAATAGCCTTTTATTGAACAGATGTTAGTTGCTTTGCAGTTTCCAACCAAGTTTGTCAAATGTATTATGTTATGTATAAGTACAATGTCTTACTCTATTGATATTAATGGATATCCCACTAAGCCTTTTGCTTCTAGGGAAGGTCTTAGGCAGGGTGATCCTATGTCACCCTATCTCTTTGTTATTGCAATGGAGTATCTAACAAGGCAATTGAAATAGTTAGAGGTCAAGAGCAATTCAAGTATCATCCAAAGTGTGCTAAACTTAAGTTAGTCCAGCTTGGATTTGCGGATGATTTGCTTTTGTTTTGTAGGGGAGATCTAGACTCTGCCTCAATGATTTTTTCAATGCTATTCCAGGTTCACGGGGGTGTCAGGTCTTAAAGCTAATAATAGTAAAAGTTGTATATACTTTGGAGGGGTCAAGCAGGAGATTCAGTTGAGCATTCTACAGAACCTAGGATTTAGTAAAGGTAAGATTCCTTTTAGATATTTGGGGATTCCCCTCAGCACCAAGAGGATCTTAGTAATACAGTGCCAGCCATTGGTGGAGAAGATATTGGGGAGAGTTACATCCTGGACGACCAAGTACTTGTCATACTCAGGCAGAATGCAGTTGATAAAGAGCATATTATTTTCTATCCAAACTTTCTGGTCCCAAGTCTTTGTACTACCAAAGAAAGCTATCCAGATTATGGAGGCTATATGCAGAAGGTTCTTATGGACAGGAAGTTTTGAAGTAACGAAAAGGGCTCTTATAGCATGAGATAAATTGTGTAGGCCTAAGACTGCATGTGGTGTTAATTTTCTGAATTTGTCTATCTGGAACAAGGCAGCTATATGTAAGTTGTTGTGGATGCTTACTAAAAATAAGAATAGGTTGTGGGTTCAATGGGTGCATTCTTATTACATAAAGGATGCACAAATATGGGAGGTATTACCAGAACAGACATCATGGCTGTTGCAGAGAGTTTTTAAAGCTATGAAGTACATCCTAGAGGCTGGCTTAAGTGAGAAATATATTAACATTGTGGATAAGTATTCTATAAGGCATATGTACAAACTCTTACTAGGAGATTATCAAAAAGTAAGTTGGAAGAAATTGGTGTGTAATAATTTTGGGGCACCAAAGCGGATCTTCATGTTAAGACTAATTATCTGGTATAGATTGGCTACAAAAGATAAGCTTAGAAAATGGGGCATTCCATTTAATGAAGGTTGTGTGTTATGCCAAAATATGCTCGAAAGCAGGAGTCATTTGTTTTTTGAATGTTCATATGTTGGTGAGATATGGAGGTCATTGTTTATATGGCAGCAGATTGCAAGATGTCCTGGTAACTGGGAGGGAGAATTGGACTGGTTCTTGATCAATGCTAATGGAATCCATCAAAAGCACACATACTACGGATGTCGTTAGCAGCATGTTTATACCATTTGTGGATAGAGAGAAATCAGAGAATTTTCCAAAGTATTGCAATAGGCCCTGAGAAACTGATCAGAGTATGTATATAGGAGATTGTTCTATTGGCAGCAGTAAAGCAAAAGTTAGCGAATAGGATCATAGAGTTAGATTACTACCCTGTTATATGATTTAGATCCTATTAGTTCGTTTAGATCTTTTGGCCAAGCCTAGGTTATAGGATGGTCTGTTTTTTTTATTTTGTAATTCTCACTTTTGATAATGAAGCAATCAGTTACCAAAAAAATCACGAAAAAAGAAGTAAATCTCAAAGTTATTTCTTTGAGTAAATGAGTTTAGATTCATGACTTTCTTTTAAGAAACAAGCTAAAGGTATAAAGTTCATGCTATATTAGAAAAAAATTATATTTTCAGGCAAAATATATAAGTATTTAAAATTCTTTACAAAAATAATATTCATCAATTTGATTCAATTTTTTCTTCAATTTGTTGACAATTTTTGCATTAAATTGTAGTGGAGTGAAAAAATTTGAGTTTTTTGAGTTATTAATTGTGTCTCTTGATATCTCTCTCTCTTTTTGTGAAAATTAATTTGGATCAAATAAGTTTCTATCTTATAGATCAATTTGTCTTCAACAAATTTGTCATTGAAGAGATTCACACACTTATACCAAAAGAAAGAACACAAATTAAACCAATAAGTAAGAACACATTTGAGAAATTTCTGACTAGCTAGTTGTTCAAGGATGACCTGATATAAAGAAATAAATTGAATAACGTGTTCGTATTCATTTGTCTTACCGTCTTCAAGTTTGATATTTTGGACCACTTAAACTCATCTGCCTCTTATAAAAAACTTTAATATATTAATTATTATTTTACTATTTCTTTTGTTTTATTTAATGTCTTTAATACGTTAATTATTTTAGCAATTGTCCCATTAGTTTTCCTAACTGTCGATCTCATGAATTAATTCATATCGAGTGTTCTTAATCTTGTCGTAAATTCAATTTTACCAGTTTCTTTATAAACAAAATTTTGGATTTTGGAAAATTAATGCAATACCCTCTCTCTTTTACATTTAGTTTCAATTTATTAATTTTCTAATGTTATGTAATTATGTTGTTGTCACACCCCGCCTTGGGGGGTATGACTGGCACCTGGTGCCCTACTGGGACCTGAACTGCTGGACTGCTAAGCCTGGGCACATCTGGTGACTGGCTGGCTCTAACTCATATTTCTGGAAACAAAGGGCTATATAACGGCTGCAAACACAGCCCCCGGCCCATTGGCCTATGGCCTCCTGTACCTGTACTAACAGCTGACCAGAAACATATCAATTCAAGGAAATCTATGCGGGCCGACAAGGCCACCATGCTGTCTAGTTATCTATAACTCAATCATGAAGTACTAGAAACTACGTGACTGGCAAGGTCACCACTATTGGCAAACTAAGGCCCCACACGGCCAACATAAAAGAGAGAAAGAGTACTAACAGCTATACAACTGCACGGCCTCACACGACCGGCTCATCTGACCACAGGGATATATATACAGACTGCAAGCCTCTAGGAATAGCAATAGAAATGATCGGGATAGGGCCCCGACCTACCCATACTATACAACAAAAGAAACTGAAATACACCTCTGGAATTCAGTCTCCGGATGACAGGAGCTGAATACTCGATCACTGACCAGAATCACGTAGTATCGCCTGCTCGTCTATGAGTGCCTGCAGGCAAGTAATGCAGCGCCCCACCGGGCGTCAGTACCACTGGTACTGAGTATGTAAAGCAACAACTGAAAGAAATATCTGGAAGCAATAATATAACAGATGAAACTGAAGTAGAAGGAATAGCTTAACTGTCTGATAATGTAAGTCATACCTTCTCTTAATCATACTGGAAAGAGTAGGATTCATACCTGAGGATTTATCGTTCTACTGTCGATCTACTCGTATCTACTGTAACACAGTATAACATATCATAACATACATAGCACACCCAAACCTTACCCGGCCCCCAAAAGCCGGGTGGTACAACCAGCACAAAATCTATACCCCTACCCCGGTCATCCCATCTCCTATAACCCTGTAAGCATCCTGCCGGTCCCCTGGGTATGCACTTGGGCTCGCTGATCCCCTGACTATAACTGTACCTGAGTCTGGAGGACTCCTGAATCAACACCCCGGGCGTATCCGCTCGACGGGGGTGTATAAGGGCCGACCAAGGCACAACATGGGGAAAACTGGCATCCCATCTTCGTCCCCTTGCGGGATGGCATGCCACTCCATAGAGCGACGTATCCTCGTCCTCTGGCGGACGAGTCGATACAGCTATTAAACCTGGGCGGTCATGGATGCTAGGTAATCCAACCCCAAACAATACAACGGTCTCAACTAATAATACTGTCTGCATATCTCACATGCTGAGGCTAATAGGGGTAAAGTATCGTATATACTACATGCTAAACTAGTGATAGCAATCTGTACGTATTTAATATGTGCTGAGGCTAGTAAATATGTATGTATGAATATAGTCTCCTGCCAGACTGTACTGGAGTAAATGCTATACGAAATATAGTATTTCTGCTGCAACCTATGCTGTATACTGAGCTTCTGCATTAACGTGATTTACTATTCCTAACATGCGTTCTAAACTTTATTTTAGCCTGCCATTCTATTTCTGAGGTGCTTTACGGATATTGCATCGCTTTACGGGGTTTCAACTGAATACAAGAATATCTTAACATTTCGTATTACATCACATACTGAGCATGCTGGGCAGTTTCTAACACTTGTGTTAGAATCTATGTCGTACTAGTAAGTTTCACACAAGTTACAACTTGATGCTTCTAATACCGTATCAACATTCACAATAAATGTAACCCTTTACTTCTGAACATTCTACTGGCCTGTAAATTACTATACTGTGCCGATTTACTTAACTTGCCGAGGGAACTAGCTTTACATACCTTATCCTTGAACTATTCGTCTGTCGAACGAGACTCGGCCAGCACTTCAACTATTTCTTCCCAAATGCATTCATAAATATGTCAATTAATACTAAATACAGCTTTACTGTAAAGAGCAACGTCACTTTCGATATAGTTTATAGCCTAAACTTAGGCTTATCGAAAGACGGTCGAAAACTCGCTATTTTTCAGAGGTCCAGAAGGGAGAAATATTCACTTCACAGTTAGGAACACATAGACACTAATTTAGAGCAATTTCACTTACCTTAGCTCGGTGGCTCAACGATTCGTCGGCCGTATTTTACGAAACTGAATCCGTAGGAATGCTCTCTGCTGCGAAATACCTCCGTATATGGAGTTAATTTGAATTTAGACAACGTTTAGCAGCGTAATCGAACAAAAATTATATAATTTCTTCATTCCTTTTTCTCCCTCTGCGTTTGCTCTCTGTTCTCTGGAAATTTTAAATGTTTTTATCATTTAAAACCGAAGTGGGGCTTTATATACTTGGGCCTGGACAAGGCCAACGTGTCATGGAGCCAACGCGGAGGCCCCTCCTCCGTGACACGCTGCCATCGCGGAGGGGCTCTGCCTCGACTCCTTCCGCGATGGTTCGACAGGTTTCTCGTCCGATCTTTTCCCGGGCCTTTCTCCAGCACGTATGGCCTTCAAATATGCTTAACCAACGTGCGAATAGGTCATTTAGGTACCGGGAATTCTACGGGGTATAACATTCTCCCCCCCTTTAAGAACATTTGTCCTCGAATGTACTCTGTGATCTAGAGGACTACTTACTTTACTTTCTAGAAAAATTTCGGCAGAGTTTCCCCTGTATATGGACTATAGCCAAAAACCTGAAATGCAGAAAAGTCCAACACAGGTGCTGCACATTATAATCTAGGATCCACTGGATAACTAAGTATCAACCTTTCTTATTCACACACATAAAATTATAAGGTTCTGCATAAGTAACAATACAGACATACCCGTCGCCTGACTAGGCCTGAAATAGGTGAGGGTGTCTGGCTTTCATATCTTCTTCAGCTTCCCACGTCATTTCCTCCTGGTTCCTGTTACGCCACAATACTTTGACAGATGCAACATCTTTAGTCCTCAACCTGCGAATCTGTCTGTCTAAGATAGCTACGGGAACCTCTTCATATGCTAACTCTTCTGTGACCTAGACATCCTGAACTAGAACTACTGTAGAGGGGTCCCCTACGAACTTCCTTAACATAGAGACATGAAATACTGGGTGAACAGATGCTAACTCCGGAGGCAAGTTCAATTCGTATGCAACTCGGCCTATTCTTCGCCGAATCTGATATGGCCCAATGAACCTCGGGCTAAGCTTGCTTTTCTTGCCGAATCTCATCACCCCTTTCATCGGAGATACTTTCAGATATACCCAGTCATTTACCGCAAATTCTAGATTTCTACGCCGCATATCTGCATAAGACTTCTAGTGGCTCTGAGCAGTCAGTAAACGTTCTCGAATAAGCTTTATCTTTTCCTCTGACTGCTGAACAATGTCTGGGCCAACCAATGCTGATTCCCCCATTTCAAACCAGCCCACCGGCGACCTACATTTTTGCCCGTATAATGCCTCGAAAGGCGCCATCTGAATAGCTGAATGAAAACTGTATTATAAGCAAATTCAATCAACGAAAGATGCTCATCCCAGCTACCCCCAAAATCTAGTACACACGCTCGCAACATATCTTCTAGCGTCTGAATTGTACGTTCAGCCTGCCCATCTGTCTGAGGATGGAATGCTGTGCTCAAGTTAATCTGCGTTCCCAAACCTTTCTGAAACGACTGCCAGAATCTAGCTGTGAATTGTGCTCCCCTATTTGAAATAATGGATACTGGCACTCCGTGTAATCTAACTATTTCTCTGATATATAATTCGACATAATCCTCAGCCGAGAAGGTAGCCTTCACTGACAGGAAATGAGCTGATTTTGTTAGCCTGTCAACTATTACCCAAATGGAATCATTTCTGCGTCTGGTACGGGGTAACCCTGTTATAAAGTCCATGTTTATCGCTTCCCATTTCCACATAGGCACCGTTATGTCTTGCATCAAACCGCCCGGTTTCTGGTGCTCTGCTTTCACCTGCTGACAGTTAGAACATCTAGATACAAATTCGGCTATCTCAGCTTTCATACCTGGCCACCAGTAGATGTCTCTGATGTCGTGGTACATTTTGGCTGCTCCTGGATGGAGGGAATAGCGAGCGTAATGTACCTCATGCATGATCCGTCCGCGACGCCCTGAAACATTCGGGACACAGAGGCGGCCCTTACAGCGTAGCACATCATCCTCAGTTATGTGAAAATCTGACTCCTTACCTCTCTGAGTTCTATCTCTGAGCTGGACTAAATCAGGGTCCTCGTACTGTCGTTCTTTCACCTCTGTAACTAATGATGACACAGCAGAATTCTGAATTATCGCTCCATTATTTTCTGTTTCCATTACTCGAACGGCTAAACCAGCTAACTGATGAATTTATTTAGCTAGCTCCCGCTTCTCAGGTCGCAAATACGCCAAACTTCCCATTGACTTACGGCTCAGGGCATCTGCTACGACATTAGCTTTTCCGGGGTGGTATAGAATATTTACATCATAATCTTTTAACAGCTCCAACCAGCGGCGTTGCCGTAGATTCAACTCCCTCTGAGTGAAAATGTACTGTAAGCTCTTATGATCTGTGTAAATATCAACATGGACGCCGTACAAGTAATGCCTCCATATTTTCAAGGCGTGAATTACTGCGGCCAATTCCAGGTCGTGGGTAGGATAATTCTTTTCGTGTTTCCTCAGTTGTCTGGAAGCATATGCAATCACTCTACCATGCTGCATCAACACACAACCTAACCCGACACCTGACGCGTCGCAATAGACTGAATAACCTTCTGTGCCTTCCGGCAATGCTAATACTGGGGCGGAGGTTAATCTGTCTTTCAGTTCCTGGAAGCTCTGCTCGCATGCCTCTGTCCATTGAAACTTTGCTGCTTTCTGTGTCAATTTGGTTAGAGGTGCCGCAATGGTCGAGAACCCTTCAACGAACCTTCTGTAATATCCTGCCAACCCCAGAAAGCTACGAACTTCAGTCGGAGTGGTAGGCCTAGGCCATGACTTAACTGCTTCTATTTTCTGCTTGTCTACCTGTATACCAGCATCCGACACGATATGCCCTAAAAAGGCCACTGAGTTAAGCCAGAATTCACACTTAGAAAATTTAGCATACAGCTGACGGTCCCTGAGAATCTGGAGCACTGTCCGCAATGAGTCCGGTGATCTGCTTCAGAGCGAGAATACACCAGAATGTCATCAATGAATACTATTACGAACAAGTCCAGGAAAGGTCTAAAAATACTATTCATCAGGTCCATAAAGACTGTCGGGGCATTCGTTAACCCGAAGGACATAACTAGAAATTCAAAATGCCCATATCGGGTCCTGAACGCCATCTTAGGAATATCTCTCTCACGTACTCGGACCTGGTGATATCCGGACCACAAGTCAATCTTAGAAAAGTATCTGGCTCCCTGCAACTGATCAAATAAGTCGTCAATTCTGGGAAGCGGGTACTTGTTCTTTACTGTAACTTTGTTTAGTTGCCGATAATCTATGCACATTCGGAGCGAGCCATCTTTCTTCCTCACAAACAAGACTGGCGCACCCCACGGTGAAGTACTCGGCCTGATGAAACCTTTATCCAACAAATCTTTCAACTGTTCCTTTAATTCTCTGAGTTCTGCAGGAGCCATACGATATGGAGGAATCGATATCGGCTGGGTGCCTGGTAATAAATCAATAGCAAAGTCTATTTCCCTTTCTGGGGGAATACCAGGTAACTCGTCTGGAAACACGTCAGGGAATTCATTTACCACTGGAACAGACTGGAGTGTCGGAGATTCTGCTTGGACATCCTGAACTCTGACCAGATGGTAAATACATCCCTTAGATATCAACTTTCTCGCCTGAAGGTAGGAAATAAACCTACCTTTTGGCGTAGCGGTGCTGCCCTTCCACTCTCGCACTGTTTCTCCTGGGAAGTGGAATCGGACCGTCTTGGTCCAACATTTAACATTGGCAAAACATGGTACTAACCAGTCCATACCCATTATGGCATTGAAGTCTATCATTTCTAACTCGACCAGATCTACTGTGGTCTGACGGTCAGCAACCTCTACTGTACACCCACGGTAGATTCAGCTAGCTGTGATAGAGTCACCGATGGGCGTAGATACTAAAAAGGCCCTTCTGCAATAATTCTGGTGTAATACTAAACTTTCGTGCCACAAATAGAGTAGTGTAGGACAAAGTAGACCCTGGATCAATCAACACATAAGCAGGGTGTGAGCAGATAGTTAGCATACCTGTCACAACATCAGGCGACGCTTCCGAATCTTGCCTCCCTGGTAAAGCATATGTGCGGCTTGGACCCGCACCTGTACTGGAGGCCCCTGATCTGCCCCGACCCCTGCCTGCTGAAACTGAGGGCCTACGCCCAGTCGAGGATGTTGTGGCTCGTGACCCTGCAGATGCCCTATCTTGTCTATCTCGGTCCTCTCGGTCTCTGGCTGGGCAATCTCTCATCAAATGGCCTTCTTGGCCACAAATATAACATGCGGTGGAACCATACCTGCATGCTCCAAGATGGCGTCGACTGCATATAGGGCAAAGTGGTAGGGCATACCTACTCTGCTCCGCCCTCCTCTGTAATGGTGAATCTGCCATTTGCGAGCCTCTACCAATCTCTGACTGCCCCCTGCGGCTGAATCTACCCCCTTGTGACTGTGGCGGAGGCGGGGGCCTGGGCGGCCTGTCTGACAATCGTGGCCTGGGTCCTCCCCGGGCCTCCCTCTATAACTCAACTGGCCTGTCCCGGCGACGCTGTTCCTGATTAACCCTTCTGATCTCCCGATGTCGCTGTCTGATGCCCTCAATATTCTGGGCAAATGCCTGAATTTGAGCAATGTCCATGTCCTCTCGCAGTGTGGCCGTAATACAAGTCTCAACATATTCTGGATTCAACCCCATAATTAAACGGTGCACTCTGGATGCCATGGTATCAACAAAGGCCGGTGCATATCGAGCCAAAGAATCAAAATGCAAGGAATATTCCCGGACACTCATGGCCCCCTGCTCCAGATGTAGGAACTGGTCTACCCGGGCCGGTCGAATCTCCCGCGGCAAATAGTGATCCAGAAAAGCTGCTGAAAAGCTAGACCAGGTGGGAGGGGACACATCTCTCCCTCGGGACCTTTCCCAGCTTTCATACCATAACACAGTGATATCCCGTAATCGGAATGCTGCCAACTCAACTGATTCGGTAGGCGTGGCATGCATAACCTTGAAGATTCTCTGCATTTGATCCAGAAAATCCTGAGGGTCCTCTGTCCGATCCGTACCTGTAAACTGTGGGGGATTCAAGGCTAAGAACTCTCGGACCCTTGAACTGCCGGGCCCTCCTGATAACTCCGCAACTGTAGACGGCATTGGCTGACGCTGAGCAGCCATCATATGTGCTAACATAACCACAGCACTCCTAACCTCCTGGTCAGAAGGTGTCGGTACAGGGACTGCTGAAGGTAATGTCGCCCCAACTGGCTCCTGACGTGGTGGAGACTGCTGAGGAGGCTGGGACGATGCCTCTGTAGTGCCCTCTGATCGGGCTGTTTCTAAACAAGGGGGAGGCATCCTACTGGTGCCTTCCCCTGCTGCAACATCTAAGCTCCGACCTGTGATAGGATGGCGCTGGTCTGACATTACCTGTAACCAAAGAATATGGTAAGCTTTTAGGGACTCAACCCTATATTGTACCGCTCTACAGCACGACTGAATAAGAATAAAAGACAACCATCCTATCATGCCTTGCAGCCTCCTACCCATAGTATGTGGTGCACAACACATCCATGGACAGGACTCTACTTAGCACGGCTTGCAGACTCCCTAGGACACGACCTGCTCTGATACCAAGTTTGTCA
Organism: Datura wrightii; assembly: GCA_035772735.1. Classification (NCBI taxonomy): domain Eukaryota; kingdom Viridiplantae; phylum Streptophyta; class Magnoliopsida; order Solanales; family Solanaceae; genus Datura; species Datura wrightii. The sequence goes on along the minus strand of JASDFA010000012.1, from coordinate 7,184,053 downwards.
CACCCCGCCTTGGGGGGTATGACTGGCACCTGGTGCCCTACTGGGACCTGAACTGCTGGACTGCTAAGCCTGGGCACATCTGGTGCCTGGCTGGCTCTAACTCATATTTTTGGAAACAAAGGGCTATATAATGGTTGTAAACACAGCCCCCGTCCATTGGCCTATAGCCTCCTGTACCTGTACTAACAGCTGACCAGAAATATATCGATTCAAGGAAATATATGCGGGCCGACAAGGCCACCATGCTGTCTAGTTATCTATAACTCAATCATGAAGTACTAGAAACTACGTGACCGGCAAGGTCACCACTACTGGCAAACTAAGGCCCCACACGGCCAACATAAAAGAGAGAAAGAGTACTAACAGCTATACAACTGCACAGCCTCACACGACCGGCTCATCTGACCACAGGGAGATATATACAGACTGCAAGCCTCTAGGAATAGCAATAGAAATGATCGGGATAGGGCCCCGACCTACCCGTACTATACAACAAAAGAAACTGAAATACACCTCTGGAATTCAGTCTCCGGATGACAGGAGCTGAATACTCGATCGCTGACAGGAATCACGTAGTATCGCCTGCTCGTCTATGAGTACCTGCAGGCAAGTAATGCAGCGCCCCACCAGGCGTCAGTACCACTGGTACTGAGTATGTAAAGCAACAACTGAAAGAAATATCTGAAAGCAATAATATAACTGATGAAACTGAAGTAGAAGGAATAGCTTAACTGTCTGATAATGTAAGTCATACCTTCTCTTAATCATACTGGAAAGAGTAGGATTCATACCTGAGGATTTATCGTTCTACTGTCGATCTACTCGTATCTACTGTAACACAGTATAACATATCATAACATACATAGAACACACAAACCTTACCCGGCCCCCATAAGCCGGGTGGTACAACCAGCACAAAATCTATACCCCTACCCCGGTCATCCCATCTCTTATAACCCTGTAAGCATCCTGCCGGTCCCCTGGGTATGCACTTGGGCTCGCTGAGCCCCTGACTATAACTGTACCTGAGTCCGGAGGACTCCTGAATCAACACCCCGGGCGTATCCGCTCGACGGGGGTGTATAAGGGCCGACCAAGGCACAACATGGGGAAAACTGGCATCCCATCTTCGTCCCCTTGCAGGACGGCATGCCACTCCGTAGAGCGACGTATCCTCGTCCTCTGGCGGACGAGTCGATACAGCTATTAACCCTGGGCAGTCATGGATGCTAGGTAATCCAACCCCAAATAATACAACGGTCTCAACTAATAATATTGTCTGCATATCTCACATGCTGAGGCTAATAGGGGTAAGTATCGTATATACTACATGCTGAACTAGTGATAGCAATCTGTACGTATTTAATACGTGCTGAGGCTAGTAAATATGTATGTATGAATATAGTCTCCTGCCAGACTGTACTGGAGTAAATGCTATACGAAATATAGTATTTCTGCTGCAATCTATGCTGTATACTGAGCTTCTGCATTAACGTGATTTACTATTCCTAACATGCGTTCTAAACTTTATTTTAGCCTGCCATTCTATTTCTGAGGTGCTTTACGGATATTGCATCACTTTACGGGGTTTCAACTGAATAAAAGAATATCTTAACATTTCGTATTACATCACATACTGAGCATGCTGGACAGTTTCTAACACTTGTGTTAGAATCTATGTCGTACTAGTAAGTTTCACGCAAGTTACAACTTGATGCTTCTAATACCGTATCAACATTCACAATAAATGTAACCCTTGACTTCTGAACATTCTACTGGCCTGTAAATTACTATATTGTGCTGATTTACTTAACTTGCTGAGGGAACTAGCTTTACATACCTTATCCTAGAACTATTCGTCTGTCGAACGAGACTCGGCCAGCACTTCAACTATTTCTTCCCAACTGCATTCATAAATATGTCAATTAATACTAAATACAGCTTTATTGTAAAGAGCAACGTCACTTTCGATATAGTTTATAGCCTAAACTTAGGCTTATCGAAAGACGGTCGAAAACTCGCTATTTTTCAAAGGTCCAGAAAGGAGAAATATTCACTTCACAGTTAGGAACACATAGACACTAATTTAGAGCAATTCCACTTACCTTAGCTCGGTGGCTCGACGATTCATCGGCCGTATTTTATGAAACTGAATCCGTAGGAATGCTCTCTGCTGCGAAATACCTCCGTATCTGGAGTTAATTTGAATTTAGACAACGTTTAGCAGCGTAATCGGACGAAAATTATATAATTTCTTCGTTCCTTTTTCTCCCTCTGCGTTTGCTCTCTGTTCTCTGGAAATTTTAAATGTTTTTATCATTTAAAACCGAAGTGGGGCTTTATATACTTGGGCCTGGACAAGGCCAACGTGTCACGGAGCCAACGCGGAGGCCCCTCCTCTGTGACACGCTGCCATCGCGGAGGGGCTCTGCCTCGGCTCTTTCCGCGATGGTTCGACAGGTTTCTCGTCCGATCTTTTCCCGGGCCTTTCTCCAGCACGTATGGCCTTCAAATATGCTTAACCAACGTGCGAATAGGTCATTTAGGTACCGGAAATTCTACGGGTTATAACAGTTGTGTATCGTATATTGCATATTAATATATACGCATACATAGTTTTAGTTAAATAAGCCTCTATTTTAAATTGTATAACTTTACTTAAATGTTATAAACTATTTATATAATAATATTTGTATAATTTTATTTAAATTTTAAAATGTATTTATATTGATAATGAAATTTATATAATTTTATTGTGAATTAAACTATTATATTATCTATTTATTAATTCATTTACAAGTGTAGTATTTTTATTAATTTAATAGAAGCTAATTTCAATTCTCAACTAATTTATTTAAAATCTAGCCACTTTCTGCTTAAATTTTGTTAATTTAGCCCGTGTTTACCAAATATTGCCACATTTTAAATCTCAATTCAAATTCAATTAATTCCTACCTGTTTACCCTACCAGCGACCCACGATCCGACCTGCGACCCAACCTATTTAATCTAAATTTAATCTCAGCCCTTTGTTTTATTTGATCCAACGGTCCAGATAACACCCTACTTCTTTTTCCTTTTAATTACATTACACCCCAAAACCTAATTCTCTAGCCCATTGTTCACTCTCTCTCTACCAGATCCGCCGCCACCCTCACTCTCTCCTTCCTTTTCTCCATCTCTCTCTCCATTATTTTCGGCAGCCGCCGAAGATCACTACTCTAGCAAAGCCTCCCTTTTCCCTATCTTCTCTCTCCCTCTTACCTCTTCGAGCAGACGCCGGCCACTAAAACCATCCGCCGCGGCACCCTCCTCTCCATCTTCGTATCTCCCCTGTTGCCATCATCTTTGTCTTCCCCACTCGAACCAGTCGCTCCCCTCTCCATTTCCTCTATGAACTCCGACCTTCACCATCCATTCCCTTCGCCTCCGGTCGCCACCACTTGATCTCCCTCGTCCGTTGCTCCTCCATTTCCGACGAAACACCACCAAACCTGCTCCCTCCTGCGCCGCCTCCTCTCTCTTCTCCCTCTCACTGTCCGCCGGAAATCACCAGCAACCACTAAACTCCGATCACCACAAACCGATGGCGCTGCTACAATCCCATTATCTCCGGCAAGTTTAGGAAGATTGACTATAAATTTGTTGATATTTCTATAATCATCTATTTAGGCTCTTCTTGTTTGTTAAGTCTGACTATAAATTTGTTGATTTTTTTTGTCTTAAATGTTTTCAATTTTTATTATGAAATTTGTTAATTTAGTCTAATGAATCTGTCTATAAGGTGTCGGTGCCACTTTCCTATGACTTCAATTAACGTGAATCTCAAATCTTCAAATTGTGGCTGATTTACTGTGTGTTTCCAAATTCATAATTCATACGCATAATCTGGTTAAATAATTTCAGTTTTGGTCCTGCATTGGCCACACGTCTTCTTTATTAAATTTGTGCTCATAGATTACATGCTTGAACTATTACATAATGTAAACACGAAGTTTTCTCTCAGTGTTTCTATAAACTCTTGTATCTTTTTATTCATGGCAAGCTTAGCATACTTGTCAGACCATACGTACATTTCTGTTGCAAGTGAATCCCTTTCTTTAAAACTATTGTGGAATAACTGTATCATATATTTGTTTATGGACTTTTTGATCAGTATCACACTTAGTTCATTGGTATAAGTCGATAAGGAAATGATCTGCTTGATTTCTTTCTGATATTTTAACTCCATATTTTTATAATATCAGTGCTAAAACATATATGACAATTTGAAAGTTTATTTGCTAGAAACAGAATAAGTTTAGCATCCACAATTATGGTAAGTTTAAAACATTTCATCGTAATATTTGTCTTAATTAGAAGATATTGTGACTGATTACTGTATTCTCCTTAAATAATTTAATACACTAGTAAAAATAGTGTCTTCTTATTTTCTATTGGTTGAAAACTTAACAGCTCTTCTGCTTTAAAAAAAATAATTTTTAATACTAAATAATAAAGCTTCTCAACTGGTTACTGAATCTGATTCTAAAAATTCTCATTAGTCTGATTTTTTTATAATTCATGTTTGACGTGTATAATTTTATTTGATTTATTGTTTGCTATATTTTTATGTCTATATGAGCATTATCAATTTGTGAACTTTATTTTTCATTGCAATGTCATCTTTTTATATATATACACACCAACGCTCATACACACTGCTATGATATCCATATATGCCTGTTTTCTGGTATTTGTTTAATCTTTAAAGCAGGTCTTTGTTAGTTTATTACGGAATCTATCGGATATTTTATGGGGATAAGAGAAGCCTTGGGAGTCATTCAATTTAGTATTATGTTCTTTTCGCATGCATTTCATCATTTATTTATTTTATTTTATCAATTTGGAATAATTGTAATAACATTGATAATAGTGAAGTGGGTTGTTAAAGGGGGTGAAAATTATGTGCTAGTTGTTTTAAATTTTATTTTTAAAAGTCTCTTATAAGTTTGCTTTATTATTTATTTATTTGAAGAAAAAAAGTTAAAATTTGCTTTTCTCTATTTGAATTAGGCAATGTATTTATATGAATACTATCCCTTAACATATAGTTAATGAGAAAGTAACAAGGAATATTATGAGGTCTAGTTTCAAATTTTAAATTAAGCCGACTCATCCCTGGACGTAACATTAACCCAAAGTTTTGAAAAGATTTATGTGTATTTGTATGTAAATATCGTATTTGCTTATATTTAAAATTCAAGTCTTTGCTTAGAAATATATTATTATATTATTTTTTCACTTAAAATTGACCTCAAATTAATTTGTTGCTAAGGTTGAGGAACAGGATTCTAATATCGTGTTGTTATCTCGATAAAGTAACAAACATTTTTATATTAAAAAATTCTCATATTTTGTTTAACATGCTACATACATTTTAAATTTTTGACATTTAATTTTAATTTGTAAGTCTCTTTTTTTTTTTGTGTGTGTGTTTTAGGCTGTTAGAATTTTTATCTAAATTTTAAGTTGCAAAAATTAAAAATAAGTAATATGTAGTATATTTATTACTATTGTTTTTAGCTTTTTTTTAATTGTCTGAACACTTTAATTTCTTTGATTAATAAATATGAATCAAACTGCTCCATCACTTCAATTTTGTATTAATTAATGCATTTATATGATCTATGTTCATTTTTTTATACAAAAAAATTATTTTTTAGAAAAAATAGATTAATTATTATTCGTCATGTGATGTATGATTTAATTTATGTTTAATTTTTTTTATGATAAAATAGTCAATTTAATTGTCTAATGTAGTTTATGAATTTTTAAAAAGTATTATCTTTCTGTTTTGATAAGTTTGCAAACTTAATTGCTTTATCACTTAAGTTTTATATTAATTTAATTTAAGTTGAAATATTTATGTGTCCTAAAATAACCTTTATATGTCTTATTAGTAAACAATTAATTTATTTTTATCACGTAATTGATAACTGACATCATTTTGTTTGACCCAACTTTTGCAATAAGTTTATTTACTTGGACACTTAATTACCATAAGTAATATACTTTTATTTATTTATTTATTTATTTATTTATTATTATTATTATTATTATTATTATTATTATTATTATTATTATTATTATTATTATTATTATTATTATTATTACTTTCTTTTTCTTTGATATTTTGTGAAATTACTTAGTCATTATAGCATTTAGTATAGTAATTGATCATTTTTGAGCATTTAGTCATTTTCTCACATAATTAACGAGTCCGGAAGGGACCTATATTTGTTAACCTCGAAAGGTGCCTAACACTTTCCTTTCTCTGGCGGCCTAGGCTAGTAAAACAGACTCTTAGTTTAGTGTGGTGTCCTAACGCATTATAATTCGTTAGGTGGCGACTCTTCAATTTATTTAATCTCAAAAGAGTTGTCACATGTTGAATCCCGCTTTTCGCGAGAAAAATGGGCGCGACAGTACTCATGAACAGACTTATAGTCTTGATGGATCCAATCCTATCGTGTCTTTGGGTGGATGACTATCTTCAGGTGGTCTTACCTTTCTTTTAACCTATTCCACAAAACAAGTGGATCCTTAATCATGAGATATTCAATTTTCAGAATTTCATCATGATGATGATGCAAGAATATGATAGCCTTAACACAATCCTGTTTTGATGTTTTGTTTTCATTTTTAATGGTGTCTCCAAGACCCATTGCATCCATATGAATTTCAGGATCAAACACCCATGAAAGGTAGTTCTTGCTCGAAGTTTGAAGGCCAACGAAATCAAGTTTCGTAAGGTTAGCCACATTAAAAGAAAGAGAAAAATAATATCTTAACCTTCAAATTTTGAGACGGTAGAGTCATAGAGAAACAATACTACTAAACGAATATCATTCCTGTGGTTAAGTAATACATCTTTTGAAAAAGAAATTTTAACTATTTTTATCTCAGATCTTTTCAAAGTGAGTGTCGTGCCGATAACGTGTTATGAAATAATAAAGAAAGAACAAAAATATTATAGAGAAAGAGAGAAGGAGAGAAGTTCTTATCTCTCTTTTTGGATTAAACAATGAATGGAAAACTCCTTTATTTAGGGATAATTTCTCCTAACTTTTCTCCAAAAGATATACTTTCACTATAATACAAATACACATATTCACTATAATATAAATATCTTTATAAATATTCACTATAATACAAATGCATTTATAACAATATTATTATATTACTGCATTTTTTCAAAAATAAATAAATAAATAAATAAATTCCATTTAGCTCATGTATAGTACGTTATAAAAGCTCATTATACTTCGATACCAAGATAATGTCCTTAAGGGGTCGTTTCATTTATTACATTAAATAAATTCTACCAATGTATTGTCATTATTATATACTTTTTGTCACTTCATGAAAGATCCCTCGTGTTTGTTGTGTGGATGAGATGGTTCTATGTCACTTCCAAGTAAAATCCCCATTTGTTTTTTGTTGTATGGATGACATTAATTACAGAGGCTAAATTCATCCACAGACATTTAAAGTTATTATTGTTTTTATTTAAATATCTTAATTAATATTTGTAACTAACTAACTAAAAAGTCTCAAATATACTAGTACTATTAAAAAATAATAATATACGGTAAAAGAAATGGTAGGCTGCGAAATGTAGTTTGGGTGCATTTGTATTTATTAGGAACCGTATATTTAAAGAGAAAGCTGTATATTTCTTTTTTTAAAAAATTATTATATTGATTTCAATTTATAATGTACAAAAAAGATTAATGTATTTGTTTTTATCTTTAATAACCTCTTGATATTTTCAGCATTAAAGAGTTTTTATTGACCACTGAAGCATTCTCTCTACATGAGAAATTGGGAATAGAATAACAACGTTTCAAAATAAGTAGTGTTTTCAACTTAGGTACATCCTTAAGAAAACTACTCATTTCTAGACAGAAAAAATATATTTTTACCCACTTACCCTTAATAAATATCTTGAAAAAGATGTAACTCTTTAATATTTTTTTGATTATGTAAAACTCTCCATTTAAATAAGGGTAAAATTAGAAGAATATTATTAATGTCTTCTTAATTATATAAAATACCACTTATTTTGAAATAAAATTTAAAAGTCAAAAATATTACTTATTTTAAAATGTAGGAAATACTCTTTTTAAAAGAAAAAGGATAATATTATCTTTTTACGTTTGCGGCTAAATTATAGAAAAAAATTTATAGCCGTTTAGCATCACCCATAATGTAATACTTTGTTAACCAATCAAAATCAAGCATTAAGTACTTTCCTTTATACCTCTAAGTTTTCTTTATTTAAACCTTTTTATAATGATGTTATTTATTAAAAAAAAAAAGAGTTTTTGGCTATATCAAGATTTTATTACAAAGAACATATAATATTAGATAAGATAAAAAATTAATTTTAAAAAATATTTAATTATTATAATAAAATATTATTATAACTAATGATATACAAACGAAGTTAATCATTTGTATAGATTGAAACAAATATCAAGAACATTGTAGAGGAAACCACAAACACACACACTCAAATGCATTAACCACACAAATGTCTAGCAATAATACACACATACAAATACATATTCCTTTCATCTAACCATTTCTTTTTTAATATTAAATTTTTCCTTCGCCAATTTATATGTTAAACTAATCTATAATTACTCTAACTGTTTTTTTTATTTATTTTAAAAATCTTGATTTTAATCCGATATAGTTTATTAATTTAATTACTTGTAAGTTAAAATTGCTATTTTCACACTTCTAACTCATATTGTATTGGTGATAGAAGGAAAGTGAACAACATTAGGGGTATGCTCGGTATGGATGAAAATATTTTTCAATATTTTTTGAAAAATATTTTTAAATTTTTTGGTGTTTGATTTTATTAAAAATTTTGAGAAATAATTTATTTAGGAAAACAAGCTTTTTCAAAATTAGGAAAATGACTTCTCTGATACAAGTAGAGAAAACAAATCATGTTGTCTCTACCCATCCTCACAACTATCTACCCCACTCCCACCCTCACCCCTAATTCACCCCCACCCCCTGCCCCCCACCCTCACCCCTCACCGACCCCACCCTTAACCCCTGCCCCCTAACCCCCACACCTCACCCCTCACCCTCACCCCTACCTACCCTACCCCCACCTCACCCCCCATCCACCCTACCTAAACCCCACCTCACTCCTCATCTATCCCCCACCCCACCACTTTACCCCTACCCACAACCCTCACCCTCACCCCCACCCCACCCCCACCCTATCTTACCCTCAAACCTCAACCCCCACTCCCAATCACCCTCTTCCACTTTCCATCCTTATCCTTATAATTTAGTTTTTGATATTATAAATGATTTTAGGATAATATTTTTTTATTGCATATCAAATAAAAGAAAATAAGTAAGAAATAATTTGTTTTTTTAGAAAATATTTTTTATGAAAAATATTTTTCTTCATATCGAACATAAAAAAATAAGTAAGAAATAACTTAATTTCATGAAGAGTATTTTTTTAATTTTTGTGATCATTAACTAACATGTCTTCCACCAGAAGAAATGTGTTAACTAAATCATTAGTTAATATGTTATGAATCAATTATTGAAGGAAAGAAAAAATTATTCATAAACTCAATTATTTTCCACTATTCGACTTTTTGAATGTGTTTTATAATTCTTCACTATTTTCTTGCATGAGTTAAGATATTTTACGTAGTACGAAGTAAAGCGTAAGTTTAAAAATATGAGATACAAGTTTCATAAATTTACAAGGTTTATATTTCATTTATTTTATGATTTTATTACTGAGTGAACAAGCAAAAATAATATTTTTAATAATTCTATAAATAAATTTATCACTAATAATATAAAAAAAATTATGATTATTATTTGAAACAGGAAACAACACAAAAAGTGATAGTAGCTGAGATAATTTTTAAAATAAAATCATCATCCACTTCATTATCGATCTGCACATCTATTAGTCCTTCCCTTCCTCAACTAATATTTGCAATAATTATTGTATATTTTAAAGAAGAAGAAGGATAAATAGTGGAAGAGCAATGCCAAAATATAGATAAAGTTATCTAGGAATATAGTGCTATGAAATCTCAATCCTATCAAATTTAAATATAGCCATGTAAAATACATTTATGACAACATCATTTTCTATGAGAGTTATTTTTTTTATTGATATATTCTAGAAAAAATCACTGCAATATGAAGACATGATAGCATAAAGTATAAATATCATTGCATTAATAATAAAAAATATTATTTATAAAAAAATACTTTTAAAATGATAAAAATCAAATTTAATGTCCGAGGTGCATGTTCTTACGCTCAAATTCTGAGGCTTACACTTCATGAATCTACGCCTTTCATTTGCGTCCGAAAATATTTGGTATGCCTACCCCCAAACTCGCCTCCAAAATGCCTTTGAAAATACTGAGTTATACTAATGCAAAATTTATGTATAAATAAATTTAAAAAAATATTAAATTCTAAATATATTTGATTTTCTATAATTGTGAATTATTTTTCAATAATTATTACAGAATATGGTAACAGCAGGAATGGATACAGTGGCTATAACAGTTGAACGGTGTTGTAATTCACAGAGTAATAATTCAAGAAAGCAGCAAACTAATAATTCAAGAAAGCAGTAAACCTGTAGAAGAAAAAGAAGCAGCAAGAAAGTGAGAAGAAGAAGAAGAAGATGATCTTGAAAAGAAAGGAGCATATGTATTTATTATTCAGCTCCCAAAGTATGTCGATAATGAGTATGATACATGTATTTATAGCTACCTTCTAAGTTTATCATTAATACTAATTAGCTAGCATAGATCTAACTGCCACACTAATCTAACTACTCTTCTAACTAATCGTTTAACCACCTTTAACAACATTTAACTAACTTGACAGCTTCTCCATTTTATGCTCTTGATCAGCTCACTTTAACACTTCCCCTCAAACTAGGTGTGGTAAAGATATTGAAAACACCTAGTTTGTTCTTCAAATGTTCATGTTGGACTCTTGTAAAGCCTTTTGTAAGGATGTCTGCTGGCTGATCTTGAGTGGAGATGTATTGAGTAGTAACTAACCCTTTCTGAATTTTTTCTCTTATAAAGTGATGGTCAATCTCTATATGTATAGTTCTTTCATGATAGATTAGGTTGGCTTCTATTTGTGTAGCAGCCTTGCTCCTGTATTGCTCCTGGAGTATATTGCACCTTCAAATTCTGTAATTGATCTTGGACCTAGCTGACTTCCCAAAATTCCTTCACTGGCTACTACATTCCTCTGACCTTCATCACTTATGATCATTGAGCATGCTTGATTAATAGAGGGTAAAGGGTTCATCAGAAGAATCTGACTTCTTGCTTGTAAGTGAGAATCATTTAACCCCATTAGGAACTAAAACAACTTGAGTTTTTGGATATGCTACATATTCTCTTGATTTTTCACAATCACAAGAAGGCACTGGAACTAATGCCTCAAATTATTCCCACAAATCTTTGAGTCTTGAAAAATAAATGGACATGGACGCATTGTCTCAAGTCAAAGTAGCAATTTCTTTGTTCAAATTAAATGTCCTAGATCCATCAATCTTGTTAAACCTCTCCTATAAGTCTAACCAAACTAACTGAGCATTTGATGCATACATAATTCCTCCAAGAAGGTTATTGGACACAAAATTCATAATCCATGAAACCACTATTGGATTGACCCTTTTCCAGTGATTCCACATAGTTTCTGGAATTTTTTTTTTGGCATGTACCATCTACCATCCCTAATTTGTTCCTCTCCACCAAGGCAATTTTCATCGATCGAAACTACATAGAATAGTTTTCGATACCTGTTAACTGAAAGGAGATGATTTGAGCTCCACTTACATCAGATGGGTGAAGGAAGAGTAAATGGTTGTAGTTGACTCATCCTCCGGTGTTGAATTCTCAACCAGGGCTATGAATTTCACCATTCATTGACAATCCATTCATCTGTTCATTTGCAGTTCCCATTTTCCAGAACTAACAAGTAATCGATTATAGTAGAAGCAAGAAACTTGATGTATTATTTGATTTACAAACACGAAGCTTTGAGCAATTCTCAGAATCAATTACTCATGGCTCTGATACCATGTTGTAATTCACAGAGTGATAATTCAAGAAAGCAGTAAACTTGTAGATGAAGAAGAAGCAAGAAAGTGAGAAGAAGAAGAAGAAGAAGATGATCTTGAGAAGAAAGGAGCGTACGTATTTATTATTTAGCTCTCAAAGTATGTTAATAATGACTATGATACATGTATTTATAACTACCTCCAAAGTCTATCATTAATACTAATTAGCTAGCATAGATCTAACTGCCACACTAATTTAACTGCTCTTCTAACTGTTTAACCACCTTTAACAACATTTAACTAACTTGATAGCTTCTCCATTTTATGCTCTTGATCAGCTCATTTTAACAAATAGGTTATGGAAAAACTAGTCAAGAACCCAAGGGTTCAACAAAAGGATCAAGAGGAGCTAGATCGAGTTATTGGATCAGACCGCATCATAACTGAATCAGATATGTCCAAGCTCTCGTACCTATAAAGTGTAGTCAAGGAATCACTAAGGTTTCATCCTCGAACTCCACTAATGCTCCCTCAGATCCACAAACCTGGGGGTTGATACATATAAACTACCTTGTCTAGGTGGGCTTGTAGAAGCACATTAGAGATGTCCAACTGACTAATATGCCAATTATTGGTGACAACCAAGGATAAGAGAAGGCGGATTGTGGCAGGTTTTACCATGGGGCTAAAGGTGTCGACATAATCTACATCAGGACATTGATGATGTCCCTAGATTGAGTTATTGGATCAGACCGCATTATAACCGAATCAGATATGTCCAAGCTCTCGTACCTACAAAGTGTAGTCAAGGAATCACTAAGGTTACCAACTCCACTAATGCTCCCTCACATGGCTAGTGCAAGTGTCAAAATTGGTGGTTACAATATTCCTAAAGGTTCAATTGTACATGTAAATGTTTGGGCACTTGTACGTGATCCAAAAGTGTGGAAGGATCCTTTGCAATTCAGACCTGAAAGATTCATTGAAGAGGATGTTGACATGAAGGGTACAAATCTTGCTATCAATATGGTCACTTCTATGTTAGCTCACTTGTTACACCATTTTAAATATGGTCTCCACCTCTTAGAGTTAAGCATGAGGATATTGACATGTTGGAAAGACCTGAACTGTTACTTACATGCGAACGCCTCTCCAAGCTGGTCCTATTGCCTGCACATCTAAATGAATGCGTTCCTATTTTTATGTAACATCTTCTCATGATGTTACACTCATCCTTTTTTGATATTGCTTGGCATACTTTTGGACTTACCTAATAATTGTTATTTGAAATATGATGGAATTGTAATCTATATATTTATGGAGAATAAATATAATCATCGTCGTTTCAAAAAAAATGTGAAATACAATTTTAATATTGTCGTAGTCTTAAATGTCTTCCTTTTTCTACTAATGTTGAATTATGGTGAGTATCCATTTCCCTCCCTTTCCTGCTAGGATTGAAAATCCTGTATTTTACATATCCATACGATCGGTCCTTGGGTTTTAGCAACTATGGCAGCTCGGTTGGTTGCTACAAGCTAAAGGACCTAGTTCTGCTAGTTATTTTTTATATAGTGTCTAATACTTAATCCTAGCGGGAGTAGAATTAACTTTCACGCGATATATTTTATAATTTCGTGAAAATTAACTTAGCAGCAACCTAAATAATACCACAAAGAAACTTGGTAGATCCTTGTTGTTACTAATTGAGTCCAAGTTGGCAAGAAAATAGAGTTATGGTTGATGTTAGATTTATTAAAAGCGTTTGTCATAACTATTGATTAGTAAAAAAGTGTACAAACAGCATGTAACTAGGAGCAGATATTTGTAAACTTGATATCTTATTGGGGCGAAAGATTAACTTAACTACTGGCGGGCTAGTGTAGGTACTATTACGATCTCGAATTTTGAATCACGACACTTGAATTTTTAGCCTTCTTCACTATTTCTTAATAATTTCCTCTTCAATTGAAATATTCTTTTCTATGTATTTCAAGATTATTATTTTTTAAAAATTCGTTTTGAAGTTGTTTACTCGTCATGAAACATGACTTATAGTTCAGATCTTAGCTTTGTAGCAAATTTTCTTCTTTCATCGTACGTGACTAATTATATAACACATATATTTATGAATCGTAGAAGTGTTTAAGCACAAATTATAAATTAATTTTCTTAAGAAACAATTAACTGGTTCACCAAATAATAATAGTTGTCGTAGGTGTCATTTGCACGACAAAAAGAATGAATAATGAGTCCTATTTTCTTTGGAACTATTTATCTGGTGGATACCTTTTTTCTCGGTGTGTGAAAAAGAGTGGTAAATTCATTTTTATTCGGTCATAGATTGGTTTAAAGAATGAGAGTCGACTTTCAATATTAAGTCCGTCGTTATCACTTCGTTAGAAAATTTTATTAAATATATTTATAAATATTATAAGAATATTAAGAGAATCATTTGTTTAATAATAGAGGTTTTCGGTTCGAATCTCAACCTAAATACATGAGTTTGCAATCGTTTAGCCTATTTAATTAACAAAACAATAGTTGTACAATTTTAAATCCTAATCTCTTCTTGCTAATATTGTTCATATTAAATGGGTTAAATTGAACAAATTATGATCCGGTTCGATTTTAAATCAAGTTTTTATACAGATTATCTCTATTTTCGAGTGGTTTTTATGTTTTATCCTTCAAATTGGTAGTCTTTAATTTTTATCCTTACAACTTATTTAATAAAAATTTTATATCTAAAATATTCCTAATTATGATTTTATTTTCCTATACAAATATTTTTAGAAAATATTTGTTTAAAGACATAAATTAAATGTTATTTTATTCGCAAGACATACCTTTACCTTTAATATTATAAGGAAAAAATTTCTCCAGGCCTAAGTTAGCCTAGAATGCACAAGTTAATTAATGGTGCTAACCTCCTGTCCAATGTACAAATTCATAATTCATATTGTTGAATTTCTGCTATATGCACAAATCATGTTGTTAAATTTATGCCTCATACATAAAGTCATGATGTTGAACTTATGCCGCAGATAAAATTTTTATGCTGCTGAACTTATACTTTGCTACTAAGCTTATGCCCCTAATGCATAAACTGTACGAATTTATGCCATGATACATAATTTAATTAATTTTAATAAAACGAAAAAACGGAGGTGCAATTTAAGATGCTCTAAAAACATCTACTTTTTGTTTTTTTATTACTATTATAGTTATTTTAGGAAGTATAAAAAAAGACAAAGACATAAAATATTTTAATTATAAAAGATAAAACCAACTATAATAACATGCAAAATGACAAATGTCTCTTTGTAGTATTCTTCTTGAGAAACATAGATATTATATTAAGTAAAACTATAAAATGTCTAAGCATTAAATATCAAGATATTTAGAAAATTCCTTAAAATTGGTATTCGGCAAAAAATCGCTAAAATACAATATAGTTTTAAAACTTTTTTTTTGTTAATATTATCAGCAATAAATAAGATAAAATAAAAAATGAAAGTAGTAATAGAAACTGCTGAAATAGGCCCAAGTTGGATCTAGAAAAAGAATTAATTGAATAACACCTAAATATTCAAATAAAGAATACATTTATATATATATATATATATATATATATATATATTTATTTATTTGTATTAGTATATATTGGTCCGTATTCACCAAATAAATTTATATATATATATATTTATTTATTTATTTATTTGTATTAGTATATATTGGTCCGTATTCACCAAATAAATTTATATATATATATATATATATATATATATATATATATGTTTGTATTGATATTTATTGATTCGTATTCACCTAATAAATTAATATGTATTTATTTGCATTGTATATTATAATCTTGCATTGATATACATTGATTTGTATTCACCTAACAAATTTATATACGTTTATTTATAGAGAAAATTACATAGTATAGCAAATATATGCTATGTATCTATCATTAGTAGATATTTTAAAAAAATTATATTTTATAGAAAATAATTACAATTTGTAGCATTTCTCTCCACTCTCTCTAAATCTCTCTCGCCTCCCTCCATTTTTTCCCTCTCTCTCAATCACCTCCCTCCTTTTTCACCCTCTCTCTTGCTCGCCCCTCGCCTCTTTCCTTCCTCCTTTCTCTCTCTCTCTCACTCTCTCTCTCTTTCTCTTTCTTTTTCTCCTTTCTCTCTCTCTGCCTTTCTCATTCTCGGTATCTCTATTTTTCTTCATCTCTTTTATTATAGATCGTAATTTATAATTATTTTTTTAGGTGATGATACAAATGTATCTCACAAAATAAAAGTGATAGATAAACAGATACAACCTACAAATGAATGTTGTATCAAAAAATATTTTTTTGGATGTGTATTAGTGTACCCAATAATTTTGAGAAAGTACATGTGAGATACAAGAACGAATAAATACAAGTGATACAAGAGCAAATGAATACATTCTCTTATGATTTTAATTGTTTGCATCTTTTGTATACATGTAGACTGTATTCGCTACAACCTAAATGCTTAAATGAATACAAGTAGAATGAATGAATAGAAGTGATACAAGAGCGAATAAATACAAATAATACAAGAGTGAATGAATATAAGCTCAATTAGAGCTTTTGATTGTTTTGTATCTTTGTATACACGTAAACTATATTCGTCAATACAGTTTGTATTAATCAATACAACAAGTATTCATCGATTTTTATATCTTTGTATACATGTAGATTATATTTGTTGATACAGCCTAAATGAGCACATGAATATAAGTAGAATGAATAAACAGAAGTGATACAAGAATGAATGAATATAAGTGATACAAAAGTGAATGAATACAAAATCAATTAGACCTTTCTTTTATATATATATATATGGTGATCAGTTATCATCGATCGAGAAATATAGTAGCATATTTCGAATTCCTTCATTCTTGATTAGAGATTTCAGCCAGACAGCCACCACTGATGAACAAGTGTATTGCTAAAGCAACCACACTACAATGTTTTTTTCCCTCTCTTCTCTAATATTTAGTTTTAACATTTCATCGAAACATTTTATAGAAAATTATTTGAATAATTTGATCCCTAATGAGAATACACGCTGATACATTTCTTAGAGTTTATAGATCCTGATAAGTAATACCGGCAAATTATATGTTTCTTAAAGTTTATAAATCCTGACAAGTAACACCGGCAAATCAAGACATGAAAAAGAGTAGAAGAACATTTTAATTACTCTGCAAAGATGTGTTCTATACACTCCTTTATAATAATATTTCACTATAATAATCAAACTTTTTTTTGGAACGTATCTTTATGTCATATTATATTATACATTTTCTATAAAAATATTTTGCTATAATAATAAAAAAAATATTTGGACATTTGATATCGTTATAAATATTTACGGACATTTGATATCGTTATAAATATTTACGGAGCTTAAATTCCCCCCAGCCCGCTACTCAATATAGTTACGGCATGTTTGAAAAGTCACTCGGGAATTAGATTTGAGTGTAATTACACAGTTTGGTCTGTTTATTTGCCGAGGTAAGTAATTACTAGATTAACATGTAATTTAATATAATTGGGAAGGAATAATTATACTGTCCAATTCTCAAGAGAACGTGAGAATTACAAATAATTACATGATGTAATTATAACACTCAGATTATCTTCCAATGTCCAATAAATAATCATAAACACTAATTAAAGAGTCTAATAATGTTTAAATAATAGTGGTTGGCAGAAAAATATGAATGGCATTTATTAAAGATAGCAACTATAGTTAGAAAGACCTAAGCCATATATAGCAAAACCAGACCAGCTAATACTAGTACTAGTACTAGTAAAACAAACTTCGTCGGGTCACTCTCAAATCCATTCGATCTCTCACCAACCTTCCCAAACTAAAAAAGAAAAACCTTAATGATGTTTGGATCGGACTTCAAAATTGTCTTCACGTCCGTGTCGGATCCTCTAAATTAAAAGACACTATTTTTAAAAGATCCGACACGCATGCACCCGACAACATTTCTAAAAAGTCCGAGCAACACAGCACAACAAAAAAGGAAAAAAAAATAAACTGGGGGGAGGAAAGGGATGTGATAGAAAATCAAAACCATGAAAATTTTCTTGATTTCAAGTAGTCTTTGAATTGATCTTGACCCTTTCCTCCTTGAAAAAATCAAGCAAGACAGTGCTTTTGCATTTGGGACATTTTGGATTCTCTTCTGATACGATGACATACATTAAGCATCCAGGGCAACCCACAAGCATCATGAACATGGTAGTACTAGTCTTCTCCTCCGGGAACTCCTCATCGTCGTCGGGGCTCGGTTCCCGAGACACACAGGAACTCGCAGGTGATGATCTTTGATCCATTGCAGGTTGATGATCTTCTCTTTGAGAAATAACCCTAGATGGTGGTGGTGGTATGTTTAGTGTCAAGTCAAGATTTGGATGCTTCTCTTTGTATTTCATAGCATGCTTTGTATCTTCCACTATCTCCCTACATTTATAGTAAACACAATTACTCACTAATATACAATTTAGTGAACAAAGTTAGTAACTATCAATACAACTTTTAAACAAAGGATATACACACGCACACACAAAAACTAGTGGCGGATGCTGCTTTTAATTCATCTGAATTCAGTATTTTTTTTAAAAAAATCTTAATCATAGATAAATATGTGAATATTTCAACAAATATTAAATTCGGAACTCATAATTTCTAGAGTGAAGGGTAAAAAATACATCGGTTTTCTGAGTTTCATACCTGAACTATCAAGGGACATAAGTTTCCTATCTGAATTATCACCAACTATTTCTCAAAAACACACCCCAATTATCAATTGTTTCTTTTTCCTATCTAAACAATGTGATATTTCAGGTAAAAAAAGAGAACAACTGATAATTGAAGTGTGTTTTGATAAATATATAGTTGGTGATAGTCTAGATAGGAACCTCGCACATCTATATAGTTCAGATATGAAATTCGAAAAAACAAATTACTTTATGTGTGATTTTTTACCATTAATTACTCTGATTTCTAAAAACTATTATAAACATATTAAACTTAATTCTTGAATTCGACTTCATTCCTATCTCCTCCAAAGATACAATAGTAATATACAAAACTTGAATTTCAATTAGAAAGAATGATAAAATTACCTTGATTGGCAAAAGTAACAACTTTATTGAAGACAAAATATTTCCAAAGAGAGAATATATATGAGAAAGGAAACTAAAAGTGAGACGAAATAGCCAAATATTGGCCAATATTTATATTGCAAGTTGTGTGTGTGAGAGAGAGAGAGAACACAATGAGTCATAATTTTTGCTCAGAGTTAATTGTGGTACAACTGGAGAGGAGAATGCAGAGGGCCTGCAAAAGTTTTTTTTTTGACAAATTTCATATATAAATAAATAATATTTAATATTATAATATACTAAAATTTTTCAGTTTTTAAAAATAATAAAGGAATAGGAAGAGGAGAAGGAGAAGAAGAAAGGAAATAGTTTTCTTTTTCTAAAAATGTTATGTTTTATAATATATTTTTTAATTTTATGAATAAAAAAATATTATTATATTTAATAATTTAGAGTGTTAACAAGTCGTCGAAGATAAAAATTTTTTATACTTGAAGTTGAAAACTTTAAGAATCATTTTATTTATTTTATATTTTCAATCAAGAGATTTGATAAGAGTTTAATACTTTAATTTAGTGGAAGAAAAAGGTTTTGAAATAATGGATTTCGTTATTCCATAGTATATTCAACAAGTCGATAGCTACTTTTGAGATACAGCTATATTCGTCGGTTTTTTTAGATTAAAAGTTGAAATAAATTTATTTAAAAGAAATAACAAATTTTGTTAATTTTTTCAGAAATATATAAATAGAATTTGTAGTAATTTTTTAATGGAAATCATGCATTTCAAAAGTCAATAGAGTCTCTCAATTTTCATTAAAAAAATAATTAAAAATCAAAAGATTCCATCGATATTTAAAAATAACAACTTTTTAAAATTATTTTTTCATATTTTTATGCAAAAAATAATCGACGAACATCATTGATTTTTTAAAAATTCGTCAGTTTTCTTTAAAAAATATTCATGAAAAATATTGATGGAGTTGTCCGTCGATTTTTAATTTTTTTTTTAAATAGTGAATTAAAAAAAATGTGAAAATAATATAAAAATAAAAATGTGGGCTCACATCAGTTGTTAGCATATAAACGCGGCAATGAAATAAGTAGTTAATAACCCACTTCGGGAAAAAATTTACCAAAAGGTATATCATTTCTCAATTATGGTAATGATTCCCATACTAAAAGGTAAAAAAAAAAAGTTAATTTTACTTTCTGTCCAAATTTCTCTTTTTAAATTTAAAAATACGCACGATTTTTTTTAATAATATATCATGTCATATCGTATTATACTAAGAGTAGAAATATATTAAGTTAAAAGTTGAATTATAAAAATAACCCTTTAAAAGTTGAATGACTATTTTATTCTTGAAAAAAATTACTTTCCATGAATAGCTGTATTAATTTTATTTTTCTATATAACCTTTTCATATTTCAGCCATTATTAATGTTCCTTTCAACTTCCACATTAATAATATATTTATATAGCCTTTTGATATTTTTAGTGCACTTTATAAAAACAGAAAGGTATGATTTCATCACTTATAATTTTATCTTTTCTGTCAGAAATTTTATTTTTTCCGTTGAAAATTTACTGCTCTTTTTATTTGGTATTTTTTTTCTCAGGTATAAATTACAACACAACAAACAGGTAAGTCAAATTTTATTTTTAATTGTTGGGAAGAACTTAAAAATCACTACGATTTAGAATGTGTTGAATTACTTCATTATTTATTAGAACAACGAAAAAAGAAGCAGAATTCTCTATTTAATAAGTTTTGTGGTCATACATTAGTATAGGAAAAATTACATAATTAAGCAAATCTTACTATCAATTTACATTATATAACAACACTTTTAAAAGATTACAAAAGTTAGCAAAACAATTACAAAAATAGCGAGTTACCATATGTATCAATTTTTCTACCTTCTCTCTCCGATCCACTATCCGTATTTCTCTCTAATTTAATGCCGGTTTTTTTCTTTTCCGAAATTTCCAATATCTCTGTCGATTTTACCTCTCACAAGCAATTGCACTCTCTCTCTCTCTCTCAGTTATGACGATTTGGATGCAAAGAATTACAGATCTCTAGAGAAAGAAAAAAAGAATTCAAACTTTTTGGTGAAGAAAATGCAGAGAATTGTAGATCTGAATTATTGTCCTTCTTATTTTCCAGAGTTGCTTGTTTTTTGATCCCTTTTGGCCTGATCTTTAATTGAAGTTGTGACAATTGTGTGCTTTAATATATTTCAGATGCAGGTATTTGTTAAGATACTTACTAGAAAAATCATCACTCTTGAGGTCGAGAGCTCAGACATCATTGACAATGTCAGAGCTAAGATTCAAGGAGAAACCGAAGTAGAAGATTTTATTATTAATAATATTGTCGTATTTTCTCAAACTTTTGTCTTTGTATATCAATGACAGAATTGATAAACTGCAATATTTTCAAGCTTTTTTTGTCTTTGTGTATCAATGGCGGAATTGATACATGTATTAGTATCAGATTGTTGATAATTCCAGAATTGTTATGTATCAATGTATCATTTTGTGTGTATCAATACATTGTACCAATTTGTTATTAGTGTGTTTCAATATTGTCAGTGATAAATGAATCTAAGATACCCATATTACTTTGTGTATCAATTTAGAAAATTTTTTCCAATTATTTGCTTGTTGCTTGTGTATCAGTGTTATCTTGAATAAATTACAAATTAGGAATTACTCATTCATGTTCATCAATGTATGACAATTGTATCATTTTTTATAAAATATTTAATGTTATAAAATTTTGCAGATTATAGATTCTTTGATTGTGTATTTATTTTTTTAAAAATTTTTGACTGTTAAAACTGATGATACTGTGTTTATATTTTATATTTGTACATGCATCAAAAAAAATTATGCTTATTAGTATGTATTAATAATTTTAGTGAAACACATAACTTTCATCTAGATAGATGAGTTTTTGATACATGTACCCGTACAAATTTAAATTTTTTTTTCAAATCTACAATAATGGTACACCTAAAGAAAAAAATTTCTCTAAAATCTGCAATTTCAGATTTAAAAATTACACAAACATGAAATGTTGATTTAAAATTTTAGATATAGGAAAAAAAGGTCCAAAATTATCAAAAGAGTGATTTGTTCTCGTTAAATACGCAACTTCGCTTAAAAAAAATAACACCAATTAAGGAGGGATTACATGGTTTAAAATTTAGATACAGTCATAATGGTTATAGTAAATTGTATCAGAAAATAGAAAAACATGCTATTTTCTGTAATATTAATAAATCATGTTATTTTATGTAATTATTTAAACTATGTATTGCTATTTATGAAAATTGCTCATTAGTATAACTCTTAGAGCTTTCTTTATTTTTCATGACTTATATGGTTATACTCTTATCACAAAATATGGCTTGATTATCATCCTTTATTAATTTTTTCTTGATTAACTCCTTTCACTTTTTATGAACGTACAAACTATTGTATTTACGATATGGTCTTATTCGGTAAAAGATTTTGATTATTCTTTATTGTTTTCATCAAAAACTCTTCTCTCAGTCTTAAATTTTTATTAAGTGTCAGGCTATTTTACTGGTATAAATTGACTATTACTCTTCCTCCTAATTTACAGATGAAAGAACTCACGGGTTTGAGTCAGACGATAAAAAACATATGTAGGTGAAAAAAATATTTATATTTCTTAATTATTTTAATGTTAGTATCTATTTAAGTATCTCTCTTATAATTAATTACTATTTCTTTGCAGATCTATACCATGAAATCAATAATGACTACTAGTCATTCTTAAGAAAACATATGTTGATAGAAACTATACAACTTGTAGCAAATACTACACTCATTTGATTATTTCTTGATAAATACATACATTATATGACCGGGGGGAGGGAGTAGAGGCGGGATTAAAAATGAGGAAGCTACAATTTCTTAAAAATATGAAGGAAAGTTTTTAGACATAAAATATTTCGAATCATATATAAATGACGATACACATCTTCACATGTAAACTAAATGTTGTTGTCCAACTTCGCAAATTCAAATGATATCTAATTATTTTGTACAAAAAAATCAAGATGATCCAATAGGCTCATTATTCATCGATTTGAATTTGCATCTCTCTCCCTTTAAATTTCTTTCATTGTTGAGTTGCAACTTAGCTAAATGTTATCAATATTCATTATTTTTAGAACCTAATCTTTTTTCTCTAATTTTTATTTTATAACTTAAATATATTGTTCAATGGAGTAGGAGTAATCTCCGGTTATGAAATTACGCTAGTTGTTATTGTTGGTAAGTAGGAGTAATATTTGTATGTATTTTAAATAATATGAATACATGCGCAAAGTACACATATATGTGTGTACATTTTTTGAAAGAAAATAGGGCCCTCAAATAGTTGCGCCTCAAAGTTACTGCTTTACGGGTCTTGCAGTTCAATCAATGCTATTTGTTTAAAAAGTCATTTTGTAAATGAATTTCATATAATTACTAATTATAAGCATAACTTATAATAATTATAAAGATCATATTATAATTACGGTATGATTATAAGCATAATATTTTAGTGCACAAATATAATTATATAATTCAATTTTTTAAATTTTAAAAATAAAAAATAATTATCAAATAACTAAATCTTTATGTTTGACAAATATGGGTCTATATAAGAAATATTACATTGTTTTAAAAATGTAGTGTAATTAATCTTGTAAAGAATAATTGGTATATAATTTTTAAATAGATATGTAACTAAATTAAATAATAAAATTTTTTAATTAAGCACACATTTTAAAAGAACATCATAGATAAACTACATGTTTGATAAAATTTTTTTATTTTAATCTTAATTTAATAATATTATTAAACTATATAATAAAAGATAATCTATAACTTTTAACATCATTTTAGGTCAAGTTTATTAATAACCTCATTTTATAATGAAATTCAACTTTAACGCATCACTGATTTTCAATCAAGTTTGTAGATGATTCATTCTTTCCAACATTAGCAAATTATATTTTCAAAAATTTAGAATAATAAAAAAGCTACATGAAAAATAAATTAAAAAAATAAGAAATAAATTAAATATGAGAAATTACATGAAAGCGGATAAAATAAATATTGAGAAAAGAGAAATAAAGAGATTTAAATAATGTAAAAGGATAAAAACTTCTTACAAGAGTAAAAATAAATAAATAAATAAATAAATAAATAAATGAAAGAGAGAGACAATTGTACGGTCAATGTGATTAGACAATTCTACGGACATCTAACAGAACTTTAGGACGATTTCATTAACTCTCTGCAAACATCTGTTTTGAAAAGACGGCCTTTAAATTCAAGGCAGATATGAATCCATTTTACTTTTTAAAAAAAAAAAAAATGTTCACTCCATTTATTTTTATTTTTATTTATTTATTATATTATAAATAGATATTTATTTTTAGTTATTTATTTTAAAAGATTAAAATATAATATATCATTTAGTTCTTAATTTATTCTGAGATTAAATATAGTCATTTCTCAAATACATTCCTAAAAAATATTGAATTTATTATATTAAAAAATGATGTAATAAAATTATCATGCTATTTAACTGTTTTTTTAATTAAAAAAATGTTAAATCTATAATATACTAAAAGTGTGAAGATCCTTAAAAATGTTAATTGAACTTATTACGTTTCATTAAAAGACTTTATAATAAATAAAATTGTCATTTACTCCCTCCGTTTCAAAATAAGTGGAAACGGCTAGCGTATAAAAATCAGGCCTGTCCCAAATGGACGTTTATATTGCGATTGGTGGCTCATGAAAAATTATCTACATGAGATAGATTAGTGCGATGGGGGATTGACAAAAGATATGATATGCGTACTAAAACTCAACTGATGAGACGACCGAGCATCTCTTTTTTCAATGTTCATTCTCGAGCTCGATATGGACTAAGCTATTGCAATGACATGGCATTACAAGGCAAGTACAACAATGGTCTATAGAAAAGGTGTGGGTTGTGGAACGGGTTAAAGGTAATGAGACTGCTACGCAAGTCTATAGAGTGGCTCATAGCTTGTTGCATCTATCATGTGTGGCTAAGGAGAAATAATCGTATCTTTCAAGGAGTGGCCAAGTCCTTTGATATGAATTGTCGCCTTATTGCCCAGGATGTCCACTGGCGTAATGCTAAATTCCCTAAGCTGGCAATGTACTTAGAAACCTAAACCATTATCCATAGGTGAGTTGTTGTATGGGGACATGTGAAGGGGTGTGTCACGACCCAAACGTACACCCGGATCGTGAGGAAACCGGGAGCCTGAGGTTGTGTCACGGGTAGTCCTACGAACCGTGATGAGAAGGTACGACTCGTGGTTAGGAGTCATGGTATATATCTTAGTGGTGCCAGAGTGAATCGTCAGGGGTCATGGTACGACTCGTAGGATGAAGCAATGAGTAGTGGTGAGGAGTTGTGGTTAAGTCGTATTGGTCTGGGTGGATGGTACCACGATCAACACGACCCGTAGGATGGTGGTATGAGTCATGGCCAGATTCAAAGAATTGGGAAAAGGGGTGAAGTGACCATGAGAGGTAACCACGAGTCGTGACTTGATGGTACGACTCATGGTCAGGGCCAGAACTGCTTTTCAGGGAAATTTCAGTAAGGGCAATTTCGACTTTTCTACACGTTAGGACCCTAAACCATGTTTTGAGGTCGGAACAGGGTCTTTAAGGGATAAAAACTCCTGTTAAGTTTATTTTAGCAATTACAAGTGTTAGAGAAAGGAGTAGGAAGGGTTTCAAGCAACTTTCTTCAAGATTCTTCAAGTTTTCACTTAGGGTTCTTCAATAGAGTAGGAAATCACGAAATTTTTAGGTATGTGGGATTTTGAATGGGTAGTTTAGTCCCTACCCATGCCCAATTACTCCCTAATTCTATATTTAAAGTTACCAAAAATTTATGGGTGTTTATCAAATTGCATGAATCCTTGAAATTTGAAATAAGCTTGTTGTAGTATGTCTAACTTATGAATTACAAATTATTTGGGATGATTTCACTTGTTTATCCATTATTTCATGATCTAACCTCTAAAAGTATTGATGTCCAATTGTGAGGGATTTTTAGTAAAGTTCATGGTCATGATGATTCCACAAGCTTAATACGAATTCTTCTTAAATTTTAAGCATGTCTTCAAGTCTTCAACTACTCATGTTATTATGATCATATTTCCTATAATTCAAGCATTTCATGTATGATTGAACTATGCATGTCACTTATGATTTATGAACTATGATTTTGGCTGATTCAAGGTCCCAATTCCATGGCTAGTATTACAAATTCTCAAACATGATATGATTCTCATGATTTAACTAGCCATGCATGTCATGTATGAATTTCTATGAGCACGTTGCATGTTTTGGCAGTAGTACTTAACACCGAGTAGGTTCGGGGCCCAGGTTACGCCCCGAATCTCAAAACTATGTGCTACCGTAGGATTATGTTTGGGACCTACTCATTGACTATCCCCTATGCCCTACGGGGCCTTCATAAACGATATCACGCCTTTCATGGTTCATGCCCTTGGCAAGGTATGAACGGCCTCCCGACTAGGTGTACAAGTCGAACTTCATGTGTGCTCATGTGTAGTATGTCGGTTATAGAAATCTCCCATTGTTCCTCATGGTTTTGAAATATGCATGATTATGTTCTTTTAACTCAAGTTATGATTTATGAAATGTTTTCCCCGCATGTTATGACTTTGATGGGTTTATGAATATTTTTGTAAATATTGAGCCTTACAATATACTTACGATTTCAGCTTTATGATCATGATGTCCCTGCTCCTATAACTTTTATGTTTTTAAGCATTGTTTTGCATACCTTACATACTCAGTACTTTCCGAGTACTGACCCATATATTTTCAGGATCTGGTTCACAGGCTCAGCTTCGTCCCTAGTTTGTGCTTAGTTTCACTAAATCTCCTATGGTGAGTCCTCATGATCCGAGGGCTTCATGTTCACACCTTTTTAATTGTCTTGTGTTTTCAAAATGTTTGGGTTAGTTGGGGTCTTGTCCCTTCAACTTGTCTTTTATGATTAGAGTCTTTCAGACTTATGTGTAGTATTTTGTCATTGATAAACGTATTTTAGTTTGTCATTTCTTACAAATCATAATACGATTTTCAGTTAGTTTATGATTGATAAGTTAAGTTTTTCGCCTTTTATAAATGAATTAGTATTATGCTCACGCCATAGGTTGACTTGGGGTCTCTCGGGGCTCCTTGTCCCGTGTCTACGATCCGGGTGTACTCTCGGGTCGTGACAGCCTAGCCATCCTTTTGCGGATGGAATGCTGTGCTGAGCTTAATCTGAGTCCCAAGTGCTTTCTAAAAAGAAGCCAGAACTGGGAGGTAAACTGAGTACCTCAGTTTGAAATAATAGAAAAGGGAACTCCATAAAATCGAACCAACTCCCGAGTATACAACTTGGCATAATCATCCGTTGAAGCCGTGGTCTTAACCGGTAGGAAATGTGCATCCTTTGTTAACCTGTCCACCACCACCCAAATGGATCATAGTGTTAGCGAGTGTGAGGTAGGCCTGTAATAAAATTCATATTAATCTCTTCCCACTTCCAAGTGGGAATGCTAATATCCTGAAGTACACCTCCCGGCCTCTGGTGCTCGACCTTCACTTTCTGACAGTTTGGATACTTGGCTACGAACTCTGCGATATCCTTCTTCATACCATCCCACCAATAGATATTCCTCAAGTCCCGATACTTCTTCGTGGATCCCGGATGGATGGAATATCTAGTACCATGTGCCTCATGCAATATTCGGACTCTCAAATTATCAACTTTCGGAACACATAGCCGACCTTGGTATCGAAGGACACCATCTCCCTCTTGGGAGAAAACCTCCACCTCTTGACTCCACACTGCTTCCTTTAGCCTTCTCAAAATCGAATCATCATCTTGCTTAAATTTGACATCGACCACGAAAGACGATTCTAACCTATTCTGCACAACAACGCCACCATCGGTCGAGTTGACCAATCTAACCCCCAACCTTGCAAGTCGGTGGACATCCTTCACCAACTCCTTCTTTCCTTCATCCACGTGGGACACACTCTCCATAGAGAGTTTACTAAGCGTATCCGCAACCACATTAGCCTTGCCAGGTGGTAAAGAACGCTCATATTGTAGTCCTTTAGCAACTCCAACCACCTCCTTTGCCGAAGATTTAGATCCTTTTGTGTGAACACATATTGCAAGCTCTTGTGATCCATAAATACATCCACGTGGATTCTATATAAGTAATGTCGTCATATCTTCAATGCAAACACCACCGCGGCCAACTCAAGATCATGGGTCGGGTAATTTCTTTCGTGAACCTTTAACTGTCGTGAGGCGTATGCTATCACCTTCCCCCGTTGCATCAACACACATCCCAGTCCGACTCTTGAAGCATAACAATACACAACAAAGTCATCAATACCCTCGAGTAAAGTCAACACTGGTGTTGAAGTGAGTCGAGTCTTCAATTCCCTGAAACTTTTCTCACAATCCTCTGACCATTGGAACTTCATCTTTTTCTGAGTCAACCTGGTTAAAGGTGCCGCAATAGATGAGAAACCCTCAACAAACCTCCAGTAGTAGCTTTCTAGGCCCAAGAAACTCCGAATTTTTGAAGGATTCACCGTTCTAGGCCAATTCTTCACCGCTTCGATTTTCTGAGAATCCACCCTTATGCCCTCACTCGACACCACATGGCCCAGAAATGACACCGAGTCCAGCCAAAATTCACACTTGTTAAACTTTGCATATAGCTGACGATCCTTGAGGGTCGGAAGTACTACCCTCAGGTGAGCGGCATGCTCCTCCTCGCTCTGCGAGTATATAAGGATGTCATCAATGAACACAATCACGAACATGTACAAATATGCCTTGAATACCCTGTTCATCAGGTCTATAAAAGCTGCAGGAGCATTGGTTAGTCCACACTACAAACACATAGTGGCCATACCGGGTTCTGAAGGCTGTCTTTGGAATGTCACACTCCCGAACTCTAAGCTGGTGATATCCGAACCTGAGTTCTATCTTCGAGAAACACCTGGCACCCTAGAGCTAGTCAAATAAATCATCAATCCTGGAGAAGGGCTACTGTTCTTGACAGTGACCTTATTAAGTTGTCGATAATCAATACACATCCGAAGGGAATCGTCCTTCCTTCGAACAAATAGAACCGGTGCACCCCATGGAGAATTGCTTGGTCTAATGAAATCCTTATCCAACAAGTCTTTTAACTGATCCTTTAACTCCTTTAGCTCGGCTGGAGCCATCCTATAAGGAGGGATAGAAATAGGCTGCGTATCGGGCAGTAGATCAATACCGAAATCATTTTTCCTCCCCGGAGGTACACCTAACAAATCATCAGGAAACACCTCTGGATATTCATACACCACCAGAACTGACTGAATAGTCGGGGTCTCGGACTCCACATCCTTAACCCTAACTAGGTGGTACACGCAACCCTTATAGATTTTCTTCCTGGCCTTAAGATAGGAAATGAAACAACTTGCTGGTAACGCCGAACTACCCTTCCACTCCAACACTGACTCACTCGAAAAATGAAATTCCACCGTACAGGTCCTACAATTAATTGAAGCATGGCACGTAAACAACCAATCCATGCCAAAAATAATGTCAAAGTCAGTCATGGATAACTCTACAAGGTCTGTGGAGGTAACCTTATGTAACACCGTAATGGGGCAACCTCTATATACCGCCTAACTACAACTGATTCACCGATTGGAGTAGATACGGAGAATAGTTTTGACAGAATTTCAGGAGTAACTCCTAAACTACTAGCAATGTAAGAGGTCACGAAAGACAAGGTAGCTCCTGGATCTAACAAAGCATAAACATTAATATGGAAGACTTGGAACATACCCATGACCACATCTGGCGAAGCCTCCTGCTCCTGGCGAGGCACTAGAGCATAAAACCTGTTTCGGCTGACCACCTGCCGAACTAGTGGAGGCACCCTGCTGAGGGGGTCATGCTGCTGGAGTGGTAGAAATGGCTGTAGGGCAATCTCTGATCCTATGCCCAGGTTTGCCACACCCGAAACAAGCATACACACAGACCAGACACCTCCCAGGATGATTTTTGCCACATCTCGCACGCGTTGGGAAAGTGTGCTCCACCTACAAGCTACCATGATCCCTCGAGCCTGAAGCCCTGCTCCTATGGTCTCCCTTGAACCTGGACGGCATGCTAATCGATGATAGAGCTGGAGCAGTGATCCTGCGCTGGGACTACTGACGGGATCCACCTCCTGACCTGGTCTAAAAAACCCCGAAATTGTCAGTCCTGGACCTCTTGGCCTCTCTCTGCCTCTTATAGACCGACTCCATCTGCTGGGCATGTAATACAATATGGGGAAAGTCGATATCCCGGTGTAGCATGGCAATCTGGCAATCCTTATCCAAGTAGTATGCTACTCCATGCACAAAGCGGCCCACCCGAGCCCGTTGATCCGCCACCAACTCCGGAGAATATTTAGATAGCCGAGTGAACTCCAAGGCATACTCCTGGACCGACATTTGCCTTACTTCAAATTCATAAACTCAGCCGCTTTGAGCTCCCTCATTTCCCGAGGGAAGAACTGATCCATGAACGCGGTGTGGAGCTTATCCCAACCTATCGGGCCTGCACCCGCTGCCCTAGCACCTCTCCATTTCTTGAACCATATATGTGCTACCCCCTTGAGTTGATAGAAGGTCAAGTCAACACATTCCCCATTATTCACCCCCATAACCTGGGTGATCTTTAGAATTTCCTCTATAAAGTCATGTGGGTCCTTGTCTACCTTCGACCCTGTGAACTCTGGAGAGCTCATCCTCAGAAAATCCCTCACCCTAGAAGCTGCTGCATTCCCATTTATTGGATAATAGGCCACATTTAGATTCTGGACCTAAGTTGTCATGGCCTGTGCCAACATCTGGATCGCCGCCCTATACTCAGCGTGGACGGCTAGCTCTGGTATATGCTCCTCATGAACGGGTGGAGCTGATGGATGCTCCCCATCATGTGCACCCTCATGATCATTACCATTACTATTCCTCCTGACATTTACTTGGCGTGGAGGCATGATTCTGCAAACGCGAATAGCACGAATTAGAGTAGTAAAGGATGTTCATCGCACGACATAGATCATGAAAGAAGGGAACATTACTAAACATCTAGTATACTTTTCGTCATAAGTGTGGCGTGCTTCACACCCATGAAAAAGACTCTACTTAACGCGACTTTCAGACTCCCTAGGACACATAAACCTATGGCTCTGATACCAAGTTTTTCATGATCCAAACGTACATTCAGATCGTAGACGCAGGACAAGGAGCCCCGAGAGACCCCAAGTCGATCCATGGCATGAGCATACTTCTAATTCAATCATATGAGCGGAAGACTTAGCATAGAGAAAGTAATCATAACATAACATGAGGGGAAACAGTACAATACTAATACAATACGGCAGAATACAATCTTTAGTCTGATAAGCCTTTAAACATGAAAGGCGGATTGATGGGACAACTCCCCAACTAATCCGACATCCAGAAACTGAAGGAATAACATAGAGTGTGAATATGTAGCCCTCGGAATATAAGGACTCACCAAATACACAGAGAGCAAGTTCGAGTCTATCTACGAGTGAGGATGCGCCTGAGAACTGGGACTTGTATCATGAGACGATACATCATAGAAAGTATGCGGTCAGTACGTGAAATGTACTGAGTATGCAAGGTTAGTAAAACGGACATTTAAAATATGTATAAAACTCATAAGTGATCATAAGAGTAGGGCAACATGCTCATAACATAATTATCGTAATATAACATAAGGCTCAAGGTTTTCAAAACATTCGAATCATAATCATAATAGAAGAGCCTTACTTAACATAACTTGAGCCGACATTCATAATCATAAACGTGCATAAATCATGAGGAACGGTGGGAGATTCTCTTAACCGACATACCCCATATAAGCACACATGAAGCCCGACTTGTAACCCTAGCCGGGAGGGTGTTCATACCTTGCTAAGAGTAGGAACCACAAAGGGCGTGATCACATGTGAAAAGGGCCAATTGGGCCAGGGACAAACATGAAAGGGTCCCATCATACCTACGGTGGCACGTAGTTCATGAGATCAGGGGCTTAATATGGGCCCCGAACCTATTCGGTGTTCGATACTACTCCCCAAATATATATAGTGCTGAAAATAATACATACATGAGTTCATGGGCTAGTCAAATCATGATAATAGTAAACATGCTTGAACATACGTGAACTAACCATGATTTGAGGCCCGTGGATCGGCCAAAAATATAATTCATGATTGATAAAATTCATGCATACTTGTAGATCATGCATATAGCTTGAAATTAATAAGTTCATAATAGATAACAAAATAAATTCATAAATAAATTCATACTTCATGCTGGGCTTATCAAAAACACCAATGGATCAATGGATCATAAATCGATTCATCATGGGGCATGCATAATCAAGCTTAATTATTTAGAAATTCAAAATCAACAATATTATATTCAATTTAAATCTCAAAGATGATCAAAATCAGTAGATTATAATAAGATTTCAAAATCACAAGACCCATAATTAAATCATTTAATTTTATACAAATCGAATACAAAACCCCATGAGTTTTTGATAATTTATAAGTAAAATCATTGAGTAGGAGCATGGGTGTGGAAGAATTCACCCATTAAAGACCTTACATACCTGGGATTATCAACTCCTAACCCTCCTTAAAAGCCCAAGAATGAAATTGAAGGAATTGAGGTGAAAAGCTTGAAATATCCCCTTGAATCCCCTTAAAACCCAGTTTTTCCCAAGCCAAAATGACATAGTTTAGGGCCTTGTATTGTGAAAAAATCAAAAATACCCTTAATGAACCTTTCTTGAAAACTGGCCGGATAGAACCCATGAGTGGTACCAACGGGTCGTGTCAACAACCAATGACCAGTCGTGTCCCTCGTTGAAGCTGCTGAATGACCTAGCCTCGGATCCAAACAACGGGTCGGCAGGACGACCCGTGCCTTCAACCCACGACTCGTTATACCGTCCGTTGTTTGCTCATCACAAAAACTGAACCCCCCTACGACGCGCCTCACCACGACTCGTGGTTCCATCCAACGAGTCGTGGTCTCAACTCATCATCCATACTGAAAGTTCTTACCCTCCAACAATGACCACAACCAACAACCCATGGCTTCTCCTAATGAGTCGTTGAGTCTCTCGTTGATTACACTGTTGTCCAGCCTGACCCTAACTACGACTGCAAAGGATGGCCCGTTGTATCCCACAACGAGTCATCATACCTCTCGTTGTCTCCACTGCCACCATCTTTTCCCCAACCAACGACAACATACAATGACTCGTGATTTGATACCACGAGTCGTTCTGTGATGTTTTGCCAGTTTTCTGCACTTTTCAAATTCAACTCCCAGGTCTATTTTTAGGACTCCTCATGGTATTACAGGGTGTAAGGTGTAACTGCATAGCAACTTGATTCAAGCAGCTGGAATAATGTCCAACTACTTATGGGTTTTTGCTTTCATTGTAAATTTTCCCTTGGTATAAAAGTGACTAATTATCATTAAAAAAAATAATAACTCCTAATATTTAGTATTTTAAAATTGACTAAAGTTTTTATAATAAATATTAATATGTTAATAGTGTAGTAATTCAATTTTGTAATAATTAATATGAAATATACATATAATGCATGCATTTAAGTGCCCATTTAAAGGAAATGATTTTTTTCCCTTTCAATCAAAACCTATATTTTTATGATATTTTTGTTCATTGA
Organism: Datura wrightii; assembly: GCA_035772735.1. Classification (NCBI taxonomy): domain Eukaryota; kingdom Viridiplantae; phylum Streptophyta; class Magnoliopsida; order Solanales; family Solanaceae; genus Datura; species Datura wrightii. The sequence goes on along the minus strand of JASDFA010000012.1, from coordinate 7,149,828 downwards.
TACAGGTATTAGAACAAACTGAAGAAAGAACTACTGAATTGAATCAAACTCTTAAATATAATCATTGATCAATTTTAAAATTCATAATTTTCTTTTTAAATTCTTATATTGTTACACAAACATATTTTTTAAACATTATTTATAATATTTCTTAAAATTTATTCTTATTAGTACGAGGAACACGCATAAAACGCGTACGCTATGACTAGTTAATAAGCAAAGATTAATAGAGGGAATAGAATATGTAGACCGCCTTCAAACGTATTGAACTCTTCACATGCCATCTTTATCAAAAATAAATAAATAAATAAAGTGTGTGATTTACAAACACTCTGATGTGATATTTTAACGAATCAGTGAATGACACATATGAAAATATAGTTAAGAAGAAAAAACACGGTTCTCAATGTTCTTCTCCACTTTCCTTCCATACAGTTTACAAAAGGAAAACGAAGGTTGATTTTTCATATGATCACTCATTTAATAGTTATTATTTCAGGAAGTAATTTTTTTTTAAAAAAATTTAAGTTAAAATTCTTTCAACCAAAAAAAATAAATTAAAATTTTAAAATAATAACTATTAGCTTAGTGACCATATGAAAAATCAACTCAAAAAAAAAGTCACCATCTCTGTCACGTTTCCGATCTTCTTCAACTTGTCGCCACCACCACAACAAACCCTAAGCACCATCGAAGGGTTTCCATTTAGGGTTCAAACAAAATTAAATCTCAGCTAGAAGATGCTCTCACAAAGTTTATTTTTGGAAACTGTATCAAAAAATGACTATAGTTAATAGTTACGATAAATAAGAAACTAAATAATAAATTATATTTTAATTTTTTAAAGTGTCAAGTAAAATAAATATTTATTTTTAATATAATGGACAAATAATAGTGGAGGGAAGGAATAAAGTAGGTCAAATAGTGACCTCCTGGAAAGTTTCTATACAAGCAAAAAATGACAAGATGAATTTAGTGTAAAGTAACATTGAATTTACTAATGTAATTTTAATTAAAAATATTATAAATTATCTCACAAACATCTTGTATTAACCAAAAAAAAAATAGAGTGAGAGAGTAATGTGATAAAAGAATTGAAGAAGCTGTGCCATGTAAATGGCCAAAAATGGCAACTGAGGAGGAATTGAGGAATAAGATGAGATATAGAGGAAATTTTGGTATTTTTAAAGTTTTTTTAAATTTTTTTATTTGGAATCAATTTCCCAATACCTCAGGGTATTGCATTAATTTTCCAAAAACCAAAATCTTGTTTACAAAGAAACCAATATGTTGAAATTTTAGAGCATTTTGATATTATAAAAATGTTTATTTCTCATATTTATGGCGGTGAATGTAATTTTTATTATTTCATAACCTTTAATGGTAGTTTTTCTTGTGTTGTGAAGGAAGAAAAAATATAGAGTGGAAAAAAGTGAGTAGAACAGAGAGTTTTATTTAGCTAAATGAAGGTGTTCTTTTGGTGGAATTTTGGACTCAACTATTATCAGAGTTTGTTGAGTCATACAGTATTGTTGGCCTGTTGTATCTTGGAGCGGACAAGTTGAGAAGATTACTGCTGGACCAGTAAAATTTTGCTGCAGTGGGATTGAATCTCCTTAAAGAGAGCGAAATATACACGCCTCAACCTGAAGATATTTATTTTCTTAATTTTTGTTTTTCAATTGTAATTGTAATTTCTCTAACAATTTTAAGGAGATTCAATGGCTACAATTAAAAATCTACAAATGTCAAGATGGGAGATCTTAACAAGCCATTTCGGTTCAACAGTACACATTTCAAGAGATGGAAGGGTAAAGTACTTTTCTACTTAAGTCTTCTCAATATCTCTTATTTGTTAACTGAGAAGAATCCAAATAAAGTAGAAAACTCTTCCATGAATGATGATGAACTAATTTCTCTTCAAGAGAAAGTCAAAAAGTACAATGATGATTCCTGCAAATAACGGTATTATCTTCTTAATTGTCTATCTGATAATTTTTATGATTATTATGATAGAACTTACTCTAGTGCAAAGAAAATATATAAAGCATTGCACAGTAAGTATGATACCGAGGAAGCTCGAGCGAAAAATTATATGCTGTTAGAAGATTTTTTCGTTTTCAAATGGTGGACAACAAATCAGTAGTAGACCAAGCTCAAGACTTTATAATGGTTGTTGGAAAACTCAAGTCCGAGAAGATAAAAATTGGAGACAACCTTATTGTTTGTGGCATAATAGATAAATTTTCACCTTCTTGGAAGGAGTTTCAAAAAATTATGCGCCACAAACCAAAGGAAACCTCACTTGAGACATGTGCGAATCTGCATGGAAGAGGAGGCAAGAGGCCAAGATGCACTTTTACAATCAGAAAAGAGCAACCTCACATCGAAAGTAAATTTAATTACTTCAAATAATGCTGCTTCTGATACTCACAAAAATACCTCTTTGAAGCCTAAGAAGAAAAACTTCAAGAAAAATAATGGTGGTAATAAACAAGCACAAAAACAACAAGGATAAGATAGAGGACCATGCTTTGTCTGTGGCAAGAGTGGGCATATTGCTTGATTTTGCAAATTTTAGAAACGTGGTCCTACTCCTCAGCAAACGTTACCAAATAGTCTTTTGTGGCGGTGATAATAGACATAAACATGATTGAGAATGTTGATGGATGGTGGACTGATTCTATGAAAACCCGTCATGTCTGTTATGACAAAGACTAGTCCAAAATATATACTCCTTTTGAGGAGCCCAAAATCATCATGTTGGTGATTCTCACACTACTCAAGTGCTTGGAAAGGGAGACGTTGAGTTGAGCTTCACCTCTAGAAGGATATTAACATTGAAAAATGTACTTTTTACTCCTATGAGAAAAAAATTTGATGTCTAGTTTTCTTCTTAATAAAGCAGGCTTCAAACAAATTATTGAGTCTAATCAATATGTAATAGTGAAAAAGGGTATTTTTGTGGGAAAGGGGTATGCTTGTGATGGTATGATCAAATTGAATGTTGAAATGAATAAAGTTTCTACTTCTGTGTATATGCTCTTTTCTACTAATTTTTGGCATGCTCATTTGTGTTATATCAATGATCGTTATGTAGGAATCATGAGTAGTTTAGGATTAATCCTAATGGTTAAAAAGAATTTTGAAAAGTGTGAAGCTTGTAGTAAAGCTAAAATCACTAAAAGGCCTCACTTTCAAGTTGAAAGAAAAACTGATTTGTTAGAATTAGTTTACACTGATATTTGTGAACGTGGAGAAACTTTAACTCATGAAGGAACTAGATATTTTATCACTTTTATTGATGATTTCTCCAAGTATATATATGTTTACTTGATGAAAAATAAAAATGATGCTTTTGAAAATTTTAAAATTTATCTACATGAAGTTGAAAATTAGTTTGGCAGAAAAATAAAAAGAATTAGAAGTGATAGAGACCATGAATATGAGTCTAATGAGTTTAATTCTTTGGTTAGATCATTGAGAATAATTCATGAAACTACGCCACCTTATTCTCTTGTATCTAATGGTGTAGCGGAAAGGAAAAATAGAACTTTACTTGAGTTTACTAATGCCATGCTTATTGAGTCAAGTGCACCTCTAAATTTGTGGGTGAAGCTATTTTGACTGCTTGTTATGTGTTAAATCGGGTGCCTCATAAAAGGATAAAATTAACACCATTGGAGTTATGAAAAATTCACAAGCCAAATTTGAAATATCTAAGAGTTTGAGGTTGTCTAGCCTATGTGAGGCTAATTAATCCCAAAATTACTAAATTGAGTAAAAAAGTTACTACTTGCGCTTTTCTTGGTTAATAGTACAACCTATAGATTTTTTAATCCTGAAGATAATATAATTATAGAATCAGGTGATGCTATTTTTCATGAAAATAAAATTTCATTTGATTCTAAAAATAGTGGGGGTCAAAGGAATGAAGAAAATATTTTGTCACTTCCTAGTTCTTCTACTTCTATCTTGAAAAATAAAGAAAATGATGATTTTGAGTTAAGAAGGAGTAAAAGAGCTAGAGTAGAAAAAAATTTGATCCTGATTTTTATGTTTTTAGTGTTGGAGATGATCCTCATACTCTACAAGAAACTTTATCTTCACATCATGCTATTTTTGGAAAGAGACTATAAATGATGAAATGGAATCACTAAATTTCAATAAAACTTGGAAGTTAGTTGATTTACCACGAGGTTGTGAAATAATTGGGTGTAAATATGTCCTAAAAAAAAGTTAAAATCGGATGGATCCGTTGATAAGTATAAGGCTAGACTAGTTGCTAAAGGTTTCAAGCAACTAGAAGGTTTAGAATTTTTTGATACTTTTTCTCCGGTAATGAGAATTACAACCATTAGACTTTTAATTGCTAGTGCTGCAATTATTAATTTGCATATTCATCAAATGGATAAAAAACTGCTTTTTAAAATGAGGACCACAATGAGGAGATTTATATGGGACAACCTGAAGGTTTTGTTGAAGCAGGCCAAGAAAGAAAAGTATGTAAGCTTACTAAATCCCTATATGGCTTGAAACTGGCACCAAAACAATGGCATGAGAAGTTTGGTTCCTGTATGCTTGAAAATAATTTTAAAACAAATGAGTGTGATAAGTGCATCTATCATAAATCTTGGAATAATTCACATGTTATTATTTGCCTCTATGCTGATGATTTATTGATCTTTGGCTCTAACATGAATGTTATTGGAGATACTAAAAATATTATTATACGCCATTTTGATATGAAAGATCTTGGTGAGGCAAATTTCATTCTTAAAATAAAAATTGCTAGAACGTGTGATGGAATTTTCCTTAATCAGTCACATTATATTGAGAAAATTTTGAAAAAATATAATTTTCTTGACTGCGAGCATGTTGTAACTCCTTTTGATTCAAGTGTTCACTTGTTTCCTGTACAAACTAAAAATGATGTGATAAATTAGAAGGATATGCTAAGCTTACTCGGAAGTCTAAGATATGTGACTAATTGCATTCGGCCTGATATTGCACATACAGTAGGAGTACTTAGCAGGTTTACAAGCAATCCAGGTAATAAATATTGACATGCCATAACGAGAGTTATGAAATATTTTACTGGGACAAAAATCAGTGGCTTACTTTATAAAAAATATCCTGCTGCACTTGAAGGTTTTTCTGATGCAAATTGAAATATTTTGTCTGGTGATTTCTATTCTACTAGTGACCATATTTTTACTTTGGGAGATGGTGCATTTGTTGAAAATCAAAAAAGCAAACAATTAATGCTAACTCTACCATGAAGGCTGAACTAATTGCTTCAGCTAGTGAGGAAGCGAATTGGTTGAGAGATTTATTATTTCAAATATTTTATTTTGAAAAACCAATTCCTCCTATTTTAATTCATTGAGATAGCAAGGTTGCAATTGGTAGAGTTCAAAACCGTTATTACAACGGTAAATCCTGACCCATAAGGAGAAAACACAGTACTGTGAGATCATATTTGACAAGTGGTACCATTAATATTGATTATGTCAAATCTTGTGATAATCTTGCAGATCCACTGACTAAGGCCTTAGCAAGAGAAAAGGTCTGGAGCACATCAATGGCGATGGGATTTAAACCCATAAATTCATGAGTCATATATGAGAGAACCCAACCTAGGGACTAGAAATCCTATAACCAGATTCAATGGAAAAAACGAATCATATGATGACTTATTGTGAAATCACTAATATTTTTAAAATTCCCTCCCTATGATGTGAATGCATTTTTCCTGTAATGGTTGAGTTTAAAAACTCTTAATAAAAATTTGTAGCTCATATGAGTGGGGTGCTAAACTTACAGGAGCACTCTCGACAGATTTCACCTATGTGAGTGTGGAAGTAGGTCACTTCCTATGAAAATAATGTTTTTTCTCAAAGACACTCATGAAAACCGGGATAGCACAAGGGCATAATGTGCTGGCTATTAAAGCTCATGTCAACACCTTGATTATTGTGTATAAGCAGTAATACTTTATTTCCCTTAAGTAGTCATAGTTCAAGTCTGAGACTACTACGACTCTGGAGTAAAGATTACTGTTTTACTAAGTGAAGGTTCAATGCAGAGCACAACTTCATTATGCATAATAGTCTCCCTTCATCTGATAAACTCTCTTACTTTAACATTAAAATGAGTGGGGGATTATTGGAATTTTAGAGCATTTTAATATTATAAAAATATTTATTTCTTGCGTTTATAGTAATGAATGTGACCTTTACTATTCCATAACCTCTATTTTCATTATTCTCTAATTATTCTACCTCATTATGCCTTGTAACATATGTAACATATGTAACCTCTAAGGCATAATTCTCCCTTTACTTACTCACTTTATTACCCACATTCTTCTAATTAATTACAAGGAAGAATTCTTCACCTATAAATAGTGATAGTCTTGTCTTGTGTTGTGGAAGAAGAAAAAATATAGAGTGAAAAAAATGAGTAGAAAAGAGAGTTTTATTTAGCTAAAGGAAGGTGTTCTTTTGGTGGAGCTGTAAACTCAACTCTTGTCCAGAGTTTGTTGAGTCATACTGTGTTGCTGGGCTGTTGTATCCTGGAAGGGACAAGTCGAGAAGATTACTTCTAGACCGACAAAGCTTTTCTACAGCGGGCTTGAATCTCCTTAAAGAGAGTAAGATATCCGCGCCTCAACTTAAAAATATTTACTTTTTTTTATTTTTATTTTTCAATTGTAATTATAATTGTAATTTCTCACACACAATATGTTTAAATTTTGTAAGGAGATCATGGACACACTATATGAACAAACTTACGAAATTGACTTTTAGGCAAATTAATGAGATAATTGTTAAAATATTTAATGTATAAAAGACAGTAGATAAAACAAACGAAATAGTAAATTCGGATCAGTAAGCTTGCATGTAAAGTCAATGATTTGATTGTAGCTTCCAGATCTGGGGCATTCAGTATGTGTGTTCTTAGCAAGTTTCCTTTTAATAAGCACAAGAACCAAATTTATAAAGACAGAAAGAGATATATTTGATGAGAATAAATAATAAAGTATTTATCTAGTATATTTTACCGGTTGAGCTTTACAAGTGAACGATATCACTATTTATTGATACTGAGAATAATACAAAGACCAATAAAATAATTCTACTTGAATCCTATAGTATATAAGTCCAATAAAAAATTATTTTATTCGTATAATATCGTTACAATAAAATGACCAGTACTTTACTGGAATTAAGTTCTAAGATGATTTAACTGTAGCATCACTTGTGCATCAAAATTAATTTAAGTCCTTAAAAGTTTTTGTTTAAAGAAACTGATGAGTTTAAAGAAACCAAAGTAGATTTTGCTAAGATCCAATGCCTAAATATTTACCAATTAACTTAAAAGACTAATACATGTTTTTATAAGTTAACCTTTTGCCAATATAATTAAATTATAGAATTAATTCATAATTGAATCAAGGATACAATTAAATGCTAAATAAATAATTTCAAATCTTTAAACACTTATTTTCAAACAATATAAAGTCATTTAGCCACAAAATATTTAAATTTGTTGGTCAACAGTCCTTACGAATTTCTCGAGATTCTTAATAGCTTTCTCAGAAAATCATTGAAATCCTTACTATCTCTCTAGTTTAAATTAAAGATTTTTCGTGAATACCTTTCAAATTGGTTCTCAATTCCGTAAAAATTAAGTGTTGTCTTTGTGTCTTTCACAAATGACCAAGTTATTGGTACGCTCCAGTCATGTTTAAAAGCGGATCATAACATTGAGTTATGCCTAATTTTCTCTTAAGTGATATGGACAACTTACTTTATTCGTTTCTTGAGACTACTTTGCAGAATGTAAAGAACAGTAAAGTAATAATGCAATTATTTTTATATGAAAGTACTTGACTCACAAGAGTGAAAAATAACGACCTATACCTCTGCAAAATTTGTCCTCAACTTCACTAAAACTAAGTCTTAATATAATCTAGATTACAAGAAGTGCAACCTAGGAACTAACTCTAATCCCTCTTATGCAACAATCTACTAACGCTATTGAATTTTCTTTTACCTAAAATAATACTTCAAAGAAAGCATAACATAGATATAACTCAATCACAATCTTAATACAAGATGTCTAGACTTGAAGACCGTAAAACATATGAATATAACATGTTGTTCAATTTATTTTTTGAATTTTGAAATGGAACATGAAACTACTAAACTGATTCATTTAGTTTAGCCCTCTTATTTTATGTTTATGTATTTGATCTGGTCCACTTATTTGATTCAAATTATTATATCAATCACTAAAATATACTGAGTCTAATAATTTTTCATTTTACTTTTATTATATTTTTTCTCCTCCTTCTCGCCAAAAAGTCTGTTGATTCCGATGAACTTTTTGGTAATTATTTTTATTTTCTTCTTTTATTGGTCTTTCTTTTAACTCAATTTTTTACTACTTCCTTCGTTCTTTTTATTTGGTAGGATAAAATTTACACATTTGTTACGAAAAAATTAATAGGGGTTACAATTTAACTAATATAACCCTATTAATTGATATGTACTTTTTGAAAATATACAATAATCATTCTTTTCATATTCTAGAGTGACTTAAATAGTAGGGGTACAATTGAAAAAAAATGTTCAATTATTTCTTGAATTCTATCTTAATAACTATTTTAGAATAAATATTTTTGATATACCTATCAAAAGGATTGGAGGGAGTACTTCTGTTGCAGAATCTATTAAGTTGGTTAAAAGTTACCTATAGTGGTTAGAGTTGGTTAGAAGTTGGTTATGAAAGTTAGTACTCCCTCCGTTTCAGAATAAGTGGTGTTTTGGCCTTTTGATTTTGTTTCAAAATAAGTAGTGTTTTACATAATCAAGAAGACATTAATGATGTTCTTCCATTTTTGCCCTTATTTAAGTGGAGAGAGTTTTACATAATCAAGAAAATATTAAAGAGTTACATCTTTTTCAAGATATTTATTAGGGGTAAGTCGGTAAAATTATATTTTTCTGTCTAGGAATAAGGAGTTTTCTTAAGGGGTGTGCTCAAGCTAAAAGCACCACTTGTTTGAAATGGAGGGAGTAGTTATGCAGTGAGTTAAGAGATGAAAGAGGATCTTTCATCCTTCTAGGTAGAGCTATATAAAGGCTATACCACTTCATTGTATACACACAAGATATACAATCAAAAATGAATCAAAGAAAGCTTCATCTCTACTAGTTCATCTTCTTATTTTTTTTGTTCATCAATCCTCTAAAACCTTCATGGTATCAGAGCTTTCTGGCAGAATCTAGATGCTGGAAAGGTGCATTGGATTGCTGTAATTGTTCTTTAATGGTTATAGTAATCACACGAGTGAAAATTGTTGTAAGATACAAAGATTTTGAAGCTTACTTCCGCAAAAATAAATCAAATTCTGGAGATTTATCAATAAGATGAATGTTAATGAAGAAATAGTTGTTGCAGATCAACTACATAATCTAAATAGTGGTTGCAGTAATGTGGATGCATTTTCTCAAATCAATAACAATAGAGGATACACTATGTAACAACCAGATGTTAGACAGATTGATTATAATCATCCTTTGTTTTTGAGTCCAACTGATGTAAGTGGAATAAGTAATATCTCCTTCCAGCTCTAATTGGAAGAAACAAAATAGGGCTCATCGATGATTCTTGCAAAAAGGAAAGGTTTACAGAAGAGTTGTGGGGACAATGGGAAAGAGTAAATGACACTGTACTATCCTGGCTCATGAATTCTATATCCAAGAGTCTTCTTGGAGATGTTGCCTTTATTTCAAATGTATACACTGTGTGGGAAGATTTGAGGGAAACATTTGGGTAGATGGTTCAAGAACCCTCAGTTTTCATAAGGAAATTGCTTCTCTACAACAAAGAAGTGCATCTATGGCTGCTTACTATACCAAGTTGAGAAACTTAAAGGATGAATTTAAAGCATTGGTGCCTTCACCACCTGTGATTGTGAAAAGTCTAGGGGATTTGTGTCTAATTTGAATGGACAGAAACTATATTAATTTCTATGGGATTAAATGACTCATATCAACAGGCTAGAAGTCAGATACTACTGTTGAATCCTTTATCGAGTATCAATCAGGACTATGTTATGATAATTGGAGATGAAAGTCAAAAGTCCGTGGGTTCAAGCAGTGGAAGTTCTGGGATGAACTCTATGTCCTCAAATAACTTATAATCACGGGTTATGTATTTTAAGGTTTCAAGTAGCAATCCAGGTGGAAACTCAAGATTCAAAAGAAACTTCAACATTATCTGTGAATTCTGCAGGTGCAAGGGCCACAACAAGAATCAGTGCTATAGGCTATGGGATATCCCCTTGACTTCAAATCCAAGAAAAAACAACAAAATGGAAACAATGGCCCAGCCTATATGAAATAGAAGGTTGTTCCTTAGGTTATGAGCCTCCACTTACTCAAACTAATTTTAGATATGGTATGAACTCTAATGTGTCAATAGAAGATTATGGCGCCAAGCAAGGTGCTTATGTGGACAAAGGTCAAAGTTCTCTAGCACATAGACAGGTTACTAAATTTGAGAAGTGTACTAAATAGTTGCTACAAAGATGTAGATTCACCAAGGATCAATATGATCAAATTATGCAAATGCTTGGACAGACAGACATAAGTACCACAAATGGTGATGCACATGAAATGAATACAGCCAATACATCAGGTAAGGCTTTGTTAGTTTCTGAAAATAGTGAAGTTTAGATAATTGATACAAGTGCAACCAACCATATGATGTCTAGTCTAAGCATGTTGTCCAAAGGCTCACTAGTTCAACTAAGGATCCAAAGAAAGTTTATCTACCAAATGGTGATATGTCTCAAGTAACTCATATAGGTTCTTGTGCTATTTCTGCTAGAAGTATCATTACAAATATTTTTCATATTCCTCAGTTCAAGTACAGTTCAATGTCAGTAAGCAAAATAATCAAGGAGCTGGATACTGAGTTACATTCTTCCCTCACTTTTGTGTGTTCCAAGAGCTTTACAATGAAAGATGATAGGGATTGGTAGTGAAGAAGTAGGCTTGTATCTGCTATTAAGTCATTTGACACAAAAGAATAATAAGGCTACTGCCTTTGAAGTAGCACGGACACCTAGCATACAACTTGGAAGAACAACTGTGGATATGGAGTTGTAGCATAAGAGACTTTGGACATGTATCATCTGTGATTTTGAATAGACTAGTATGTATAAGTAAACAGGAGGTCAATACCATGATAGACAAATGTATAGTATGTCCTAGTGCCAAGAAGACAAGGCTAGTGTTTCCTATAAGTAGTATCAAAAGTTGTAGCAGATTTGATTTGTTGCATGTAGACCTCTGAGGTCCTTATAAAGCTCCTATTTTTTATGGAAATAAACACTTTCTTACAATTGTGGATGACTACAGTAGGATGACATAGACATTTCTATTAAAGAACAAGTTAGATGTGTGTATATATCTTCAAGTTAGAACTCAATTTGATAAAATTGTGAAAGTAGTGAGATCAGATAATGGTACAAAATTTGTAAACTCAATCTATGAGGCCTTGTTTAAACAAATGGAAATAATTCGTCAAAGGTCCTATATCCCTCAGCAGAATGGAGTGGCTGAAATGAAGCATAGACATATTCTTAAAATCACAAGGGCACTAAGGTTTTAGGCCAATATTCCTTTGAAGTTTTGGGGACAGTGTATATTTGCTGAAGTATATTTGATAAATAGGCTTCTTAGTGCAGTGATCAATCACATATCTCCATATGAAAGGATGTATGATAGGAAACCTATGTTGTATCATCTGAGGGTCATAGGGTGCATGTGTCTGGCTAAGAACTTAATAGAACATGACAAACTCATGCCTAGATCAAAAATTGCAGTACACATGGGTTATTCTGAAACTCAGAAGGGCTACATCCTATATGATTTAGACAACAGATCTTCTTTTTTGTAAGTAGAGATGTAGTATTTAAGGAACACATATTTCCTTTTGCTGATATGAAAGACTCGAGCAAGAAGTCTGTGTTTTTAGACACATTACATGATTTAGAATTCATGTTTCAGTATAGACAAGAACAAATTCCAACTGCTAAAGGAGATCTTTAGGTTGTTAGTACTTCACAAAATATGCATATTGAATGTCAAAATGATTGGACCTCAACTGTTGAAGAATCTGTAATTGATAGGCAATATGATAACATATGGTACCTATTTAACAAAATACAGGCAGTGATGAAGTGAATGTACAGGGTCCAGAGTCTGTCACACAAGTGTCAAATACTATCAGACAAGGGACCACAAATAGAAGGTCATGCAAAGATAAACATACTCCTAAATGGATGAAAGAATTTGTCCCTTTGAATATAAACAAGGATGTGTCATATCCAATACGCACTTACATTGGTTATGGTCAGCTGCTAAGTATCAGTCCTATATTGCTTCTATCTCAACCATCAATGAACCTAAGTCCTATAAAGAGGCCACTACTGATCCCAGATGGATTGAAGCTATGAGGATTGAAATACAAGCTCTTGAAGAAAATAAACTTAGGTGGTCTCAGACTTACCTATTGGAAAAACTCCCATAAGCTGTAAATGGATTTACAAAATTAAGTATAAATCTACAGGTGAGGCAGAAAGGTTTAAAGCAAGACCAGTGGTCAAAGGATATAGCCTATTAAAGTAGGCATAGACTACAAGAAAATATTTCTCCTGTGGTTAAAATAGTGATAGTTAGAACACTGTTGGCCATAGCAGCATCAAAACAGTGACACATTCATCAAATGGATGTCTATAATGCGGACTTACAAGGTGATCTTCCGATGAGATTTACATGTCAATGCCTCAAGAATTTTTCAGTCAAGGGAATAAGGTATGTAGATTGAAAAAATCCTTATATGGACTTAAACAAGCCCCAAGATAGTGGAATCACAAACTTACAAAAGCTTTGACAGATTCGAAGTTTAAACAAAGTCAGTATGACTACTCACTACATTAAAAGGACTGTTGTAGATACAACTATAATATTGGTATATGTTGATGATATGTTAATAACTAGCAGTAGCTTGAAATCAATAAGACACAAAAGAAGCACTGCATCAGGAATTCAAGATGAAGGATCTAGGGGAGCTAAAATACTTCTAAGGCATTGAATTTGCAAGATCTAAGACTGGGATTAATATGCACTAGAGGAAGTATTCTCTGGAGCTTATAGCTAAAGTTGGTTTATCAGTAGCCAAGCCAGCAAGAACTCCAATGGATACAAACATCAAGCTGCCTTCTAAATAGTATGATGATCATGTGAAACCAACTCAAGATAAATCTGAAGTTCCCTTAGTTGATCAAACATTCTACCAAAAACTAGTGGGAATATTGTTATACTTAAACATGACAAGACAAAATATCTCCTTTAGTGTTTCGACATTGAGTTAGTTTCTACATCAGCCCCAAAAAAACTCATATAGAAGTAGCACTAAGATTAGTGAGGTACCTAAAGAGACAACCAAGGAAAGGTTTGTTATTGTCCAGTAAATCAAATAAACTAAGGTGGTCGGAGCTACTTAAGGATTATGACATGAGTGTCCTTTATCACCCGGGTAATGCCAACATGGTAGCAGATGCCCTTAGTAGACTTTCTATGAAAAGTGTGTCACATGTGAGTGAAGACAAGAAGGAGCTGGTAAAGGAGGTACGTCGACATGCACGGTTGGCAGTTAGATTAGTTGGTTCGACCGATGGTGGGGTAGTAGTTCAGAACGGGTCAGAGTCGTCCTTGGTAACGGAGGTGAAGGCTAAACAAGATGAAGATCCAATATTGGTAAAGTTGAAAGAAGTTGTCCAATATATAAAGGTAGAAGTCTTCTCCAAAGAGGGAGATGGTGTGCTTCACTACCAGGGTCGCTTATGTGTTCCGAACATGGGGGATTTGAGGAGTCGGATGTTTCATGAGGTTCATGGATCCAGATATTCTATCCATCCAGGTGCCACAAAAATGTATCATGCCTTGCGGGAAATCTACTAGTGGAATGGCATGAAGAGGGATATTGCATAATTCGTAGTCAAGTGCCCGAATTGCCAACAAGTGAAAGTCGAGCATCAGAGATTGGGGGGTATACTCCAATATATCAGCATTCATACTTCAAAGTAGAAGGAAATCAACATGGACTTTGTAACAGGTTTACCCCTCACGCGTAGACAGTGTGACTCCATTTGGGTTGTGGTCGACAGGTTGACCAAGACTGCTCATTTCCTACCGGTCAAAACCACCGATTCTGTAGAAGATTATGCTAAGTAATACATCCGAGAGTTGGTTATATTGAATGGAGAGCCCTTGTCCATTATATCAGATAGAGCTACTCAGTTCAACTCTCAGTTCTGGAGATCTTTCCAAAAGGGACTTGGCCACCAGGTCAAGCTTAGCACGACATTTCATCCGCAAACAGATGGTCGGAGCGGACTATCCAGACTCTTGAGGACATGTTAAGAGCTTGTTTTATTAACTTCAAGGGTAGTTGGGACGAGCATTTGCCTATTAGTGAGTTCGCCTACAACAACAGCCATCACTCCAGCATTCAGATGGCACCATTCGAGGCTCTTTACGGGCAAAGGTGTAGATCGCCCATTGGGTAGTTTGATGTCCGTGAGGCTTCATTAATTGGTCCAGATTAAGTACATGAGGCTATGGAGAAAGTTCAGTTAATAAGAGAAAGGCTAAAAACGGCTCAAAGTCATCAAAAGTCTTATGCGGATGCGAGGAGAAGGGAGCTTGAGTTCGAGGTCGACGATTGGGTGTTTATGAAGGTATATCCCATGAAGGGAGTAATGAGATTTGGAAAGAGAGGAAAAATCATCCCCCACTATATTGGCCCATACTGGATTGTGAGATGAATGGGTAAGATAACTTATGAGTTAGAGTTACCTTCAGAGTTGGCTTCAATTCCTCCCATATTTCAGGTATCACTCTTGAAAAAGTGTATGGGAGATCCAGCCTTGGTGGTTTCGGTGGAAGGTGTTGGCATGAAGGATGGCCTCAATTATGAAGAAGTTCCTGTTGCAATCTTGGATCGTTAGGTTCGAAGGCTGAGGAACAAGGAAGTAACTTCAGTAAAGGTGTTATGGAGAAATCAGCATATTGAGGGAGCTACGTGGGAAGGTGAAGCAGATATGATGGCTAAATAACCCTACTTGTTCCCTACCGGCCCAGTTTCAGTTTAAGGTAACAGTTTTTGCCCTAAATCTCTAATCAGTTTTTCATGTTCGGTTCACGCGCACAAATTTGTTTTATGATATGATATATATATGTGATGTCTGAATTCAGTCCAGCTATGTAATTCTTTTTAGGGGTAGTCATTCCGTTAGTTTTCGGCTTAAATGATCAGTATTTGCATATGGTAATTGTATGTTTCTGTTTGCTGCTTGTTTCTTACATTCGAGGATGAATGTTTTCAAGGGGGAGATATTGTAATACCTCGGAAATTTGTAAGAATAGACTCGAGAGTTTGAGGTTGAAAACTGCAGAAAACCTGGGATTTTGCACCAGTACGACTCGAGGTACAAATCGTGGTGAGGACCTACGACTCGTGATGAATTCGAGAGCCTGAGGTCATATCATGGGTGGTCCTACGAATCGTGATGCGTAGGTACCACTCGTGGTTAGAAGTCATGGTGAAATTCTCAGTGGTGCCAGACTGAGTCATCACAAGTCATGGTACGACTCGTAAGGTGTAGCAAAAAATCATGATAAGGAGTCGTGGTTCAGTCGTATTTGGTATGGGTGGACGGTACCGCGACTGACAGTATGATCCGTAAAATGGGACTACGAGTCGTGGCCAGATTCAGAAGATTGAAAGTAGCGAGGTGACCACGAGAAGTGACCACGAGTCGTGACTTCGTGGTACGAGTCATGGTCGGGGCCAGATCTGTTTTTCAGAGAAATTTTATTAAGGGAAAATTTGACTTTTCTACGCTTTTGGACCCTAAACCACGTCGTTTTGAGGTTGGGATAAGTCTTTTAAAGAGGAAAAACCCATGCTAAGTCTCATTTGGCATTTGCAAGAACTAGAGAAGGGAGTAGGAGGAGGTTCAAGGGTTCTTCTTCAAGTTTCCACCTAGGGTTTTTCAAGGGAGTTAAGAAGCAAGAAATTCCAAGTATGTGAGGTTTTGAATGGGTAGTTTAGTCTCTACCCATGCCCAATTTCTCCCTAATTCTGTGCTTGAAGTTACCAAAACTTTATGGGTCTTTATCAAATTTCACGATTCCTTTAGAATTCGAAATGAGCTTGTTGTAGTATGCCTAACTTATGAATTTCGAATTTATTTGGACTGATTTCACTTTTTTATTTATTATTTCATGATCTAACATCTAAAAGTATAGATGTCCAATTATGAGGAGTTTTTAGTAAAGTTCATGGTCATGATGATTCCGCAAAGCTTAATACGGATTTTTCTTAAATTTTAAGCATGTCTTCAAGTCTTCAATTACCCATGTTATTATGATCACGTTTCCTATAAATTTAAGCATTTCATGTATGATTGAAACTATGGGTAGTGCCAACATGTCACTTATGATTTATGAACTATGATTTTGGCCGATTCACGGGCCCAATTCCATGGCTAGTATTATAAATTCTCAAGCATGTTATGATTATCACGATTTAACTATCCATACATGTTATGTATGAATTTCTACGAGCACGTTGCATGTTTTTGGAGTATTACTAACACCGAGTAGGTTCAGGGCCCAAGTTACGCCCCGAATTTTAGAACTACGTGCCACCGTAGGTTATGCTTGGGACCTCCTTAGTGACTGTCCCTTATGCTCTACGGAGCCTTCACGAGTGATATCACGCCTTTTATGGTTCATACCCTTGGCAAGGCATGGAAGACCTCCCGACTAGGTTTACAGGTCGGGCTCTATGTGTGCTCATATGGGGTATGTCGGTTGTAGAAATCTCTCATTGTTTTTCATGATTTTAATGCATGTATGATTATGTTCTTTTGGCTCAAATTATGTGTTATGAAATGTTTTTCTCATATGTTACGACTACGAAAGGTTTACAAATATTTTAGTAACCTTGAGCCTTACGATATACTTACAATTTCGGTCTTATGATCATGATATCCCCACTCCTATAACTTTATGTTTTTAAGTATTATTTTTCATACCTTACATACTCAGTACCTTTCAAGTATTGACCCTCACATTTTCAGGATCCGGTTCACAAGTTCAGCATCGTTCCTAGCTTGCTCTCAATTCGGCTCTCAGCTCTTAGTGGTGAGTCCTCATGATTCGAGGGCTTCATGTTCGGACCTTGTTTATCTTTTGTTTTCAGAATGTTGGGGTTAGTTGGGGTCTTGTCCCTTCAACCCGTCTATTACGATTAGAGGCTTTAGGACTTAATTGTAGTATTCCGCTATTTATGCTTGGATTATGTATTACCGTTCTTATATTTCATGTCAGGTTTCCTTTAAATTCATGATTTTAAGTTAAGTCTTCCGCCTTATGTGTATGATTAGCTATATGCTCACACCATGGGTTGACTTGGAGTCTTTCGGGGCTCCTTGTCCCGTATCTACGATCCGGGTGTACTCTCGGGTCGTGACAAGTTTATCATGAGAAGACTAAACATATTGAAATCAATTGTCACTTTGTAAGGAAAAATTTGCTAGAAAGCTTTATCAAGATCAACTATCTACTTACTCATGAACAACCAACAGTATACTACCAAAAGGGCTGAACAAGGTCCAACATGACTATCTTATGTCCAAGCTACGATCTTTAGATATTTTTACACCTCCTAGCTTGAAGAGGAGTGTTGAAGAATCTATTTAGTTGGTTAAAAGTTAGTTATAGTGGTTAGAGTTGATTAGAAGTTGGTTATGGAAGTTAGTAGTTATGCAGTGAGTTAAAAGATCAAAGAGGATTTTTCATCCTTTTAGATAGAACTATATAATGGTTCTACCACTTCATTATATACATATAAGATATACAATAAAAAATGAATCAAAGAGAGCTTTATCTCTACTAGTTCATCTTCTTATTGTTTTGTTCATCAATCCTCTAAAACTTTCAACTTCCAAGCTTATTGTCAATATTCACAAATTAATTTTCAGAAAATAACAAGATTTATATATATATAAAAAAGGACATATCAAGGGACGCAATTAATAACTCAAAAAACTCAATTTTTTTAGTCCACTACAATTTAATTCAAAATACAAATGAAGAACAACTCAAAAAGTTTACCATTTTGGGTAAAGATAACAATTTCTTCATTATTGACTTTAGAAGGTATTGAAGAAATAGTTGGGATGGGTATAACCAGGGGTATCGGGCTAAAAATCAATTCAAATTAAGAATTAGATTAATAGCTGTATGGTAATCTTTCACCGAAGCATGGGGCCTGTCTGAGCAAAGAATACTGCCGGATCTTGAGACCATGTGTACAGGATACCTTTTTAGGGGCTCCCCAGGATAACAACTGCCCTAAACAACTCCAATAAACGGGCTTTTTCACCGGGCAACTGTACGTAGCCACTAAGGCAAATCCAAAATCTACAGTATTCTTGCCGCCTGTACCACCATCTCCGAACCAAACTATCAATACTAACACTAATGTAGACAGGATCTGTCGTTGTCGGCGGTAGTCCGCTCGACGGTGATAGACCTTATCCAAATAATACCCTTGTCTTCAAACAAGAATCAAAACAAAGAGAGATTATTATCTGATCTATATAAAAATTTAGTAATACTGTCGGATCTTGAGACCATGTGTACAGGATACCTTTTTAGGGGCTCCCCGGGATAACAACAGCCCTAAACAACTCCAATAAACGGGCTTTTTCACCGGGCAACTGTACGTAGCCACTAAGGCAAATCCAAAATCTACAGTATTCTTGCCGCCTGTATCACCATCTCCGAACCAAGCTATCAATACTAACACTAAATCTTTAAAGTTCACATAATAAAATCTCTTGATTTTAATAAAGTCTAGTTCATCTTTATGGAGATTCAAGCAGCATGGTATTCAACATAGATAGATGTTTAGCCGGCTATAAGCTCGGCCATCAGAGAAATAGTAAAATAAATAGACAGAAAATAAAATACCTTGAGGCCGAAAGTTGTGTCCAAAGCTTGGACGATTTTTTGTTTTTCTATACAAAATGTAAAATTACAAGAGAGAGGATTTACAGAAAGCTGTGTCTTCTTTTTAGAGAGAAGGCAGAGCAAAACCTAGAGAGAGAGAGAGGAAAATAAAATTTTCTGATATTTTACAAGTGAGGCAAAGGCCTCTTTAAATAGAAGAAAAGGAATCTTTGTACAGTGTCTTTGTACAGTGTGCTTTATCATCGCACAGTGACAGATATTTCTGTCAAGGGGTCCACAGGGTCTCTTGATCTTATCCGATCTTCTTTTTCCCTTGTGCGTTTATCATTCTTTGGACGAAATTTTCGTCACTATCTCCATCTTCTAGTCTATCTTGTTGTAAGAGCCTTTCTGCTTCTTTTAACACTTCTTCAATGTCGGTTTCTTCATCTGCTTGAGAGTCTTCATAATTTGACCGACTCTTCATGGAGGTATCAGACTTGCTGGAAATTTGCTCGAATGATTCCAGCAGATTTTTCTTTACGAGATTAAGATAATCTTCGATCTGTTGGGTTTTATCTCCCGGTTGATAAGCTATCCGTCTCGCAATATGCTTTAGAGGACTGTCATCAATAGTTTCAATTTTTCCCCTACTTTGATATTTCTTCAAAGTTTTGTTGATATCATCAATGGTCTCCTGACCATAAATCTGCTTTGTTACTGGGTCAATTTTTAACATTTTGTCCCAGAAATTATTATAATAGGTCCGATAAATGCAAGGGATTTGTTCTTCGGTATAACCGAATTCGGGAATCCATTTATGGATCCAAGGAATAGAGAATTCTATAAAGAACATAACTTGACTGATGTTTTCTGGCCATCCGATATGTTCTTCTCGATATAATCGATCTAAATCAGGGGACACCTGTATCCAAGAGTCATATAATTCTTTAATTTGTTCATGTAATATCCTGATAGAAGGGCCGTGGAATATCCACCAATTCAAGAACCAATTTGGTATAACCTTTTGAAATATTTTTGAGCATACTTTTATAAACTACGTATGCTTGTGTTTGTCATTATTGTAATATAAAACGTATGAGAAGGCCTGGATATAATCCCAGTAGGTGAAATTCATCCTTCCACCTTCGAGTATAACTTGTTTTTCTTTCATGGTGGAGATACCCCATTCTTCTGTGGACATAATCCTTTTTATAACAAATTTTGAGAAGTTATAAACTGTCTCATCTTTATTGTCTCTGAAGTGAGATATCTCTGCACTTCCAGTGGAGAGAAGAATATTCTCATAATAACTTCGGGTTTTATATGATTCACCCGGGAAATATAATTTCTCCATCAAGTATTTTTGGGTTATCTCCCAAATATTATCTTTCCATTGAATATCTTTGTTCTCAAGGAGAAGTATAACTTCCCTTTTAGAGACCTTTTCATAATTCTTCTGATCTTCTGCCGTCTCCATGGCAATAGAAGCATAGGTATTACTTTGCTTCCTTTGGCTAGCTATATGCTGCTGTAAAGCCTCGTATAACGGGCTATCTTTTGGAATATCTTCCATGTTAATTGATGGGGACGAACTTTCCTCCCTTTGAGAAAGATTCTCGTTGATGAGAGTTCTATTACCTCTCCTAATAATTAGATTTTGGGAAGTATAATTCCCTGAAGTTGAGCTTCGAGAAGTATAACTTTCAGTGATAGAATTTGATCCTCCTCGGTCGTTATATCGACCTGGATTTCTTCCTCTTCCTCTATTAGAGGAAGATTGGGCTGGCCATTGTGGCCTCATTCTGCAGTGAAAACAGATTTTGTTAGTTTTCATTTAAGAATTCTCTTGTTAAAAAGTCCGGTAGGGAATTATCACTCCCTTTTTTATATTCTATATCAAAATCAAAAGGGGCTAATTGAGCTTGCCACCTAGCGAATATAATTTTTGAAGCATCATGTTTGAAATCTTTATTAAACATAAATCTAACTGCATTATTATCAGTTCTTATCAAAAAAATTTTGTTATAAAGATCATCTTGAAATTTCAAGACACATTTAACAATGGTAAGCATCTCATGGGTCACAGTAGCATACTTCTGTTGAGCCATAGTCCATTTTCCTGAATAATAATGAATTAAATATTCCCTTTTTTCATGGGGATTTAATTGTTTAAGAATACCGCCGAAACCTATATTAGAGGCATCGGTCTCAATAATTTTTTGCCAATCAGGATTAGCAAGGGTTAAACAAGGTAAAGAGCTTACCTTCTCTTTTACCCTTTTAACAATATCAGTATGCATATCAGACCATGGCAAATTATAACCCTTTTTTAGTCTTTCAAATAAAGGAGCCAGGTCTTTTGACAAATCTTTAATAAAAGGGGAAATATAATTTAGACTTCCCAGAAATCTTTGCAATTGCGTCCTGTCATTAATAACATAAGGAAATTTTGAAGCAAATTCAATAGATCTTTGAATAGGAATTATCTTTCCTTGGCAAATATAATGACCAAGAAATCTGACTTTGGTCTGAAAAAGACTCATTTTGGGTTTAGATATAACTAACCCATTTTGAATAATAACCTTTTTAAAAATATCTAAATGTTTATAATGTAATTCTAAAGTTTTAGAAAATACTAGAATATCATCAATAGAGACAATGACAAAATCCATATATGGATTAAAAATATCATTCATGATTTTCTGAAATTCAAAAGGCGCGTTTTTTAAACCGAAAGGCATAACATTCCATTCGTATTGCCCGAATGGGACATTGAATGCCGTTCTATAAGTATGCTCTTTAAAAAGCTGAATCTGCCAATATCCAGATTTTAAATCAAATTTTGAAAATATATTGGCATCATATAATCTGGACAAAAGATCCCGTTTATTAAGGATAGGATACCTGATCCATTTTAAAACTTTATTCAAAGGTTTATAATTTATTACCAATCTTGGTACACCACGTTCCTTTTCTGCAGCATTGTTGACATAAAAAGCTGTACAAGACCATGGTGACTTTGAAGGTTTTATAAGACCCTTTTGTAAAAGATTATCAATCTCTTTTTTGCAGAATTCAAGTAATTCCAAATTCATCTGACAGGGTCGAGATTTGGTAGGAATATATTCCTCCGAAAAAGAGTCTTCATATGGAAGAGAAACCACATGCTTTTTTCTATTCCAAAAAGCACTCGGATGATCAGCGCATATAGAAACAGCAAATTGTTCAGAAATTATTTTAATTTTTTCTTGAATTTTTGAAGATTGTAAAATATCATCAATGGACATGCTATATATTTCATGTTGTAAAGATTTCATATGAAAATTTTTTTTATCAATCAAAGTATTTATATTTCTCGTAAGGGGTTCAGTTATAAACTGAAAAGAAATCTTTTTACCCTTATAAGTAGCATCAAAACCTTTGTTATCAACATGAGTAAAAGGATAAATAGCCTGTATAAATGGAGTTCCTAGTATAATAGGAGGAAACATTTTATCTTTGACAAGTATGAAAAAATGCGGAATGCAAACCTTATTTTTGCAAACATAGGCATTAGGAAGTTTATAATCTATTTTCATTCTATCACCAGATTCAGAACTAATTTTATGAGAGGTTTTCTGGTAGTATCTGGTGGGAATTATACCTTCCTGGATACAGCTCATATCTGCTCCACTATCAATAAGAGCGGTTTCAGTAATTGAAAAATTATCATCAATCAAAATAGTGCACTTAACATACCATCTATGAGAGGTCACTATTTGCATCATTCCTATAAACAAATCATCATTAGGGGAAGAAATAGCCCTTTTTGTGAAATCAGAGATTTCGTTCAAATCATTTGTTTCATTTAATAAAACTCCTTTTCCTTTATCATTAATAGAAATTTTTTCAATTTGGTTTATACGATGGTCTAAAATCATTTGATTTTGTTTAAGAGATTTAATCTCATTTTTTAATTTTTCAACTTCATATTTTAAATCATCCATTGAAGAAGTATAACTGGGAAGATTCATATTTTGTGGCGAGTTCTTTTGTAAAAGTCTTTTTTGAACTTCTGCCATAGAATATGGAACTTCCTCCAAAATGTCTCTTTTTTGAATAGGCTTATCTGCCGATTTTGAAATAGAGGTCATACTGATAATTTTTTCTCTCAAATCATTATCAGTGACTTCTTTTAATAATTCTAAAATATTATCAGAAGTGATAGGTTTAATTTCAAAATTATTTTGAAATTGAGATTGTAATTTATAAAAATCCAGGTTGTCACAAGAACAATTTCCTGTACCTGTATCACATTTATCACAATCATTATTATCAGGTAAATCGAATAATTTAATAGAAGCTTCAGTCTCAGAGGAAGAAGTATGATTACTCTCATTTTCACTGACTGAAGTTTCATCCATGATTTTCATAATCTGTTCTTTGGATTAAAGTCCAAATCCATGGCTAGAGCCTTGATCCGTTCCTTCTTGCAATTTGGGGCAATATGACCAAATTGTCCGCATCTATAACACTTAACATCATTTAAATCTCTTCCAGATCTGTCTTTAACAAATCTCTTTTCCTTGCGATGTTTTCTTCGGAAATATCTTTCCTCTTTTGATTGACGATGTCGTCTTTTACCTTTCTTTTGATAAAATTCATCTTTATCATTTTTCCTATTCTTCTTTCTTAATGAAGAGGTTGTGGTAGCACCTGCCATTCCGAACTGTTGACAGAAATCTCCTAACTGGTTCTTTTCAGTTAGTCTCTGTCTTTTAAGCTGTGCATTCAGCTTTAATTCATTACACAAGTTTAATCCTTCTTGTGTGCATACTCCAATAAGACGTCCATAAGTATAAGTATTATACATAATCTGGACATTATTTCCACGAAGAGTTTTTCTAACTCTTTCTGCAAATAAATGTGGTAAACCATCAATAAATTTACCCTTCCAATGATCACTATTACTTTCGGGCAGGTCCATAACCCGACTGAGAAAGGTGTCTTTATACCACCTAAATTCGCCTAGATGTTTGCATCTAAGTCCGTTCAACAAGGTACGAATATTTTCGTACATATTGGTGAATCTGCCACTAAAGTGCTCGATAATAGTAAGCACCAAGGTGTAGACACAATCCTGTCTGCCCGCTACTAAGGCTCTTCCTAGATTATCAACTCCAGGTTCAGACTTAACAGCGTTATAGATCGCTGCTCTATCTTCTGTGGTCATAAAGTTATCCCACCAACCTCTTAATTGGCCGGTGAATCCTGCTACTATCATTCTGCAAATTACTGTTTCAGTATTCTTATCAGAAGTAGCTTTGCAGATCATAGAATACATCATCATACGATGCACCAGAATACTAATCTGTCTATCCGTTAAACCATCTAAATTCCATTCGTAGATGGCATCACCGTTATAACTGGTGTTGGTCTGGTTCCAATCCCTTTCTTCCACCAAAACATCTTGAGGTGTTGGTCTAGGATAATAATAAGTATCCATTCTAGGCATATCTCCATATCTTTTTCCCAATTTTCTGAGCTTATTAAGTTCAGACCTGGTTTCTTCCTTATAATCTTTTGACGGGTCTAAAATATTCTCCGCAAATTCAGAAGCGAGCTCCAAAGGTTTAAGATTTAAACCTGCTAGTTTTTCATTGACTAACTTTTCCAACTCTTCTCTAGACTTAATCTTGAATCCAGTAATCTCTAGAGGTCTCTGAATAGAAGGTTCTAGCCTTGTAGAAGTTTCAGGTTGGCTAGGTATAACGTGAGTAGAATGAACCACCATAGACATGTCAGACGAAGAAGGAATACCAATCTTCTTTACCAGCTCAGTCAAATAATCAAGCTTAGAATCAAGAGAACTAATATGTTCTCCCAAAACTTTAACATATAAAGACAAATAATTATTTTGACAAATCAGATTATTAATTTCCTTTATACCTTTGCTAGCAACATCATCATCAATAAATTTTTGAAAAGCAGCAAAAGTAATACCAGTATTATTTGGTAAAATAAAATGATTTTGTGGAGGATAAATACTCGTTATAAGATTGCCATTATTTTCTTGATAGGTTCTTTCAAGAACTTTAATATATAAAGGCATGTAAGTGGTTATAAACCATGGAGCAAAATATATAATTTGATTATGTAAAGCACAAGTTTCATAAAACTCTTGGGAAATATTCCTTTTGTCATCAATGCTATAAAATTCAGTATACCAGTTTTTAAAACTTTTCCACTTATCTTGACAAAATTCGTTTATAATATGTTTTCTTGCCGGTGATCCCGGACTAAAATCAATTTGGAACTTAATCATTTAAGTTTTATTAAAATCAAAATCCATATCGGATAAAGTAGGAATATCCTTGTCAGAATTATCATCTTTAACAATATTGTTAGAAACCTTTATATGTTCAACACGCTTATTACCATCAGCCGTGTTTATCGTATGGAGAGAGGCAGCACGATTTAATCTGGCCGGACCATAGATCGGTTCTAAAGGATCAATATATGAATGTCCTGCAGATGTAGATAATCTTCTACTACCAGTATAAGAACGCCTGTAAGGTGTTAAAGACTTATTATCCTCAAACTGAATACAAATTCTACCTTCAGGAGTTTGACTAACATGCGAATATTCACGATTAGTAACCTCATCAGATTGTTGACTCGGAGATATAACAGAGTCTAGAATCCAAGTAGAAGAGAAATCAATTTCATCCCATCCAATAAGTCTCCTAGTGGTGACTTTGGACTTAGCAAAATTTGTTTCAAAAATCATAGTCTCATTTGACATATCTGTCAATTTACATCGAGGAGTAAGAGTGGACAAAAACTTATAATAAATTCTATAAGATAAACATATAAGTTCTGATCCAGGAGCATAGTTATAACCATGAGTCTTAACATTTAATGTTAAAGCATCAAGAATATTGACATCAGATAAGGATAATTGCAAATTTGGTTGAGTATTGAAATATACGGGACCATATGCCACCGTAGATTCAATAGAACCCATAAGAGACTGTCTAAAATTTAAATTTCTAGCATCTCTTAAAGCAGCCATAAAAGATTGAGGTAACCCTTTAAGGGTTAATGGCTTAAAAGCAATTTGAACTAAGCCTATATGCATGAAGCTATATTTCTTTTTATAAAGCATAATATCACGTTCATTCAATAAACGAACAGTTTGTTCAGAAGAATTTAAAGCAAGAGACTGCTCAGTAGTTTTTATCAACTGTTTAGAAGATAATCTATCAAAGAAACCATAATCATAAATTGTATGAATAGGAACTTGTGGAATAGTCCACTTGTTTAATAAATCAAGATTTTGAGGTATATCTACCTCTTCAAGTCTAGTATTTTTAATACTATTTTCTCCAATATTCATAACAATAATATATCTATGTTGAATCCCATCATACTTTAAATACCATAAAACATTTCCTAGGCTCTGATACCATGTAGACAGGATACCTTTTTAGGGGCTCTCCGGGATAACAACAGCCCTAAACAACTCCAATAAACGGGCTTTTTCACCGGGCAACTGTACGTAGCCACTAAGGCAAATCCAAAATCTACAGTATTTATTTTTTATTTAAATTTTAAATTTTAAAAATCGATACTATTTGGTTCGATCACTAAAAATAAATTTTAAAAAAGTTAAACCAAATCGACACACACACACATATATATATATATATATATATATATATATATATATATATATATATATATATATATATATATATATATATATATATATATATATATATAATAATTTTATAAATAATTTTAAATATTTTATATATTTTTGCATGAAAATATTATTTATCTCTAATATAGTATGAATTTTACACCTTAAACTCATTTTTTAAAAGAAAGTATGAATCCAAACTCATTAATTCAAAGAAACAACTATAATTTACCTTCTTTTTTTTTTCAGGTTTCTTATCAACATTATTTACTTAATTAAAGTTAATAGATCTTAAGACCTTTTTTTATAATCTAAAAGAAATTATAGCCATCACAATGAAAGATTAATAATGAATTATAAATTGAAAAATGATGAAATATTATCAAATATATTTTTAAAAAATAAACTAAACTAAATAAAAAAGATAAATATAAATAATATTTACTTTAATAATTTATAAATCAATACAAACCAAATTACAAACACCCTTAGCTATAACAATACAAATGCTTGTTCCCAGAAAATGATTGAATTAAGCAAAACCGTTAAATCCAAATGTTGGCAAAACCAAAGGCTGTGCCGCTATTTAAGACAGTGACTTATCGCGATATAGTATTTATAATAAAGTGTTTATCATATTATAGTTTTTGCTTGAATATCAATATTATAATATATTTTTTAAAATTAATCATATGATAATAATTTTATCCGACTAAGTAAATATATTTTTTTAAACTGTAAGCCATAAAATATACATGAAAAAAAATATTTTAACACATAATACAGATGTGATTATAGTTTTTCAAAAGTGGAATTAATTCTATTTTTGTTATAAAATGATAATAAAATGCTAAAACAACAAGATATGTAACAAAGAAATTGTTGGGGGGGGGGGGGGGGGAGATATTTCATTTCTCTTCTAAACTTCTATATAAATGAACTGAATTAGCTTCCTAGTTATAGAAAAACAGAAGTTGTTGTGTAAGCTGCCTGCAGATAGAAGCTATTGTGTAAGCTGCTTGTAGATAGAAGTTGCTGTGTAAGCTGTTTGCAAGCTTATCTAATTGAAGTTGCAGTGTAAGTTGCTTGAAAGCTTATATATCTATTACACTATGAATATGAATGAACATCCATAATATAATATGTTTTATAACACTCCCCCTTGAATGTTCATAAATAGATAATGTGCCTCATTAAAACCTTACTAGGAAAAATCCAGTGGAAAAAACTCTAGTAAAGGAAAAAGAGTACACATATCTAGTAATACGCATTGCCAGCTGCCTCGTTAAAAACCTTACCAGGAAAACTCAATAGGGAAAAACCTTGATTAAGGAAAAAAGAGTACAACGCGTATTTTACTCCACCTGATTAAAGCATCACATAATTCTTGAACATGATGTACTTCACTCTTGTATCACATATTGAAGTAGGTAGAGGAGGTAGCAGAGCCTTCTATCAATTTATCATTTGATGAACTGGTTGATCATTTGCATCTCCAAGCTTTTGATAAAGTTGCATCATCAATCATATAATTTTGTTGAAATCAGTTCAAGAATATTCCTGGCTTGCTTTGCAAACTTTTGTTATCTTTTATACTGTCATGTGGAATATCATAGTATGACAGAAACCATTTAAAAAAATAGATAACACATCTGAATCGAACCCTTATGTCGATCAGATGAATTCCCTGTATATCCAAGAAACTTAATAACAATTGTTAGGATAAATAAATTTATATCATATAAAGATTATAAACAAGTTTCCCAAGAACTTGTAGATGCTTCAAGCATAGAATCCTAAAGAAAATGTTCACATAAACTTTGTCAAGTGACCACATCCATTATCATGACATCTTCTAGTATCTGGATTGTAAGTCATATAAGCTTTATGCTTATCAAAGATGCATCATTTCAATTAATAATTATTTCTACGTCAGACATAGAATTTAGATCCTCAAAATCACTTACAATATTGCGCGCATATTGTACTAAAGATATCGTCGACAAGATATTTTTGTATCGGTTTACAATGCGACATAACTTATTGAGATCTCATCACTTTATTATTTTCAGGTACCTGAACCTCTCATAAGGTTTCATGAAGTGTTATGACTAAGGCTCTTCAAGAGCATGTTGCCTCCTTGTTATGATTATTGGCTCCTATCCTTTTTCAAGGATTATTGCGTTAGAACTGATTGGTCTACCATGTTGCATGCATGTTGTAGACTTTTTCCTTCAGGGACTACTAATAGGAGCATTTGCAGCTGAAATATGAGATTAATTTTGAGTCAGCAAATGCTTCTAGCACTTGATCTGAATTATCTTTTGAATGAGGATCATACTGATGATAATTCACAACATATTTCTTAGCTGCTTATTGTTGACACCCAATTTTGACCTACCTGCGCCTTAATATGCTGCTTATATATGTATATATTTGTTTGTTTATTTAACGCAAAATTTTGACTTATTTTGTATTTATAAAGTAATTTATTATCATAATATTGCGAAAATCGTTTCAAGTTATAGGTATATGATTTATACTAATTTTAAGTTTCGATATTAAATAATTATATCGTACATAATGTATTTCGTTTTAATACGCAACCTTGTTTTGAAATATATTCTTTACTTAATAAATTATTTACCTAATTTTATTAAGTCTTACAAATTTATTTGACTAATAATATTGCTCGAATTTATAAATTATTTATGATTAATAATATGATTTTTATAATATTTGATAATTTAAATTTTCTAGTCATTAAATTATTTTTAAATATAATAATGTAATTATATGATATTTTTACATAAGTATATTTAAATTTAGAATTTATTCATTAATAATAGTATTTATATGATAATTTAAACTATTTTTTAAATTATTTAAAAGTGTAGTATATTTATTAAATTAATAGCAGCTAAATTCAATTTCATTCAATTTATTTAAATTCTAGCCATCTTGTCATTCAATTCATTCAATTTATTTCAAATCTGGCCACTTCCTATTCAATTTATGTCAATTTTAGCCACTTTTAATCAATTTTGGCTATTATTTAAATTTAATTTCAGCCTAAATTAATTCCTAACCCAATAACCCAATTAATTACCCACGACCCGCGTTCATACCCATAACCCGACCCAGAACCTAAGGATTAATCCTATCCGTTCATCAAACTTAATCCTACGAATGAGATCAACCCTACCCATTTTCCTATTTCTAATATTCTACCCCCCCCAAACCCTATTTTTCTTTTCATTCCTTCCCTTTCTCCCTCCAAGCCGCCACCCTCTCTCCCCTCAACACCATCTTCCCCTCTCTTCGCCGGAAACAGCCCCACCAGCCGGCGCCGCCCTCTTTTTCCATTATTTCCGGCCGCTGTGGCCGGCGAACAACAAAAACACCAACCGCCGTATCCTCTCCCCTCTCCCTCATCGTCGCTCCAGCCGGCGGCGAGACCTTTTCCCTCTTCTTTCCCTTTTTCTCCATTTTTTTTTTCTTCCGGCGCACCCCACTCCCATCACCTCCTTTAACGCCGGAAAAACAGACCCTCGCCGGTCACCTTCTCTCCTCCGACAACATCACCGTGAAACCACCAAAACAGTAGGCGCCGCCTTCCTTTCTCGTCGCCGCCACAGCTTCATCTCCCTCTCCCTATTTTCCGGTCAAAACAATACCAAACAGCCCTCTTCATTTTCTCCCCCTCCGACCAAATTTCGTCTCCGGCAACCACCCAAAATCCCGCCATCTACTCCGTTTCTCCCCTCACTGCCGGTCGGAGAACATAAAACCAACCCCATTTTTCTGGCGACTGCATCGCCGGAAACCAACACTGCATGCAACCTCCAACGAACAACAATATCGCCGGACCTCTCTCTCTCTCTCCATCTTCATCTTCCTTTTCTCTCATCCTCCTGCCCGTCTTCCTCCTTCTTCCCTCCGGCCGAACAAACCCCATCACTGCTCGCAGCCAAATCCATCGGCCATCACCCAAAAATACCTCGCGACCACCGCCTGATCTCCCTCTGTTTTCCCCTCTATTCTCCGCAAATCAGAAGACTAGATCTGCCTCGCCTTCACCCTCTTCTTCCTTCAGCGCTCAATTACAAACCTCCGTGACTTGAACAAGAAGTTGAGGATAGTTTGTCTGTCCATATATGGTCTTACTACGATTTACTTTGTTTATTCATTTTAATGTGTCTTTCAATGTTTCTTTTATTCAGATTGTCATTTGATTTTTCTTTAAGATGCGTCAAGTCGGTTTATGGATGTGAGTTGAATACCGATTATTTCTTTGTTGTTCTAGAGTGACGAATTTAAATCTTGTATTCTTTACGGACCTTCCCCTCCATGTTTGCTCTTAGAAACATACGTGAATCCCTAAGAAATACCTTGACATAATTTCAGCATGTTCAATCTAATATGCATCTTTCTCTGGATTATGACTATTGGCATATGCGTAATTTTATGTATCTGAGATTCTGTAATTTCTTGTTCGTTGCTGTCCTCGTTTGATCTTGCTGTGTGTTGTAAAAGTCGAATGATGGTAGGTTTGGTTTTGTTTCCATGAATCGGTATAATCTTCAAAATCTTGATAATCCCGACCTAATATTCAGTTTGTTTGGTGACGCTTGTGACTTTCTCAGTAATATGGCTTTAGTCCCGTTAATTTGAATTTGGCTGCAGTATATTAAACTGTGTAGCCTGGATTATCAAATTGTGTTCCTGTTAATATATGTTGAATGTGGTAGTTTCATCATTATAATTCTTAAATGGGTTTGTCGAATTAATTAGTACGAATGAGACCTGTTTGTTCAAGGTAGGATTTGATTTGAATACCTAGCAAATTATGCGTATGTTCCTCTTACAATTGATAATTGATTCACTTCCTCAAAATTGTTTTGGCATAATTGCACCATATTTCGGTATATGATTAGTGCTAAAAGGACGCATATGGGAATTCAATATTTTGTTGGTTTGATAGGAATAATTTAATATTCATTAATTCAGGACAAATTCTTCCTTCATTCAATGTGTTCTTCTTTGTTTATTAAAAAATATATTTTATCACCATATTAATAATTCTTTAACTCAATTTTTGCCTCTTGATTTTTAATTGATTGTTCTCTTTCCATTTAAATACTTAATTAATTTTATTTAAAGAAAGTTGTGTGACTAATTTCCCCGTTCCTTAACCGTTTTGAATGTATGTATTATGGTAAATTTCAATTAGTGTTATTCGGTTTTGATTTATTTAATTAAGGAAGATATCTCTTGATTTGATTTTCTTTTATTATCCCCTTTCCTTTTATTCCATAGTTGACTGTTGGATTTTCTCCGCTATATAAGACAGCCTCCTTTCTTTCATATTCAAGGGAACACTGTCAATATATATATATATATATATACCTGAACTACTCTTTCACTTTTTGTTCTTCACTTTTTATATACAAACTCCTTACATCGCTTCAACACGAACACTGTTCGGAAGTTACAAAATTCTTGTAATCTTGACGTGTTAGGGTTCGATTTTAGCCGTTATCAAAGCTTCTTTTGCAACTGTTGATGTTTATTACCTTGTTTGCCGGAACTACAATATCGTATTGATCATCTGGTTAGTTTGCTCCTCTATTCTATTCTTTCTTTTCGATGATATAAGGTGTTAACTTGTTTACTTACACCATGTGAATTTTAGACATCCTGTTGTGTTCTTATGTTTCATAATATGCTTCTAGGTTTTTGACTTAACTTATTTGCATAATTAATTTGTAAAAGTTTTAACTAAAAAGTTGTGATTTATGGATTCCCGAAAAATGTATTCGCACATGTGTTTTGCTATATTATTTATTTTAACAGGTTCACTTTTAAGAATGGCATGGAGAGTCGTCTGGATGAGTAGGGCTTGGGATTTCTTTGGATTTAGTATTATTTTTTTTTATACCCTGTTGTATTTATTTGTTTACCTTTATTTGATTTGTAATAAGTTGTAATTAAAACGCTGATGAATATTGGAAAGGGGTTTGGGGGTGGGGGTTATATTTTTCATATTTTTTTTACTGCTAACCCTACCTAGAAAAGCATGTCTTTAGGAATAATGAAGAAATCGCATTAACGTTAAAAATCATGCCTACAGGATTAACATAAGTATTATTATTTCACTAAAGTTATACATATAGAAATTAAATAACATGTGCAAATTTTTTTCAACCTAGAAATCATATATGTTTAATAGGTTTTGACATGTTAATATCTCAGAGAATATGCCTATAAACGATTATCCGTGTTAAAAGGTGTCTTATAAAAAATAACAATGATGATTTTATTTTATTTATTTATTCTGTCTGCAAAATGAAGTAAAATCTATTAGACCATGTTTGATGTTAACAATCTAATTTGCCCATTTGATTCTATAATAGCATTTCTGCAAACTTGTTTTCTTTAGGAACGTGGCTAAGAATTAAAAGTCTACAAAAACTGATAATAGTAGTGATGCATGTACAGATTACAGATCAATTTGTTCAAATCTGCTCGTAATCATTTCATTATTTAGGGTATTTGGAAGGACAGGACAATGTGATAATTAAATCATTGCTTTATTTATGTGTTTTAGAGACTTTCTTATTGGACTGTTATTAAACTCATCCTCAGTAATCTACCTATTTTAAATTGGTATCACTTCTATATTAAATTCGACTTTATTAATCTTTCAAATATGAAAATATAATAAATAAATAAATAGATAAATAAATAATTTGTTACATGTTGTTTGACATTTTTGCATTAGAGATCATGTTTTATAGGATCCATTTGGAAATCATAATCCACAGGTTTAAACAAAAAGGCTATCTGAAACCTTTACGTGCTCGTTACAAAAATGTTTGTTTTTGTTTTGTCGTTTTTCTTTTATAACCATAGGATTTTAGATCAAAAAATCCAAAATAGATTGTCCAAAGCCTCTTGGACTTTAAGATTGGGACGGGTAGGCAAATAATAGAACGTTAGTTTCATCACCTAGTGCGTTTTAGGTTAATTAATTAGCTAGGTGAGTAGTCGGGAAATGATATTTGTGCTCGCTGAATAATACGAGCAATTCAAAAGATTGCGAAGTATTATTTAAGTTGCATAAGTGATCCCATTAGGTCAAACATTTCTATCGTAGAACTACGTTTGGCCTGATTCCCATAAGGGATACGTAGGCGCCTATCAAGGCTCGGCCCCATTATTAAAAAATATTTATTTGTTTTTCAATAAGTGATTGCTCGCCACAGCTTTTTGTATTTATTTAAGAGCTTAGAATAACATAAATTTGTTTTAACTTTCTTTCCGTCCAAATTTCTTTCTTGTTTATGCAAGCTTTGTTATCCTCGACTTCATCATTTAGTTTTAAACAATATAAGTTAAAATCAGTTTTAATTGGCCACTTAGTTAATACCCCATTTAATGAGTACGGCCGGGAACAACATTTGTGGACCTCGAAAGGTGCCCAACACCTTCCTTTCGAGGTAATTAAAGCCCTTACCCGAACTCTGGTGACCTAGGAAATAAATAAGCTTAGAACGGTGCCCTAACGCACCTTAATCCGTTAGGTGGCGACTCTCTATTTTTAGGCCCTTAAGAGACGTCAATGTTGGGTCCTGTTTTTCCGCGAGGAAAAAATGGGGCGCGACAGAATGGCGACTCTGCTGGGGACTTTAGGCTTTGACCACTACGTGCTTATTGAATGGGAATTGTTTAGATTTTATTTGCAATCGTTACTTCTATTTATTTATCTTGAAGTTACTAACCGTTTTCTTTCTTTGTTTTGTTATTATTTATCGTTCATATGTAATAAAACTGTCGGCAATGTTGTAATTTTTTTCATTTTATAATTGGCATCGCTTTCATACTCTCCCATTTGGGAATTTCACACTTCACACACAATGACGGTTGCGTGGTTTCACGGCCGTTCACCAGTTTAAAACACCTCGAGGATTGTTTATGATTTGGTCGATCAGCGGTGCGTCGACGGTCATAAGCTTCCTCACTCTCGAGTTGTCCGCTCGAGGGAACCGTTTCATACCCACTCCTACTCTTAGATCGTGACCGTGTACTCCTTTAACAAGGCTTGCACTACTTCTAAAACATAGAAAAATTGCGACGTCCATGGTACGTCAAGATTAAGTAGGAACTTGCCCTAAGTCTTAAGGGATCATTTTTAATTCCGATAAAAGACGATTCATGAATTATGTGCATTTTAAGAGAAATTTTGTTTAAAATATCGTCATTGTGCTCCCGGGGGTAGGATAGCCTAACCTTTCTTTTGTTGCAGGCACAATGAGTCTTCCAACTTCGTATCCAAGATTCGGCATGGTTTGGTGCATGCCTGTGGGTATGAGAGCTTGGTGGTTGAACTTAGGAGAATACGGACAGAACGAAGTAAGGAAGGTGTTGGGACATTTACCTTCTTTAATGCAAATTACTCCCTGCCGAGAATTAATAGAAGCAGCCACGGCTTTTTGGGACGAGAAGAGAGTGGTATTCAGGTTCGGTGAGATTGAAATGACCCCGTTATTGGAAGAAATTGGGGGTTATGTGGAGAACGTAAGTTTATTATGGAGAAACAGAAAGTGGGAAAAAGCAGAAATGATCATACCCAAACGCGTCACCCTAGAAGATGCGCGTAACAAATTGGGGTTACAAGGTAGCGAAATGGTGTCCTTTGTAATGAAAGGAAGGATGCCGGGGAAATATCTGCTAACCCGATTCGGTCACACTTCTTCTCGGGATATTTACAAAGAAGACAATACCGATCTAGACTCATGGACGAGCAGACGAATCTTCACATTCATGGTCTATTTTTTAGGGACCGTGGTTTTCCCATGGGGAGCTGAGGAGGACATCGATATTCGTCTCATTTCTGTTGTTCATGCTTTGATGAACGACGTAGACAAAGGACCTTGCACTATCGTCCCAATGATTGTAGCAGACATTTATCGATCTTTGGGGAAGTGCAAAAATGGGTTTAAGCACTTCGAGGGTTGTAATTTATTGCTGCAGCTTTGGCTAATTGAACATCTTCAAAAGGTACGTGGCAATCCAACCATGCCTCGGCCTACAGAAATCGATCATATTGCCGCTCACCATTACAGAGTCACCATGGGAGTTAAGCCGATAAAACGACCCGAAGAAGTGGAGAAGTGGGGTCAAATGTTGGGCAATTTAACCGAAGACTCGGTTCAATGGATGTTCGATTGGTTTCCGAGGACGCACTTTGCTATATATACAAAGGCCCGATACTACCTGGTTTTGATAGGATTGCAAGGTCTCCAACCGTACTCCCCAATGCGAACTATGCGGCAGGCTGGAAGAATGCAAATAATTCCCCGGGTTGCCGACATGGACGCATATCAAGTGGATTACAAGGATGATTTCGTTCCACATGCTTTAGACATTGTAAAAGCCTGGAGCAAAAAGGTCTATCTCGATGAAAAGAGCATAGAGGTCGACTGATATCAAGCAGGTTACGTAACTGGGTATATTGAGTGGTTACACGATGATTGGGCTGGTACTGCAATAGCAAGTGTCAAACGAGGCAAGCACGTAGAAGATAAGGAAGCTCAAGCGCAAACCCTCTATCGTCGTTTAAAAAGAAAAGTTCAAGATTCTGAGGCTTGCCACCGGCAGCTACACGATGACAATGCCAAAGAAATTGCTGAGATGGGAAAGGAATTGGAATATTGGAAAGATCGCGCTTTAGGTTTGGATTTGAGGATACAGGGTTTGCGTGATGAGTTTAGCAAACAAGGAGAGGAATGTTTCAACAAAGGAGCTATGGGGAAAGATTTAGCATTGGCCTACCTTCTGTCCAGTTGCCACCGTTTCGACAAAGTACTAGAAGATCCGAGGAAACTGGATGCAGACGAAGATGTTTTTAAGATTTAATGTTTTATTGTAATTCTTGTAATTTTATATAATAATAATAAAGTTTATTTTTGGGGTTTATTTTGGGAGCAAAATGATGATATTTAATAACAAGTTCTCTTAAACTCGTTAGGCCTACCTCTGGCATAAAAGAGGTCCCAAAATTAGGAAATACGTCATTATTGTTATTTGATCTTTCTTTTAATCAAGTATTATTTCTAACTTCTATTACTAATTGTGGTTTATTTATTGTTTGTTTTTATTTTCCCCTTCCCAAAGGTTGATCTGTGTCAAGCTGGCTTACTACACAAGATCGAAAGGGGCTCCTCCTTCTCCTTCTCCTCCTCCCGTCTCTAACCACAACAAAGGAAAGGATAGAATGGATGAGCATAATAGCAGCGGTAGCGACACACCCAAAAATGATCGAGACAATTTTGAAGGGGCCGGCCCTCCGGGTTACAACGAGATTATTATGAGATTGGAACAGAAAATCTTTGAGTTACAAGAAGAGCTGGCACAAGTTCGAAACGCAAACACTCAGGCGGCACTATTTGGGACACAAACTGATGCCTCGAATTCAAAAGCACCGGCCAGTCTTCCCATGTCCTCACAACCCGCAGCTCCACCACAAGAAGCTCCACCTCTGCATTACCAATACCCTCCTTATACCTACCCACATCCACCAGCTCCAGCCACCGCCCATTACCCATCACCACCTCAAGAAATACCTCCTCCAAATCATATAAATACAACCTACGCCCACACCCATACCAACCCAATCTATGTGGAAACTGCGCCTGTAACACACCATTGTGAGGAATCTGAATCTTCTGAAAAGGATAGACTAATTCAGACTCTGGCAGAAAAGTTGAAGAAGATGAATGCTAGGTTGCAAAATGTTGAGGGCAACAAGGGAATCACGGGTCTGGATTATGAGGATTTGTGTATACATCCAGATGTTGAATTACCGGAGGGGTACAAACCTCCTAAGTTCGAACTCTTCAACGGAACCGGTGACCCAAGAGCACACCTGAGGTTGTATTGCGACAAGTTGGTAGGAGTAGGGCGAAATGAGAAGATAAGGATGAAATTATTTATGAGAAGTTTGACCGGAGAAGCTCTTAGCTGGTACGTAGAGCAAGATCCGAGGAAATGGGTTACCTGGGCAGAAATGGCGTCAGCCTTTGTAGAACGTTTTGGATTCAACACGGAAAATGCACCTGACTTGCATTACATCCAAAACTTGAAGAGGAAGCCCACCGAGACTTTTAGGGAATTCGCAACTCGATGGAGGACTGAAGCCGCAAGAGTGCGACCCCCGATGGAGGAGTCTCAAATGAAAGATATTTTCATGCGGATCTTAGACCCGCAGGTTTATGACATATTGATGCTGGTAAGCGAGAAAAGCTTTGCAGAGATCATTAAACTTGGAGAAAGGATTGAGGATGGTATCAAGGATGGTACCATTATCAACTTGAATGCTTTGCAGGCGGCCAACAAAGCGTTGCAGTCCGGAACTGCTTCGGAGAGCCGCAAGAAAAAAGAAGTTGGAACAGTTATGATGGCCCAGGGGCCGAAAAATTATGTGTACAGACCTCAAACCCCAACCCCACAATACCAAATGCCAACCCCACACTTCCAAACTCCACCTCCACCATATCATGCTCCGTCATCACCTTACCAAACTCCATCTCCATATCAAAATCTCCATCCCTATCAAACTCCATATCAAACTCCCCCTCCAACCCACTTCCAAACACCTCCGTCACATTACCAAGCCCCTGCTTACCCTGTTTATAACACACAACCTTCTTATCCACAGCATCCTCACCTAAAGCCCTCTCATCCACGACCTTCTTTTTCACCGAACCAAAGGCCTAGGGCTCAGTTTAGGCCAACAAAAACTTATACCCCCCTATCCGAACCAATTGACCAGCTGTACGTAAGGTTGAAAGAAGCTGGTTACATTGAGCATATTCCTGCACTGCCGGTCGACACCCAAGCTAAGTGGTACGACCACAACAAAGTATGTATGTACTATTCGGGAATGAGGGGGCACACCACGGAGTCCTGCAGGTCTTTGAAGGATAAAATACAAAAGCTGATTGACACCAAGGTTATTCACCTCAAGGACCCGGCACCGAATGTGACAAGAAATCCTTTGCCGAATCACCAGGTGAACATGATTTCTTATAATGAGGCTGAGGATTTAGCGGATGTTATTGGGATGATTGGCCGAGGAGTAGCTTCTTCTTCAGATTCATCTCGTAGAGCGCCGGTACGCCCTCCGTTTGAGGTTGAGATAGCTGCACCAAGGCCTCCCTTCACGGTTGAAAGAGCTGCTCCAGTTTCATACAAGACAGTCCCATGGAGTTATAAGGAAAGCGCCTCGCATAAAACAAAGGTGTTGGAGGCAGATGCGGCACAAGGAGTGACACGGTCCGGAAGAGTGTACACTCCTGAAATCTTGGTCCAAGGAACTGATAAAGGGAAGCAACCAACGGTGGAAACAGAAAGCGGGATATGGAAAAAGGTGCAGGCAAAGGAGTATTCGGTAGTAGAACAGTTGGGCAAGACTCAAGCTCAAATTTCTATTTTGTCTCTTCTACAGAGCTCCGAGCAACACCAAAGAGCTCTGATGAAAGTGCTAGGAGAAGCTTATGTCCCTGCAAATATATCTAGTAATGAGGTGGCCAATATGGTGGGTCAGGTATTTGAGGCCCAGAAAATATCCTTCCACGAAGATGAGTTGCCTGTGGAAGGCGTGGCACATAACAAAGCTCTGCATATCACGGTGCAACACTCGGACAAATTCATCACCAAAGTGTTGATTGACCCTGGCTCTGGCTTGAATATTTGTCCGCTAAATACCTTGACTCGGTTGGAAGTCGACCTCGCTAGTATCAAGCATTGGAAGATGAACGTCAAGGCATTTGACGGCTCACAAAGGGACACTGTTGGAGAGATAAATTTGGATGTGTTGGTAGGGCCTGCCACATTCACCATAACATTTCAGGTAATGGACATCCCAGCCTCTTACAATCTGTTACTGGGACGTCCATGGATTCATGCTGCGGGAGCGGTGCCTTCGACTCTGCACCAATGCCTAAAATTTGAATGGGACCATCAAGAAGTTGTGGTCCACGGGGATGAAAACCGTCCAATTTATGCTGCTCCTGTTATCCCTGCCATTGAAGGAAAGGGAGGTCTAGACGGGGAAAGTTTCCACACCGTAGAGCTGGTCGGTGTTGTTGAAGAAGGTAGATGGTGGAGTGATAGGATCCTGAGTATGCTACTTTGGCTAGGGTTCGAGCCAGGTCGGGGTCTTGGAGTAAAATTACAAGGAATCTCCGAGCCGTTGCAAGTGGCAATGCAAAAGACCACTTTCGGATTGGGGTATCAACCTACTAAACAAGAGTTGGATAAATGGAAATATCCCTTGGGAAAGAGAGAATTTCTTTTGCCAAACCCGTTGCCTTCGCTTCAACAGACTTTTGTTTCGGATGGTTTCCTTGATATTAAACGAACTGAAGAAGATGTCGTGCTGCTCAGTCTAAGGGATTTGTTTCTGGATGACAACGGTTGTAACGCCATTGGCAACGAGGAGGAAGGAGGGGCCCTGCCACAGGATTTCAGAGTACAAAGAACCGCCAATTGGACAGCCGCACCATCCAGAGCTCGCCGGGCATCTGGGTAGACCAAAGGATCAGTTTTTCATTCTTATTCAAAACAAATATTTGTTTTCAAAAATTGTGAATTTTCTTATGAGTATCATGTCAAGTTTTGATCAGTTTTAATAAAATTATTTCTCTTTCATATATTTGATTTGATTTAATTTTATTTTATTTTTCAGCATTTCTAATATTGAACAAGTTGAATCTAAGGCCATGGCTTGTAATGAAACCGTGCGACATAACACAAACAACTCTTTAGAAGTTGAAGAAGATGAGTTACCTGCTGAAATTATCAGGGAAATCGAAGAGTTTGAGGACAAGCCTAAAGCCAATCTGACAGATACCGATGTAGTAATTTTGGAAGATTCGGAGACGCCGAAAGAGACTCAAGTCAGTACTCATTTGCCGAAAGATGAGATTGAAAAGTACGTAGAGTTTTTGAAAGAGTATAAGGACATCTTTGCCTGGTCCTACGATGATATGACTGGGCTCAGCCACTCTATAGTAGCGCATAGATTGCCTACTGATCCAGCGTATCCCCCTGTGAAGCAAAAGCCGAGGAAATACAAGCCAGACATGAGTTTGAGAATCAAAGAAGAGGTAGCCAAGCAGATTGATGCCGGAATCCTCAAAGTGGTAGAATATCCCACTTGGTTGGCCAACATCGTGCCTGTACCGAAGAAAGATGAAAAGGTCAGAGTCTGTGTGGATTACAGGGATCTCAACAAGGCTAGCCCTAAAGACGATTTTCCGTTACCAAACATCCACATCCTTATTGACAACTGTGCCAAGCATGAGACACAGTCATTTGTGGATTGTTTTGCTGGTTATCATCAGATTAGAATGCATGAAGATGATGCTGAGAAAACTGCATTTCTTTCCCCATGGGGGGTATATTGCTACAAAGTAATGCCTTTCGGATTGAAAAACGCTGGAGCCACCTACATGCGGGCCATGACTACTATCTTCCATGACATGATTCACAAGGAAATTGAAGATTATGTGGATGATGTAATCATCAAGTCAAAGAGAAGTTCAGATCATCTGGCAGACCTCAGGAAGTTTTTTGATAGATTGAGGAAGTATAATCTGAAGCTAAATCCGGCAAAGTGTGCATTTGGGGTTCCATCCGGGAAATTATTGGGTTTTATCGTCATCCGTCGTGGTATTGAGCTGGATCCAAGCAAGATTAAGGCCATCCAAGAGCTCCCACCGCCGAAAAGTAAGAAAGAGGTTATGAGTTTTTTAGGACGCCTCAACTACATTAGCCGTTTCATTGCTCAGTCAACGGTTATTTGTGAACCTATCTTCAAACTGCTGAAAAAGGATGTTGCTACGGAATGGACTCCTGAATGTCAACAAGCTTTCGATAGGATCAAAGATTATTTGTCGAAGCCTCCAGTTTTAGTACCACCGGAACAAGGGAGACCTCTGCTCTTGTACTTGTCCGTGCTAGAGAACGCCTTTGGTTGTGTTTTGGGACAACATGATGAGACAGGGAGAAAGGAGCAAGCCATATACTATTTGAGCAAGAAGTTCACACCATATGAGGCTCGCTATACACTGTTGGAAAGAACGTG
The DNA here is from genome assembly GCA_035772735.1 of Datura wrightii. Lineage (NCBI taxonomy): Eukaryota > Viridiplantae > Streptophyta > Magnoliopsida > Solanales > Solanaceae > Datura > Datura wrightii. The sequence continues at coordinate 7,107,878 of JASDFA010000012.1, read as the reverse complement.
TTGCGCTTTGACTTGGGTCGCTCAGAAGTTGAGGCACTATTTGTCTGCCTATACAACCTATTTGATTTCAAGGATGGATCCGTTGAAGTATATCTTTCAAAAGCCCATGCCTACGGGGAAGCTGGCCAAGTGGCAGATATTGTTAAGTGAGTTTGACATTGTTTACGTTACGCAAAAAGCCATAAAAGGACAGGCTCTTGCAGACCATTTGGCAGAAAATCCTGTAGATGAGGAGTATGAGCCATTGAAGACATACTTTCCTGACGAGGAAGTAGCCTTTGTAGGAGAAGATATTGCCGAAGAATATGATGGTTGGAGGTTGTTCTTCGATGGAGCAGCAAACTTTAAAGGAGTGGGCATTGGAGCAGTGTTAGTATCAGAAACTGGACAGCATTATCCTGTATCGGCTAAGCTTCGATTTCCTTGTACCAACAACATGGCTGAATATGAAGCCTGCATTTTGGGTATTCGACTGGCAGTTGACATGAATGTGCAATCATTACTGGTAATTGGAGACTCAGATTTACTGATGCACCAAGTAAAGGGAGAATGGGCCACGAAGAACACGAAGATTCTTCCCTATCTACATTGTGTGCAAGAATTGTGCAAAAGGTTTATCAAGATTGAGTTCCATCATGTTCCCAGAATGCAAAATGAATTTGCGGATGCTTTAGCCACTTTGTCGTCGATGATCCAGCATCCTGATAAGAACTACATCGATCCCATTCCTGTTCACGTACATAAGCAGCCGGCTTATTGCTTTCATGTTGAGGAAGAACCAGACGGTGAACCATGGTATGCCGACATCAAAAGGTATCTGAAAAACGGAGGTTATCCTGAGCATGCTACAAGTATCCAAAAGTGCACGATTCGGAGATTAGCCAATCAATTTTTCCTAAACGGAGAAATCCTTTATAGGAGGACTCCCGACTTGGGATTGCTAAGATGTGTGGATGCTAAAGAGGCTACGACTTTGATTGAGGAAGTTCACGCTGGAACTTGTGGACCCCACATGAACGGTTTCATGTTGGCAAAGAAGATCTTGAGAGCAGGTTATTTTTGGTTGACTATGGAAACAGACTGTATCAAATACGTGCAAAGATGTCATCGTTGTCAAACCCATGCCGATGTGATTCGTGCTTCCCCTAATGAGCTTCATGCCACAAGCTCTCCTTGGCCATTCGCAGCTTGGGGGATGGATGTAATTGGTCCCATCGAGCCGGCAGCATCGAATGGACATAGATTCATTCTGGTTGCAATTGACTACTTCACTAAATGGGTTGAAGCTACCTCCCACAACTCTGTCACAAAGAAGGTAGTGACAGATTTTGTCCGCGACCATCTCATTTGCCGATTTGGAGTACCTGAATCAATCATTACCGACAATGGCGCCAATTTGAATAGTGACTTGATGAGAATGACATGTGAAAATTTTAAGATCAAGCACCGCCATTCTACTGCATATAGGCCGCAAATGAATGGAGTCGTGGAGGCTGCAAACAAGAATATCAAGAGGATTTTGCGCAAGATGATTGACAATTACAGACATTGGCATGAGAAGCTTCCCTTTGCTTTGTTGGGATATCGCACCACTCTCCGAACGTCTACTGGTGCTACACCTTATATGTTGGTATACGGTAATGAAGCGGTGATACCAGCTGAAGTGGAAATTCCTTCTTTGAGAATCATTCAAGAAGCAGAACTGAACGATGCAGAATGGGTGCAAAGTAGATTCGAGCAACTCGCACTCATTGATGGGAAAAGGATAAATGCAATTTGTCACGGTCAACTTTATCAGAACAGGATGACCAAGGCCTTTAACAAGAAAGTTAGGCCAAGACTCTTCACACCTGGGCAGTTAGTTTTGAAGCGGATTTTTCCAAACCAAGATGAAGCTAAAGGCAAGTTCTCACCTAACTGGCAAGGTCCCTACATAGTTCACCGAGTGCTGACAGGAGGAGCACTTATCCTAGCAGAGATGGATGGTGAAATCTGGCCTAAACCCATCAACTCAGACGCGGTTAAGAGATACTACATTTAGATCGGAATTTTATTTCTTTTTGTCTTGCCCTGTAACCTGAACTACGTTGGACCTGATTCCCGTTTAAGAGGGATACGTAGGCGTCCCTGTGGGACTCGGTCTATATTTATTAAAATTTTCTTTTCCCCTTCAAAGTTCTCGGTGCTTCCGTTATATTTCACGGTATTTCGGTTAACAAGCTGCAACTGGGGCAGAATTTTTGAGAGGACCTCAAAAATTCTCAAATTTCTGTGCTTACGAGAAAGTCTGTGTGTCTTCTACACTGGGTCAGAAATTTTGAGAAGGATCTCAAAATTTCATCAAACTAGGTCGAGACAAGGTTCTGACTTACAAAGGACGTCGTACGGTTTTAAAATATGCCATGGCCCATGATTTAACTCAATTCTTTTTTACGTTTTTACTTTAGTTTTACTAAATTATTCACCTTTTGTCTAAACTATGTGCCCGAGTGTATGCCTGGATGGAGTGCAACAATAGACGTCCAACGAGTAGAAGAAGGCCACGAGATGAACACACAGATCAACCTCCCCTTTTCGAACTAACGAATTTTCTTTGAATGCAGAAATAGCAGAAATGCAAGACAGAGACAGAAAATGCCGTGTCACAAGGCGACATAGAGCTAAGTCACTCTTTCTCATATTATCTTGCTACCCTCAAAACATTCGGTTTCATATCAAACCCATGATATACATTTTAATATATGCATTTGTGTGCATTTCGAAGCCCGTATCACATTATGAGCCCGTGACATTTATTTATATACATTTGAGCTCGTAACATTTATTTATTTACATTTTGAGCCTCGGATATACGTTCTACGTATGCATTTAAGCCTTGTTACGCATTCATGTATGCATTTGGGCCCTGATATGCATTTGAGCCCTAATTTACTTTTACGTATGTACTTGAGCCCTGATTTACTTTAACGTATGCATTTGAGCCTTGATATATATTTGCATATGCATTTTTAAGCCCGTGATATACACTTTATATATGCATTCTGAGCCCCTGATATACATTTTACATGTGTATTTCAGCCCGGATATACAATTCATATTTGCATTCGAGCCCATATATACATTTCATATACATTCTGAGCCCTTGATATGCATTTTACATATCCATTTGAGCCCGAATATTAATTTTACATATGCATTTGAGCCCTGAATATACATTTTATACATACATTTGAGCCCGTGATATACATGCATTTTGAGCCCGTATATACATTGTGCATATACGTTTGAGCCCTGATATACATCCATATATGCATCCGAACCCGTGGTATACATTTTGACGTATGCATCTGAGCCCGATATTTGCATTTTAAGCCCGTTTATGCATTTGAGCCCGTTGTTTGCATTTCAAGCCCGCTTATACATTTCGAGCCCGTTATTCGTATTTGAGCCCGAATAACTGGAGCTTTTATTTGAATTATTGAGGCCCTCGAACATTTTACTTTCCATGAATAAGCATTTCTTCCACTCATCCGAAGGCGTCATAGTCTAAAGACGTCATTTTCATGGCCTGCAGACATCATGTCATGGCCTAGGGAATTTATTTTCAGCTTATCATGCTCCTAAGGCGTCATTTTTCATGGCCTGTAGACCTCATTTCATGGCCTAAGGAATTTAGTTTGCGTATCATGGCCCAAGACATCATGGTTTAGAGACATCATCCATTATCTCTAAACGAACTTTCATTGTCTAAAGGAAACTTGCATCATGTTTAATTTTCGCACCCATTTATTTTACTTAATATTTGATGCACATGCTTTACATTTATGCGAACGCCGAAGGAATCGCAAGCTACGAATGACAGCGCTTCCCTACCTTTTCCTTTTGAATTATATTTTCACCTGGTTATTATCATAACGCATTCTAAATCGTGTCAATTCATGCTACCCCATCCTTATTCAAGCCTCGTGTTATAAATTTTTAGGGATCTCGTTCGTCCCTAAATCCAGAACTACACGCGGCCTGATTCTCGTGAAACCCGAGATATGTAGGCGACTTGAAACTGAAGTCTCGGTCGCAATATCTTCATGACTTTATTTTCTTTTATTTGGACGCCCCAAAATTTTCCTTCGGTCGGACAAAATTGGCTACTAAGTCAACGTTATTTGCTCGACAATTCATCCTTCATTCCCGAGCAAAGAAGGGGCAGCTGTTGACACCCAATTTTGACCTACCTGCGCCTTAATATGCTGCTTATATATGTATATATTTATTTGTTTATTTAACGCAAAATTTCGACTTATTTTGTATTTATAAAGTAATTTATTATCATAATATTGCGAAAATCGTTTCAAGTTATAGGTATATGATTTATACTAATTTTAAGTTTCGATATTAAATAATTATATCGTACATAATGTATTTCGTTTTAATACGCAACCTTGTTTTGAAATATATTCTTTACTTAATAAATTATTTACCTAATTTTATTAAGTTTTACAAATTTATTTGACTAATAATATTCCTCAAATTTATAAATTATTTATGATTAATAATATGATTTTTATAATATTTGATAATTTAAATTTTCTAGTCATTAAATTATTTTTAAATATAATAATGTAATTATATGATATTTTTACATAAGTATATTTAAATTTAGAATTTATTCATTAATAATAGTATTTATATGATAATTAAACTATTTTTTAAATTATTTAAAAGTGTAGTATATTTATTAAATTAATAGCAGCTAAATTCAATTTCATTCAATTTATTTAAATTATAGCCATCTTGTCATTCAATTCATTCAATTTATTTCAAATCTGGCCACTTCCTATTCAATTTATGTCAATTTTAGCCACTTTTAATCAATTTTGGCTATTATTTAAATTTAATTTCAGCCTAAATTAATTCCTAACCCAATAACCCAATTAATTACCCACGACCCGCGTTCATACCCATAACCCGACCCAGAACCTAAGGATTAATCCTATTTGTTCATCAAACTTAATCCTACGGATGAGATCAACCCTACCCATTTTCCTATTTCTAATATTCTACCCCCCCCCCCAAACCCTATTTTTCTTTTCATTCCTTCCCTTTCTCCCTCCAAGCCGCCACCCTCTCTCCCCTCAACACCATCTTCCCCTCTCTTCGCCGGAAACAGCCCCACCAGCCGGCGCCGCCCTCTTTTTCCATTATTTCCGGCCGCTGTGGCCGGCGAACAACAAAAACACCAACCGCCGTATCCTCTCCCCTCTCCCTCATCGTCGCTCCAGCCGGCGGCGAGACCTTTTCCCTCTTCTTTCCCTTTTTCTCCATTTTTTTTTCTTCCGGCGCACCCCACTCCCATCACCTCCTTTAACGCCGGAAAAACAGACCCTCGCCGGTCACCTTCTCTCCTCCGACAACATCACCGTGAAACCACCAAAACAGTAGGCGCCGCCTTCCTTTCTCGTCGCCGCCACAACTTCATCTCCCTCTCCCTATTTTCCGGTCAAAACAATACCAAACAGCCCTCTTCATTTTCTCCCCCTCCGACCAAATTTCGTCTCCGGCAACCACCCAAAATCCCGCCATCTACTCCGTTTCTCCCCTCACTGCCGGTCGGAGAACATAAAACCAACCCCATTTTTCTGGCGACTGCATCGCCGGAAACCAACACTGCATGCAACCTCCAACGAACAACAATATCGCCGGACCTCTCTCTCTCTCTCCATCTTCATCTTCCTTTTCTCTCATCCTCCTGCCCGTCTTCCTCCTTCTTCCCTCCGGCCGAACAAACCCCATCACTGCTCGCAGCCAAATCCATCGGCCATCACCCAAAAATACCTCGCGACCACCGCCAGATCTCCCTCTGTTTTCCCCTCTATTCTCCGCAAATCAGAAGACTAGATCTGCCTCGCCTTCACCCTCTTCTTCCTTCAGCGCTCAATTACAAACCTCCGTGACTTGAACAAGAAGTTGAGGATAGTTTGTCTGTCCATATATGGTCTTACTACGATTTACTTTGTTTATTCATTTTAATGTGTCTTTCAATGTTTCTTTTATTCAGATTGTCATTTGATTTTTCTTTAAGATGCGTCAAGTCGGTTTATGGATGTGAGTTGAATACCGATTATTTCTTTGTTGTTCTAGAGTGACGAATTTAAATCTTGTATTCTTTACGGACCTTCCCCTCCATGTTTGCTCTTAGAAACATACGTGAATCCCTAAGAAATACCTTGACATAATTTCAGCATGTTCAATCTAATATGCATCTTTCTCTGGATTATGACTATTGGCATATGCGTAATTTTATGTATCTGAGATTCTGTAATTTCTTGTTCGTTGCTGTCCTCGTTTGATCTTGCTGTGTGTTGTAAAAGTCGAATGATGGTAGGTTTGCTTTTGTTTCCATGAATCGGTATAATCTTCAAAATCTTGATAATCCCGACCTAATATTCAGTTTGTTTGGTGACGCTTGTGACTTTCTCAGTAATATGGCTTTAGTCCCGTTAATTTGAATTTGGCTGCAGTATATTAAACTGTGTAGCCTGGATTATCAAATTGTGTTCCTGTTAATATATGTTGAATGTGGTAGTTTCATCATTATAATTCTTAAATGGGTTTGTCGAATTAATTAGTACGAATGAGACCTGTTTGTTCAAGGTAGGATTTGATTTGAATACCTAGCAAATTATGCGTATGTTCCTCTTACAATTGATAATTGATTCACTTCCTCAAAATTGTTTTGGCATAATTGCACCATATTTCGGTATATGATTAGTGCTAAAAGGACGCATATGGGAATTCAATATTTTGTTGGTTTGATAGGAATAATTTAATATTCATTAATTCAGGACAAATTCTTCCTTCATTCAATGTGTTCTTCTTTGTTTATTAAAAAATATATTTTATCACCATATTAATAATTCTTTAACTCAATTTTTGCCTCTTGATTTTTAATTGATTGTTCTCTTTCCATTTAAATGCTTAATTAATTTTATTTAAAGAAAGTTGTGTGACTAATTTCCCCGTTCCTTAACCGTTTTGAATGTATGTATTATGGTAAATTTCAATTAGTGTTATTCGGTTTTGATTTATTTAATTAAGGAAGATATCTCTTGATTTGATTTTCTTTTATTATCCCCTTTCCTTTTATTCCATAGTTGACTGTTGGATTTTCTCCGCTATATAAGACAGCCTCCTTTCTTTCATATTCAAGGGAACACTGTCAATATATATATATATATATATACCTGAACTACTCTTTCACTTTTTGTTCTTCACTTTTTATATACAAACTCCTTACATCGCTTCAACACGAACACTGTTCGGAAGTTACAAAATTCTTGTAATCTTGACGTGTTAGGGTTCGATTTTAGCCGTTATCAAAGCTTCTTTTGCAACTGTTGATGTTTATTACCTTGTTTGCCGGAACTACAATATCGTATTGATCATCTGGTTAGTTTGCTCCTCTATTCTATTCTTTCTTTTCGATGATATAAGGTGTTAACTTGTTTACTTACACCATGTGAATTTTAGACATCCTGTTGTGTTCTTATGTTTCATAATATGCTTCTAGGTTTTTGACTTAACTTATTTGCATAATTAATTTGTAAAAGTTTTAACTAAAAAGTTGTGATTTATGGATTCCCGAAAAATGTATTCGCACATGTGTTTTGCTATATTATTTATTTTAACAGGTTCACTTTTAAGAATGGCATGGAGAGTCGTCTGGATGAGTAGGGCTTGGGATTTCTTTGGATTTAGTATTATTTTTTTTATACCCTGTTGTATTTATTTGTTTACCTTTATTTGATTTGTAATAAGTTGTAATTAAAACGCTGATGAATATTGGAAAGGGGTTTGGGGGTGGGGGTTATATTTTTCATATTTTTTTTACTGCTAACCCTACCTAGAAAAGCATGTCTTTAGGAATAATGAAGAAATCGCATTAACGTTAAAAATCATGCCTACAGGATTAACATAAGTATTATTATTTCACTAAAGTTATACATATAGAAATTAAATAACATGTGCAAATTTTTTTCAACCTAGAAATCATATATGTTTAATAGGTTTTGACATGTTAATATCTCAGAGAATATGCCTATAAACGATTATCCGTGTTAAAAGGTGTCTTATAAAAAATAACAATGATGATTTTATTTTATTTATTTATTCTGTCTGCAAAATGAAGTAAAATCTATTAGACCATGTTTGATGTTAACAATCTAATTTGCCCATTTGATTCTATAATAGCATTTCTGCAAACTTGTTTTCTTTAGGAACGTGGCTAAGAATTAAAAGTCTACAAAAACTGATAATAGTAGTGATGCATGTACAGATTACAGATCAATTTGTTCAAATATGCTCGTAATCATTTCATTATTTAGGGCATTTGGAAGGACAGGACAATGTGATAATTAAATCATTGCTTTATTTATGTGTTTTAGAGACTTTCTTATTGGACTGTTATTAAACTCATCCTCAGTAATCTACCTATTTTAAATTGGTATCACTTCTATATTAAATTCGACTTTATTAATCTTTCAAATATGAAAATATAATAAATAAATAAATAGATAAATAAATAATTTGTTACATGCTGTTTGACATTTTTGCATTAGAGATCATGTTTTATAGGATCCATTTGGAAATCATAATCCACAGGTTTAAACAAAGAGGCTATCTGAAACCTTTACGTGCTCGTTACAAAAATGTTTGTTTTTGTTTTGTCGTTTTTCTTTTATAACCATAGAATTTTAGATCAAAAAATCCAAAATAGATTGTCCAAAGCCTCTTGGACTTTAAGATTGGGACGGGTAGGCAAATAATAGGACGTTAGTTTCATCACCTAGTGCGTTTTAGGTTAATTAATTAGCTAGGTGGGTAGTCGGGAAATGATATTTGTGCTCGCTGAATAATACGAGCAATTCAAAAGATTGCGAAGTATTATTTAAGTTGCATAAGTGATCCCATTAGGTCAAACATTTCTATCGTAGAACTACGTTTGGCCTGATTCCCATAAGGGATACGTAGGCGCCTATCAAGGCTCGGCCCCATTATTAAAAAATGTTTATTTGTTTTTCAATAAGTGATTGCTCGCCACAGCTTTTTGTATTTATTTAAGAGCTTAGAATAACATAAATTTGTTTTAACTTTCTTTCCGTCCAAATTTCTTTCTTGTTTATGCAAGCTTTGTTATCCTCGACTTCATCATTTAGTTTAAACAATATAAGTTAAAATCAGTTTTAATTGGCCACTTAGTTAATACCCCATTTAATGAGTACGGCCGGGAACCACATTTGTGGACCTCGAAAGGTGCCTAACACCTTCCTTTCGAGGTAATTAAAGCCCTTACCCGAACTCTGGTGACCTAGGAAATAAATAAGCTTAGAACGGTGCCCTAACGCACCTTAATCCGTTAGGTGGCGACTCTCTATTTTTAGGCCCTTAAGAGACGTCAATGTTGGGTCCTGTTTTTCCGCGAGGAAAAAATGGGGCGCGACACTTATTTTCTCCCCCTTATGTTAGAAGACCTAACATATATCTCCCATCTTCTTTGAGAAATCAATATGTGTGATCGTGGTAGGTTCATTAATCATCTACCACACACAAAGAGTTATTAGATGAAAATAGCTGGTTCCTGACCCTGAACCAATTGAGAGGAGATGAAATAATCATAACTTACTGGTCTAATGCATATAAGTATCGATATATGCAATATTTCATATCTTAGACCAACACATGAAGCTTTGTTCTCATAAGCAATAGTTTGACTATTTATTAAAGGCATTGAATGTCAAATCATCTTGAATATAAACCAGCATTATCGAGACGAATTGTCATGATAACAAAATCTGAAAATTATGCTCTAAACTCAATTTATATTGAGCAAGCAATGTCAAACTACAGGTTGACAATAAATACACATGTGACCATCTTATAGATGCATCTATTTAAGATATCACATGACAAGTGAATGGGCCAATATTCACCTTTTATAATTTTTAAAATTTGGGGATTCAATCCCACCATTAGCTGGTATATCAACTTATCATGAGAACAAGCAACATAAAGAAATTTTTGAAGAATCTTCTAGTTCTTCAATGTACTCAGATATTCAATTAGCACATCATATTTAAATCAGGACGATTAAAATGGTCATATCAACTGATAGAATTATTTGTACTAGTAAACTTCAAGTTTACCATAATATGTGTTATTTCTTTTAGTAAACTTCAGGTTAACTATAACATGAGTTTCACATCAATAAACTTCTGATTTTTTTTCACGTGATCTTATCATACTCCGGTAAATGTTCACATACATATTTCTTACCCATATTAACTTGGAAATTTTGACTATTCCAATCATTTATAGTCTCAATATGATAACAATTTTTATTGCTAGTAAACTTCAGGTTTACTACTTGTGTCCTGATCGTAACAATTTCATATATTACGATCTAGGGTGAATGGTTCAATCATATATATACCTTTTGAGAGACTTCAATATTTCAAATATCTCCTTCAGGGAGATTTTTCATTAATACCTGAATATTTTGTATCAAAGAAGCAAACGCATAATAATCATGTTTTGCGTTAAAAAGGCGAAGACATAATAATCCTGAATATTTTGTATCAAAGAGGCAAAAAAATAATAATCACATTTTGCGAAAAGAGATATATTATTTCGTTCGAGAAAATCAATAACAACTAATCATAATGTAGCAATATTGTTATAGTATAAAATATTCTACTCTAATTTCTTTTGTCTTAAAATGATACTTAATAAAATTATTCAAAATATTTCTACGTACGGCAAGATGACTATTATAAGACAAAAATAATATGTATATCCATTTGTTATTTCATCTCTCTAGGAGTAGTACCCTTTTCATTTACTTCATGAAATGAAATATAATTATTAAATATGTACAAAATATGACATTCATCAATAAGTCATTATTTTGTTCAAGCGCAAGAAGACATCACTTTAAATATCTTAAAAATTCTTCTGCTTCAGGAGAAGATTTCAATATTCTACTACTTCAGGAGTAGATTTAAAGATCTTACTACCCCAAGAGTAAAATTCAGAAATTTACTATTTCAAGAGTAAAACATAAATTATTGAGAATAATTTCTACCTCTTTTGGAGGTGAATCGTTATATCATCAGAATCATTATTCTACCTCTTCTAGAGATGAGTCATGATATCCTCAAGACCAAGTGCACGTCTAAATTGATAAGCTTCACTAAATACTGTCACATTCACTTCATGGAATGGATCTGCATTTATAACATTTCAAAAGTTCTCATTCTTCAAGAATGAAATATAATCATATAGACATATCTTAAGCATATCAAACCATGCTAGCTTAATAGCTCTTATGAGATATTGCTATTTTAGGAGAAAAGTGAGACATGTATGATAACACAGAGATTTTTTTTCTCGACCATTGCCACGACCACGACTGGGGTCATGACTTTTTTTCTCCACATCGGTAAAAATTTATCTCCTTGGTTTCTCTACTGCACCGTCTCATGCCTTACATCCTTCCTTTTCCACTTCTGGTGGTGAAGAATATTATTTAGTTCAATGTATCATCATGATTAGAGCTCTTCGATCATATCGAAGACCTCGACTGAGCTCATGACTACAAACAGGGCCACAACCTTTCTCACGCTTAGCTTGGTGGAAGTTCGTTTTATTCACTTCAGGAAATAGCTAGAACCAAGAGGTTAGATTTCATGTTTTGTCATTAATAATTTATTATGTTGCTCGGCCACATGAAAATATGAAATTAGTTCAAAATATTTTCTAAGCCACATTTTTCAATATTGCTACTTCAGGAGCACATTCGAGACGTGAAACATGGTAAAAGTTTTCTCCAGCATATCACTAGGTCAGTGATACTTTTACCACATAATTTCAATAGAGAAATAATTCTAATCATAGAATTATACTCACATATACATTTAAAATCTTGTAGCTTAAAAATAGATCCAACCATAAGTGCTGGTGGAAGAACGACCAGCTTCATGTTGTCATATTTATCTTTCAAATTATTTCACAACAAAAGAGAATCTTTAACAATGAGATATTCCAATTTCAAGCCCTCATCAGGGGGTGAAGGAATATCATTGTACAGTCATGATTCGATGCCTGATTTTTATCTTTGATGATGTCTGCCCGTTGCATCAAGATGAATTTCATTATCAAACACCCAAGATAAATAGCTTTTGCTCAATATATTAAAGGCTACAAATTCAAGTTTATTATTTTAGGAGTAAACTTCAGATTTATCAAATCAGAGGTAAATTTTAAATTTACTATTACGGAGGTAAATTTCAGATCTACCACCACGGAAGTAGATTTTAAATTTACCATTACACGGGTAGATTTTAGATTTATCACTTCGGGAATAAATTTCATACACTACGAGGTAAATTTCAGATTTATCATTCATGATAAATTTCAGATTTACCACTATGGGTATAAATTTTACCACTTCAGGGATAAACTCCATACCACTACAAGGGTAATTTCAGATTTATCACTACAGGGGTAAAGTTCATATTTACCACTATAGGGATAAATTTTAGATTTATCACTTCATGGATAGAATTTCTCTAATGTGTTTTTTAACGTATACCATGCTTTAAAGCAATTGTTGCTTTAGGAGCTATGACGCACTGTGAAATTTAACCATTTCTGGTGGTTTAATCATTATGGAATTTATGAAATACAATAAGTATAAATTCATGCCTTTGATGCTTTCAAAGTATTTGCTCAAGATGGCAGAGTCTCGTGTTGATAACATGTTAGAAAATGATAATAAAATGCTAAAACAATAAGATATATAACAAAGAAATTGAGGGGGTGAGAGAGAGATATTTCATTTCTCTTCTAAACTTCTATATGAATTAGCTTCCTATTTATAAAAAAAACAGAAGCTGTTGTGTAAGCTGCTTATAGATAGAAGTTGTTATGTAAGCTGCTTGTATATAGAAGTTGCTTTATAAGTTGTTTGCAAGCTTATCTAATTAAAGCTGCAATGTAAGTTGCTTGCAAGCTTATATATCTATTATATTGTGAATATGAATGAACATCTATAATATAATATAAATTTTTGTGATAATAGGGTCCCCTTACAAGAATAAGTTGCATAGTTAAAACTTCAGTTATAGTATAAAGGGATATTACTACATTTTTCAAAAAAAAAAAAAAAAAGGTTTCCTTTTAGCTCATTGTCAGAGGCGAATTTAAAAATTTTAAAATATAAATGCATTATTAAAAAAATATATATTAAATAGAAATTAATCTCAAGGTATATAATTCAACCTTTAATCAAATGCACCATTTAACCTTCTTGTAGCATAGGTATCAACATATAATATTACATCAATTTAATAAATAAATAAATATATATATATGTGTGTGTGTGTATTATAATACTATTGGTATTTGTCCTGGACTTTTACCTTATTTGGATTCTACCATAATTGTATTTTAGTTCAAAAAGTTTATTTGGCACAAAAGATTTTCTTGGTAGAAAAAAACTCTTCTAGAGCTATTTTTTTCTTTCTTTGTGAAGAGGATTTAGATTTCTATAAATAAAAGATTTCTTCTTCTCATACACAACACAATAACATTAACAATATAATCTTTAAAAAATCTTATTTAGCAGGAGATTATTCTCTCAATAATTTTTATTTTTTATATAACATTAAAAATAAATTGTACCCAATGTATTGTCATTAATTATCATAAATACTTTTGTTCGTGGAGAACTTTTGTCACTTCAAGAAAGTTCTGGTTTTCTTTGTGCGGATGATATCGTTCTACGTCTACAGACATTTAAAGATGATATTATTTTTCATTTAGATATTTTAATTAAAATCTGTATTATTTAAATATTTATAAAAAGAAATATGACTGTGTTATTCTGATACTTTTTATTAACTTAGCAAGTTGTGTGTTTTTCAGGCACGTGAAAAGACCCCCCAAAAAATAGAATTTCTTTTCATTAAAGTCTTGAAATTGCGAAAAAAGAAATCGAGATTTTTTTTTTGTTTCTTTTAGAAATTATGAATTTATTTCAAGTTTTTCTTTTTGAGAGTGTTAATTTTATTTTATTTAATAGATAGATTTTAAAAAATGTGATTTTCTTCGGCTTAAACTAAGTTTCTTTTTTTTTTTAGGAGAATATTATTTTTATTTTATTTATTAAATAAATTTTAAAATCAGTTAATTCGTTGTTTTATCATGTTAACAACGAGAGCTTTTATTTTTTTGCTGATTGTAAAAAAAATGTCAATAGCATAATTGAGTTCAATTACATGTATTTAAATGATATAAATCCTAATTGAGATATCTAAGTGAAAAATAATATCAACTTTTAAATGTCTGTCAATGGATTCGGCCTTATTATATGTAATACTTTGTTAAAGCCTAATAATTGCAAAAAAAAAAAAAATCCAATTTCTTTTTTCAAAAAAAAAGTTCGTCAAAAACTTTCTAGATTTTTTGTTTCTGTTGTTCTAGAAATTATGAATTTTTAAAGTTTTATTTTTTGTTCGTTTCATTTCGAGTTTTTCTTTTTGAGAATATCATTTTTATTTTATTTATTAAACAGATTTTACACTAGTTTTCCAGAATTATTTTCCAAAATTGTGATTTTCTTTTTTTTTTTTTAAGAATGTTATTTCTGTTTCGTTTACTAAGTAGATTTTAAAATAGTTTTAAAAAAAAGTTAAAATGCTTTATTTAAAATGCCACATGTAATAAACTAATTTGCTGTTTTGCCATGTAAACAACGAGAATGTATTACAGTCTATTTATTTTTTGGTGATTGTAAAAATGATCAAAATAGCATAATCGGACTTTACTATATGTGTTTAAATGGTACGAGTTTTAATTGAAGTGTTTAGGTAAAAAAGATGATGTAAACTTTAGTTATTTGTCGATAAATTCTGTATTATTATAATGTAATACTTTGTTAACTAATCAAAATCAAGCATTAAATACTTTCCTTCATACCTCAAATTTTCTTTATTAAAACCTTCTTATAATGATGTTATTTCTTTCAAAAATATATTTTGACTATGACAAGATTTTGTTACAGAGAGAACATACAATGTAAGATAAGATAAAAGATTAATTTTTAACAAAAAAATTAAATTATTGTAATAAAATATTATTATAAAAATAATTGCTAGCGTGAGATTTGAGGATATACAAACGAAATTAATCATTTGTGTATATTGAAACAAACATCAAGACATTGTAGAACAAAACACAAACACACACACTCAGATGCATAGGATGGTAATGGGGTGGATTTTATGCTATGCAGGGTAAAGCGGGTTTAAGGCTATGTGGGTGTGGGGCGGGTGCGGAGCGAGTTGAAATAATATTATTATAAATTAATACGAGGCGCGGCTGGTTGCGAATTTATACGAGTCTATGCGGATTTAATAGTAAACTTTTTCAAAAATAATTTTTTTTTCTTGGCACAATAGAGCTCTTATTTCAAAAATGTATTTCATTTGATTATCATTCTCTAAGAATTTCTTTTTCAAGTTTTCTCCCGTCTAAACTGTCATTTCTTTTTCTTATGGTTTGACATTAAGGGTGTGCTCGATTGGTCAAAAATTTTGAAAAATATCTTCTTAGGAAAACATGTTCTTTGAAAATAAGGAAAATGACTTCCCTAATAAAAGTAGAAAAATAAGTCACATTGTATTCTTCCTACCCTCACAACCATCACACCCCCTTCTCATAATTTTGTCTTAGATATATGCAAATATTTTTACTTGCATACCAAACACAAGAAAATAAGTAAGAAAAAAATTATTTTCCTTCATACTGAACACACCCTAAGATTTAAAAGTGTGGAGAGTGAGTTTAAATTATTAAGTAATAAGAATATTATATTAGTAGAAATTATCCATTTGTGATTTTTTTTATGACAAGACAAATCAATTTTTTTTTTAAATAGCAAATTATGCGGTGCGGGGAGTTACTAGTGTTATACCCCGTAGAATTTCCGGCACTTAGATGACCTATTCCCACGTTGGTTAAGCATATTTGAAGGTCATACGTGTTGGAGAAAGGCCTGAAAAAAGATCGGACGAGAAACCCGTCGAACCATCGCGGGAGGAGCCGAGGTAGAGCCCCTCCGCGATGGCAGCGTGTCACGGAGGAGAGGCCTCCGCGATGGCTCCGTGACACGTTGCCCAAGTTCAGGCCCAAGTATATAAAGCCCCCACTTCGGTTTAAAATCACTTATCACTTTATAAATTTCCAGAATACGCAGTAAGCAGAGGAAGACGAAGGAAAATTATATATTTCCATCCGATTACGCTACTAAATGCTGCCCAAACTCAAATTAATCCCAGATACCGAAGTATTTAGCAGCAGAGAGCATTCCTACGGATTCAGTTTCGTAAAATACGGCCGACGAATCGTCGAGCCACCGAGCTAAGGTAAGTGGAATTGCTCTAAATTAGTGTCTATGTGTTCCTAGCTGAGAAGTGAATATTTCTCCCTTCTGGGCCGCTGAAAAATAGCGAGTTTCTGGCCGTCTTTCGATAAGCCTAAGTTTAGGCTATAAACTATATCGAAAGTGACGTTGCCTTTTGAAATAAAGTTGTATTTAGTGTTAATTGATATGTTTATGAATGCAGTTGGGAGAAAACAGTTGGAGTACCGGCTGAGCCTCGTCCGACAGACGAATAGTTCAAGATAAGGTATGTAAAGTTAGTTTCCTTCGGCAAGTTAAGTGATATCAGTATAGTGTAATAAATTACAGACCAGTAGAATGTTCAGAAGTCGAGTATTGCGTTATTATGAATATTGGTACGATGTGAGAAACATTGGGTTGTAATGTGTATGAAACCTATCAGTATGATATAGATTCTAACGCAAGTGTTAGAGATTGCCCAGTATACTCAGTATGTGATGTGATATGCCATGTTAAGATATTGTTGTGTTCAGTTGGAACCCCGTGAAGTAGTACCGTATCCGTAAAGCACTTCAGAAATAGAATAGCAGACTAAAATGAAGTTTAGAAAGTATGTCAGGAATAGTAAATCATGTTACTATAGAAAATCAGTATACAGCATAGTTCAGCAGAAAGACTATATTCGTACACATATATACAGTACTTCCAGCCTCAGCATGTATTAAGCATGTACATATTTCTATCACTAGTCCAGCATTTAGCGTATACAGAAACCTAGTAAACAACAGAGTTTTCAGCAGAAACATTATCTTGTATAGCATTTGCCCCAGTACAGTCTGGCAGGGGATTATGTTCATATTTATATATATTCACCTGCCTCAGCACGTAACAGATACGTACAGATTACTATCATTAGTTCAGTATGTAATATATATATACGGTACTTTACCCATAGTAGCCTCAGCATGTGAGATACACAGATAGTATTACCAGTTGAGACCGTTGTATTGTTTGGGGTTGGATTACCTAGCATCCATGACCGCCCAGGGTTAATAGCTGTATCGACTCGTCCGCCAGAGGACGAGGATACGTCACTCTACGGAGTGGCATGCCGTCCCGCCAGGGGACGAAGATGGGATGCCAGTTTTTCCCCATATTTGTGCCTTGATCGGCCCTTACACACCCCAGTCGAGCGGATACGCCCGGGTGCAGATTCAAGAGTCCTCCGGACTCAGATGCAGTTATAGTCAGGGGCTCAGCGAGCCCAAGTGCATACCCAGGGGACCGGCGGGATGCTTGCAGCCATTATAGGAGATGGGATGACCAGGGTAGGGGTATAGATTCTGTGCTGGTTGTACCTCTCGGCTTATGGGGGCCGGGTAAGGTTTGTGTGTGTTGTGTTATGTTATTTCATGTTATGCCATGCTATGTTAGATACGAGTAGATCAGCAGTAGAGGGATATATCTCCAGGTATGACTTCTATTTCTTCCCAGTGTAAACGAGAAGGTATGACTTACATTATCAGACAGTTAAGCTATTCTTTCTATTTCAGTTTCCTCAGTTCTATCATTGTGTTCAGATGTTTCTTTCAGTTATTGCTTTACATACTCAGTACCAGCGGTACTGACGCCCGGTGGGGCGCTGCATTACTTGCCTGCAGGTACTCATAGACGAGCAGGTGACACCACGTGATTCCTGTCAGCGTTGAGCATTCAGCTCCTGTCATCCGGAGGCTGAATTCCAAAGGTGTACTTCAGTTTCTGTTGTTATATAGTACGGGTAGGTCGGGGCCCTGTCCCGATCATTTCTATTGCCATTCCTAGAGGCTTGCAGTCTGTATATTCCCCTGTGGTCAGTTGAGCCGGTCGTGTGAGGCCGTGCAGTTGTTAGCTGTTAGTGCTTTTGCTTTCTTTTATGATGGTCGTGTGGGGCCATAGTTTAGCAGTAGTGGTGACCTTGCCGGTCACGTAGCTTTTCAGTACGTTGTGATTGAGTTATAGACAGCTAGACAGTATGGTGGCCTTGTCGGCCCGTATAAGTTCCCTATAGTTGCATGTTCTGGTCAGCTGTTGTTGCAGGTATAGGAGGCTATAGGCCAATGGGCCGGGGGCTGTGTTTACAGCCGTTATATAGCCCTTTGTTTCCAGAAATGTGGGTTAGAGCTAGCCAGGCACCAGATGTGCCTAGGCTTACCAGTTTAGCAGTTTAGTTCCTCGTAGGGCACCAGGTGCCAGTCATACCCCCCAAGGCGGGGTGTGACAAACTTGGTATCAGAGCAGGTCGTATCCCAGGAAGTCTGCAAGCCGTGCTAAGTAGAGTCTTGTCTATGGATGTGTTGTGCACCACATACTATAGGCAGGAGGCTGCGAGGTATGATATGATGGTTACCCTTCTTTCTCAGTCAGTCGTGCTTTAGAGCGGTACAGTATAGGGTTGAGTCCCTGAGAACTTACCGTATTCTTTGATTACAGATACAAAGGCAGATCAGCATTACCCTATCACAGGCAGAAGATCAGAAATAGCAACGGAAGAGAGCATCAGTCAGTTATATGATAACTACAGCAGCAGCAGGAGGTATCAGAGACCTCCCAGCGTGATACCTTTATTGGCATTATTCCTAGTATACGTTGATAACGTCAGAATAGGAAGTCAGCAGTATAATGTACATATGAGTTGATTTACTTATTAGTTACATAAGATCTAATTATGATTACAGATAAGGTCAGACCATCAGGTAAGTATAAGAAAGAGAGAAAAATGCAGGAATCCCAAATATATCTTTTTGGATATGGTACAGTTAAGTGCTTTTATTTGTTGCAGTAAGAAAAGGGCTATTCCCACCTCTTGGTATTGATGCCAGTATAGTAAAGGGGCATAAGACTTGAGATGGGGTTGCCGAATCCAGCGGTAAGTAAAGATGGGCTGATTGATCCTAGTAAGTATTAGAAAGTATAAAGAGCCCTTATGATTACGTAAGTTGTGCAGACCCTTATGATAACAAGCCAGTAAAGAAAGTAAGACTGTTAGCTTACTCGAAGTAGGGGTAACAGACCTGTTAGTGATGAATGCCTAATAATAGTCAAGTTTGAGCCAGAAAAAGGCCAAGCCCACCATATATGCTAACAGATAGCAAGACATACCTGTAAGATTATAGTTATGATCTAGTTGTGACATCGAGAGATATAGAGGTTATGTGAATCAGATGGGCTTGAGTATACGCCCAAAGAAGTATAGGCCGAGGCTTGATCAGTAATCTCATTAGCAACAAAAGGCAGGTACCTTGAACCCCAGAGTTCAGTTTAAGTAAGATGGGAGGAAGAAGCAGGAATATCAGATCTTGTGGGGAAATTAGAACTACCCCGGATTGATAAAGTATCGTATTAAGGATTAAGCCTCGGGCTGACAGTAAGATTGCGGTTCAGAATACCGCAGGGTGTCCATTATAGAAAAGTTAAGAAGTTACCGATACAGCAATTCTAATCCAGTGTAGCCTAGAGATGAGGCCCAGCAGACAGTTATGGGCTCTCAATATATGCCTAGTAAGGCTACAGGATTCGAACGTCGACCCCCACATCGCAAGAGTGGCAGGATTTTAAACAGCAGATAATAACTAGAATGTTTATGTTTGTTACTTTCAGAATGGGGTGACAATACAATGAAATGATAAGTCAGGGCAGGAGATATTATTAGGCTGTAGAAGAAATGTATCATGTACGATGTGAGATTCAGCAGAACATGTCGGAGGTTATGAATTACCGCAGGAATCAGTACATATTGTACGTAGCTAGCGATATATATGTATACAGATCATAGATATGTTGTGAGTGGTTGCCTATAAGGGCTACAATCACATATGCTGATTAGTAATAGAAAGCCTATACAAATTGCATTGCAAAAAAAAAGAGAAGAAAGAGGGAGAAGAAAGAAAGAAAAGAAGAAGAGAAAGGGCGGATTAAGTGTGAGTTACGTATGAAGTCATAGAAACTATCTCAGTTCTCAGTTATTAGATTAACAGACTTATGTGTTGTTGTCAGATCTAGGCTCTAGGAGCTTACCAGAGTTATTGACCTAAGACAGATGGCCAGATGATAAGGGCGCAGTTAGACGGTCTACCGACCAGCTGGCGCCTGCATTAGCAGGGAGGCATCCCTGAAGATCGGTAACAGTAGTGCATGTGCCAGAACCAGGATTAGAGACCGAGTAGGAAAATTTCAGAGATTAGCAATACTAGAATTGTTCTAGCATGTTAAGTGGTCATACGTCGTTTTCCCAGCCTTGTGGGTGACAGTCGGCCTTAGTCAATCTAGCAGTTGTTATGTAGAACCCCCCATAAGTCAGCCGGCCGTCCCAATCAGAATACCCCTGGGTACCCCAAGGAAGGGTCTACATCAGTAGTCAGTGACAAACTTGTGACAGACTAGTACTTCAGCTGGATTTCGTAAGATATTTAGATACAGAGCCCTAGCGGAAGGCCAGTAGTTACAGAATAGCCTATAAGACCGAGAATTCCCCAGAACAGCAGTATAGATCCAAGTGGATATATGCAAGGCATAAGTAATTGATAGTACCCTGCTAGCACAGTGTTTATTAAGACCAGGGGAAAAGTAGACTCCCCGTGAAGATCCAGAGATTGATCGCCTGGGAGTAAGTTGAATAAGTCCAGCCTTCCAGTGGGTTAAGCAAAATAACAGAGCAATTAGATGCCCACGAGTTTGAGGTTATGCACGAACTATAAGCACTCAAGTAGCACGGTTAGAGTATGGTGGGACTACTGCCACATTCGGGTCATTCAACCTAACTATTCAGCTATTTAGGGTTATGCAGCCAGATCATTAGAGGTCATGATCAATATCAGGACCCCCTGATCAGATGCGGGCACATGGTGGGCAGATAGTCGTTCAAGATCACCTTAGCAACAAGTAGCCTTAGTATGCGGCCAGAAGGCCAGATAAGCTCTAACTATACCGGTAGATTACTTGTCAGATTCTCCGGTATAATAAACCAGTATGACCGTCAGTTATATGTCAAATTTTGTAAATGTGAATTTTGGTTGAGTTTAGTAGTCTTTTTGGTCACATTGTGTCGGAGGCTGGTGTACAGATAGATACGCAGAAAATTGAAGTAGTGAAGACATAGTCTAGACCTACCACTCCGATCGAAGTACGCAGTCCCTGCGGTTAGCCGGGTACTGCAAAGGGTTTGTGGAAGGATTTTCCACCTTAGCAGCACCTCTGATTAGATCGACACAGAAGGAAGCAAAGTTTCAGTAGACTGAGGTGTGTGAGTAGAACTTCCAAGAGTTAAAAGCCAGGTTAACATCAGCTCCAGTGTTAGTATCGCCAGGAGATACAGAGGGTTGATGCAGCATGGTGAAGTGATAGTTTATGCTTTCAGGCAGTTGAAGAAATATGAAAAGAATTACCATACCCCCTGATCTGGAGTTAGCGGCAGTAGTTTATGCTTTAGAAAAGGAAGATTGTGTATCACCCAGGAAGGGTTAATGTGGTGGCAGATGCCCTTAGCCTGAACTGCCTGAACAGCGAGGATAGACTCGAGGATTACACCAGTTAGCTAGTTAGCCAGTCACATAGCAGAAATAAAGGATAACAGAACGATAATACAGAATGCCGCAGCGTTATTGTTAGTGGTGGAAGTAAAGGAACGGCAGTATAGAAACTCTAGCCAGGTTTAATTTAAACATAAGATTCAGTAAGGAGAGATGACATATTTTCAGATAACCGGGGATGAAGTGTGGCGATATAAAGGCCGCATTGCGCTCCAGATATTTTGGGGCATCATCAGCAGTTTATGAGCAAGGCGCATTACGCCCGCTATTCTCTTCATCCCGATATGACAAAGAGGTACCATGACATTAAAGAGAACTACTGGTAGCCCAGTGTCCTAACTGCCAACAGTTGAAGGCAGAATATCAGAAACCAGGCAGGTTAATTTAGAACATAGTTGTGCCTCTTTGAAAATGAGAAGCAGTGAATATGGATTTTGTGGCAGGATTACCCCGTACCAGACACGGAAATGATTCTATTTGAGTAATAAGTGACAGATCGACAAAATCAACTCATTTCTTTCCAGTAAGAACTACTTTCTCGGCCGAAGATTATGCTGAGTTGTATATCAGAAAGATAGTCAGATTACGTGGAATACCAGTATCCATTATTTCAGACAGGGGGGTACAATTCACAGCTGGATTCTGGCAGTCATTTCAGAAAGGTTTGGGAACACCGATTAATTTAAGCACAACGTTCTATCCTCAGACAGATTCGCAGATTGAGGACTAAAGATATTGCGTCTATCAAGGTATTGAGGCGTAACAAGAACCAAGAGGAGATGACTTGAGGAGCGGAGGAAGAGGACCAGATATCCTCACCTATTTCAGGCCTAGTCAGGCAACAGGTACATCCGTATTATTGCTTATGTGGAATCTCATGGTTGTATATGTATAAATGAGAAAAATGGATACGTAACCATCCAGTAAATCCTACCGTATTGTGTACAGTACCTGTATTGGAATTTTCTGCGTTTCAGGTTTTTGCGATAGTCCATATTACAGGGGAAACTCTGCCAAAATTTTTCCAGAAAGCAAAGTAAGCAGTCCTCTAGATAACAGTATACATTCGAGGACGAATGTTCTTAAGGGGGGAGAATGTTATACCCCGTAGAATTCCCGGCACTTAGATGACCTATTCCCACGTTAGTTAAGCAAATTTGAAGGCCATACGTGTTGGAGAAAGGCCTGGAAAAAGATCGGACGAGAAACCCGTCGAACCATCGCGGGAGTAGCCGAGGCAGAGCCCCTCCGCGATGGCAGCGTGTCACGGAGGAGAGGCCTCCGCGATGGCTCCGTGACACGTTGCCCAAGTTCAGGCCCAAGTATATAAAGCCCCCACTTCGGTTTAAAATCACTTATCACTTTATAAATTTCCAGAATACGCAGTAAGCAGAGGAAGACGAAGGAAAATTATATATTTCCGTCCGATTACGCTACTAAATGCTGCCCAAACTCAAATTAATCCCAGATACCGAAGTATTTAGCAGCAGAGAGCATTCCTACGGATTCAGTTTCGTAAAATACGGCCGACGAATCGTCGAGCCACCGAGCTAAGGTAAGTGGAATTGCTCTAAATTAGTGTCTATGTGTTCCTAGCTGAGAAGTGAATATTTCTCCCTTCTGGGCCGCTGAAAAATAGCGAGTTTCTGGTCGTCTTTCGATAAGCCTAAGTTTAGGCTATAAACTATATCGAAAGTGACGTTGCCTTTTGAAATAAAGTTGTATTTAGTGTTAATTGATATGTTTATGAATGCAGTTGGGAGAAAACAGTTGGAGTACCGGCTGAGCCTCGTCCGACAGACGAATAGTTCAAGATAAGGTATGTAAAGTTAGTTTCCTTCGGCAAGTTAAGTGATATCAGTATAGTGTAATAAATTACAGACCAGTAGAATGTTCAGAAGTCGAGTATTGCGTTATTATGAATATTGGTACGATGTGAGAAACATTGGGTTGTAATGTGTATGAAACCTATCAGTATGATATAGATTCTAACGCAAGTGTTAGAGATTGCCCAGTATACTCAGTATGTGATGTGATATGCCATGTTAAGATATTGTTGTGTTCAGTTGGAACCCCGTGAAGTAGTACCGTATCCGTAAAGCACTTCAGAAATAGAATAGCAGACTAAAATGAAGTTTAGAAAGTATGTCAGGAATAGTAAATCATGGTACTATAGAAAATCAGTATACAGCATAGTTCAGCAGAAAGACTATATTCGTACACATATATATAGTACTTCCAGCCTCAGCATGTATTAAGCATGTACATATTTCTATCACTAGTCCAGCATTTAGCGTATACAGAAACCTAGTAAACAACAGAGTTTTCAGCAGAAACATTATCTTGTATAGCATTTTCCCCAGTACAGTCTGGCAGGGGATTATGTTCATATTTATATATATTCACCTGCCTCAGCACGTAACAGATACGTACAGATTACTATCATTAGTTCAGTATGTAATATATATATATGGTACTTTACCCCTAGTAGCCTCAGCATGTGAGATACACAGATAGTATTACCAGTTGAGACCGTTGTATTGTTTGGGGTTGGATTACCTAGCATCCATGACCGCCCAGGGTTAATAGCTGTATCGAATCGTTCGCCAGAGGACGAGGATACGTCACTCTACGGAGTGGCATGCCGTCCCGCCAGGTGACGAAGATGGGATGCCAGTTTTTCCCCATATTTGTGCCTTGATCGGCCCTTACACACCCCAGTCGAGCGGATACGCCCGGGTGCAGATTCAGGAGTCCTCCGGACTCAGATGCAGTTATAGTCAGGGGCTCAGCGAGCCCAAGTGCATACCCAGGGGACTGGCGGGATGCTTGCAGCCATTATAGGAGATGGGATGACCAGGGTAGGGGTATAGATTCTGTGCTGGTTGTACCTCCCGGCTTATGGGGGCCGGGTAAGGTTTGTGTGTGCTGTGTTATGTTATTTCATGTTATGCCATGCTATGTTAGATACGAGTAGATCAGCAGTAGAGGGATATATCTCTAGGTATGACTTCTATTTCTTCCCAGTGTAAACGAGAAGGTATGACTTACATTATCAGACAGTTAAGCTATTCTTTCTATTTCAGTTTCCTCAGTTCTATCATTGTATTCAGATGTTTCTTTCAGTTATTGCTTTACATACTCAGTACCAGCGGTACTGACGCCCGGTGGGGCGCTGCATTACTTTCCTGCAAGTACTCATAGACGAGCAGGTGACACCACGTGATTCCTGTCAGCGTTGAGCATTCAGCTTCTGTCATCCGGAGGCTGAATTCCAAAGGTGTACTTCAGTTTCTGTTGTTATTTAGTACGGGTAGGTCGGGGCCCTGTCCCGATCATTTCTATTGCCATTCCTAGAGGCTTGCAGTCTGTATATTCCCCTGTGGTCAGTTGAGCCGGTCGTGTGAGGCCGTGCAGTTGTTAGCTGTTAGTGCTTTTGCTTTCTTTTATGATGGCCGTGTGGGGCCATAGTTTAGCAGTAGTGGTGACCTTGCCGGTCACGTAGCTTTTCAGTACGTTGTGATTGAGTTATAGATAGCTAGACAGCATGGTGGCCTTGTCGGCCCATATAAGTTCCCTATAGTTGCATGTTCTGGTCAGCTGTTGTTGCAGGTACAGGAGGCTATAGGCCAATGGGCCGGGGGCTGTGTTTACAGTCGTTATATAGCCCTTTGTTTCCAGAAATGTGGGTTAGAGCTAGCCAGGCACCAGATGTGCCTAGGCTTACCAGTCTAGAAGTTCAGTTCCTCGTAGGGCACCAGGTGCCAGTCATACCCCCCAAGGCGGGGTGTGACAACTAGTAACGTCCAAATCTACTCCTCAAAGTGAGAAAGTGTACACGGTCATATGCAATATAATTTACCCAACTATGAGTCGGGTTCGAATCCCACAAGGAACAACATATGGGCAAACAAGTGAATTAGGAATTATCACAAACTACGCTAAATCAAACTTTGGGCAATATTTTGTTTTTATGAGAAAATTATAACTAATGCACAAATATAAACTAGTCTAGAAAGAAAATAAAATCAATGGCCACAAGCATGGATATAAGGGAAACCATTCTCAAGTAATTGTCACGACCCTAGTTCACACACTGGACGCGACACGGTACTTAGGATCACAAGTGACCCCAAGCAAACCCATGGTAAAGCATACTTCTATTAAGACTGATCTGCTAAAAATAATATTAAGCGGAAGCTGACTAAAGAAATAAATAAATACTGATTTATAACAAAAAGCTGAACAAACACTGAAACTCAAACTGAAATTAACATGTACTATTTGAAAGCCTTCTAAAAAGAACTGATGAGTTGTTGGGATAAGCCCCCAGCAAACTCTAATGTCTGAAACTAAACTAAAAATAATAATTGAAAATAAAAACTACGGCCCTCAGCAGATGAGGACTCACCACTGAAGTTGTTGGGGAATCGCTAAGAGAAAAACTAGCTGTTGTACTAAGGCTGGGTACCTGAACCTATATCATAAAATGATACAACACATAGAAATATATGATGAGTACTTTGAATGTACCGAGTATGTGAGATGTAACTAAAACATGCCTATACTGAATACTAGTAAGCTGAACTGTAATACTACAAAAATAGACTGAAATCTGAAAGTCTGCATTGGATTGAGAACCCTGACTGTACTGGACTGCGGGAGAGCCTATAACTGACATATAACCATGTGAGCTAGAGGTGGAGTTCGATGTATACACCCCATTGAAGAGAGCCCACCGTACCTTGCCAAGATACAGTGGATGAACTGTGTGATCACTGTCTGGGGCCCATTTGGGCAAATAACCTATGGTGGTACGTAGTTCTGGGAATCTGGATACACAAAACCCCCGCCCGCTTGGTGCTAAGTACTACTCCTACTGAAACCTATTTATACCTAATTGGGTGATAGCTCGGGACTGATGTCCTAGGACTAAGTCAGAACTACTTATCTGAAGTGTTCTGAGAAGGACCTGAAAGAAACTATGTTCTAAGACTTGTCAGAGCTGCTTTATCTGAAAGTGTCATGACAGTTTAAAGAACGACAATCATGTTGATAAACTGATACTACTGAACATATTGAGTACTGACGATATTACTGAAATTGAACATACTAAAAAATTGACCTTCCATTCATACATCTGTGCTAGCATTTGTAATTCAAGTGAAAATATCAAGTTAATACAATATTTATATCGGAGTTCTAAATCATGCGAGTTCTATTCAAAATCATGCTAACATTAGGGCTAGAAATGAATATATAATGAAATGAGTCAAATCATGAATTTCACATAGTATAAATAAGAGGAACTGAGAGAACCAATAAAATGCAAGGAAACTCAGAATCTATCTGAAACCCTAACACATGATTTCTATAGGGCATAAACTAATGAAGGACTCGGGGAATACATAGGCGCAAGGGTGAGAGGAATGCTCTTGCTAAAACCCCAAATACATGTAGAAGAACCTTTGAGAAAACACCTGAACTCTGAGGGAAAGAAGAAGCTCTAACTCTTGTTCTGAGTAGCCTATCTGAACTTTTGTACGTTCTGGTCTGTGAGCTTAGAGAAGAATGAGAAGAAGGAGTTGATCAATCCCTTTAATTCCCCTCTAAACGCAACCCAAAACGACGTAGTTTAGGTGTTAGGAGCTTAGAATTTGACAAATATGCCCCTGGGTGACCGTTTCAAAATCTAACTGTCCAGATCCAACGGGCTTCACAATTAATCATTGGTTAAAACCACGTTTCATTAGAACCAATCATTGATTCTGGGCTTGGAAAGTCAGTTTCTGGAAACTAACCAACGGACGGGAACAATGACCCGTTAGATGAAAGAATGAGGTGTTGGTTACTCTCGTTTTTAGTGGAAGAGTTTCGAACAACTTCTAGATATCCTCCAACGGACGAACAGAACAACCTATCGCCAACCACAGGCCGTTGTTTCCAACCGTTGTCACTGGAGGGATTTCTAACTTTCCTCCAATAGCTCCCTACGATGAGTCGTTGTACCCCACAACGGCTCATCATCTGACCTGTTGTTTGGAGAACTGATTTGACAAGTTTTTGGTTATAAAAGGAACGGGTTAACAACGATTCGTTACCTCATATAACGGGTCGTTGTGTCATCCGTTGGTCTGAGGAATGAAGACTGTTAGGCTAACAATGACTCAGATAACGGGTCGTTGTTTCTGACAACGACTCGTTGGTTGAGTCTTTTTTAGATAGAATTTTTTTTTAATTCTAAGTCTGGGTTTGGTCTAAGGAATTTTGGGGTGTTATAGTAAAGATCCAATGTATTTCACGATTTTACAACTGAGCATGAGTTTATGTTAATTAGCCTTGGATAACAATTCTATATTAGCTCTTTTCGGACACTAACAAGACTACCTAATTGGCTATTTCTAGTCCAATTAAGTTCATTAAACACGTCCAAACACAACTACAAGTAGTTCTTCTATTACTAGTTCAAACTATTAGATGAGGGTTAAGAGCCTCAAGTCCTTATTAATTAATTTTTTCCAACCTCGATCTTCCTCCTTCGAGCTCAAATCAAGGTGAATGGACGAGTCCTAGGGCTAGCTAATCCCTTAAGAAACATTAAAGAACAAGAATAATTAAAGAAACATTAGCCCACTTCATTAGAAATAAAAATCATTCAATACATAAGCAAAACAAGAAATTTAATCCAACACTTGATAATGATATTTTCACAAATAAGATTAAAGTGAAGGAATAAAATACTACACATTTAGATATTCAATACATAACATGGGATTAAAGAAATAAATATAAGATTAAAAAATGCTCAACCATATCTTCAACTTCAACCCCATAGTGTGGATGGACGGTGAAAGAACCCTAGCTTCCCAAGCTTCTGTTCAGGTACCGTAATGCCGCAAATGCGGATAAAACACCGCATTTGTGGTAAATTTGACTTTGACCAGATTCCGCATTTGCGGTTCTTGACTGGATGGTTGACCACCACGGTTGTGGTCTTTTTACTGCATTTACGGTCTTTGACTGTGCTTAATTTATGGGATTAATGACTTAATTTATAGATAAAGACATCAAATTAACCCAAAAAAAGAGATGAGTTCCAACTCATTAGTTACTTGGTCTACTTCATGTTTGTCCGGATCCATTTATCTTACATGTGACACTTACCGTACTAACAATTTAGATATATATTGAGTGCATGCACATCCAGCCAACAAGAAAATATGTACCATTTCTGTGTTAATTGCACAAGTCCATCAATGATATTAAAATTCTAGTTTTTGAATGAGATCGAGAAATAACATCAAAATTTATAATAATATCACGTATTAGTAACATGAATTCTGAATTTAATATTTTATATATATTTAATAACTTTCTTAATACTTCCTCTATTTCAAAATAAGTAGTGTTTTAGCTTTTTGATTTTGTTTCAAAATAATTGGTGTTTTACATAATGAAGAAGATATTAATTAAATTCTCCAATTTTATCCTTATTTAAGTGGAGAAGATTTTACATAATTAAAAAAATATTAAAAAACTACATCTTTTTCAAAATATTTATTAAGATTTACATTAAAGTTACTGAATTGGTTAAATCTGTAACTCGACTTCTAGCTCCGCGATCGACTACAATAAGGGATCAAAAAAATTAAAGAGCATTTAAGTGTTCAGAGTTGCATTAATGTTTGAAATTTCATTTCATTAAAATTTTAGGTGGCAAAGTTAGTTATTGCAGCGGTTGGTAACAAACTACATTAAATTATTACATTCGACTATTGCAGTGGTTGCTAACAAACTACATTAAATTAGTACAATCAACTTGGTTACAATATTTATTGTTAGTTTTTCTTGTGAATATAATGTATGAAATTACCTTCGATATTCGTATTAATTCATGTGAAATTATTTGATTGAATATATAATTTTTAAAAATGAAAGAAAATTTTTTAAAATTCGTAATATATAATAAGTCATAGATATTTATGTGACTATAAATTATCTTATTAAAAATAAAATAGAAAGTTTTATATTAAATATATTGTTACTGATAAAAATATGTCATTCTTTTCAAGTCTGATTAAAAAAAAATGTCGCGTAAATTGAGAAAGGGTAAATCAGAAAAGAATGCAGATTGTATGAATAAGAAGAGCTTGTTAAAAAGAGTTTTTAGTGTTGACTTGGCCCCCTCTTTTGTGTATATGTAAGTTCGAATCTTAATCACTAAAAGCACTTTTTTTTTTAATTATAATCATTTGATTGATCTGAATAGATTTAAAAGATTAAGATTTGTAAAAGTTTTAATATCATAATTAAGATGTATATTAAAAGATTTTTATAAAAATGGGAGTTCAACACAGCTTCATCCACTTTCACCGTTAACCATTACTACCATCCATCATTATCAACTATCAGCACTCATCATTCTCAGCAACAATTACTGTTGTCGTCAATCATCATAGTCAGTCATTAGTCATTAACTATCATTTACTATCATCACCATCAACCATCATTACAGGCACAATTCATTACCTACAATCACAACCATTTGCCATCATCACCATTATCGTAATTATTAGTTGTCACCACGATCAACAACCGTTACTAATTACTACGTATTGCTAGTCATCATTGTCACTAGCTATTACTTATGATCACCATCATCACCCAATATAATTCCTAATCAACTTTCACCATAGTTAGTCATCTCCACCACCAATTGACATATAATTTTTTAGATAATATTTGTCTGATTTAGTATTATATTTATTTAATATTTTATTTAAATTTTTATATTTATTAATTTTTAAATAAATATAAGTTTTTAGATATTAAAAATTAAATAATTTAAATTTCATATTTTAATATTATATATTAATATTCATACTTGTATTTAGATTCAAATATTTAAATTTTAATAAACATTTTAAAAAATCAGATATGCATTTAAATTCATATCTTAATTTTAATTAAAATAAATGAAGCCTTAATTACCATAAAAAAGTATGATGGATCCTTTCGGTCTTAACTAAACATTTTGAATTTGAACCCTGAAAATAGATTAATCCTCTAAGAGGAATCATTTCCTCCTTTAATGGGCTCTACACACTGCATCTGAATTACTGAAAACTCCCCTAAAATCTACAAATAATTATTTTTCAGCCCTTATAATTAAGAATAATTATTTTTGAATTTCACTTGTGAAATTTAAAATTCATGATAATAACTTTGTCCTAGTTTAACTATTTTTGTTTGACAAATTTAAAAAATAAAGAAAAATTTTTAACTTTTGCGATATTAAATATATGTAATCTTTTAAATCTGTTAGTCTTAAGCTTGTTATATAGAATGTTGAAATTTACAACTTCCTAAATATAGAAAAAAATACTTTTTTTGAGTTAGATAAATAATATATATATAAAATAATTAAATTCGAACAATGAAAATGGTATTATTTTTTAAAATAATGTTTAAAAAATAAAAAAGTAATCAATAATCATATATTATTTAAGAAATTCATAGTAACTCAATTGATTAACTAGATGAACTTTTATTTTATCGATGAGAATTAATTATCTAATAATCTCCTTCTCGTCCTTACCACAAACTCTTTTTTTTTTTTTTTGGTAACTGTTATTTCTATGCAAAAAATAAAAATAAAAATAAAAATTGTACTTATTGTTACCTGTCGATCATCAGCAGTCTTCACATTAATTTCTCCATGAATGAGACTCATCACATTAATCTTATATGTACTGCGTCAATGTGTTCCCTACTAGTAGGGACTTATCGAGAGTCAACTAGCTTAAAAATATTTTTTTTAATTAAAGTGAAAGATAAAATATATATTTAAAATATTATTAGATATTTATTAAAATATAGATCAATTATTAGTTGTTCGTTTTTTATTTGAAGGACGATGATATTTTAAGTAGGAAAAGAGAATAACTGATAGTTGAAAAGTATTTTGATAAATATTTAGTGATAGTTCAGATAGAAAACCCGTACGCACTGATAATTTAAATATGAAACTTATAAAACCGTAAGACTTTATATGTGTTTTTTATTATTAACCTTTTTTCACTAACAATTACTTCAAAATAAAAAAAAATGAATCAATTTTTTCCTCAACTATTCAAAATAAAATAATTTTGCCCTTTTTCATTTAAACCAAAAAATTTAGAGGAGGAAGGAGGGAGGGACGTATCGAGAGGCAAATCTACAGAAATCAATGTTGGATAGCATTGCAAAAATATCTTTCTTATAACGAGAACTTCTAAACAAAAAAATAAAGTAATTTTTTTTAAAATTATTTGAAATAGGATAATTTTATTTTTATTCTTTTAAAGAAAAAAATGTTAACATAAGAAAATAAATAGTATAAAGACTTTCTATTTTAACAAATAAAAAAATGATGACATATAGAATTTTTTTTCCTTTTGATTCTTTATATACCTATCATGTAGTCCTTTCTTATACAAGTATTTTAAAATATATTTTTTATATTAATAATAATATATTTATTTATTAAATCTATGAATGATATAATAAAAAAATTAAATTTAATTATACATTAATACACAATATTATTTATGATAATTTTAAGTTATTTCAGATTTCAATTAATATATAATTAATAATTTTAAATAGAAAAATATTTATTTTACTGTTGACTTGACCCCTCTTTTGTGTGTATATATGTGAGTTCATGATCTTCTTCCTTTTCTAATTATTGATTTCTTGAAAAAATATGTGAAAGAAAAAAAGGATGAAATTACCAATTTATGCGCAAATTGCTTCATTTCATCACTAACTCATACTGATTTTCACATCTTTTCAAAATTAATATGTAAGAAAAGATTACATATAAGCAACTTAATTAGATATTTACAGTAATTAGTAAATTTATTAAAAAATTACATATAATAGCAAAATAAATACAGAGTAGCAAATTGCTTTTGCATCAAATTTTTTATATTCTCTTTCTAAACTTACTACATTCTCTCTCCTATTACTCTCCCTTTTTTCTCTCATTGTAACAGCCCAAAATTAACTGCCCTAGTTTTTTCTTCCAAATCCTCCAAGATTTTCTTCAATTATCTCTATAAAAAAAATTCCCATGAAATCTGCGTTTTTTTAAAGTTTTTGATCTGATATGGATTAATCAAAATCTCTCTCTCTCTCTCTCTCTCTCTCTCTCTCTCTCTCTCTCTCTCTCTCTCTCTCTCTCAGTCATGACGATACATTTACAGACTTGAGTTGAAAGGGAGAGAGCCGTTTAAGGCTGTTGAGTTTGAGCTTTGAAGGACTTCGTAGGGATCAAATGGCCACGAGAAGAGATTTTGTGGCTTTGTTCGTCTGCGAGTAACAACGATTTTTTTTTAAACAACCAACTATTTGAACAATGTCATTTTCATATTATTGATACGGTATATCAGTCTCTTCTCCTTTTTTTTTTTTTGATACAACCAACTACTTGAACAATATCATTTTCATATTCATGATACAATACTAAAATGTATCAACTGATAATAGGCTGATACACAAAAAACTATTTTAATTTAGTTCTGATACATATATACGTTGAACACATTATAATAGTATTGTTACAACTCTATTCGTCTGTGAGTAACAATGATTTTTATACAGCCAACTACTTGAACAATATCATTTTCATATTAACGATACATATATTTGTCTCTTCTCCTTTCTTCTTCTTCTTTTTTTTTTGGATACAACCAACTACTTGAACAATATTATTTTTCATATTAATGATACAATACTAAAATGTATCAATCAATAATAGACTGATACACAAAGAACTGTTTTAATTTATTTTTGATATATATATACATTGAACACATTATAATAGTATTGTCTGTATCAATTTTTAAAATGGAAGTTGGTGTTTACTAATGATACTTGTGATACATATGAAACATACCAGTAAGATATCTTTCAATGTTTTTTGATACATGCATAAGTATCAATTTCACCAAACTTGCAATAATGATACATCCAAAGAAAAAGAAAATTCCCATGAAATCTGCGATTTTTTGAAGTTTTTAATTTGATATGCATTAATCGTTTAAACTTTCTATATGTGGTGAAAAAATCGAGATCAAAACAGAAAGAGATTTACTCCCATTAAATATGCAAGTTTGTTGTTACACCCGGTAAGTTTCTAACGCTTAGTCGGCATTCGTATGTTGGTTAAGAGTTTTAGAGTGTCATACATACGAGGAAAGGGCCTGGGGAAAGGCCGAACGGGTGCCAAGTCGGGATTTTGCGGGAGGAGGCCGAACCAAGCGGCCCAGAGGGGCAAAGTGGCACGGAGCAGCTCCTCCGCGTTATCCAACGTGGCACGGAGCAGAATCAACGCGATGGGCAGAGTGCCACATTGCCTTGTCTGCTGCCTCAAGTATATAAAGGCCTCACACTTAGAAATTAGATTATTTTTCATATAACTTCGGTCAGAACAGAGGGAAACCGAGGAAAACATTTAATCATCATCCGATTACACCGCTAAACGCTGTCCAAATCCAAATTAACTCCGGATATTGAAGTATAAGGCTTCAGAGAGCATCGCTGCAGAGTTATTTTCGTAAAATACGCCCGGTAAATCGTCGTCCCGCCGAGCCTAAGTTGATGGAATTGTTTCAAACTAGTGTCAATACGATCACGTGCCTAAAGTAAGTATTTCTCCCTTCTAGATTCCCGAGAAATTACGAGTTTTCAATCATCTTTCGATAGCTTGAAATATAGTTACTATACATATATAAAGTTATTATTTTCTTCGAATTCAGTAACGAAGTTGGCCCTATTCTTCCATTAATATTATTACAGTTGAGAAGGGTAGTTGAATACGAGCTGATACTCATTAGTTAGTCAGAAAATGGCGAACGAGGTATGTAAGGCTTAACTCTCGGCAAGTATCCTTGTCGTACAGTGTTACGACTTATGTTCTCAAATAGAAATAACGATCTCAGACGCTGTAGACAGTTGCTACCATTAGATTGTAATTCGATATGTTGTAATTAGTTGTTATTGATATACATATATAAATATCAGATATGTTGCGAGTAGTTTCTAATAGGGAATACAGTTACATAAATTCTGGTTAGCTGCTAGAAAACATATACAGATCGAACTGTAGGACCTCTCGCTAAAAGGGAGCAGGTTAAATGTGATTCGCATTATGAACGCTATAGAAACTCTTTTAGTTCTCAGTTTATTGTGATGGTAGACTTATATGTTTGTTGTCAGGCCTAGACTTGAGAAGCTCGTAAGAGTTATTGGCCTGAATCAGTTGGTTAACCAGTATGGGCGCAGTTAGGTGGTCTAACGATCAGTTGGCTCCTGTATTGGCAGGAAAGCATCCCTAGAGGTCATTGACGTTATCGCACGTTCCAGAACCAGAAATAGAGACAGAATGG
This sequence comes from Datura wrightii, assembly GCA_035772735.1. Taxonomy (NCBI): domain Eukaryota; kingdom Viridiplantae; phylum Streptophyta; class Magnoliopsida; order Solanales; family Solanaceae; genus Datura; species Datura wrightii. Next base: position 7,072,419 of record JASDFA010000012.1, on the reverse strand, counting down.
GCATATTCTAGAGTTAGCGACACCAAGGTTGTCCAGTATATTGAGTGATCGTCCGCCATTCCTTTAGCCTTATCAGTGATTGTCAGTCTTAGTCGACTTAACAGTTACCACATAGGATGCCCAACAAGTCAGTCCAGTCGTCCGAATCAGATAAACCCGTGGGTACCCCAAGGAGGGGTCCACATCAATAGTCAGTGACGGGCCAGCGCCCTAACCAGTTTTTATAAGGTATTTAGGTACAGAGTGCCAGGAGAGGGCCAGTCTATATAGAATTGCCTATAAGATTGAGAATTGCCCAGAACAGTAATATAGATCCAAGTGGATTCAGACAAGGCTTAAGGAGTTAGTAATACTCTGCTAGTACAGTGTTAACCACAAGTTAAGGAGATCGGTAAGCTTCCTATGAAGGACCAGGGTGCCGATCGCGTAGAAGCAAGTTCGACCAAGCTTAGCCCTATAGTTGTTTAATTAGAAGAATAAAGTAGTTAGCTATCCGCAACCCCACAGTTATTCATGAGTTATAGATGTCCAAGTAGGACATTCAGAGTATTGTTAGGCCACTTCAGACCTCGCTCTATTCATCCCATACTATTAGAGATCATGATCACTATCAGGATCCTCTGATCAAATACGAGCACATGGCGTGCCTGGAGACAGCCATACAGATTATCCCATAAGCGAGTAGCATTAGCATGAGGCCAGAAGGCCAGATACGCTCTCTTTATACAGATAGATTGATGTATCAGTATAGCACCTGGGTTGGGGTTGCCCTCAGTTAGAAGCCTTTCATGACCGCCCCAGGGTTAATAGTTGTATCGCTCGCCCCCTAGGGGCAAGGATACGTTGCTCTACAGAGCGGCATGCCGTCCGCAAGGGATGAAGATAGGGTTTCAGATCCTCATATGCCGTGGTTGGCCTTAGACATATCCCCGTCGAGCGTTTACGCCCGGGGTATAAATATCAGGAGTCCTCCAGACTCAGAAATAGCTACAGTTCAGGGGCCAAGCGGACCCAGTTGTAGACCCAGGGGACCGGTAAGTTGGCTACAGTATCAGTAGAGTTGTAGACACTTGAGTAGGGGTATATAGATTGAGATGTGCTCGCCAGGACTTAAGGGGGCCTGAACGAGTTATTTCGTGCTGATTGTACCTCCCGGCTTATGTGGGCCAGGTGGGGTTCTTGTATGAATTCTTGTTTGCTAGCTGTAGTGTATAAATGTGTAAGTATGCAGTCTTAGCTTATGTACATGTAGTGTCAGTTAGATGCAGAATACTAATCTGCAGGCGAATAGGTTAATCTTTCGGCTCTTCTTTTTATTTACTTCTAGTCCTATTCAACTTATCTATGGCCTTACATATTCGGTACATATTGTACTGACGCCCTTCCCGGTGCGTTGCATTACTTTCCTGCAGGTACAAATAGATGAGGAGCAGGTCCCTCGTAGTTCTAGTCAGCCGTACAGAACCGTTAGCCCCCTTCTTCCGGGACTTGTGTGATAGAGGTTTATTCCTTTTGTTTGTACATATGGGTAGGTCAGGGCCCTGTCCCGACCATCTTATTACTCTTATAGGCTTGCAGATTGTGTTACTTCCATGTGGTTAGATAATATCGGTCGTGTGGGGCCCATATGTATTTTAGACTATGCGTGTTGGCCGTGTGGGGCCCTGTTTAGCGGTTGATTGGTGGCCTTGTCGGTCATAGCTCAGTTTAGCATCTGATTTTACTTTTCAGTTATAACTAGATATCATGGTGACCTTGTCGGCCCGCATAGGACTCCCTATGTTTGTTTGTCTCTGGTTAGCTGTTTATTTTCACAGGTGGCTATAGGTCTGGTCGGTCGGGGTTGTATTTACAGCCGCTATATAGCCCGTTGTTTTTCTTGATTCCAGAGTTAGAGTTAGCCCTGCACCAGAGGTGCTTAGGCTCAGTCAGCTCAGCAGTTCAGGTCCTAGTAAGGCACCAGGTGCCAGTCATGTATCTCAAGGTGGGGTGTGACATTTGTTTAATTAGATATTAATTAGCGTTGTTATATGAGGAAATTAAGAGTTTGAATTTTTGATAGAACACTCAAGATTATCGCTAATCTGTATTAGAAATTTTCTTTAAAAAAAATACTACTTTATATAATTAAGATAAAATATGATATTCAATATATGCAATTTGTAATCACATTCAATGTATACAATTTTCAAGCTCTGTGCACTTTACAAATTGCATTAGCACTGTGCGGTTTGTAAATCCGCATAAGTCTTATGATATTTGTAAAATTGCATTAGTCGTATGCGATTTGTATTCCTTTTTTTTTCTTCAAAATATTGTATAATTGAAAGAAAATATTGAAATACAATATAATTTAAGTTGTTTCAATTAATCAAGTGTTCTTTTTATTCATTTTCTTTAGTTAAATCTACACTATTTCTTCTATTTCAATTTAGCCTAAAAGTGTTTGACTAAACACAGATTAAGAGAGAGAAAAAAATTGACTTGAAATCATCTCATAAATGGTAAAATAAAAAATTTTAAATTAAGTTATTAAAAAATATTTAAAGGACGAAGCCTCATAGCAAAATATCATTCACCTTTTTACCCTTTTAAAATAGAGTTCAACTTTACAAAATAATTATTTAATTTTTTTTTTAATATTTAGAATTTTAAAATTAACTAAATTTTATTTATTAAATCTTTCCTTATTTGAAATATATAGAAAATATTAATACTTAGAAATTTAAAAGCAATTAAGATTTTATCTTTTAAGAAATAATTACAGGCTGAATAAAATTGTACTTATAATGTAAATCAATATTACGTTTAGGACTTTTAAAAATATAATTTTTAAAAAGGGCAGCCCTATGCACAAAGCATCCTGCGTTGACAGGGTCAGAGAAGGATCGCACCCCAAGAAATGTGATATAGACAGTCTACCCTAATACATGCATTAATAGTTGTTTTCACTAATTTTGATGAGTAATCTTAATTAGTTTGGACGATCAACTACAAATAAATAAATGTGTTAGTGATATGATATCAATTTATTAGTGTCAAAAGAAATCAATAATAACTCATAATACTATTTTGTAAATGTTAATTGTTTAAACTAGTAACTTATACTATATGTTCTATTTGACTATATAACATTATATTACTATGTGTTTTCGTAATGCTATTATTTATATTAAATATTAATTTGTTAATAGTGAAGTAATACAAATTTTGTAATAATTAATATGAAATTACATAAAATGCATGCATCTAAGTGCTTATGTAAAAACAAATGATTTTTTTTACCTTTCAATCAAATACTATTTTCACGACATTTTTGTTCATTGAAACAAGTATTAAAATAAACTGAAGAAAGAACTACTAGATTTGATCAAACTCTTAAACATAATCATTTATCAATTTGAAATTCATAATTTTCTTTCTACCTTCTTAAATTATTACACAAACACATATTTTAAATATTACTTGCGCTATTTTTAAAAATTTATTCTTATTCCTGCAAGCTGGCCCGAACACCACGGTTATTAAAAAAAGGATATGTGTGTGTGTGTGAGTGTATGTGAGAGAGACACACGTGAGATGCGTACGCTAAAACTAGTACTATATTAAAAGCAGAAAAGTCTTTAGCAGAAATGTTGTTCGCCTTTTTTACTCTATAAAAATAGATTTTGTGTTAGATAAAATGATAATTTAATCATTTTGCTAATATTTAAAATTTTAAAATTAATTAAATTATAAATTTAAAATATTTCCTTATTTAAAAAAAATAACAACTTCTAATATTTAAGACTTAAAATTAACTAAAATTTTAATTATTAAATATTGTTTATTTCATTATGTTAATACTTTCTTTATTAGATTAATTTTCATTCAAACTTTTCAACACACTATTTACGTGTACACAAAAAATAAAATTAAGGGTCTAATTCATTTTGCATGAGTACTTTCTCGGTGGAGTTCTTCTTTTAAAAAAAAATTCCATAATTCGAAAAAGAAAAGAAAATATCAAAAATATTATATTAGGTCAAGATATAATAACATAACATATCATTTATTCATACAATAAACTTTATAATTACAAATACGTTATAATTAACTCATCTAAATTCTTTATTTTTGCAAGTTTAGAAAATGCTCAATTACATTGAATTCAATATTGCGTCATAAAATAAAATATCTATAATTATAAATAGAATATAACTAATTTAACTAATTGTTCACTAATGCAAGTTTAACTAGAAGTTAACCCAAAAATTTTGAATTAAGTAACTTGGTAAGTAAATATTTTGAGAAATTTACCTTTGACATTTTAAATTATTAAACATAACAATATTTTTCTTTATTACAAAACATAACAAATATATTAAACATAATATATTCAGAAAAAAAAATTATTTTTCTTCACATTTACTGTCAATCCCCTTCTCCTTCACTGTCAATTTCCCTTTTCTTCGGTGTCACTACTCAAAATGGATGTGGTTCCAAAAGTTAGAGAACACCTTAGGGAGCCTGTATTTCAAATTTAAGATGATTTAATCTAGATTTGATGTGATTTTGAATAAAATTATATGAATTTAAGTTTATATTGTTGTAATCTTATTAAATTTGTATGAAAATTATCTATAATATTTATTGTAGATGTATTAAATTTTTAAAAATGTAATATGAGTCTTTATTCAAAATTTATATTATTATATACATATTTCATATTAATTTAAGAGAATTTTTTAAGCTTTGAGTGATATATACACATTTCATACTGATTTCATAGAAAAAATTTTGAGCGAGATATACACATTTTATATTATTTTTTATTCATGAAAAATTTGAGCGAACTTTAAAAAAAACTGATATTATGTTTTACAAACTAAAAAATCTTGATATATTTTGTATTATTGAGTGTTGTTTATTATATATATGAAATTTTCCCATTATTTTTTTATTTAAATTTATTTATTTTAATTTTTATTAATATTTTATATAAATTATTTTCTTATAAAGTATTTTTATTTATTAGCATGTGCTATACAAATATGCTAAAATTAATATTAGAGAAAATGTTATAGTAAGATACAATATATTTAAGCAATAAGTTAATACCCGATGCTTTTGTCCATTAATATTTTCAAAAGAACTAAACTTCAATATTTGAAACTGAGGATATTTGCAAATATGGCCTTTTCGAGGCTACTATTAAAATGATGTCCACGTTAATCCAAGAGGCTAATAGCATATTTGTTCAAATTTTTTTGGGAAGTTAAAAGTATTTATTTATTTATTTTATAAAAAATATTTATTTTAAAAGTTAAGGTATTTGGTCAAGTCTTTAAGAGAAAATAAGTGATTTCAGGGAGTAACAAAAATTATTTTTTAGAAGCTAAAAGAAGTAGTTTCACCCAAAAAATACTTTTGGAAAAATTACACTTAGAAACACTTTTAAAAAAATTAGTGAAATATTAACTGCTGCTCAAATGTGCTTATAAATTTATTAATCAAATACAAACTGTTTCTCACTAAAAATAAATTTTTTTTGATAAGCACTTTTTAAAAAAATACTTTTCAAATTAAATTAATTTTGAAAATTTGACAAACAGATTATAAATTTGTCTGCAGAAAGAAAAAGCTAAATTTGCATCGGGGTGTACTCTATCAAGGCTAGTATTTAACTTTTGTCCATTTTTTAAGTTATGAAAAATAGGTTTTTTAAAAGTTAAAAATATTTTTAAACTATCAAAAATAGGTTAAATTTATAAAAAAAATTATACTCTATAACAATTAGAATAAAATAATTATTCATTTTAGCTCATAATTGAATTTATTGCCTCTTTAATCTAATCTTTTTCACTACTTTATTTTTTTGCTTTTTTCTTCTTTTTTGTTACTTTTTTTTTGGCTATTTCTTTTCTTTTGTTTCTTTTGCTTCTTCGTTCTTCTTTTTTTTCTATTGCTTTTTGTTGTCTGCTTCTTTTTTTTTTCTTTTCTATTGCTTCTGTTTGTTCCTTCTTTCTTTGGTTTTTCTTCTTCTTTCATGATTTTTATATTCAAATCAATAGATATTATGTATAATTTTATTGTTAAAATTTTTAAAAGTTTAAAAATTTATAAATGAATTTTGAAGTTTATTAAAAATTTTAACAAATTAATGATTGTAATTCATTGGTGGTGTCATTTCAAAGTTGTGGTTAAAATTTAAAGCAATTTAAAAAAGATTTGACCCGTTTCGAATGGAGTTTCGTTGTTGAAGTTCAAAGAAGATTAAACATAATTTTTTTGTATAAGTTGTATAATTTTATATAACAGTGTATAAGTTTTTATAAGCACTTTTTATAGAGTATTTTGTATTGTTACACAAGGTTTATACAGTGTATACATTAAGTGTACAATGTTGTATAATATTGCATAAGCACTGTTGCGGAAAAAAAAGGGCTATGCAGGTGTAATATAAAAATATGAGTTATGTAAATGTAATATTTTGTATTAGGTTGTATATTTTTGTAAAAAATTTTAAATTTATCCCTTGTTATATTTTTGGATCAAAAATGCCCTTGTCATTATATTTTGTGCTCAAAAATACCCCCCAACTATAGAAATGGATCAAAAAGTACCTTTCCTTCTGAGGGTTGTTTCAAAACAAGGAAAAATAGGTTAATTTTGCCCTTGAACTATTTGGTATGGGATAACTTTATCATCCATTTAAAGTTCTCGACAAATGCTCTTAATTTTTAAGAGTTGAGTAAAAATATCTTTTAAAAATAAAAAGATTAATTTAACTATTTTAAATGAAAATTTTATATAATATCAATTTTATGAAATATAAAATTTAATTACAAATATTAATTTCTTAATCTTTTATTTCTTCTCAAAACTATTATACTAGCGCTCGACTGAAATTTGGAATCACTTAAAAGTAAAATAAGTAGGGAAAAGTATATAAAATAGATCAAAAAGTAAACTAGTTGCATAAAAATAGATTGTTTCATATTAATTACCTGTGATATCCTAACGGCATAAAATAATTATAATTTGTGCCCTACTATGAGTTTAAAGGTTTTTCGCGCATAAGATATCATGGTAATATATATATATACTGCAATTGTATCATGAAGTATATCTTGGCAATATATGAATATACTGCGATGATATCATGCATGATTAAGGAGTGTATCTCTCAAGGACTGCTCATTCCTTAATTATACCATGACAATATATGATATACTATGACGGTATCATGAAGGATTAAAAAGCCCTATGCGCTATTCCTGAAAGACTGCTCATCCTCAGTGATATCATGATAGTATATAGATATACTATGATGGTATCATGAAGGATTGCAAGACGGGATATTTTCTGTAAATAATTACGGTGTATGAAAGTAAAGGGATAGGGTCGTGTAAATATTTTGCTCCGATGGGACAATTATGTAAGTTTTTCAAATAAGTAATAAAGTGTATTAAGGTACACTTGAAATTTATTTCTCTTATCATATCATTGTTAGAGTTAGTAAAAAAATTACATCATATCATGTTTACAAATAATAACTCAACCTAATATGCATAGATCCAATAGAAATAAAAAAGTTATATGTCATTTTCTTTTAATTTTTTAAATGAAAAGTGATTTTATACCGATTCTCTTATTTTATTATATTTTTTACATTCAATCACCCCCCGTCGCCTTTCCTCCAATTTTTTTTTTTTTTTAAAAAAAGGAAAAAGTTGTCCCATTTTGGACAGTGCAAGAGTAAAATTGACTTCTTTTCCCTTATTTTGAAATAACAGTTAGAAAGATATTTTTTTTATCCATTTGAATAGTTGGAGAATATTTTTGAGCTAAAAATATAACAACAAAGGCATTTTTTTTCCAAAAACACAATGAGAGAATAAATTTAACCTATTTTAAATATTTCAAAGATATCTTTGATCATTTTTTCTTTTATTTATAACAATAACAATATACTCAGTAAAATTTCACAAGGGAGATCTGAAGAAAATAACGTATATTCAGTCTTATGCATGCTTTGTGAAAAAAGAAAAATTATTTCGATAGACCCTTACCAAAAAAAATTTTTAAAAAAAAGTTATTTTACTTAAAGAAGATAAATTAATTTTTTTTTAACCCTTTCACCCTCCAATTTTTTCTCCAACTCTTCATCACACAACTCAGACTGCAAATATAAAGCAAAAACTTATTCACGACTCAATTACTAGGGAATATCCAGAAATCATTATGTCACAAAAGACCTTTTGAACTATTGAACAAAGATTGTATTAAATTATATCAATTGTTTGGTTTTTGATTGAGTCGTGATTAATAGTTAGTGTCTTAATTTGATTGAGCGTACCTTCCTATTTTTATTTTCTACTTTATCATGCAAATTAAATCACTTAAAATAAAAGAAAATATTATTTTCAAACTCAAAAAATAATATTTCTCATGTTTAATTTGAACTTTAATTATTACTCAAAAATCGAGAACTTATAACAAAACTCATGAATTTCATGGTCTAAATGGAGCTCACCAACTTATAAGTGGTTAAATAAGAGTAAGTAGTTAAATAAGCACAATAGAACAAATAACTTAACACATTATTTTTGTTAGTGAATTTTTATTTTTTAAATTTCTCATCATATATTTGATATCTGCATCGAAAAGAAAGAAAATTTCTAACTCATCGTCTGCTCATTGATATAATCTACATCTACATTGATATAAATCAATGTAGGTTACATATAAAAATATTAGGATGTTAATACACGCATAACAAATCACAAAAATAGTTAGTGAGTAAAGAAAGTAACCTCCTACGTACTAAAGTTTAAGCACCAAATTCAAAATAAATTTTATCAAGGATTGTCAAGCATTTGATAAACTGAGACATAAAAAAATAAAATCATATGCATAAGTTAATTTAAAATCATAAACTTCTCTATAAACAATTAATGTAAATTACTTGTGCTCCTTTTGAAATGATGGCCACGTTAGTCTAGTGGACTAAGTTATATTAATATTGTGAATAATTGAACAAAATCGATAAAATGAAGATAGTATTAATTATGTCTATTTTTCAATAAATTGTCTTAATGGCAGAAAGGAGTCTATCTCTGCAAAACTAAACTTAAAATGGGTATATTTGTAAAAAAAAGAAAAAAATTAAAAGTAGTATCATGCAAAGCTAACTACTTCTACTGCATTTTTCTCGAACATCGACGCTTGCACGATTGTCTTATCAATTAGCTACTTATGTTTCCTCTTAAGTCGTCCATCACCTGTTCAAGAAGAGTTCATGTTGCTGAAGACTTTCGAATCATGTGCCTCTATTAAATAGTTCAATTTTTTTTATTAATATTAACTAAAGACGCTTTCATCTCGAACAGTTTTAAAAATGAAACTCAACTTCATATGTGTAGGTGATGGATTGTCATGCAATTTTTTCTGCATATTAAATCACACATCAATAAAGACTTTTACGTAGTTATCGTTCTGACTATAGGTTAGATATAGTAGCAAAAACTTTAACTAGCTATACAAGAGATCTTAGAGTAAATCACAAGAGATTTCACCTTAAAACACAAGAGATCTTATAGTAAACTATAAGGGATTTCAACTTAAACATAGTGATTATTAACTCAATTATTAACTTCAGAGATATTGTAAATATAAATTATTAATTTCAAAAAGTATAAGAGATTATTAGCTTCAAAGAGAATGTAAACAAAAATTAATAACTTCAGTAATTGCAAGAGAATATTAACTGACATAGTTATATGTTTTTCTATGATAAACGTCTGTGAACAATACAAGAAATTATAAGTACAAGCCTAAGTGAACTAGATAAATTCGAACTTTATTGGTGACAACGCCCATTTTCTTTTAAACTAAAACTAATTTATAAAAGATTGCTACATAATAAATAGTCAAATATCAATTCTCAGACAAGCAAACAACACTAGTTATCACATCGTGAACCCTCAAGCTATTGACTAGTGACTATTCATTAAAAAAATAATAAAAAATAATAATAAAAGAGACGAACAACAAAATATAATTACCTCATTTTCCTCAACTTGGTGTCGAGCAACAACTTCATCTCATAGAGTTCAAATTTTGTGAAGAAAAAATAGTCACAAGAGTGCAACCTTTTGAAGAAGCACGAGTCAAGAGATTGATTTGCAATCACATAAAAGAAAAATGCAATGGAGAAGAAAGTGGATCGAAAAACTTTTCCACTCTATTGATTCAATGGGACGAAAGCATTAGTGTTTTTTAGAAATCTCTTATGATTTACTCTAAGATCTCTTGTATAGCTCGTTAAAGTTTTTGCTACTATATCTAACCTATAGTCAGAACGATAACTACGTAAAAGTCTTTATTGATGTGTGATTTAATATGCAGAAAAAATTGCATGACAATCCATCACCTACACATATGAAGTTGAGTTTCATTTTTAAAACTGTTCAAGATGAAAGCGTCTTTAGTTAATATTAACAAAAAAAAATTGAACTATTTGATAGAGGCACATGATTCTAAAGTCTTCAGGAATATGAACTCTTCTTGAACAGGTGATGGACGACTTAAGCGGAAACATAAGTAGCTAATTGATAAGACAATCGTGCAAGCGTCGATGTTCGAGAAAAATGCAGTAGAAGTAGTTAGCTTTGCATGATAGTTGTTTTGAATGACTAGAATTAGTTAGATGAAGAAGAACAAGAAAATTGATGACAATTTCCTATGTTCCTTTTGTAACCTTTCAAGGTTCAACTAGCACGATATGTAATATAAATATTTTAAATTTCTAACTGTCTCTTATGTTTTGTTTTAATTGTCTTTTCTATTTTCTTGTAAGATCTTTTAGTTTGAAGTTCTTTCTCCGTTGTAAATTTTAAATCATGTTTTGTATAAAATGCTTTTATGCTTTTTCTTGAATCTCTTGTTGTTTATAATATCTCGTTTACCTATTGTTGTAAGAGATCTATAGTCATATCGTAAAAGATAATTCATATCGATAAGAGATTAAGAAGTTTGCATTTGATTACCAAATATAGTGCAAGAGATCAAATACATGATCATAAGAGATTTATAATTATGTTGCAAGAGATCATTGTATGTTTGTGAGATATTAAGATCATAACATACCCCTTTTCTGTTTTTCATTGTTAGTATAGTTATTATGAATGATAACCCTTAAAACACGATCCCAATTTATTGCTTCTTAAAAATTTAAGAAGTTTGAACTTTGATTAAGAATTAATAAAATTAATAAAAGGCGATCATTAAATATAGTACAAGAGATCAAATACATGACCGTAAGATATTTATAATCATGTCGCAAGAGTTCATTGCATGTCCGCAAGAGATTAAGATCATAATATACGCCGTCTCTATTTTTCATTATTAGTTATAGTTATTATGAATGATAACCGTTAAAACTATGATCCCAATTATTACTTATTAAGAGATTAAGAAGTTTCTGTTTTGATTAAGTAACAAAGTTAATAAAAGGTGATCACTAAATATAGCCCAAGAAATTAAACACATGGTCGTAAGAGATCTATGATCACACCGTAGAAGATTAAGATCATAATGTACGTCTTCTCTATTTTTCATTGTTAGTTATAGTTGTCATGAACGATAATCCTTAAAGACATGATCTCAATTATTACTTCTTACGAGATTAAGAAATTTTCACTTTGATTAAGAAATATTAAAATTAATAAAAACTTATCACTAAATATAGCGCGAGAGATCAAACACATGGTCGTAAGATATCTATAATCATGCTGCAGGAGATCATTACATGTCCTTAAGAGATTAAGATTGTAATGTATGCCTTCTCTATTTTTCATTGCTAGTTATAGTTATTATGAATGATAACCCTTAAAAACATGTTCTCGATTATTACTTCTTACGAGATTAAGAAGCTTCCACTTCAATTAAGAAATGGTAAAATTAATAAAAGACGATCACTAAATATAGTGTGAGTGATCAAATACATGATCGTAAGAGAACTATAATCATGCCGCAAGAGATCATTGCATGTCCACAAGAGATTAAGATTGTAATGTACGCCTTCTTTATTTGTCATTGTTAGTTATATTATTATGAATAATCCTTAAAAATATGATCCCGATTATTATACTTCTTAGGAGATTAAGAAACTTTCACTTTGATTAAGAAATAGTAAAATTAATAAAAGGCGATCACTAAATATAGCGCGAGAGATCAAATACATGATCGTAAGAGAGCTATAATCATACCGCAAGAGATTATTGTATGTCCGCAAAAGATTAAGATCATAATATACGCCTTCTCTATCAAACTCATTATAACATATTCCTTGACAACAATTAATCACCCTAGCTATTTTTTTCCTTCTTGGATTCAAACTCAACTTCTTCAATAATCAAATCTCTTATCTTATTTATGTACTATTTAAATACACAAATCTCTTGTACTTTTATTAATATCTCATATGTTTTAATACACAAATATCCTACATTAACTATCAAATCTCTTTTCTGGTTTAGCTTCTACTTTTAATGATTCCCCGTTTTCTTAATTTCACCCACAAAATAATCACAAAATAAAACTTGAAAGAATACGTTACTTACATGAAAATCTTTCAACTCAAAACAAGAATCTTTTGCAAGGTATCTATCTTTGACACCATGAAAGTTTGAGAAGCTTGATCAGATGAAAGAAAAAAGAAACTCCGTACTCCAAATATGTACCACCATTTTTGCAAGTAATTTCTTTTAATAATCTCTTAATTGCAATAAAATCCTTATATCTTATAAGACAATCACAAATGCTGATTTGACAATCTCTGATTTGACAATCTCTTTAGAATACGTAGGTTCCACAAGGATCATAAACTTATAAAACATTTGTAAAGTTGCTTCAAACAAAAAGACCTTTTGTAAAGGGTCAAATAACCACTTGACCTTATTAGTCATGTTAATTTATTAGAATTTGTGAATAATTTAATAAGATAAATAAAATAAAGATAATATCAAATCATGTCAATTTATCGTGACTCGTGAATAATTGACTAAAATAATTAGAATGAACATATGTAATACCAAGTAACTTATTGAATATGTATTAGTCCCTTCCCTATGCTTCCCATAAGCAACAAATCACTGTAACTCGTGACCTATTGAACAAAATAAATATTAGTATAAAGATATTACTAAATCATATCAATTATCACGGTTTGACATATTTTTGAATGAATCGTGATTTATATTTGTTATCTTAACTTGATCGAGTATACCCTTCTACTCTTACTTTCTACCTTATCATGCAAATCAAAATACTTAATTCTTTTTCAAAAAAAAATATATATATTCTTTTTGAACTCAAAAAATTTAGCCTGAAAATATTTCACATGTTTGAATTTTATAACTCAAAAATTGGGTGAAAATATATATGAATAATTGAAACTGACTTGTGGCTTTTAAATTATTTATGAAGCCTCTAAAGAATATGTAGATTATTAGGGAAAGAGATTTTCGATTAATTTATACTATATTAAAAGTGTGAAGGCCCTTATAAATGTTGATTGAAGTTTTTGTCCTTCATTAAAAGATATCGCAATAGATAAAATTGTCATTTGCTATTTTTATATAATTATTATTTTTAATTATTTCATCACTTTATTTTATCATATTAGGTTTTCTATTTATGACATAACTCTATTTATTGTGTAAATATAAAAAAAATTCACCGAGTTTTTTTCTTTTTAATATAGATAGAGTAATCTTCTAATAAAACTTAAACGAGATATAAAAAAACACAATATTCATAATTATTATATTTCTTTGTGGCGCTTTCAACCTGTCGAAATGGAAGGCTTTGCACTGTACCCAACTGGAGAATATCCTTCAGGTGCAAAGCGTTAATTTAAAATCATAAACTTTTTTATGAACGGTTAACGTAAACAACTTGTAATTATTTTGGAATATGGTCACGTTAGTCTAACGAACTAAGTTTGTCAGAAATCGTTGTGTTACAAAGGACCAAAGAGTTAATTTCTCAAATGGTCTCTCAAATATGGATAGTTCCCTCAGAAAGTCACTCTTCTTTGCTTTATAACTTAAAAGTCACTTAATTATTGGTGTTTTACTCATAAAGTCACTTAACTATTGATATTTCACTCACAAAGTCACTCAACTATTGATGTTTCACTCACAAAGTCACTCAACCAATTATATAATTTTTTTCATTTAATTTTTTTCTAATGTAAAATTTTTATTTTAACCCAAATTTATAAGAAACAAAAACCTATTCATTTTAACCATTTTATTAACCCGCCTAACTTGACCCGACCTGTCACACCCCACCTTGGGGGGTATGACGGGCACCTGGTGCCTACTAGACTCTGGACTGCTAAATGGTCCAGCCTGAGCAGATCTGGTGCTTTGGCTGGCTCTGGCTCTACTCCAAGAAATAAACCGGCTATATAACGGCTGTAAACACAGCCTCCGGCCAACTGACCTATAGCCACCTGTACCTGTAGTAACAGCTAACCAGAACACACTCATAACAAGGAACCTATGCGGGCCGACAAGGCCACCATGCTGTCTAGTTCTCTGTAACTCAATAATAGCATGCTAAATAATTACGTGACCGGCAAGGTCACCACTACTGACTGGTTATGGCCACACACGGCCAACAGGAACTGAAATACTAACTAACTATAACAAACTGCACGGCCTCACACGACCGGCTCAACTGACCACAGGAAAATATATACAGACTGCAAGCCTCTAGGAATAACAATAGAAATGATCGGGACAGGGCCCCGACCTACCCGTACTGTACAACAAAAGAAAATGAAATACACCTCTGGAAATCAGACTCTGGATGACAGGAGTCTGAATACTCAATAGCTTACTGGAATCACGAGGGATCGCCTCCTCGTCTATGAGTACCTGCAGGCAAGTAATGCAGCGCCCCACCGGGCGTCAGTACCGCTGGTACTGAGTATGCAAAGCAACTGAAACAACATAACTGGATACAATAACATAACTAGCAATTCTGAATAGCAGGGGAATACTAAATCTGTAAGAACTGATATGAACTGAATCATACTTTCTGTTGTTGTGATAAGGCAGGAGCGTACCTGAAGACGTTTCGTCCTACTGTTTATCAGTATCTAATAGCACATATAGATATACATATAAATACACACATAACCTGACCGACCCCCATAAGTCGGAAGGTGCCAACCAACACACAATCTATTTACCCCTACCCGGGTCTAAACCAACCAAAAATAAGTCATTCCACTCATCTGATAACCGTGAGCTCCTCCTACCGGTCCCCTTGGGTACGTAGCTCAGGCCTTGGCCTCTGACAATAAACTGTGTCTGAGTCCGAAGACTCCTGCCTCTGGGCGCAAGTGCACACGGAGTGTGTAATTAAAACTGCCCCTGGGTGCAAGCACGCAACAGGGTAATTTTATAAAAATCTGTATCTGAAACTGCCCCCGAACACAAGCGCAAGCAGAGTAATCTGCCCCTGTAAACAGGATAATTTGGCTCTGCGCAGAGTAAACTGAACTGCCCCTGCAAGCAGGGTAATCTAGACCGTATTATCATGGTGGTCGGCCATCATCGTCCTCTAGGCGGACGGCATCACCCAGCTGGTGGCGGTATCTGAATCTGGTATCGACACAGCTATAACCCAGGGGCGGTGGGGATGCAACGGGACACCCCACATGCCATAGCAAGTCTCAACAAGCAAATAGCACATATAAATAGCAAGCATGTATAACTGAAAAGACTATCTGAAATCTACTTCTTATTTTGATCTGTTTCTACACTGAGCTAATTCTTACTAATTATACTGATTCTGTAACCTCTGTTTAACTGTACGGCTAATTTGTAGCCAAGATACTGTCTGTCTGAATGGCTAATCTATAGTCATAACTGTCTGTCTATCTGATCTTTCTTTATTGACTTTTATTATGAAAATCTGTTTCTTTTATTCTACTACATGCTTGCTAATCACGTAATAGGCTATACTTAATCTGAAATACTAACTTTCCCTCGGGCGCATACTTTTCTAACTTTCAGACTGAATACGATATAACAATGCAAACTAGGTTTACTGAACTTTGCACAATACTTAACATTCAACTCCGGGAATTCTACTACGGAGTTTATTGTACTATACAAGGCTAACGCTACTAACTTGCCGAAAGAACTAGCTTTATATACCTTAACCTCGCGTTATTCGATTGTCAGACGAGGCTCGGTCAGTACTCCAGCTATTTCTCCCAACTGCAGTCATATATACGTCAATTAATGCTAAATATAACTTTATTCTGAAGAACAACGTCACTTTCAATAAAATTATAGCCTAAACTTAGGCTTATCGAAAGACGGTCGAAAACTTGCTATTTTTCAGAAGTCCAGAAGGGAGAAGTATTCACTTCACAGCTAGGAGCACATAGACACTAGTTTGGAGCAATTCCACTTACCTTAGCCCGGTAGCACGACGATTTGCCGGCCGTATTTCGTGAAACAAAAATCGTAGGAATGCTCCCTGCTGCTATATACCTCGGTACCTGAGGTTAATTCGAGTTTGGACCGCGTTTGGTGGCGTAATCGGATGAATTTTAGTAGGAGATCTTCGTTTTCCCCTTCTCTCTGATTACTCTCTGTTTTCTACTGGAAATTATAAGGAATTTGAATAAAAAATCGAAGTGGGGCTTATATATAATAGACACTATAAATCGCATTCATGGAATCGATTTATAAGTCGCATTCCTGAAATGCAATTTATAAGTCGCATTCCTCGAATGCAATTTCTAAGTCGCATTTTACCTTGCGACGCGCCGACTTGGCGCTTGTCCGATCTTTCCCCATGCCTTTTTCTAGCATGTATGACTTTCAAATACTCTTAACCAACACGCGAATAGGCCTCTATATGCCGGGAATTTACGGGGTGTAACATTATCCCCCCTTAAGAACATTCGTCCTCAAATGTAAACTGCTATATAGAGGACTACTCAACTAGCTTTACTTGTTCTTAGGAAAATTTCGACAGAGTTTCCCCTATAATCTGGACTATCCCAAAATCCTGAAACACAGAAAAGTCCAATACAGGTACTCCACACGATACTATAAGATTCATTCGATGACTAAACATCAATCTTTCTCATTTATATATATACAACCATAAGGTACTGCATAAGTAATAATACGGACGTACCTGTCGCCTGAATAGGCCTGGAACAAGTGAGGATATCTAGCTTTCATATCTTCATCAGCCTCCCACGTCATCTCCTCTCGGTTCCTGTTACGCCATAATACCTTGACAGACGCGATATCCTTAGTTCTCAATCTGCGAATCTGTCTATCTAGGATAGCTATTGGAACCTCTTCGTAGGCCAGCTCTTCTGTAACCCGGATATCCTGGACTGGGACTACTCTGGACGAGTCTCCTATGCATTACCTCAACATGGATACATGACCGGATGAACGGATTCTAACTCCGGAGGCAAGTTCAACTCATCTGCCACTTGGCCTATTCTTCGACGAATCTGATAAGGCCCAACAAATCTTGGACTGAGCTTACCTTTCTCGCCGAATCTCATCACCCCTTTCATCAGTGATGCTTTTAAAAATACCCAGTCGTTCACCTCGAATTCCAGGTTTCTGCGTCGCACATCTGCATATGACTTCTGGCTGCTCTGTGCAGTCAGTAGGCGTTCTCTGATAAGTTTTACCTTCTCCTTTGACTGTTGAACAATGTCTGGCCCAATCAACGCTGATTTTCCTATTTCAAACCAGCCAATCGACAATCTGCATTTCCGCCCGTATAAAGCCTCGAAAGGCGCCATCTGGATAGCTGAGTGATATCTATTATAATAAGCAAACTCGATTAGGGGAAAATGCTCAACCCAGCTACCACCGAAATCTAACACACACGCTTGCAACATATCTTCGAGCGTCTGAATTGTGTGTTCCGCCTGTCCATCTGTCTGAGGGTGGAATGCTGTGCTCAAATTAATCTGCGTTCCCAGACCTTTCTGAAACGACTGCCAGAATCTAGCCGTAAACTGTGCTCCTCTGTCTGAAATAATGGATACCGGTACTCCGTGCAACCTGACTATTTCTCGGACATACAACTCCGCATAATCTGGCCGAGAAAGTAGTTTCCACTGGCAGGGAATGAGCTGATTCGGTCAATCTGTCAACTATCACCATATAGAGTCATGTCCATGTTTAGTACAGGGTAATCCTGCCACAAAATCCATATTTACTGCTTCCCACTTTCAGAGAGGCACAACTATGTCCGAGTCAAATCGCCTAGTTTCTGATGTTCTGCTTTCACCTGCTGGCAGTTAGGACACCGGGCTACAAATTCAGCAATTTCTTTTCTTTTTTTTTTATCTAGCCACCAGTAGTTTTCTTTGATATCATGGTACATTTTTTGTCGCGCCAGGGTGGAGAAAATAGTTGCTGGCGCAGTGCACCTCGTTCATGATCTGATGGCGGAGGCCCGAAACATCTGGAACACATAGACGGTCTTTACAACGCAGCACTCCATCCTCTGTTATTTGTGAATCTGGCGCTTCCCTTGCAGGATTCTGTCCTTAAGCTAGACCAGGTCAGGATCTGCATATTGCCATTCTCTTACCTCCACAACTAAGGAAGACACGGTGGTGTTCTGGATTACCGCTCTATTGTCCTTCATTTCTATCACACGAACGGCTAAATTGACCAATTGATGTATCTCCTTGACCAACTCCCGTTGCTCGGGTTGCACATACGCCACACTCCTAATAGATCTATAGCTAAGAGCGTTTGCTGCTCCATTACCTCTTCTTGACTGATATAACATTTTCATACTTAGAGAGCTCGGCATATAATTGACGGTCATACTGGCTTGTCTTGCCGAAGAGATCGACAGGTAGTTTACAGGCGTAGCTAGAGCTTATCTGGACTTCCGGCCACATGCTAAGGCTAATTGTTGCTGGGATAACCTGAACGACCGTCTACGCACCTTGTGCCTTTATCTGATAAGAGGATCCTGATATTGATCATGGCCTCTAATGATCTGGCTGCATAACCTTAAATAACTGAATAGTCGGGTTGAATGACCCGAATGTGGCAGTAGTCTAACAATGCCTTAACTGTTCTACTTGAGTACTTATAGTTCATGCATAACTGCAGACTTGTGGGCATCTAATTGCTTTGTTATTTTGCTTGAACCATTGTAAGGCTGGGCTTAATCAAACTTACTCCCAGGCGATCAATCTCTGGATCTTCACGGGGAGTTTACTGATCTCCTGGTCTTAATAAACACTGTGTTAGCAGGGTACTATCAATTTCTTACGCCTTGTGTGTATCCACTTGGATTTATGCTGCTATTGTTGACACCCAATTTTGACCTACCTGCGCCTTAATATGCTGCTTATATATGTATATATTTATTTATTTATTTAACACAAAAATTCGGCTTATTTTTGTATTTATAAAATAATTTATTATCATAATATTGCGAAAATTATTTCAAGTTATATATATATATGATTTATATTAATTTTAAATTTTGATACTAAATAATTACATCGGATATAATATATTTTGTATTAATATGCGCCCTTATTTTAAAATATATCCTTTACTAAATAAATTATTTACCTAGTTTACTAATTTTATAGATTTATCCGAATAATAAAATTTACTTGAATTTATAAATTATTTACGTTAATAATATGATTTTTATAATATTTGATGACTTGACTTTATATTTTAATCATTAATTTATTCGTAAAATATAATAGTTTAATTATATAATATTTACATAAGTATATTTAAATTTAGAATTTATTTATTAATAATAATATTTATATGTTTTCTTATAATTTAAATTACTTTATTATCTATTTTATTTAAAAGTGTAGCATAGTTATTAATTTAATAGCAGCTAAATTCAATTTCAATCAATTTATTTAAATTATAGCCACTTCTATTCAATTCCATCTTAATTCATTTCAAATCTGGCCACTTTCTATTAAATTCATTTCAATTTTAGCCACTTTTAATTCAAATTGGCTATTATTTAAATTCAATTCAATTGATTCCACCCATTGACCGACCCGCGACCCGTTTGACCCATTAACCCGACCCATTAACTAAAACTTAATCCTAACCGTTCACTTAATTTGATCCTACGGCTGGGATTAAAACCCTACCCACTTCCCATATTTATCCCTCTACCCCCAAACCCTATTCATTTTTTTTCTTTCCCCTTTTCTTCCAAGCCGCACAGCCCCCCTCTCCCCTCTCTTCTTCTCTCAATCCAGCATCCTCCCTTTCCTTCACCTTCCACCATCGTTTCCGACCACTGCTGGCCGGAAAACACACCGCCAGCAGCCGCTATCTCCTCTTTCCCTCTGCATCTCTCTTCCTCCCGCTGCTCCGTCCAAAACAGCAGCCTAGCCCACCTTCTTTCCCCCGTCGCACACCGCCGGAAAACCTCCATAACAGCCCAACAAATCGGCTCCGCCATCTTTTCCCCTTCCCAACCACCAACACTGTCGGCAGCCTACCATCATCCGCTTCTCTTCTCCCTACTCCGTTGAAATGCTACAACCCCGTTCCCTTCTTTTCCTTTCCGCCGAACAGCCTGCCCAACAAACCCATTTAGTCGCCGGAAACCATCAGCCGCAATTCTCTCATTCTCCCTCGTCTTTTCCGACAAACACCTAATCAGATCTTTGTTTTTCTCTCTTCTTCCTTGGACTAACATTTTTCTTATTATTTTTTGTTAATATTATGTGCTCTATTGTTAAAAATTATTAGTTAGTAATGTTTTGCCTAAATCGCTCATACTATCACGATTATTGTTATTGTGAAACAATTGATTATATTGTTGGAACCCTGTTGGTTGGTAGCACTCTAATAGGTTATGTTTCGCCTCTTTAGAATTCAAATTTCATTTAATTATGTTTCTTAGTCTCTTTTTTTTCTGAAACTGTGCTGCACTGGGTTACAAAATTTGTAAATGCAAATCTGTATTACTACTTGATGATGTTTTATTTGTCTAATAAGTATGAATGAGCATGAGAACCAGTCTAATTATTCTTGTTTATCCTACTTTAGGTACTTATATGTTTCAGGTCTGTTGTTTTATGATTAAAAAGTCCAAATGATAATGGTTGGATATTCTTCACTGTCATAATACTGTAAATTCTTTACCTTTGTATTTCTCTAATCACCTCCCATAGTTGTTTGTCCACCACAATCTGGTCATACATTGGCATATGAAATTTTGTGGTTATGCTTGCATAAACTGGTAAGCCGTAAGTCATCAGTATTAGAGAATATATATATGGTCATTTAAATAATTTCTTTAAAATTGTTGCCTTATTTAGTTATGTAATTGATTTGTATTTATTTAGAAAAAAAAAAAATCTTACTACAATGAGCCAAAAAATCATCTGGTTAATTTGTATTATTTGAAAATGCTACCTTATTTAGTTCTCCGATAGAATTGAACTTATTTAAGAAAATATCTTGTCTATTAACCAAGATTTCCTTTAGTAACCCGTACTTTATGGCAGCATATATATTCTTTTTGTTATCTTTTTCAATTTGTTTGGTAATCTTTTCTTTGCCTTATTTGAATAGATTCGTTACTTGGTTACTTTTCAGCCCTCTTAATGATGATAAAAGGGAGATTTCTTTGATTCCCTTTATTACTTTCTGTCAATTAGGAGAATTAATTAATTGAACAACTCATCATTTCCTTTATTACTCTTTAAATTGATTGATTCTTTCCTCTCTTTAAATATTTTGTGTTTATGGTAAGAAAATTTCCCTTTTGTAATTTATTCATTTACTTATTAAGTTGACTGATTTAATTATGTATGGTAAGCATTTATTTGGAGTTAATTTTAATATCCCTTTTCCCTTTTAAATTTTCTGACTGTGTGACTATAAAAAGAGGAGTCTTTTCCTCTTTAGTCAAGGGTTTTTTTTTTGAACAAGAAAAGACTCTTAACACTTGATTTCAAAAATATTAGTCTAGTTTCATATTTCTCTCCCACTTCGACACGAGCATTGCTCGGGATTCGAGAAATCCTTGTGATCTTGACGTGTCGAACTCGGGGTTTTTTCGAAAAGCCTTCTTTCAAAAATCATTGACCGCTGCTTTACTTCTCGTATTAATTAACCGGTTAGTTCGTCTTTTATTTTAATTTCTGCTATGTGAACTTAATAATTGCATCAAATTCTGCAAGGCATAAAATTTTATATTTACATGCATATTTGCTATAATTTAAAATGTTCAAATAGAAAATTTGTTTATAAATTGCAATCTATTATAGAGATTGGACAACTGTTTTTGCCGTTTAGTTCTGCTTAACAGGTTGGAATGAGGAGTCGGTCGGGACACAATGGACCATGGGTTTATGGATTTGTTTTATTTTAATGTTTGTATTTATTTGTTATGTATTTTTTTATTATTATTATTATTCTGTAATAATTGTAAAAATAATGGTAAATAGTGAAAGGGGTTTGGGGGTGGGGATTGTATGTTTATTTTGCTTTAACTATTAATCTCGCCTAGAAATCATGATTATAGGATTTTAATAACATGTGACGTTAGATATCATGCTTTATAGGGTTAACATAAACACATTTTATTTCGCTAGAAATCATGCCTATAGGGACTATAATAAATTTAGTAAAGCATCATTTACTAATTCTGCCTATGGAAATTTTCTTTCTAAGTGTTGGCATATTCAAAAAAATTCAAGGTTGGTTTTTTTTCTGCAAAAAGATTTTTCTTGATATCTGAATTTGATAATCGTTAGACATCATGCTTATAGGATATAATTGTATGTATAATCTGGGCATTAAAGGACTTCGCTTTCATAAGAACAAATCAAATAGAATGATTAGCTTCATCAATTTTTTTTTTATGTCTGAACGAACAACGTCTAGTATCGTAAATAAAATAGTTACTGTTTAATGGTTTTAGACAACTATAGGCTAATAAAATATGATAAGTCATGCTGATTTTTGACCAATTCGTAATTAACTTTCTATTCAACAATTCATGCTTCTTTGATCATATATTTAGCGCACCTCCTTGCAAATCACGTAAGTGATAGTTATTAAAAACTGATATTTGGTTAGAAATCATAGGGTTTATTGACATCCTTTAGAAATCACGTTCATAAGTTTAGACAAAGAGGCTTATTTGAAACCTTTACATGCTCGTTGTGAAGATTTGTTTTGTTTGTCGTTTTCTTTACAACCTTAAGATTTTAGAACCAAGAATCCAATAATTGTCCAAAGCCTCTTGGACTTTAAGTTGGGTGCGGGTAGGCAAATAGTAGGACGTTAGTTTCATCACCTAATGCGTTTTAGGTTAATTAATCAGCTAGGTGGGTAGTCGGGAAATGATATTTGTGCTCGCTGAATAATATGAGCAATTCAAAAGATTGCGAATTATTATTTAAGTTGCACAAGTGATCCCATTAGGTCAAACATTTCTATTTGTAGAACTACGTTTGGCCTGATTCCCATAAGGGATACGTAGGCGCCTACCGAGGTTCGGCCCCATAATTAAAATAAATATTTATATGTTTGTTATTTGAATTTTAATTGTTCTGTTTTGTCATTATTATCATTACTATTATTATTATTATTATTATTATTTTTGTTTACTTGCTTTATTTGCCCAAATTTTGATATTTATTGTTTAGACAAATTACTTTCAAATTTTAGTTTGCCCAGATTTTTACGTACTTGTCTAAAATTAATCATTTATTTAATTATCCTTTTGTCAATTTAGTTTTAAAATACATAAGTTAAAATCAGTTTTAATTGGCCACTTAGTTAATATCCCATTTAATGAGTACGGCCGGGAACCACATTTGTGGACCTCGAAAGGTGCCTAACACCTTCCTTTCGAGGTAACTAAAGCCCTTACCCGACTCTGGTAACCTTAGGAAATAAAAGCTTAGAACGGTGCCCTAACGCACCTTAAATTCGTTAGGTGGCGACTCTTCAATAATCTACCCTTAAGAGTCCTCAATGTTGGGTCCCGCTTTTCCGCGAGGAAAAAATGGGGCGCGACAGAATGGCGACTCTGCTGGGGATATTAGGCTTTGACCACTACGTGCTTATTGAATGAGAATCATTTTGAATTTTAATCATTACTTCTATTTATTTTTTATATTTATCTCGAAGTTACTAACCGTTTTCTTTCCTTGTTTTTGTTATTATTTATTATTCTTATGTAATATAACCGTCATAAATGTTGTAATTTTTTTTTTATTTTTTTTTTAATTGACATATCTTTCATACTTCCCCCACTTGGGAATTTCACACTTTCACACACAATGACGGTTGCGTGGTTTCACGGCCGTTCACCAGTTTAAAACACCTCGAGGATTGTTTATGATTTGGTCGATCAGCGGTGCGTCGACGATCATAAGCTTCCTCACTCTCGAGTTGTCCGCTCGAGGGAACCGTGTCATACCACTCCTACTCTTAGATCGTGACCGTGTACTCCTTTAACAAGGTTTGCACTTCTTTTAAAACTTAGAAAAATCGCGACGTCCATGGTACGTCAAGATTAAATAGGAACTTGCCCTAAGTCTTAAGGGATCATTTTTAATCCCGATAAAAGACGATTCATGAATTATGTGCATTTTAAGAGAAATTTTGTTTAAAATATCGTCATTGTGCTCCCGGGGGTAGGATAGCCTAACATTTCTTTTAATGCAGGCACAATGAGTCTCCCAACTTCTTATCCCAGATTCGGCATGGTTTGGTGCATGCCTGTGGGTATGAGAGCTTGGTGGTTGAACTTAGGAGAATACGGACAGAATGAAGTAAGGAAAGTGTTGGGACATCTACCTTCATTAATGCAAATCACTCCTTGCCGAGAATTAATAGAAGCAGCCACGACTTTTTGGGACGAGAAGAGAGTGGTATTCAGGTTCGGTGAGATTGAAATGACCCCGTTATTAGAAGAAATTGGGGGTTATGTGGAGAACGTAAGTTTATTATGGAGAAACAGAAAGTGGGAAAAAGCAGAAATGATCATACCCAAACGCGTCTCCCTAGAAGATGCGCATAACAAATTGGGGTTACAAGGTAGCGAAATAGTGTCCTTTGTAATGAAAGGGAGGATGCCGGGAAAATATCTGCTAACCCGATTCGGTCACACTTCTTCTCGGGATATTTACAAAGAAGACAATACCGATCTAGACTCATGGACGAGCAGACGAATTTTCGCATTCATGGTCTATTTCTTAGGGACCGTGGTTTTCCCACGAGGAGCTGAAGAGGACATCGATATTCGTCTCATTTCTGTTGTTCATGCTTTGATGAACGGCGTAGACAAAGGACCTTGCACTATCGTCCCAATGATTGTAGCAGACATTTATCGATCTTTGGGGAAGTGCAAAAATGGGTTTAAGCACTTCGAGGGCTGTAATTTATTGCTGCAGCTTTGGCTAATTGAACATCTTCAAAAGGTACGTGGTAATCCAACCATGCCTCGGCCTACAGAAACCGATCATATTGCCGCTCACCATTATAGAGTCACCATGGGAGTTAAGCCGATTAAACGACCCGAAGAAGTAGAGAAATGGGGTCAAATGTTGGGCAATTTAACCGAAAACTCTGTTCAATGGATGTTCGACTGGTTTCCGAGGACACAATTTGCTGTATACACAAAGGCCCGATACTACCTGGTTTTGATAGGATTGCGAGGTCTCCAACCGTACTCCCCAATGCGAACTATGCGGCAGGCTGGAAGAATGCAAATTATACCCCGGGTTGCTGACATGGACGCATATCAAGTGGATTACAAGGATGATTTCGTTCCACATGCTTTAGACATTGTAAAAGCCTGGAGCAAAAAGGTCTATCTCGACGAAAGGAGCATAGAGGTTGACCGATATCAAGCAGGTTACGTAACTGGGTATATAGAGTGGTTACATGATGATTGGGCTGGTACTGCAATAGCAAGTGTCAAACGAGGCAAGCATGTAGAAGATAAGGAGGCTCAAGCACAAACCCTCTATCGTCGTTTAAAAAGAAAAGTTCAAGATTCTGAGGCTTGTCATCGGCAGCTACACGATGACAATGCCAAAGAAATTGCTGAGATGGGAAAGGAATTGGAATATTGGAAAGATCGCGCTTTAGGTTTGGATTTAAGGATACAGGATTTGCGTGATGAGTTCAGCAAACAAGGAGAGGAATGCTTGAATAAAGGAGCTATGGGAAAAGATTTAGCATTGGCCTACCTTCTGTCCAGTCGCCACCGTTTCGACAAAGTACTAGAAGATCCGAGGAAGTTAGGTGCAGACGAAGATGTTTTTAAGATTTAATGTTTTATTGTAATTCTTGTAATTTTATATAATAATAAAGTTCATTTTTTTTGGGTTTATTTTGGGAGCAAAATGACGATATTTAATAACAAATTCTCTTAAACTCGTTAGGCCTACCTCTGGCATAAAAGAGGCCCCAAAATTAGGAAAAAACGTCATTATTGTTATTTGATCTTTCCTTTAATCAAGTATTATTTCTAACTTCTATTACTAATTGTGACTTATTTGTTGTTTGTTTTATTTTTCCCCTTCCCAAAGGTTGATCTGTATCAAGCTGGCTTACTACACAAGATCCAAAGGGGCTCCTCCTTCTCCTTCTCCTCCTCCCGTCTCTAACCGAAAAGATAGAATGGATGAGCATAACAGCAGCGGTAGTGACACACCCAAAAATGATCGAGACAATTTTGAAGGGGCCGGCCCTCCAGGTTACAACGAGATTATTATGAGATTGGAACAGAAAATCTTTGAGTTACAAGAAGAGCTGGCACAAGTTCGAAATGCAAACACTCAGGCGGCACTATTTGGGACACAAACTGATGCCTCGAATTCAAAAGCACCGGCCAGTCTTCCCATGTCCTCACAACCCACAGCTCCACCACAAGAAGCTCCACCTCCACATTACCAATACCCTCCTTATACCTACCCACATCCACCAGCTCCAGCCACCACCCATTACCCATCACCACCTCAAGAAATACCTCCTCCAAATCATATCAATACAACCTACGCCCACACCCATACCAACCCAATCTATGTGGAAACTGCGCCTGTAACACACCATTGTGAGGAATCTGAATCTTCTGAAAAGGATAGACTAATTCAGACTCTGGCAGAAGAGTTGAAGAAGATGAATGCTAGGTTGCAAAATGTTGAGGGCAACAAGGGAATCACGGGTCTGGATTATGAGGATTTGTGTATACATCCAGATGTTGAATTACCGGAGGGGTACAAACCTCCTAAGTTCGAACTCTTCAACGGAACCGGTGACCCGAGAGCACACCTGAGGTTGTATTGCGACAAGTTGGTAGGAGTAGGGCGGAATGAGAAGATAAGGATGAAATTGTTTATGAGAAGTTTGACCGGAGAAGCTCTTAGCTGGTATGTAGAGCAGGATCCGAGAAAATGGTTTACTTGGGCAGAAATGGCATCAGCCTTTGTAGAACGTTTTGGATTCAACACAGAAAATGCACCTGACTTGCATTACATCCAAAACTTGAAGAGGAAGCCCACCGAGACTTTTAGGGAATTCGCAACTCGATGGAGGACTGAAGCCGCAAGAGTGCGACCCCCGATGAAGGAGTCTCAAATGAAAGATATTTTCATGCGGACCTTAGACCCGCAGGTTTATGACAGATTGATGCTGGTAAGCGAGAAAAGCTTTGCAGAGATCATTAAACTTGGAGAAAGGATTGAGGATGGTATCAAGGATGGTACCATTATCAACTTGAATGCTTTACAGGCGGCCAACAAAGCGTTACAATCCGGAACTGCTTCGGAAAGCCGCAAGAAAAAAGAAGTTGGAACAGTTATGATGGCCCAAGGGCCGAAAAATTATGTGTACAGACCTCAAAGCCCAACCCCACACTTCCAAACTCCACCTCCACCATATCATACTCCGTCATCGCCTTACCAAACTCCATCTCCATATCAAAACCTCCATCCCTATCAAACTCCATATCAAACTCCCCCTCCGACCCACTTCCAAACACCTCCGTCACATTACCAAGCCCCTGCTTACCCTGTTTATAACACACAACCTTCTTATCCACAGCATCCTCACCCACAGCCCTCTCATCCACGACCTTCTTTTTCACCGAACCAAAGGCCTAGGGCTCAGTTTAGGCCAACAAAAACTTATACCCCCCTAGCCGAACCAATTGACCAGCTGTACGTAAGGTTGAAAGAAGCTGGTTACATTGAGCCTATTCCTGCACTGCCGGTCGATACCCAAGCTAAGTGGTACGACCACAACAAAGTATGTATGTACCACTCGGGAATGAGGGGGCACACCACAGAGTCCTGCAGGTCTTTGAAGGATAAAATACAAAAGCTGATTGACACCAAGGTTATTCACCTCAAGGATCCGGCACCGAATGTGACAAGAAATCCTTTGCCAAATCACCAGGTGAACATGATTTCTTATAATGAGGCTGAGGATTTAGCGGATGTTATTGGGATGATTGGCCGAGGAGTAGCTTCTGCTTCAGATTCATCTCATAGAGCATCGGTACGCCCTCCGTTTGAGGTTGAGATAGCTGCACCAAGGCCTCCTTTCATGGTTGAAAGAGCTGCTCCAGTTTCATACAAGACAGTCCCATGGAGTTATAAGGAAAACGCCTCGCATAAAACAAAGGTGTTGGAGGCAGATGCGGCACAAGGAGTGACACGGTCTGGAAGAGTATACACTCCTGAAATTTTGGTCCAAGGAGCCGATAAAGGGAAGCAGCCAACGGTGGAAGCAGAAAGCGGGATATGGAAAAAGGTGCAGGCAAAGGAGTATTCGGTAGTAGAACAGTTGGGCAAGACTCAAGCTCAAATTTCTATCTTGTCTCTTCTACAGAGCTCCGAGCAACACCAAAAAGCCTTGATGAAAGTGCTAGGAGAAGCTTATGTCCCTGCAAATACATCTAGTAGCGAGGTGGCCAATATGGTGGGTCAGGTATTTGAAGCCCAGAAAATATCCTTCCACGAAGATGAGTTGCCTGTGGAAGGCGTGGCACATAACAAAGCTCTGCATGTCACGGTACAGCACTCGGACAAATTCATCACTAAGGTATTGATTGACCCAGGCTCTGGCTTGAATATTTGTCCGCTAAATACCTTGACTCGGTTGGAAGTTGACCTCGCTAGGATCAAGCATTGCAAAATGAACGTCAAGGCATTTGACGGTTCACAAAGGGACACTGTTGGAGAGATAGATTTGGATGTGTTGGTTGGGCCTGCCACATTCACCATAACATTTCAGGTAATGGACATCCCAGCCTCTTACAACCTGTTACTGGGACGTCCATGGATTCATGCTGCGGGAGCGGTGCCTTCGACTCTACATCAATGCCTAAAATTTGAATGGGACCATCAAGAAGTCGTGGTCCACGGGGATGAAAGCCGTCCAATTTACGCTGCTCCTGTTATCCCTGTCATTGAAGGAAAGGATGGCCTAGACGGGGAAAGTTTCCACACCGTAGAGCTGGTCGGTGTCATTGAAGAAGGTAGATGGTGGAGTGATAGGATCCTGAGTATGCTACTTTGGCTAGGGTTCGAGCCAGGTCGGGGTCTTGGAGTGAAATTACAAGGAATCTCCGAGCCGTTGCAAGTGGCAACGCAAAAGACCACTTTCGGATTGGGGTATCAACCTACTAAACAAGAGTTGGATAAATGGAAATATCCCTTGGGAAAGAGAGAGTTTCTTTTGCCAAACCCGTTGTCTTCGCTTCAACAGACTTTTGTTTCGGATGGTTTCTTAGATGTTAAACGAATTGAAGAAGATGCCGTGCTGCTCAGTCTAAGGGATTTGTTTCTGGATGACAACGGTTGTAACGCCATTAGCAACGAGGAGGAAGGAGGGGCCCTACAACAGGATTTCAGAGTACAAAGAACCGCCAATTGGACAACCACACCATCCAGAGCTCGCCGGGCATCTGGGTAGACCAAAGGATCAGTTTTCTTCATTCTTATTCAAAACAAATATTTGTTTTCAAAAATTGTGAATTTTCTTATGAGTCTTATGTCAAGTTCTGATCAGTTTTAATAAAATTATTTCTCTTTCATATATTTGATTTGATTTAATTTTATTTTATTTTTCAGCATTTCTAATATTGAACAAGTTGAATCTAAGGCCATGGCTTGTAATGAAACCGTGCGACATAACACAAACAACTCTTTAGAAGTTGAAGAAGATGAGTTACCTGCTGAAATTATCAGGGAAATCGAAGAGTTTGAGGACAAGCCTAAAGCCAATCTGACAGATACCGATGTAGTAATTTTGGAAGATTCAGAGACGCCGAAAGAGACTCAAGTCAGTACTCATTTGCCGAAAGATGAGATTGAAAAGTACGTAGAGTTTTTGAAAGAGTATAAGGACATCTTTGCCTGGTCCTACGATGATATGACTGGGCTCAGCCACTCTATAGTAGCGCATAGATTGCCTACTGATCTAGCGTATCCCCCTGTGAAGCAAAAGCCGAGGAAATACAAGCCAGACATGAGTTTGAGAATCAAAGAAGAGGTAGCCAAGCAGATTGATGCCGGAATCCTCAAAGTGGTAGAATATCCCACTTGGTTGGCCAACATCGTGCCTGTACCGAAGAAAGACGGAAAGGTCAGAGTCTGTGTGGATTACAGGGATCTCAACAAGGCTAGCCCTAAAGACGATTTTCCGTTACCAAACATCCACATCCTTATTGACAACTGTGCCAAGCATGAGACACAGTCATTTGTGGATTGTTTTGCTGGTTATCATCAGATTAGAATGCATGAAGATGATGCTGAGAAAACTGCATTTCTTTCCCCATGGGGGGTATATTGTTACAAAGTAATGCCTTTCGGATTGAAAAACGCTGGAGCCACCTACATGCGGGCCATGACTACTATCTTCCATGACATGATTCACAAGGAAATTGAAGTTTATGTGGATGATGTCATCATCAAGTCAAAGAGAAGTTCAGATCATCTGGCAGACCTCAGGAAGTTTTTTGATAGATTGAGGAAGTATAATCTGAAGCTAAATCCAGCAAAGTGTGCATTTGGGGTTCCATCCGGGAAATTATTGGGTTTTATCGTCAGCCGTCGTGGTATTGAGCTGGATCCAAGCAAGATTAAGGCCATCCAAGAACTCCCACCGCCGAAAAGTAAGAAAGAGGTTATGAGTTTTTTAGGACGCCTCAATTACATTAGCCGTTTCATTGCTCAGTCAACGGTTATTTGTGAACCTATCTTCAAACTGCTGAAAAAGGATGCTGCTACGGAATGGACTCCTGAATGTCAACAAGCTTTCGATAAGATCAAAGATTATTTGTCGAAGCCTCCAGTTTTAGTACCACCGGAACAAGGGAGACCTCTGCTCTTGTACTTGTCCGTGCTAGAGAACGCCTTTGGTTGTGTTTTGGGACAACATGATGAGACAGGGAGAAAGGAGCAAGCCATATACTATTTGAGCAAGAAGTTCACACCATATGAGGCTCGGTATACACTGTTGGAAAGAACGTGTTGCGCTTTGACTTGGGTCGCTCAGAAGTTGAGGCACTATTTGTCTGCCTACACAACTTATTTGATTTCAAGGATGGATCCGTTGAAATACATCTTTCAAAAGCCCATGCCTACGGGGAAGCTGGCCAAGTGGCAGATATTGTTAAGTGAGTTTGACATCGTTTACGTTACGCAAAAAGCCGTAAAAGGACAGGCTCTTGCAGACCATTTGGCAGAAAATCCTGTAGATGAAGAGTATGAGCCATTGAAGACATACTTTCCTGATGAGGAAGTAGCCTTTGTAGGAGAAGATATTGCCGAAGAATATGATGGTTGGAGGTTGTTTTTCGATGGAGCAGCAAACTTCAAAGGAGTGGGCATTGGAGCAGTATTAGTATCAGAAACTGGGCAGCATTATCCTGCATCGGCTAAGCTTCGATTTCCTTGTACCAACAATATGGCTGAATATGAAGCCTGCATTTTGGGTATTCGACTGGCAGTTGACATGAATGTGCAATCGTTACTGGTAATAGGAGACTCAGATTTGCTGATGCACCAAGTAAGGGGAGAATGGGCCACGAAGAACACAAAAATTCTTCCCTATCTACATTGTGTGCAAGAATTGTGCAAAAGGTTTATCAAGATTGAGTTCCATCATGTTCCCAGAATACAAAATGAATTTGCGGATGCTTTAGCCACTTTGTCATCGATGATCCAGCATCCTGATAAGAATTACATTGATCCCATTCCTGTTCACATACATAAGCAGCCGGCTTATTGCTTTCATGTTGAGGAAGAACCAGACGGTGAACCATGGTATGCCGACATCAAAAGGTATCTGAAAAACGGAGGTTATCCTGAGCATGCTACAAGCATCCAAAAGCGCACAATTCGGAGGTTAGCCAATCAATTTTTCCTAAACGGAGAAACCCTTTATAGGAGGACTCCCGACTTGGGATTGCTAAGATGTGTGGATGCTAAAGAGGCTACGACTTTGATTGAGGAAGTTCACGCTGGAACTTGTGGACCCCACATGAACGGTTTCATGTTGGCAAAGAAGATCTTGAGAGCAGGTTATTTTTGGTTGACTATGGAAACAGACTGTATCAAATACGTGCAAAGATGTCATCGCTGTCAAACCCATGCCGATGTGATTCGTGCTCCCCCCAATGAGCTTCATGCCACAAGCTCTCCTTGGCCATTTGCAGCTTGGGGGATGGATGTAATTGGTCCCATCGAGCCGGCAGCATCCAATGGACATAGATTCATTCTGGTTGCAATTGACTATTTCACTAAGTGGGTTGAAGCTACCTCCCACAAGTCTGTCACAAAGAAGGTAGTGACAGATTTTGTCCGCCACCATCTCATTTGCCGATTTGGAGTACCTGAATCAATCATTACCGACAATGGCGCCAATTTGAATAGTGACTTGATGAGAATGACATGTGAAAATTTTAAGATCAAGCACCGCCATTCTACTGCATATAGGCCGCAAATGAATGGAGCCGTGGAGGCTGCAAACAAGAACATCAAGAGGATCTTGCGCAAGATGATCGACAATTACAGACATTGGCATGAGAAGCTGCCCTTTGCTTTGTTGGGATATCGCACCACTCTCCGAACGTCTACTGGTGCCACACCCTATATGTTGGTATACGGTAATGAAGCAGTGATACCAGCTGAATTGGAAATTCCTTCTTTGAGAATCATTCAAGAAGCAGAACTGAACGATGCAGAATGGGTGCAAAGTAGATTCGAGCAACTCGCACTCATTGATGGGAAAAGGATAAATGCAATTTGTCACGGTCAACTTTATCAGAACAGGATGACCAAGGCCTTTAACAAGAAAGTTAGGCCAAGACTCTTCACACCTGGGCAGTTAGTTTTGAAGCGGATTTTTCCAAACCAAGATGAAGCTAAAGGCAAGTTCTCACCTAACTGGCAAGGTCCCTACATAGTTCACCGAGTGCTGACAGGAGGAGCACTTATCCTAGCAGAGATGGATGGTGAAATCTGGCCTAAACCCATCAACTCAGACGCGGTTAAGAGATACTACATTTAGATCGAAATTTTATTTCTTTTTGTCTTGCCCTGTAACCTGAACTACGTTGGACCTGATTCCCGTTTAAGAGGGATACGTAGGCGTCCCTGTGGGACTCGGTCTATATCTTTATAAAATTTTCTTTTCCCCTTCAAGGTTCTCGGTGCTTCTATCACATTTTCGCGGTATTTCGGTTAACAAGCTGCAACTGGGGCAGAATTTTTTGAGAGGACCTCAAAAAATTCTCAAACCTCCGTCATTTGCGAGGAAGTCTATGTCATCTTCTATACTGGGGCAGAAATTTTGAGAAGGATCTCAAAATTTCATCAAACTAGGTCAACACGAGGTTCCGACTTACAAAAGGACGTCGCACAGTTTAAGAATACGCCATGGCCCATGATTTAACTCAAGTCTTTTCTATGTTTTAACTTTACTTTTACTAAATTATTCACATTTTATCTAAACTATGTGCTCGAGCGTATGCCTGGATGGAGTGCAATAATAGACAGCCAACGAGTAGAAGAAGGCCGCGAGATGAACACACAGATCAACCTCCCCTTTTCGAACTAACGAATTTTCTTTGAATGCAGAAATAGCAGAAATGTAAGACAGAGACAGAAAATGCCGTGTCACAAGGCGACATAGAGCTAAGTCACTTTTTCTTACGCCCTATTTATTATCTTGCTATCCTCAGAGTATTCGGTTTCATATCAAACCCATGATATACATTTAATGCATGCATTTGTGTGCATTTCGAAGCCCGTATCGCATTATGAGCCCGTGACATTTATTTATATACATTTGAGCCCGTGACATTTATTTATATACATTTGAGCTCGTGACATTTATTTATATACATCTGAGCACCGGATGTACAATTTACATTTGCATTTGAGCTCTTTGATTATTTATATATACATACATATGAGCCCGGGTATACATTCTACGTATGCATTTAAGCCCTGTTACGCATTCATGTATGCATTTGGACCCTGATATGCATTTGAGCCCTAATTTACTTTTACGTATGCACTTGAGCCCTAATTTACTTTTACGTATGCACTTGAGCCCTGATTTACTTTAACGTATGCATTTGAGCCCTGATATATATTTGCATATGCATTTTTTAAGCCCGTGATATACACTTTATATATGCATTCTGAGCCCCTGATATATATTTTACATGTGTATTTCAGCCCGGATATACAATTCATATTTGCATTCGAGCCCATATATACATTTGCATATACATTTGAGCCCCTGATATACATTTTATATATGCATTTGAGCCCGTGGTATACATTTTATATATGCATCTGAGCCCCTGATATACATTTCATACATACATTTGAGCCCCTGATATACATTTCATATATACATTTGAGCCCCTGATATACATTTTATATATGCATTTGAGCCCGTGGTATACATTTTATATATGCATTTGAGCCCCTGGTATACATTTACATATGCATTTTTTTTTAATGCATTTTGAGCCCGTATTCACATATTGAGCCCGTGATATACATTATAACATGTATTTGAGTCTTTATTTGCATATTGAGCCCGTGATGCACGTGATATACGCATTTTGTCATACAATTGAGCTTGCACTTGCATTTGAGCCCGCTTATGCATTTTGAGCCCGTTATTTGCATTTGAGCCCGAATAAACTGGAGCTTTTATTTGAATTATTGAGGCCCTCGAACATTTTACTTTCTTTGAACAAGCATTTCTTCTACTCATCCGAAGGCGTCATAGTCTAAAGGCGTCATTTTTCATGGCCTGCGGACATCATTTCAAGGCCTAGGAGAATTTATTTTCTGCGTATCATGCTCCTAAGGCGTCATAGTCTAAAGGCGTCATTTTCATGGCCTGCAGACATCATGTCATGGCCTAAGGAATTTTACTCTTCAGCTTATCATGCTCCTAAGGCGTCATAGTCTAAAGGCGTCATTTTTCATGGCCTGCGGACATCATTTCAAGGCCTAGGAGAATTTATTTTCTGCGTATCATGCTCCTAAGGCGTCATAGTCTAAAGGCGTCATTTTCATGGCCTGCAGACATCATGTCATGGCCTAAGGAATTTTACTCTTCAGCTTATCATGCTCCTAAGGCGTCATAGTCTAAAGGCGTCATTTTTCATGGCCTGCGGACATCATTTCAAGGCCTAGGAGAATTTATTTTCTGCGTATCATGCTCCTAAGGCGTCATAGTCTAAAGGCGTCATTTTTCATGGCCTGCAGACATCATTTCATGGCCTAAGGAATTTATTTTGCGTATCATGGCCCGAGACATCATGGTTTAGAGACATCATCCATTTATCTCTAAACAAACTTTCATTGTCTAAAGGGAACTTGCATCATGTTTAAATTTTCAGCATCTGTATATTTTATGAAGATATTTGATGTGCATGCTTTAATTATTCAAGCGAGCTTTGAAGAAATCACGAGCTACGAACGATAACGCTTCCCTACCTTTTTTCTTTTGAACTATATTCTCACCTGTTTATTGTGAAATGCGTTCTAAATCGTGTCAATTCGTGCCCCCATCTTTATCCAAAACTCGTGTTGTCAATTTTTAGGGATCTCATTCGTCCCTAAATCTCGAACTACACACGGCCTGATTCTCGTGAAACCCGAGATATGTAGGCGATTTGAAACTGAAGTCTCGGCCGCGATATCTTCATGACTTTATTTCCTTTATTTGGCCGCCCCGAAATTTTTGTTTTGGTCGGACAAAATTGGCTACTAGGTCAACGTTCTTTGCTCAATAATTCATTCCTCATTCCCGAGCAAAGAAGGGGCAGCTGTTGACACCCAATTTTGACCTACCTGCGCCTTAATATGCTGCTTATATATGTATATATTTATTTATTTATTTAACACAAAAATTCGGCTTATTTTTGTATTTATAAAATAATTTATTATCATAATATTGCGAAAATTATTTCAAGTTATATATATATATGATTTATATTAATTTTAAATTTTGATACTAAATAATTACATCGGATATAATATATTTTGTATTAATATGCGCCCTTATTTTAAAATATATCCTTTACTAAATAAATTATTTACCTAGTTTACTAATTTTATAGATTTATCCGAATAATAAAATTTACTTGAATTTATAAATTATTTACGTTAATAATATGATTTTTATAATATTTGATGACTTGACTTTATATTTTAATCATTAATTTATTCGTAAAATATAATAGTTTAATTATATAATATTTACATAAGTATATTTAAATTTAGAATTTATTTATTAATAATAATATTTATATGTTTTCTTATAATTTAAATTACTTTATTATCTATTTTATTTAAAAGTGTAGCATAGTTATTAATTTAATAGCAGCTAAATTCAATTTCAATCAATTTATTTAAATTATAGCCACTTCTATTCAATTCCATCTTAATTCATTTCAAATCTGGCCACTTTCTATTAAATTCATTTCAATTTTAGCCACTTTTAATTCAAATTGGCTATTATTTAAATTCAATTCAATTGATTCCACCCATTGACCGACCCGCGACCCGTTTGACCCATTAACCCGACCCATTAACTAAAACTTAATCCTAACCGTTCACTTAATTTGATCCTACGGCTGGGATTAAAACCCTACCCACTTCCCATATTTATCCCTCTACCCCCAAACCCTATTCATTTTTTTTCTTTCCCCTTTTCTTCCAAGCCGCACAGCCCCCCTCTCCCCTCTCTTCTTCTCTCAATCCAGCATCCTCCCTTTCCTTCACCTTCCACCATCGTTTCCGACCACTGCTGGCCGGAAAACACACCGCCAGCAGCCGCTATCTCCTCTTTCCCTCTGCATCTCTCTTCCTCCCGCTGCTCCGTCCAAAACAGCAGCCTAGCCCACCTTCTTTCCCCCGTCGCACACCGCCGGAAAACCTCCATAACAGCCCAACAAATCGGCTCCGCCATCTTTTCCCCTTCCCAACCACCAACACTGTCGGCAGCCTACCATCATCC
This sequence comes from Datura wrightii, assembly GCA_035772735.1. Taxonomy (NCBI): domain Eukaryota; kingdom Viridiplantae; phylum Streptophyta; class Magnoliopsida; order Solanales; family Solanaceae; genus Datura; species Datura wrightii. The sequence continues at coordinate 7,034,818 of JASDFA010000012.1, read as the reverse complement.
GCTTCTCTTCTCCCTACTCCGTTGAAATGCTACAACCCCGTTCCCTTCTTTTCCTTTCCGCCGAACAGCCTGCCCAACAAACCCATTTAGTCGCCGGAAACCATCAGCCGCAATTCTCTCATTCTCCCTCGTCTTTTCCGACAAACACCTAATCAGATCTTTGTTTTTCTCTCTTCTTCCTTGGACTAACATTTTTCTTATTATTTTTTGTTAATATTATGTGCTCTATTGTTAAAAATTATTAGTTAGTAATGTTTTGCCTAAATCGCTCATACTATCACGATTATTGTTATTGTGAAACAATTGATTATATTGTTGGAACCCTGTTGGTTGGTAGCACTCTAATAGGTTATGTTTCGCCTCTTTAGAATTCAAATTTCATTTAATTATGTTTCTTAGTCTCTTTTTTTTCTGAAACTGTGCTGCACTGGGTTACAAAATTTGTAAATGCAAATCTGTATTACTACTTGATGATGTTTTATTTGTCTAATAAGTATGAATGAGCATGAGAACCAGTCTAATTATTCTTGTTTATCCTACTTTAGGTACTTATATGTTTCAGGTCTGTTGTTTTATGATTAAAAAGTCCAAATGATAATGGTTGGATATTCTTCACTGTCATAATACTGTAAATTCTTTACCTTTGTATTTCTCTAATCACCTCCCATAGTTGTTTGTCCACCACAATCTGGTCATACATTGGCATATGAAATTTTGTGGTTATGCTTGCATAAACTGGTAAGCCGTAAGTCATCAGTATTAGAGAATATATATATGGTCATTTAAATAATTTCTTTAAAATTGTTGCCTTATTTAGTTATGTAATTGATTTGTATTTATTTAGAAAAAAAAAAAATCTTACTACAATGAGCCAAAAAATCATCTGGTTAATTTGTATTATTTGAAAATGCTACCTTATTTAGTTCTCCGATAGAATTGAACTTATTTAAGAAAATATCTTGTCTATTAACCAAGATTTCCTTTAGTAACCCGTACTTTATGGCAGCATATATATTCTTTTTGTTATCTTTTTCAATTTGTTTGGTAATCTTTTCTTTGCCTTATTTGAATAGATTCGTTACTTGGTTACTTTTCAGCCCTCTTAATGATGATAAAAGGGAGATTTCTTTGATTCCCTTTATTACTTTCTGTCAATTAGGAGAATTAATTAATTGAACAACTCATCATTTCCTTTATTACTCTTTAAATTGATTGATTCTTTCCTCTCTTTAAATATTTTGTGTTTATGGTAAGAAAATTTCCCTTTTGTAATTTATTCATTTACTTATTAAGTTGACTGATTTAATTATGTATGGTAAGCATTTATTTGGAGTTAATTTTAATATCCCTTTTCCCTTTTAAATTTTCTGACTGTGTGACTATAAAAAGAGGAGTCTTTTCCTCTTTAGTCAAGGGTTTTTTTTTTGAACAAGAAAAGACTCTTAACACTTGATTTCAAAAATATTAGTCTAGTTTCATATTTCTCTCCCACTTCGACACGAGCATTGCTCGGGATTCGAGAAATCCTTGTGATCTTGACGTGTCGAACTCGGGGTTTTTTCGAAAAGCCTTCTTTCAAAAATCATTGACCGCTGCTTTACTTCTCGTATTAATTAACCGGTTAGTTCGTCTTTTATTTTAATTTCTGCTATGTGAACTTAATAATTGCATCAAATTCTGCAAGGCATAAAATTTTATATTTACATGCATATTTGCTATAATTTAAAATGTTCAAATAGAAAATTTGTTTATAAATTGCAATCTATTATAGAGATTGGACAACTGTTTTTGCCGTTTAGTTCTGCTTAACAGGTTGGAATGAGGAGTCGGTCGGGACACAATGGACCATGGGTTTATGGATTTGTTTTATTTTAATGTTTGTATTTATTTGTTATGTATTTTTTTATTATTATTATTATTCTGTAATAATTGTAAAAATAATGGTAAATAGTGAAAGGGGTTTGGGGGTGGGGATTGTATGTTTATTTTGCTTTAACTATTAATCTCGCCTAGAAATCATGATTATAGGATTTTAATAACATGTGACGTTAGATATCATGCTTTATAGGGTTAACATAAACACATTTTATTTCGCTAGAAATCATGCCTATAGGGACTATAATAAATTTAGTAAAGCATCATTTACTAATTCTGCCTATGGAAATTTTCTTTCTAAGTGTTGGCATATTCAAAAAAATTCAAGGTTGGTTTTTTTTCTGCAAAAAGATTTTTCTTGATATCTGAATTTGATAATCGTTAGACATCATGCTTATAGGATATAATTGTATGTATAATCTGGGCATTAAAGGACTTCGCTTTCATAAGAACAAATCAAATAGAATGATTAGCTTCATCAATTTTTTTTTTATGTCTGAACGAACAACGTCTAGTATCGTAAATAAAATAGTTACTGTTTAATGGTTTTAGACAACTATAGGCTAATAAAATATGATAAGTCATGCTGATTTTTGACCAATTCGTAATTAACTTTCTATTCAACAATTCATGCTTCTTTGATCATATATTTAGCGCACCTCCTTGCAAATCACGTAAGTGATAGTTATTAAAAACTGATATTTGGTTAGAAATCATAGGGTTTATTGACATCCTTTAGAAATCACGTTCATAAGTTTAGACAAAGAGGCTTATTTGAAACCTTTACATGCTCGTTGTGAAGATTTGTTTTGTTTGTCGTTTTCTTTACAACCTTAAGATTTTAGAACCAAGAATCCAATAATTGTCCAAAGCCTCTTGGACTTTAAGTTGGGTGCGGGTAGGCAAATAGTAGGACGTTAGTTTCATCACCTAATGCGTTTTAGGTTAATTAATCAGCTAGGTGGGTAGTCGGGAAATGATATTTGTGCTCGCTGAATAATATGAGCAATTCAAAAGATTGCGAATTATTATTTAAGTTGCACAAGTGATCCCATTAGGTCAAACATTTCTATTTGTAGAACTACGTTTGGCCTGATTCCCATAAGGGATACGTAGGCGCCTACCGAGGTTCGGCCCCATAATTAAAATAAATATTTATATGTTTGTTATTTGAATTTTAATTGTTCTGTTTTGTCATTATTATCATTACTATTATTATTATTATTATTATTATTTTTGTTTACTTGCTTTATTTGCCCAAATTTTGATATTTATTGTTTAGACAAATTACTTTCAAATTTTAGTTTGCCCAGATTTTTACGTACTTGTCTAAAATTAATCATTTATTTAATTATCCTTTTGTCAATTTAGTTTAAAATACATAAGTTAAAATCAGTTTTAATTGGCCACTTAGTTAATATCCCATTTAATGAGTACGGCCGGGAACCACATTTGTGGACCTCGAAAGGTGCCTAACACTTTCCTTTCGAGGTAACTAAAGCCCTTACCCGACTCTGGTAACCTTAGGAAATAAAAGCTTAGAACGGTGCCCTAACGCACCTTAAATTCGTTAGGTGGCGACTCTTCAATAATCTACCCTTAAGAGTCCTCAATGTTGGGTCCCGCTTTTCCGCGAGGAAAAAATGGGGCGCGACAGCTATTCTGGGGAATTCTCGGTCTTATGAGCTATTCTGTAAATACTGGCCTTCTGTTAGGGCTTTGTATCTGAATACCTTACAAGAACCAGCTGAAGTACTAGTCTGTCACTGACTACTGATGTGGACCCCTTTCTTGGGATGCCCACGGGCTTGTCTGACTTGCGGGGTATTCCTTGTAATAACTGCTAGGTTGACTAAGGTCGACTCTCACCTACAAGGCTGGGAAAATGATGTACGACCACTTAACATACTGAAAAAATTCTGGTTCTGGCATATGCGATAATGCTATTGATTTTTAGGGATGCTTCCCTGCTAGTACAAGCGCCAGCTAGTCGTTAGACCGTATAACTGTGCTCTTATCATCTAGCCATCTGATTCAGGCCATTAACTCTGGTAAGCTTCTAGAGCCTAGATCTGGCAACAACACATAAGTCTATTAACTTAATAACTGAGAACTGAGATAGTTTGTATGACTTCATACGTAATTCACACTTAACCTGCCCTTTCTCTTCTCCTTTCCCTGTCTCCTTTCTTCTCTTCTTTTCTTTCTTTCTTTCTTTTTTTTTTGGCAAGGGGGTCCTGCAATGCCATTTGTACATGCTTTCTAGTACTCATCAACATCTGTGATTGTAACTCCTATAGGCAGCTATTCACAGCATATCTATTATCTATATATATAATATATATATATATATATATCAGTAGCTACGTACAATACGTACTGAATTCTGTGGTGATACATAATCTCTGACATGCTCTGCTGAGTCTCATACCGTACATGATACACCGCTTCTACGGCCTAATAATATCTCCTACCCTGACTTATCATTTCCTTAGACTTTCATCCCATTCTAGATGTAACAACATATGAGCTTGATCATGGCCTGCTATTGGCATTCTGCCACTCTTACAATGTGGGTCCACACCCGAGCCTTATGGCCTTACTTGGCATTATATTAAGAGCCCATGATTGTCTGCTGGGCCTTATCTCTAGGCCACACTAGATTAGAATTGTTGTATCGGTAATTTCTTAACTTCTCCATAAGCGGTCATACTGCGGTATTCTGAACCGCAATCTTACTGTCAGCCCGAGGCTTAATCCTTAATACGATATTCTATCAATCCGGGGGTAATCCTAATTTCCCCACAAAATCTAACATTCCTGCTTCTTCCCCTCATCTTGCTTAAGCTGAACTCTGGGGTTCAAGGTACCTGCTTTTCATTGTTAATAAGATTACTGGTCAAGTATCAGTTCGTACTTCCCCTGACTTGCAGTCAGACCTATCTGATTCACATGACCTCTCACCCTTTCAATATCACAACTGAATCATATCTATAATCTTGTAGGTATATCTTACTGTCTATTAGCGTATATGGCGGACTTGGCCTTTTTCTGACTCAAATTTGACTATTACTAGGCATTCATTACTTACAGGTCTTTTACCCTTGCTTCGGGTAAGCTAACAATCTTACTTTCTCTACTGGCTTATTATCATAAGGGTCTGCACTACTCACGTAATCATAGGGGCTCTTTATACTTTCTAGCACTTACTGCTTGATTTGGCAATCTCACCTCAAGTCTTATGCCCCTTACGGAATATAGTCTTTAAGCTGAATCAGGTCAAGAGGTGGGAATACCCTTTTCTTATTGCTGTAATACGAAGACATGAAACTGTACTACACCTGAAAAGATGGATATGGGAACCCTGCATTTTCCTCTCTTTCTTTTCTCTTTTTTTTTTCACTTATCTGATAGTCTGATATTGTCTAATATCTTAACCAGATCTTATATATCTAATAAATAAGTCAACTCGTATGTACATTATACTTCTGACTTCCTATTCTGACGTTATCAACGTATACTGGGAATAGTACCGATAAAGGTATCACGTTGGGAGGTCTCTGGTACCTCCTCCTGCTGCTGTAGTTATCATGTAACTGGATGATGCCCTCTTCTGTTGCTATATCTGATCTTATGCCTGTGATAGGGTAATGCTGATCTGCCTTTGTATCTGTAATAAAAGAATACGGTAAGTTTTTAGGGACTCAGCCCTATACTGTACCGCTCTAAAGCACGACTGACTGAGAAGGAAGGGTAACCATCCTATCATGCCTCGCAGCCTCCTGCCTATAGTATGTGGTGCACAACACATCCATAGACAAGACTCTCCTTAGCACGGCTTGCAGACTCCCTGGGACACGACCTACTCTGATACCAAGTTTGTCACACCCCACCTTGGGGGGTATGATGGGCACCTGGTGCCTACTAGACTCTGGACTGCTAAATGGTCCAGCCTGAGCACATCTGGTGCTTTGGCTGGCTCTGGCTCTACTCCAAGAAATAAATCGGCTATATAACGGCTGTAAACACAGCCTCCGGCCAACTGGCCTATAGCCACCTATACCTGTAGTAACAGCTAACCAGAACACACTCATAACAAGGAACCTATGCGGGCCGACAAGGCCACCATGCTGTCTAGTTCTCTGTAACTCAACAATAGCATGCTAAATAATTACGTGACCGGCAAGGTCACCACTACTGACTGGTTATGGCCACACACGGCCAACAGGAACTGAAATACTAACTAACTATAACAAACTGCACGGCCTCACACGACCGGCTCAACTTACCACAGAAAAATATATACAGATTGCAAGCCTCTAGGAATAACAATAGAAATGATCGGGACAGGGCCCCGACCTACCCGTACTGTACAACAAAAGAAAATGAAATACACCTCTGGAAATCAGACTCCGGATGACAGGAGCTGAATACTCAATAGCTTACTGGAATCACGAGGGATCGCCTCCTCGTCTATGAGTACCTGCAGGCAAGTAATGCAGCGCCCCACCGGGTGTCAGTACTGTTGGTACTGAGTATGCAAAGCAACTGAAATAACATAACTGGATACAATAACATAACTAGCAATTCTGAATAGCAGGGGAATACTAAATCTGTAAGAACTGATATGAACTGAATCATACTTTCTGTTGCTGTGATAAGGCAGGAGCGTACCTGAAGACGTTTCGTCCTACTGTTTATCAGTATCTAATAGCACATATAGATATACATATAAATACACACATAACCTGACCGACCTCCATAAGCCGGAAGGTGCCAACCAACACACAATCTATTTACCCCTACCCGGGTCTAAACCAACCAAAAATAAGTCATTCCACTCATTTGATAACCGTGAGCTCCTCCTACCGGTCCCCTTGGGTACGTAGCTCAGGCCTTGGCCTCTAACAATAAACTGTGTCTGAGTCCGAAGACTCCTGCCTCTGGGCGCAAGTGCATACGGGGTGTGTAATTAAAACTGCCCCTGGGTGCAAGCACGCAACAGGGTAATTTTATAAAAATCTGTATCTAAAACTGCCCCCGACCACAAGCGCACATAGAGTAATCTGCCACTGTAAACAGGGTAATCTGGCTCTGCGTAGAGTAAACTGAACTGCCCCTGCAAGCAGGGTAATCTGGACCGTATTATCATGGTGGTCGGCCATCATCGTCCTCTAGGCGGACGGCGTCACCCAGCTGGTGGCGGTATCTGAATCTGGTATCGACACAGCTATAACCCAGGGGCGGTGGGGATGCAACGGGACACCCACATGCCATAGCAAGTCCCAACAAGCAAATAGCACATATAAATAGCAAGCGTGTATAACTGAAAAGATTATCTGAAATCTACTTCTTATTCTGATCTGTTTCTACACTGAGCTAATTCTTACTAATTATACTGATTCTGTAACCTCTGTTTAACTGTACGGCTAATCTGTAGCCAAGATACTGTCTGTCTGAATGGCTAATCTATAGTCATAACTGTCTGTCTATCTGATCTTTCTTTATTGACTTTTATTATGAAAATCTGTTTCTTTTATTCTACTACATGCTTGCTAATCACGTAATAGGCTATACTTAATTTGAAATACTAACTTGCCCTCGGGCGCATACTTTTCTAACTTTCAGACTGAATACGATATAACAATGCAAACTAGGTTTAATGAACTTTGCACAATACTTAACATTCAACTCCGGGAATTCTACGACGGAGTTTATTGTACTATACAAGGCTAAAGCTACTAACTTGCCGAAGGAACTAGCTTTACATACCTTAACCTCGCGTTATTCGATTGTCAGACGAGGCTCGGTCAGTACTCCAGCTATTTCTCCCAACTGCAGTCATATATACGTCAATTAATGCTAAATATAACTTTATTCTGAAGAACAACGTCACTTTCAATAAAATTATAGCCTAAACTTAGGCTTATCGAAAGACGGTCGAAAACTTGCTATTTTTCAGAAGTCCAGAAGGGAGAAGTATTCACTTCACAGCTAGGAGCACATAGACACTAGTTTGGAGCAATTCCACTTACCTTAGCCCGGTAGCACGACGATTTGCCGGCCGTATTTCGTGAAACAAAAATCGTAGGAATGCTCCCTGCTGCTATATACCTCGGTACCTGAGGTTAATTCGAGTTTGGACCGCGTTTGGCGGCGTAATCGGACGAATTTTAGTAGGAGATCTTCGTTTTCCCCTTCTCTCTGATTACTCTCTGTTTTCTACTGGAAATTATAAGGAATTTGAATAAAAAACCGAAGTGGGGCTTATATATAATAGACACTATAAATCGCATTCATGGAATCGATTAATAAGTCGCATTCCTGAAATGCGATTTATAAGTCGCATTCCTCGAATGCAATTTATAAGTCGCATTTTGCCTTGCGACGCGCCGACTTGGCGCTTGTCCGATCTTTCCCCAGGCCTTTTTCTAGCATGTATGGCTTTCAAATACTCTTAACCAACACGCGAATAGGCCTCTATATGCCGGGAATTTACGGGGTGTAACACGACCCTTAAATTTTAAAAGTTTATGATTTTAATTTACCAATATGATTTTCTTTTGCCATATTTAATAATATTCATTATTATTCTTATTTTGATATTTTTCATTTTTAAAATATCAGTCTCGATTAGCAAAGAATAAATGTATTCGGATATTTGTTGTTAATTATAAGAGATTATTATTTAAGAAATAGAATGAAAAATTTAAACTGAATTACTTCTAAATTTAAAAAGAAAGAAGCATTCTTTTAAACAAAGAAAATAAAAAGTGTCAAAATTGCATTTTTATAATGGGTCGGATCAAGTGGGGTGATTTTAAAAAAAATGATTAAAATGAGTAGTTTTTTATTTCTTATAAATTTGGGTTAAAGTAAAAATTCCATAGAAGAAAAATTAAATGAAAAGATTATCTAATTGGTTGAGTGACTTTATGAGTGAAATACCAATAGTTAAGTGACTTTGTGAATTAAACACCAATAGTTAACTGACTTTGTGAGTGAAACACCAATAATTAAGTAACTTTTGAGTTATAAAACAAAAAAAAAATAACTTTATGAATGAACTATCTATATTTGAGTGACCATATGAAAGATCAACTCAAGGGCCAAAATTTGAATAAGGCATAAAATTGCGTGTGTACAAACTTCCAACATGTATGTTAATTTTTTGAAAATTTGATTGGTAGAATGAAGATATTATTAATTATGTCATTTTGTCATAATTTAGAAATAATTTAATAAAATAAATAAAATAATAAAGATAATATTAATCATATCAACCCGTTAGAATTTGTGAATAATTTAACAAAATAGGTAGAATAATAAAGATAATATTAATTATGTCAATGTGTCAGAAACAAAATAGATAGAATAATAAAAATATTACTAATTATGTTAATTTGTCAGAATTTGTGAATAATTTAACAAAATAGGTAGAATAATAAAATTAGTATCAGACCATATCAATCTATCACGACTTATGAACAATTGAATAAGATAGTTAGAATGAACATAATACCAAATAATATTTGAATGGCTAAAAAATTAACTGAATCACGTGCTTTTTGCATGTCGATCTTAATTATACATGTATGTGATATGCAGTGACACCTTATTTCTCTGCATTTAGAAATATATTAAAATTTTTAACAAATAACAGTAACGGAAAAATTTAAGTAGCAAAATTCAAAAAATTGTTCACACACAAAATTTCCCTCTCTTTTCCTTTCTCTCCTTGCTATAAAATCAGCAATTTCTATACAATTCACAGAAGTAATCTTTCAAATCTTGATTCTTACTGCGAAACCTAGAATTTATTTGCGTATACCCATCTCGGAATCTTGGTGAATTTTCCGACGATGGATGTTAATGGAGTAGCAGCTCCGGCTCCGGCTCCGGCGCCGGCTCGGATTACGATACGAGAAGTATGGGTTGATAATCTCCAATCGGAATTCAAACTTATTTCTGAAGCAATTGATCAGTACCCATATGTGTCCATCGATACAGAGTTCCCTGGTACCGTCTACAAGAACAGAGCCTGGATGAATCCAGTGGAGAAGTATAAGCTGATGAAACGAAACGTCGACGTTTTGCATCTCATTCAGGTTGGGATTACCCTTTCCGATAATGACGGGAACTTGCCGGATTTGGGGTCCGTCAACCACCGTTATATATGGCAGTTCAACTTCTCCGACTTCGATTTGTCCCGTGATCGTTATGCGCAGGAGTCGATCGACCTCCTTCGATGGAATGGAATTAACTTCGAAGAGAATCGGGTTCGAGGGATCGGCTCGAGGGCTTTCGCCGAGCTGCTGATGTCATCGGGGCTCGTATGCAACAGTTCGGTAAGCTGGATAACATTTCATGGCTTGTCCGATTTCGGGTACCTATTGAAAATCCTCAGGGGTAAAAAAGAACTTCCCGATGAATTACCTGACTTTTTAAAAAGTCTCAAGGTGTTTTTCGGAAATGAAATATATGATGTTAAGCATTTGATGAAGTTTTGTCCAAATCTTTATGGTGGTTTAAACAGCGTGGCAAGTACACTGGGTGTGATCCGGGTGGTTGGGAGGAGCCATCAAGCCGGTTCAGATAGTTTGCTGACGTGGCACGTCTTTCGTAGGATGAGAGATATTTATTTTGCAAATGACCAGGGGCCAAGAGAACACGCCGGCGTCTTGCATGAATTAGAGAATTATAATTTAGAATGATTACTTTTTTTATTTTTAAGTGTTACTGTTAATTCTTTGTGGGGAAAAAGTCTAATTCTAATGAGCGAGGACGTGTGCAGTTATAATGCGTATTGAACTAATGATTCATGTACAGTTGTGCGCTATTTCATCTATGGCTCATCAATCTATGATAGAAATTTATCAATGTTAATTTTCATTGAACAGGGAATGATAAATGTTTCTTTGCTGCACTTGTTTTTTCTCTTTCCGGAGTTATTGGTATCTGCCTTGGAGCACTTTGTGACCGTTCGCGGGCCCTAGCTGATGCTGTAGCTGCCATGTAATTTGGCTGATGATCAGCCGCAGGACATGAGTTACGGCTCTTCTCTTCCTTTCTGCAACGGGGACTTGCAGAGTGAACTAAGATATTTTTCATCTTTAACGGCGGTGTCATGGGCAAACCGTTGATATTCGCATATGAATAGAACTTCTTTTGTTGTTCTTGATAATAGTGATGGTGTAATCTCCAAAACTCAGTATCTGAGTCGGAATAAGAACAAGCTGTGTCCATTTCAATGTTCTTTATGCAATCTCTTCTGAGATTTTTGTAGTTTTTCACGTGAACAACCCTCAAATCCTCTTTGTCAAGCTCTTTAGTGGTACTCATTTCTTCATCCTTATTCGAGGTCCACATCTGTAATAATACAATTTCAAAGCTATATGAGGTCCTGGAGGTGAAATATGAGATAAACGGAACGCTTAGAATTGTAAAATAATTAATTAATACCTTTCGAGAGAATGCATGAGCAAGAGTATTTTCACGCTTTTTAGCAGCTTCCTTTGCTTTTTGTAACAAAGCTTCAATTTTTTCTAGTGCATGTAAATGATCATAGCCATCGTCCGCTGTACTAGCTTGATTTGTAGACTGCATTAACATATGCAAAATTTATATATATAAGTACTACATTTTTTTTCTGTATCATTCCAATTTTATATCATATCCCCTAAAGAGACTATACACTAATTTATATAGTGAAATGTAGCAGCAAAATTAATTGACACTCACAGTGCTCTCCTTGTCACTGAGATGAAGCTCCAGAATGCTTTTTGGCTCTCTAAACATGGAACCACAACTAATTCCATCACATGATAACCTTCTACGTTGATCACACACCTGAGCAGAGAGGCGGATACGTGATTTTTAGTTTATGAGTTCTAAATTAGAATTTGTTTTTATTTAAGTTCTAAATAAATTATTTATACATATTAAATATTTTTTTATATATAAAAATATATTACATTTAAAATAAAATTATTGAATTCTATTTAACACATAATGACCTGAGTTTGCACCCGAACAAGAGATTGCATGCATTGAAGGGTCATTTTAGCTCGCTTTCGAACGTTGTGCCCTCTTATTAAAGCTTGCAACTTTACCAGTCCTTTGAGAGCTCCAAGTGCTTTTCTTGCCTAACATGTACACACAAAGCCATTGAAAATGAGTGTATAAGCCATTGAACATATATAGGGAAGCTAAATAAGTAAAATGGGAAATGAAAAAAAAGGTGTTTAATCTTTTATTTTTTAAATTTTCCATTTTAATTTAAACGGGCATTTAAAAAATATATACATATATAGTCTATCTACCTGTATGCAATAACAATAACATATTCAGTATAGTTCCATAAAGTAAAGAGAAAAAAATAAAAAATATGTAGATCATATTTCTACTTCACAAATAAAAAAGTTGCTTTTGATTTATCCTCGAAATCTATCTATTTATATATTTGTTTTTAATAGACTCTCAGAATCTATCTATCTACATCATTCTGGTAATTGAAATAGTGATGTGGCATCTCGCAGTGGCGTACACAGAATTTTTGGTCAGCAGTGTCATCTTTACAAAAGGAAATAAAAAAAGAAGTTGTGGAAATTAAAACTCACTACCTCGGCTAAGAATTTGAAACACCTAACCAGTTGAGTTACACTACCACTTACGTCTAAGAGTGTCACCGTATACAATATATTCTCTGTATTTTCTTTTGTCTTTTAATTATACATACATATTTAGTAAAAAATTTCGACGAAGTAGTGTCACGCGACACCCTTCCGGCCTTGCTAAATCTGCCTCTGATCTCTCGTTAACTAAGGTTACTATTTATCTAATTTCACAATTTCTGTTTAAGTTACTGAATCAAAAGTATTTAATAAAAATTATATTTAGATATTTAATTGAAATAAAAAATAATTTAAATATTAAATGAAATTTATTAATAAATTTAAAAAATTATATATATGTTAAAGAAAAAAAAATCTGTATACACACTGGTTATACGTACCAAGTAGGCTCTGAATGCTGTCTGAATGATAAGAATGGCACGCTCTTCTTTAACTAAAACGGTGGGTCCCATGAGCCGAATGATGTCCACAGCCGCCTGTGCTGTAACAATCCCAGACCACCAAATCAGTATTTAAATATGGTAAAATATTTATATTAATGATTATTTTTTTAAAAAAAGAAAATTACAAAATCTGGTAAAATAAATATAAAATTTTGAATTAAAATTACTATATTTCACAGTATCCGTACCTTGTTCTCTGGCTCGGCCCGTGGCAACAACTGCTGCCTCGGCAGTTAGTGTAGTTGGCGTGGCTACTGCAATTGCTTCCCTTTGCTTCAAATCAAAATGTTGTGGCAATAAATTTGTAGCCAAGATTCCTCGGCTTGTACTTGATGTGGTGTTATTGGTAGCTGCTTCTGCATCTTGATTGTGAAGAATCGTTGTTTCATGAATTGTAGGCTTTCGGAATATCCATCGCCGTTTCCCCCTCTTCTGCCAACACAGAGTAAAAATTATTGAAATTAACTATGAATTAATTTTTCTTAAAAAAAACCCGGAGAATATAATGATATAGACGAATAACTCTAGATCCGCCTCTTAGTTGCATGATTCACATGATATCTTGCTGATTTTTGAAGCAGATAAATTAGGAACTTCTTTTGTTATTGTAACTTTAGATAATTTGTGTAATAATTTGTAAATCATCCCGAATAATCACTATAATATCCTTTCTGGTACTTCTACCAGCACTATTTTTATCAATTAAAAAAAAAAGGCGGGGGGAGGGGGGGAGGGATGAATTAGAATAATAACTCTAGATTCGCCCACTTATTGCATGATTCACATGATATTTTGTGACTTTTGAAATACACAAATTAGGAACTTCTTTTGCTAACTAATTTCAGATAATTTATGTAATAATTTATAAATCATTCCGAATAATGTGCTTCTACTAGCACTATTTTTTATATTGATACATATTATGTCTATATAATATATCTTTTAAACAAGAAAAAAAAAAGTACTTTAAAAGAAAATGTGTCGTTGCTACAAAAAAATAAAATTCTTTTTGGGTAAAACAACAAAATTCATGCTAATTCTATTTAGCAACGGAATTTAATGTTACTTAGTACCTTTTCTTCTTCTTCTTCTTGTTGCTGAGAATCTTCTCTTCTTCTACAACTTCTCATATCATTTTGTTTGACAGGTGATCTAAAAGCCTTCTTCATTAAGCCTAACCAAGAAGTAGAAGCTCCTCCATTCTTCCCCATCATGAAACTTTAATTTTTGTTACCAGAGTTTTACCTTATTGTCTTTATAACTAACCTTATATATGTGCTTGAAACTCTATTGTGGAAGCTATTTATTTACTACTACTTGCTATATGAGGGCACATGTTTCTTCATTCTCTTAGAAAATGAATATTTGAAAATGATTGAAGGAAAGAGAAAAATTATATTCCTCCCTAATATGTCCAATTTATGGGGCACTTAAAAGTTGAAAGTTTATCGGAAATAATTGCTCTATCTTATTATAAAATAAAAGTATGAATATACATACACATTAATTATTTGTCGGATTCCATCATGTGGTATGATATTGTGTATATTATTGTTGTTGTTCAATTTATGTTGTATTTTTTAGTTTTCGAGATCCACATTATATCACTTTTAATCAATATTTTAATATATATTTTTATAATACTTCTTTTGTTTTAATTTATATGATAGTTTTTGAATTTCGAGAGTTAAAATTTTTTAAATTTTGATCATGAATTCGGATATGAAATCGTTAAGTTTTTAAAATAAAATTTATATATTTAAAAATTACGTAAAAATACTACAAGTTATAACAATTGACAGCTCAAAATATTTAAAGAAAACATATAAAAAGAATTATGATTGAAAAAAATTATTTAACTCTCGAAATTTAGATAAATCCATATAAATCGAGATGGAGAGAGTATTAACATAAGAACACTTCCAACTTAGTACTATTTTTTCTATAATTTTCAATTATTTAAATTTTAATATTAAGTAAATTAAAAAATTTCAAAAAATAAAAAAAATGCTACTAAAGTAAAAACAAAAAATAGTTTTAGGCAAGTAAAACACTTGCTCAGAGGATAATAGACAACGATCTCTGATTAATACTGTCATCAAAAAGTGAATGTTGGGGCTTTTATTTGAAATATCTTTTTCTCTCTCATTTGAAAATGCCAACAACGTTTCTTATTTGTAAATTATAATTTCAAATAGTTGAGACCTTTTTCAAAATAAATACTTTTATCTTTTTTGTTAATACTTTTCCCATTTTAATACATATATGTTTGTATGGTTTTGATTATGCATGAAATTTTTTAAAAAATAAATAAAATTTTTAAATTTATAATGTTAGAAAAAAATCATTTCTCTTAACGAACTAAAAATCATTTCTTTTATGAGGATAGAATTTAATAATATGTAAACAAGTAATATGAAAGGGAGGAATAGTACTCCCTCCGTTTCAAAATAAGTGGTTTTTTTAGTTTTTTAATTTTATTTTAAAATAAGTGGTATTTTACGTAATTAAGAAGACATTAATGACGTTCTTCCAATTTTATTCTTATTTAAGTGTAGAGAACTTTATATAATCAAGACAATATTAAAGAGTTACATCTTTTTAAAAATATTTATTAAGAATAAGTAAATAAAAATATATTTTTTTATCTAAAAATAAATAATTTTTTTAAGAAATATGTCCAAACTAAAAGCACTACTTATTTTAAAATGAAGGAAGTATACTGCGCATATTGGAACAGGAAGACATAAAATGTTTCATGTGTGTTGTAATGCCAAACAACACAATAATGTTTGATGTGTCAGATAGTTGGATACAGCAACGTTACAATTGTGTTGTTTTTATCGAGAGAATTGAAAGCTGCAGAAAGAAAGCATGATAAATATGGAATTTGTTTAGCTTTTACTACTACTACTACTACTTTCTTTTATGGCGATGTTGTTCTGGAAAAGACAACTGACTATTTATTCTCTTTGGCTTCGCGTGTTATGTGGTTATATGTTAGCATGAACATAATTTTTGAGTCGGGGGGATCTATCGAAAATAATATTTTTATATATATTTTTATTTTATTTTGTAGGATTATATTTGATATGTTGTTACTATTGATATTTTTTTTAGGACAGATTAAATAAGAAAACGTGTCATATAAACTGAGAAAGAGAGTATTAATTTATACAGTACTTAGGGGTGTATGATTTGTGGTTAGAGTTATATTGGGCGTGTTCGGTACGAAGGAAATGTTTTTTGAAAATATATGTTGGTTTCTTATTTTTTTTTATATTCAGCACGTAAATAAAAATATTATTTTAAAAATATTTATATATAATTGAGACAAATACGATGGGAGGTGAGGATGGGATAAGGGGTAGGGGTGTTGGGTGGTGGGGCAAAGATGAGGTGTATTGGAGGGTAAAAAATGACACAATCAATGTCAAATGTCACTTGTGGAATTTGTTTTTCCTACTTCCACTAAGAAAGTCATTTCCCTCATTTTTAAGAAATTAATTTTTCTAAACAAAATATTTTATAAATATTTTGACCAATTGAACATGGAAATGTTAGAAAATATTTTCCAGATAAAATTTTCCTCTGCACCAAACACACCCGTGGAGTTTAGTTATTTCATCTTCTATTCCACATTTAAAAAATATACAAAGTACTTGATGAGCTAAATTTTATACATAGTAACTACAATGCACCAAACAATATGGTACTAGTTTAATACATAAATAATTCATTTTCTAACTAGTGAGCAAACACTCTGTTGATTAGAATTATGCAAGAATTAGTTAAGCATGGAATAATTATGTATCGTTTAATTATATATAGTTAGTTATTTATGTTAATTTAATATTCTATCCTACATAAAATAATATATTAATTGAGTCATAATTTATTCATATTTTAGTTCTGAGGGATTATAAAGCGATAACCAAACACCATATTCAATGTGATGAATTTTATATAGAGAAACTAAAACATTAACAAACACGATACTAGTTATATTAATTTTAACACATGAATAATCATTTTTATATGGTAAATTATAATCATGATAGTTATAATTGTAGTTTAATTAAAAAGTTAAATTATTATAGTTCTATTCAAACAGAGTAGTGTATAGTGATTATGAATTATATAAAATGAGATGATATCATGTATTGAGTAACTTATAAATTTTAAAATTATAATTAATTTAATATTGAAATTTCCAAAAAAATTAAATTCATTAAAAAGAAATCATTCTGGTGGCATCATCCACAAAAGCTAAAGCATGCAAGGCCACAGAGTTCATAGGAGCAAATGCATGAAAAGTCGTGGGAGCAGAAGAAAGATAAAGGTTACATCCCCTTTAATTAGTGGGCAAAAGGAAAAAGATAAAGACCAAGAATATTAGCTTTTGCAATATTGTTGGAAGCTACTTGAGCTAATTAATATTATAAAGAATGAAAGGGGTGAAAAAAATATTCAAAGTATTATCGTTTTTTAAGTTTTATATCTGAATCATTATGTGTTTATATTTTTTCTGTACGAATAATTATCAACTGTTTATTAAAACACATCTCAATTATGAATTTTCTGTTTTTCTACTTGAATGATGGTGAGATCAATTTCAGATAAGAAAAGAGAATAAGTAATAATTAAGGTGTGTTTCGACAAACATTTATTGATAGTTCATATAGAAAACTCGCACACTTGATAGTTCAAATATGACACTGAAAAAATTATGATACTTCAAATATATTTTTTTACCCTTCGTTATATAATAAATAATTGAATCATCTTTCATGTTAAGAACTATCACCCTACTTGCGTACTAATTACCCTACTAATAAATAAACATGTTCTACTTCACTTATTACTCACTAATAGGTCTGATATTAATTAGTCACCATCGAGTGATTTCATGTTTCTAATAAATTATGTTATCCACTAACGAAAGATTTTCTACACTTGTAAGTAGGATTTAACTAGTTGATTTTTAGAGGTAATTAAGGAAACATAGATTGAAATGACCAGATAATAAATGAACTAATTTGCTTGAAAGGATATTTTATGTAAGAACTTGAACAATAGGAAAAGAAATTGAATAACAATAATGAAATTAAGTAATTTTGAATTAGACTGAATCTTGATATAGCTGATTAATGATAGCATCACCTGAAAGAAAATTTCGAGCCTTTTTGTATTACAATCCTGGAAATCAACTTTGACATTGAAAAATATAAGTATATTGCAAGTGAATGATTTATAATTAGATGATTTACAACGAGATGATAGAATATTATTTATAGTTAAACCCTAGAAAATTAATATCATCCCAAAAATTAAATTCATTATCTTCATGTTACTTCAGTTATGTAATGGCTGGCGAAGATCTCAGACCCTTTCGTGATGGTTGACCCTTGAGCTTATCTCGATCTTATCTTATCTGGTCATAGCCTGGTGCACCGTTTTGTATTTTCGAAGTTAGGTGGGATCCGCTAATATGACACCGGTCCCGACTATCTTGACTCTAGATCTTTTATGGATAGGATTACCCTTATCGGTTGATCACATTCTAAAGATAGCATTTGGTGTTATCACTACTAAGTCATTTTTTATCTAATCTCGTTGCTATGTGTCGCTTCTTAATTTACCCAAGTCTTAAGTTCAATTTTATTGATACAGATTGTGCTCCCACTTTCTGGACACAGGTAAAATCGAGATCAAGAAGTGGAAGAAAGCATGCAATCATCCTAGTACGTTTTATATTATTATCTCGTTAAAAGTTTTGCAGAAAAATTGCTTTGGGATAAAAACTTATCGAAAGGAAAAAAAAGGTGCAAAACTCAGGGATTTGAATGATAAATCCCTCGCTAATTTTTCCGTCACCAAAGACCGATTCATGCTGGAGAAGAATTATTAAATCTGGAGCTCTCAAAGAAAGACCCTAGTGAAGGTTTAAATCAATTTTAAGGACTCGAAAGATTGTTCCTCCCAAAGGATATATTTTCTATAGACTTTGCTATCTAAGTTTTTGATTGTGATATGCTTTCTCTTTTGATTCTTGTTGTATGTAGTTTTGGGCTTCTTCATGCCTTTTGTAATTTGATGAAACTCAACCTTATGCATAATATTTAGAGTTATTCTCAATGTTTTTCAAATAGCTAAATCTTATAGATCAAGGCCGAAAGCATTTGAAGTATTATTTAACTTTGTTAATTCTCAAGCGCGACCTTGTTGATATGACTTAATATAGTTGTTAGGATCAGTTAGTTATTATTCTTATTGAACAAGTAGTTAGTTAGTTAGTAGATATAGTTAGTTAGTTTGATAACTAACTAATCAACCCTAGACCTTCTATATATACTCACTACTAAGAAGAGAAATGAAGTAAGAAAATTAATCTTCTCATTCCTCTTCCTTCTTCTTTTTGTATCTGCTCTTCTTTTTCTTTAATGTAATTTTCTCATCTGCTGAATTCTTTCTTTATACAGTTTTCTTGCCATTAATAACATGGTATCAGAGCATTAATGCCTGAAAACCGTGGGTTGTTTGTTCACGCCCCAATGCACGCAAGTGCACGTAGTCGTACAAGTAATATAGTGGCTCTTTCAAGCCAAGTATCGAAGTCACAAGGACTGTAGCTTAGAGGTAAATTTTTTTTTTTTACTTTAGTAGTCACAATTTCTTTATGCAAATATATGAATAACACACCGAATTAAAAGTTGTCAAAGAGTAATATTTAATGTAACACTAATTAAAATAAGAAAATATGATTTAAACAATAGCACAAACAATCTAAGGTTAAGGCGTAACATGCAGGCATGTAAAATTTATATTATTTTTCAGCTAACCTCTCTCTTAGGTTGATGGTCGGGAAAGAGTAAAATATGGCTCGGGTTTTCGAACCTCTAGCCAATTACTGAATTATGAGCCCTATACTATATATTTCTGTGATGCAATAACTCATCTTCTAGCAAATCAAAATAGTTTTTCTAGATAACCGAATATGACGTTGCAGGTATATTTCTATCCTGCACGCAAATCTTACCTTTAATTCACACAAATATAAAAACATATTCCCCTATTCCAAGTCTACCCTAATAAGTTTCCTCTCAGAATCAAATTAGGATTCTAATTTTACCTTAATGTTGTCCAAACATTAAAGCAATGAAAATCAAGAATAGCAGAACAATCTTTCATGAAAGAAGAGAATTCAGCTGAATTAATATAAAATTACACAATCCTGCAATTAGCCTCAACCTCAGAATGAGGTAATTTAGCCACTCATTTGTTGATTAAACATCTTCAAACAAGTTGTAATTATACCGACAATTGAAATTTTGAAGAAAAGAGAAGAGAAATAACCCTACAATTTTCTTCAGCTCAACTGCCTTCCTCCCACGTTCGTGCAAATGTCCGATATCTTAAAATAAAAGCCTAAGTGTTTTATTTATACAAGTGAAAAATTTTCCAGAAATAAATTAGCAACGTGGAACGGAGCTCAATGCGGTGAAATAGCTCCGTGCCACGGAGCCATCGCGGAGGTTCACTAGAATTTGGGGCAAAGCTGGAATTTCCTTCAACGTGGCACGGAAGCCATCGCGGAGCTCAAGCTCCGTATAGGTGGACGGCATAGCAATCATCACAAGCGTGTCTCTCTGCTAACGTGAGCACAGGGCCATATGTTGTGTCTGGTGCCTTAGTATTAGTCACGTCCAAAGCATTGCAGTCTAACCTCGGTCTGTAGTCTAGAGCCTCTTCTTCAATGTCATGGCTTCTGAGGTAAGTAGTGAGTAGACCACCAAACTCATACCTGTGCCCCTGATGCAGTCTAGCCTTTTTCATGGCTGATATGATCACTGCCCCAATATTAATCTCCATGCCTTTCATCAAGGCGTATACCAGACAAACTCTATCGCGGGTGACATCAGTCATATGCACCCCAGGAATAAGGCAAGTGCAAACAATCTTCAACCATACTCTGGCTTCCCTTTTCATCTGTGAATATGACAATGTTTGGTGGTACCCTTTCTCCTTATGATGCCTCCACCTGGCTGTTGATTTTTGTCCACATAATGTATGTCGGATATCAGCATATGGTGGGGTGATGTTCAGCTAGTGGAGAGGATGTGGGTCTGTGTCAGGTATTCTCAAGATGGCATTTAAATGATGTGCTTCCAAGGGAACCACCTGCCCTTGGATCTTGATTGTGTGGCTGCGTAGAGTAGGGTCCCAATTCACGTAGATCTCCCACACCATGTGTAAATTAACTCTCTGGGTGCATTAAAGATGAAGTCCATACCCAAGGCGTGTATCCTGTGCAGTATCCGGGGGAACTCTTGTGCTAAATGGTCCTGCTCAATTTGTTCTTCGGGAAAGTATTTTGACTCCTTATGCTTTTCATACCACTTTTTACCTTCCTCCACCACCCATCTAGTGCCAAACTGCCTTCTCTGGCCCCTGGGAACTGGTGGGGCTGCCGAAACAGCTGAGCCCATTCTGTACCTTTTTCTGCTTGTGCCAGAAGTTGAGACACCTTTTCCCTTATCCTGTCGAGCCGACATCTTTCCTGTTCAACCAAAATCATACATTCACAATGTCAGTAACAAACATGGATAGCCAACACTAAGGTCGGGCTTCAGTTGGTCACCCCACACTTAGTTGCTAGCGTGGTTTCACGAGTCATAGTCAGTCGGGTACTCAGAATTCCCTTTCTTTACACTTCCATGACTAGCTACTCCCAAATCTTCCAATAGGGCGCATTACATCAGAAACATTAGATGGAGCACTTTTCTTGTACTACTCAGACTTCGTACAATTAAATTTCTCATGGTCATTAGTCTAGGAATTTCATGAAGTTAATATTGCTTGACTCGGCCTTAAAGCAGTTGGAAACTTACACTGAGGAACACTAGCCTTTTGGATTTTACATGCCCACGTTTACAAAGATCATCATTTCAAACACCTCATACTTAATCTCTATTGCCAATTCTAAGAACACAAGAATTAATGCCCCAATTTCTAGTTTTTCCCTTTTTTTCCTCTTCTTTCAACTCATCAAGCAACCCCAACATGTAGATAACATATGAAGTGCAAAAATAATCATGATATTATTGAGTGTCCAGAGCAATTACTATCCTAACTGCATTATTTACTCATAAAAACTTGATTCTATCAAGTTCCAATGATTTAGGGTGGAATTTTGACTTACCATGTGTTCATGCTAAGAAATTTGCATAAAAATGGAAGAAGAACACTCAAACATACATGTTACTCTTAGTTGTGAAGAAGAGGGAATGATTTGTTGATGATCCGGCGTGGCACGCTCAAGGGGGAAGGGGAAGTGGGGGTTTTGTTGTCGAAGATTTGAGAAAAATTGAAGCCAATGTGCAGATTTTGGGGTTAAAAGGGAGGGGTTTTGGCCGGGTCAACCCGATTTTTTAAGTGAACTCGTCGCCCCTATAACCTCAACGTGGCACGAAGGCCATCGTAGAGCTCAAGCTCCGTGCCACGGAGCTATCATGAAAGCTTACTGGAAATTGGGCACATCTGCATATAACCTCAACGTGGCACGGAGGCCATCTCGAAGGCCAAGCTCCTTGCCACGGATCCATCACGGAGGCTTTCTATCTCTTGTCCTCATTCTTCCAAAACTTTACCTTGGCTCACACTTCCGCGAATTTTGTTTGGGCTTTGTACATCCTGAAAAGCATCCAAAAACACCAATTAATTAGAAAATAGTGGGTTGCCTCCCACCTAGCGCCGTAGTTTTAGTCATGGCATGACTTTTTTTTACAGTAATTTGTAATTATTATATTACATTATATTCACGGGTTGCCTTCCGTGCAGGGCCTGATTTACCGTCGCGGTACGACGTCTCTCACATTCATTCATCCGCTAAGGTGATAGATGTCTTCTCTCGATTCACGCCCTCACCCCGGTAGTGCTTACACCTCTGACCATTTACTAAGAATATGACACTTTTATCTTCTTGCCACAATTCAACCGCCCCGTATAGGGTCATCCTCACTACCTCAAATGGTCCAGACCACTTAGATCTCAGTTTTCCCGGGAATAACTTCAACCTGGAGTTGAATAGCAACACCATCTGGCCAGGCTCAAATATTCGATGCACTATATGCTTGTCATGCCACCTCTTCGTTTTTTCCTTGTACAATTTAGCACTCTCATATGCATGCCATCGAAACTCATCCAACTTACACAATTGCAGCAACCACTTTTTTCCAGCTAACTCGAGATCCATGTTCAACTTCCGCACAACCCAATAGGCCTAATGTTTAAGATCTACGGGTAGATGACATGCCTTCCCGTAAATTAACCGATACAGTGAAGTCCCAATTGGCGTCTTATAAGCAGTTCTATATGCCCACAAAGCATCATCTAATTTGCTTGCCCAATCCTTACGTTGAGCATTCACAGTTTTCTGCAAAATCTGCTTAACTTCCCGATTTGACACTTCTACCTGCCCGCTAGTTTGGGGATGATATGTTGTAGCCATTTTATGCCGCACCCCGTATTTAGCCAACAAATTTCAGAACCATGCATTAACAAAGTGTCAACCTTAATCACTGATAATTGCTCGTGGAGTTCCAAATCTGGTAAAAATCTGCTTTTTCACAAATTTGGCCACTACCTTGGTATCATTCGTGGGACAAGCTGCAGCCTCAACCCATTTAGACACGTAATCTACGACTACCAGAATATATTGATTACCAAACGATGGTGGAAAGGTCCCCATAAAATCTACCCCCCACACATCGAATACCTCAACTTCCAAGATGTTATGCAATGACATCTCATGTTTCCTGCTGATTGTCCCCGTTCTTTGACATTGATCACAGGACTTGACATATGTTGCTGCATCCTTGAATAATGTTGGCCAAAAGAAATCGGATTGGAGCACTTTATGAGCAGTACGCTCTCCTCCATGATGACCGCCATACGGTGATGAATAACAGCTTCTCAACACCTCACCTATCTGACTCTTTAGAATGCACCGTCTCATTACTTGATCTGGTCCTTGCTTGAATAAATAAGGCTCATCCCACATATAGTATCGGGACTCATGCTTCAGCTTCTTTCTTTGTTGAGGGGTCGCCTCTGGTGGGTATACTCCACTTACTATCAGGTTTACTATATCTGCATACCAAGGGAGTTCCGCCTCCTTCAGTGCCAAGAGTTGTTCATCAGGGAACTCTTCTCGGATGCGCTCAACCTCATTCACATGTGACCTATTCTCTAGTTGTGACAGGTGATATGCAACCTGATTTTCACTTCCCTTCCTATCTCGAATTTTCAAGTCAAACTCTTGCAGCAATAATATCCACCTAATTAACCTGGGCTTTGCATCTTTCTTGCCAGCGTGCAGAAAAGACTCAGTACCTGCAAGAGTAACCGCTAAGATCAAGTTATCAATACGTGCATAAAACTTGCAAAAACCAACACAAAAAAATTTTAATCCACCAATTATACCAGTCCCCGGCAACGGCGCCAAAAACTTGTTCATGCCCCAATGCACGCAAGTGCACGTAGTCGTACAAGTAATATAGTGGCTCTTTCAAGCCAGGTATCGAACCCACAAGGACTGTAGCTTAGAGGTAAATTTTTGTTTTTTACTTTAGTAGTCACAATTTCTTTATGCAAGTATATGAATAACACACCGAATTAAAAGTTGTCAAAGAGTAATATTTAATGTAACACTAATTAAAATAAGAAAATATGATTTAAACAATAGCACGAACAATCTAAGGTTAAGGCGTAACATGCAGGCATGTATAATTAATATTATTTTTTAGCTAACCTCTCTTAGGTTGATGGTCGGGAAAGAGTAAAATATGGCTCGGGTTTTTCGAACCTCTAGCCAATTACTGAATTATGAGCCCTACACTATACATTTCTGTGATGCAATAACTCATCTTCTGGCAAATCAAAATAGTTTTCCTAGATAACCGAATATGACGTTGCAGGTATATTTCTATCCTGCACGCAAATCTTACCTTTAATTCACACAAATATAAGAACATATTCCCCTATTCCAAGTCTACCCTAATAAGTTTCCTCTCATAATCAAATTAGGATTCTAATTTTACCTTAATGCTGGCCAAACACTAAAGCAATGAAAATCAAGAATAGCAGAACAGCCTTTCATGAAAGAAGAGAATTCAGCTGAATTAATATAAAATTACACAATCTTGCAATTAGCCTCAACCTCAGAATGAGGTAATTTAGCCACTCATTTGTTGATTAAACATCTTCAAACAAGTTGTAATCATACCAACAATTGAATCGAAGAAAAGAGAAGAGAAATAACCCTAGAATTTTCTTCAGCTCAACTGCCTTCCTCCCACGTTCGTGCAAAATGTCCGATATCTCAAAATAAAAGCCTAAGTGATCTATTTATACAAGTGAAAAATTTCCCAGAAATAAACTAGTAACGTGGCATGGAGCTCAACGCGGTGAAATAGCTCCGTGCCACGGAGCCATCGCAGAGGTTCACCGAAATTTGGGGCAAGGCTGGAATTTCCTTCAACGTGGCACGGAGACCATCGCGGAGCTCAAGCTCCGTGCTGCGGAGCTCAAGCTCCGTGCTACGGAGCCATCGCGCTCCTTCACTGTTTTGCGCCTTTCAATTTTTTATAATTTTCTTCCTCCACCCATGTACTGTGGCACATTGTTCAATGCGGACCATTCTTAGCGTGACATGGTGGGAAACTTTCCATTCACTGTTTACGCCCTCCAAATATTAGCCTATTCCCCCTCGGAGTTTAACTTGCTCCTCCAGCTGACATCTCTGTCTTATCTACCTGCAAATAGTCACCACAAAATTATTAATCCGAAAAAGAAAAACAACCTTAATTAACTCAAAACATGCGTGAATACATCAATATTCTCCCTATCCAGACTCACAAAGGGTTGAAAATATGGAGTTTGATCTTAGAAATACGCCCAATATCATTGTTACTGACCAAAAGTGCTTCCAGCTAAATCATTGCTTCCACTAATACGTTCTTGTTCAAGAATAGAGAAGATAAACAATATTAATGATCAATCTATAGGAGCTGTTCCAGTCAATTCTGGTGGTGTTAAAGGACAGATTCCAGCCAGCAATCCTGCAATAGACTACAACCATCCTCTCTTCTTACATTCTTCTAATGTCAGTACAATTCAAATTATTATGAACTAGCAACGTAGAAATGCACCTTTCACTAAGGATCAGTATGATCAGATCATCAAACTATTGAACAATGTCAATCTAGGATCAACTGATGCATCTGCCAATGCAACAGGTATGCCTAGGTATATAGCACTGGCACCTCATTGTCCTGAGTGGATTATTGATATTGGTGCCACAAATCACATGGCATCCAGTCTCAATCCACTTGACAAAGCAACAGTGGGTAAAACTTCATGTCCAAGGAAGGTTCATTTGCCAAATGGGGACATTTCATATGTCTCACATACAAGATCTAGCTCTATCTCTAACATAAGCACAGTATCAAATGTGTTTCATGTTCCTGCTTTTTAGTTTAACTTACTTTATGTTTCTAAGTTAACCAAAGAATTGCAATGTTTTATGTCCTTCTTTTCTGACTTTTGTATTTTTCAGGATCTCTTCACTGGGAGGGTGAAGGAGATTGGTAAAGAAGTCAAAGGATTGTACATACTGTTGAATCAACATGGAGACAATAATAGAAATGTGGCATTAGCAGCTCAGGATTTAGGAGCAACAAGAACTAATAAACTAGATATTAGCTTGTGGCATGAGAGACTTGGACACACATCTGTGGCAGTACTTAGAAAATTGTTACCTGCTAGTTTACATGAAATAAAAGATCACTTGTATAAATGTAGTGTTTGTCCTTGTGCTAAACAAACAAGACTCCCTTTTCCTTCTAGTACTAGCAGTAGCACAGGAAGTTTTGATTTGTTACACATTGATGTTTGGGGTCCTTACAAAATTGCAACAGTTGATGGATATAAATACTTCTTACAGTTGTTGATGATTTCTCTAGATTTACTTGGATATTTTTGCTTAAACGGAAATCTGAAGTCTATACATTACTGCAAAACTTCTTTATGTATGCTAGAACTCAGTTTAAATAAAGATGTCAAGCAAATAAGAACAGATAATGGTTCTGAATTTCTAAACTCAGTTTGTGTAAATCTATTTAAACAACTTGGAATTGTCCATCAAACTACTTGTGTTTATACCCGTCAACAAAATGGAATTGCTGAAAGAAAGTATAGACATATTTTAGAAATAACCAGAGCTATAAGACTTCAAGCTCATATTCCTCTTGTATATTGGGGACATTGTGCATTAGCTGTTGTATATCTTATAAATAGACTGCCTAGTCAAGTTTTACTTGGCCTTTCACCTTATGAAAAACTGCACAAAAGAAGACCTTCCTTAAATCATTTAAGGGTGATAGACTGCCTGTGCTATGCTAAGGATAACTGTGCGTTAGCTGTTGTATATCTTATAAATAGACTGCAAATTATTTTGAAATTAAAAAAAAAAAAAAGGCTGACCACATATCTGATAAGCTAATCGGTATGCGGTCGCAGAAGGGCCGATAGAAGCATTTTTGTTTAGTTATTGCGCACAAATTTATGGGACATTAATACACTTCTGGGATTTTGTATTCAGTATTTTATACTCTATTCGTTTCAAAATAAGTGATGTTTTGATCTTTTAATTTTATTTTAGTGGTATTTTATATAATTAAAAAGATATTAATGATGTTTTTTTAAGTTTACTCTTATTTAAATGAAGAGAGTTTTACATAATCAAAAAAATATTAAAGAGTTACATCTTTTTAAAAATATTTATTAGAAATAAATGGGTAAAAATATATATTCTTTCAGTAATGAATAATTTTTTTAAAAAATATGTATGAATTAAAATCACTATTTATTTTGAAACGATGGAGTATCAGTTTTTGTCTCTCTTCGTTGAAGACAGATAGTATTGGTTGTTGAAGCTTTTAAGAGAAGATTCTCTTTCTTTTTGTCACCTTCTCCATTACTTTGGTAAGTTTCAATGAATACTTTAGTAGTTTGTGTTCTTGTCATGTTCAACATGAGAAGCTAAATTTTTTTAGATAGGAATATCGGATTAACGTTGTTGGTTATATGTATAAATGTTGTTGGTTATATAAATATATGTATGTATTTAAGTATAACCCCATTTTTATGCCATTGATGTTTTTTTTTTATGTCTTCAACTTTAAAATCCAATTAGTGGTTGCAAATATTAAATATGTCTTTTTATCTTTGTTTTTTGTTTTAGTTGATAAAGAAAGTTAAAGATTAGAAAAAACCTAAGTAGCGATGATTTGGGGTATTATACCTCATTTAATAACTCGATTTAGAAATAGGAGAGTCAACTTGAGATTTAAGAGATTATTAATGTACTTAAAATCACATTCTAAGACTTGAGAAAGCTTAGAGTGAAATTCATTAATTTGGTTGGAAAGACTTTTTGATGAAATTATAGGAGTTGTTGTCTATTTCTTCATTGCATTTGAGTGAGTTAAAATATATAGGCAGTTGCATTACAAAATTCTAAAGAAATTCCTTTCATGCAATTAGCAATAGAAGTCACAATTCAATCAAAAATTATTATCTGGTCCACCTTTCTCTAGAAATTAAGACCCTACGTTGTGTTTTATACTGAACAAGTACATTTCCTATTCTACGAGGATTGGACTCCAACCTTGGGTTCTATATTTGATTCAATGATCGATTTATAACAATTTCAAAGTGTAATTTGAGTGAATCACTCCTTACGGAGATTTTGCTCCCTTCTCCGTGTGATGTTTGATCCCTGATTGAAAGTTCTCTATGAGAGCCAAGAAGCACCCGATTCTGTTAATTATTTAGGAACTCATCGTTATTGCCTTGATTGGCGTTGAACTGCTCATTGCTCCGTTGTTATCCATAATTGTGATGAGTTTTCTAGACAATACCACAACCGTACAATTCCTATGGTTGACGGGAAAATTATTCATTCTTAAATCGGTACAGTCAAATTTGTTCACATAGTTTAAGAACACGTGGATTGAAATGACCAAAAAAATCATATTGAAATGAAGTAACTTGGGAAAGATATTTTGTGTAAGAACTTGAACAATAGATTAAGTTACAATTTGGTGTTTGGCCGTACTTTCAAAGTTTGGCAAACTTTGTCGAGATGACACTGATTGTGATTGTCGTGATTCCGAATCTTTCAAGAATAGAATTACCCTTATCAGTCACATTCTGAGGATAACGTTTTATGTTATCTCTGTTGAGTTACTTTTGATCTAATCTTCTTGACACATGTCGCTTCTTGATTCGCCCAAACTTTAAGTACAATTTTTTTTTCCATACAACTTTATTTAAAACGATTTATAATCACACAACATCCTACACCTTCCCAAAGGACCAATACACACAAGAAGACTACGTACGTAGTATTCTCCCTGTTTCAATTTGATTGTCTGATTTTGATTTGACATGGAGTTTAAGAAAGTAAAGAAGACTTTTAAATCTATGGTCATAAATTAAAGATATGTATAAAGTATATATCAAATAATTTTTTAATCTTGTGGTTTTAAATATGTCATATGTAAAGTTGAAATTTAAGATTTACCATAAAAAAAAGAGACATTCTTTTTCTAACAGACTAATAATAAAATTAACATAAATAAATTAAAATAGAGGGAGCAGTAATTAAGAAACCTAAAAATCATTCATTTCGTGATCTCGATTTTACATCCACTTAAATGACTACGTTAAAATACTAATAGATAGTTTTTGTACAAATGATTGCGAGATTTAGAACAATTTTGCAGTTAAAAAGAAATGTGCCCTCTATTTTAATTTTTTTAATCTGATTTTGATTAGTATTATGAACCTCCCAAAAAAGAAAAAAAAAAAGAGAGAGGAGGAATCTTCACACATTTTTCTCAAAAGGCTGCATTAACCAAATGGCTTGGCAATGATTGAAAATTTGAGAACTCTCTAGATTCAATATTAAAGTTCTTAGTATTAAATTTATTATATATTTAAAATAATAAATTCATATTATTATAAATATAACCTTGTCCTCCTATTTCTTTTGACAAATCCTGTAACTAACCCTTTTAGAAACATGTTTGAATTCAACGTATTGACATGTTAGTAGGGCATGTGACCTTTACAAAAGCGTACTTTAGGTTCCATTAGCGTCGGAATTAAAATTTTTATCACGAGATATTAAAATACAAAAATATTAAAATAAATATATGAAGAAATTAAATGATTTTAACGCATAATATATACACACACCTCTTGGATACATGTGACGTTCCTTGCAGTAACGAAATCAACATTTTAATAAGAAAATTTTGAAAAAAGATATAAATGTCACATTTGAAATTCAAACTTGTGACTTATTAATTTTTTTTAGTCAACTTTTTCACTATACAAGAAGCTCTACTTATATTTATAAAGAAATACAATAATTTATATGTATTAAAAGATTATTTTATCATGTTTGCAAGTATAACTTTTTACGAAGGAAATTCAATTGAACCCCAATGACTGCTTCTTTTTTTCATATCCCTCTGAGACGATCTTTCCATTATCATTCAAGATTTCCATGAAGGCTTGAATGATAATATGATGATGAGAGGGAGAATTCAACTTTAGAAAACAATTCAAGAGCTCCACTAAATCTTCAGATGAGTAGATTTCTTTCTCAAATACCATTTGGAGAATGGATTTCTTGAAATCTTGAAATGGATCATCCGAATTAATGAACACCGCTAGAGTATTACTAATTTTAGGACATGAGTCGATTGTGAATTCTGAATTCGCTTCTGATTGTGACAGATTAGTATATTCATTTTGATTGGAATGAGGTGGAGATAATGATTTTGTCTTAATGGAGAAGGTGGTGGAAGTGTGGTTATCTTGAAATGGACCATCCAAATTCTTGACGACATCAAGGGTGGTGTCGCCAATTTTTGTACCGACTTGAGATCCTGAATTCACTTCTGAATGTGACAAATTGATATCATCATTTTTATCAGAACTTGGTGGAGATAAAGAATATATGTTTATAGTTGAGAAAGGGTTGGAAGTGTGATTTTCTTGAAATGGATCACTCAAATTCTTGATGACAACTAGGGTGCCACTAATTTCTGGGAATGTACTACTGACTTTAGATATTGAATTCGCCTCTGCCTTCGGCGGCAAATTGGTGTCATCATTTTGGTAAGAACTTAGACGTGGAGATAACGAACCTATGTCGATGGAGAATGTGGTGGAAGTTTGATCATCTTGATCAAAATCAAGATCATTCATACTGGAATATTGTACACCATTGATCTCAAAATTAGAACTTGAAGAAGTCATGTGACAAATGTTAGGTGATGGATTTGTGTGAATAGGGATTTTGGGCTTTGATTTTGAATCTGGTTCTACAATATCTGCTAAATTTGGTTTGCTACAACCACTGCAACTTGCTCCTTTGGATATGAATAATTTCCCAAAAATCCATTTCTTCAACTTTAAAGACATTATAGAAGTAGATAGGAAGAAAGAGAACAAATGGAGTTTAGTTTTCTTTTTTACTTGTCTCTTTCTTATTAGTTGAGGGGGTTTATATATATATTGAAAGAGCAAAAATAGGGGTAGGTGGGGTGATGGGAATTTGTTGGAAGACAAGGATTTTAAGGATTGTTTTTGAAAAAAAAAAATATTTATACCAAATTTCTTATGATTTTTTCCCTAACAAAGTGAATCTGTAGCAATCATGAATTGTGTTACTGATTGTTCGATTATCGAGAATCACCAAAAAGTGAATGAACTCCCTGTAGACTTTATTCAAAGCTTTACTAATCCCTCTGTGGATATAAATCTTATGTGAAAATCTTAACCGCTTCTCTTATGATTCGAAAGTTTTAAAAAAAATTCATAATTATATTTATATAAGCTAATTCTAGAGTTTTACATGAAAAAAATAATTAATGAACTTGTAGGTTATTTACACCATTTATGAGTAAACCCGACCTAATAATATTTATCAATAATCATAATAATAATATTGATGTGAAAATGTGCATTAAATAACTATCATATATTTTTTAAAAGAATTCTTCAAACATATCTAATATATTGGGACATCGGGTCGTCATGCCCCTCAGGTCCTCGAGTGTGTGTGACCCACATTTGAGTGTTGGCTATAACAATTTTTATTTTTTATGGCGTTTGATTAATTTTTTATTTAATTGTTGCATTAAAAATAATGATACCTCTATTGTGCTCAAATTCTGAGTTCGCCTTTTGAATTCTGTATAATCATCCACGGACCAAACAATTCCTTAGAAAATAATAGATATGCTAATTAACAGGTTAATTACTAACAACTGAATTAATCATAGTCCAATTAGATATATTGACAGAGATACTTATGTTAATTATGTTCTAATTCAAAAGACTGTTAAAGCAAAACATTATCATGGTACATAAATTAGCATGTGAAGAGTGAAGTGAATTACAAGCAATGGATGATTTTAAAGAGGCTTTTTTCACGTTAAAGACTACAACTTGGAGAGCGGATTCATCTGAAAATCAATATTTTTAATATACAATATTAATTTATATATAAAAATTTATTAAAATTTTATAATAAATAATAGATATAAATTTAAGAATATAATAAGTTTAAATTAAAAATATTAAAAATTAAATTCGTAAAATTTAAATTTTAAATTCGTCTCGATAAAACTATCTTATTATAAGCAATGAGAAGCTTAGAAGTCTTGTTGTTCATTAGTAGGTGAATAAATTTTCTTATTATGGGAAATGAGAAGCTTAGAAGTTTTGTTATTCATTAGTAGGTGAATAAATTTCCCCCTTTTACCATAAGCAATAGCTTTTGTGTTTCCAAGATTAGTTTGCTTTTTTGATGGTTTATTTTTACATAAGGAAATTCTATGCCAATTTTCATTTCAACTCTAATGATAATTAAGTGCATGCTAAATCTTTTTCCAAATTGCAACCAACTTAACTAGATTTATTATGGAAATAAGGAATTTTGAAAATTAACTTTTTAATACGACATTTTAAGGATTTGAAGTTCACAGCTTCTAGTTTTATTTTTGACATAACTTTTAGAAAAAAGACATAAATAGCCCTAATCTATGATCGAATTTTGAGTGACATTTTTTTATGCTTTTGGAGTCCGATTACCTTTTTAAACTTTTTTAAAATAAAATAAATATCACTCTAAGTACTGATATGGTATAAAGAATCAAATTTTTAGTAGGCAATTACACGCGCTGCTACGTCTAATTTCATATTTTTTTTAAAACTATTTTATTTTCTTTTTTAATTTCAAAATATAATACCTTCAACTAAATTCAAATAAAAAGGACAATTGTTATTGTTATTGATCAACTTGAAAAAGACTGAAGGCATTGAGTAGATTAGAAGGTTGTTAGAAGTTGAGATTCAAGTGCTATTCAATATCTTTAATAGCAACTAAAATTCGAAAATGGAGAAAGAAGATTGGAAGGTGCCATTTTTAAACCTTGAAAAAATTTGAAGAAAAAAAAAAGTGGATTTTTCGAAATTCTTGATTGTAGGCCAAATTAATATTGGGATTTGGTGATAATATTATTGTGAAGTTGTAATTAAAATTTGAGCTTGATTGGTGCTGATTTAGCTGTGTTTTTGTTGAATTTTGAGATCCAAAAATTAGGAATATTGCAATTTTTTTTAAGTTCTTAAAAAGTCATTTTTAATCTTCTTAAGCACTTGAGGTAAGTATTTTCACGTTATGATTTCACGTCAGCACAAAAGATACGAAAAGATAAGAAACTTTTTTTTGGGGGGGGGGGGGGATAATAGAATCCCCTAGCTAAAGATAAAGTGTGTCATTGAAAATTTAGCCAAAAGTTGGGGATACTTATATTTTTTTCCTAACTTTTAACTAAATAGTTAAAAATAATTAAGAAGATAAAAACTATAAAATTGAAATCATCTAATTTAATTAGAAGTTTTGAACTAGTTACTAAATACCACCAACTAGAAGAAATTGTCATTTTAAGATTATGTGAGCTTTTCACATTGTCAATCTTAAATTCGGATAAAGGAGGAAGATTTTGTTAAGCTAAAAGTCAAGACAAAATTTTATAATTCATGATAAATTCTTATAATATATATATTGTTGGGAAGTTTGTTACGATCCGTCTTAAATTTGCTAAAAACATATATATAACTTCGCTTAATGAAAAAAGTCGTCACCTAAATTTATCTTGAAAATTAGAAACTCGTTTTGAAAAGATTTTTACCTTAAAACATTTATTTTGACAAAAAATTCAGATAAGGATCAAGCGATTTCCTAAGAAAGATGTTAGATATCTTAAGAAATCCGCAAAAACGATTACATGAGGAGTTTCAAATCAAGGGGTAAAAATGTGACTTTGTATGAAAATGGTTTGAAAATTTAACCGATAATCCATATGTCCACACTTAATTCAATGTCTTTGAGTTAAGTATAATAAAGTATAAATCTAAATCAAGTCACTTAAGAAGATGCGAGAAATCTTTAAATCATATTTATAAGTTTTGGGCTCACATCCTTGTGCACAACATAAAGACATTGTTTTGTCTTTAATTAGAAGTAGGATGTTTTCGAGCCCAATTCAAAATCGAAACAAACCCAATAACTCGTATATCCAAAGTTATTTTTTTTACACACACACACAAAAAAAAAAAAAAAAAAAAAAGGAGACTCTATGTAAACTGAATTAAGTGATTCTAAAATTTGAAAATTAGAGTTTGAATTTGTTTCTTGTCTGAACTAATATTACTCAAATGCTATCTTGATCTCTCTCTCTCTCTCTCTCTCTCTCTCTATATATATATATATATATATATATATATATATATTGCAAGAGATGTGAGTTGTAAAAACTATTTAAATTACTCAAATTTTTATACAATATTACCAAATAAGTACAAATTCATAATAAAATATATATAATACAGTACCACAAAATCATTCTAAAAAAAATACAGCTTAAGAATCAAAGTTTAGTTCAATAAAAGTAAAATTAAACATGAGTTATAGTGTACAACTCTTTAATATAATCCTCTCATATAATACGGACAATCTTCTCACAGACGATATAATAGTTGACAAAGGTTATATATATTTATTAAATAAATAGTTGGTAAATATAGTTGGTATATATATATATATATATATATATATATATATATATATATATATATATATATATATATATATATATATATATATATATATATATATATAATGAATTTCTTTTTTACAAAATATAAACTTGCGGGTTATTTGCATTTTTATAAATCATGATGATTTTAGGATTTTATCTCAGGATTTGAAATTATGAGATGAAATCACAATCCAAACGCTGATTTCATCTCATAATTTCAAATTGCAACATGAAATCGCATGTCCAAACACATAATGTATAAACCTTTGTATAAAAGTGTATAATAATGTATAAGAGGTTATTATACATACGTTTATATTATTATATAAAATTATATAAACTTATACAAAATATTGTGTTTGATCTCCTACGAACTTCAACTATAAAACTTCATTCGAAATGGGTCAAATCTTTTTCAAATAACTTTAAATTAATGTTAACTACAATTTTAAAATGACACCACCAGCAAACCACAATCATCAATTAGTTAAAATTTTCATGATATGACTAAGCTTTCTGGTGGTCCTTTCATTCGGTTAAGCTTCCATATTGCATATGGTACAACGCTATATATAATTATGTTTCTTTTTATCGGAATGCTGCATTATTTAATAATACAGACTTAGGTACTCAAACAGATGATCGAACAATACATTAAGATCCATAAGTTCATCTATTGGTAAGTCTCACTTTCTCTTGGGACAATGTCCTTTATTTAGTTTTTCTAGTTTTGCTTAGAGATATGTCGGGGGTCTTGTTCCACTAAAACGATTATTCATGTTATAATAGAAACTTCATAGATAAAGATTAGATGAATCTAGAATGTTCATGATGTAAACTTTGCATTTTTTTTTTAAATGTTAAGTATATCTATTTTGACCTAATATAGCACATAAATGGAATTCTTCTTATAATATCAAACTGTTCCATTTTATCCCGCGGATGTCTCATGAAAAGATTGCATTAGCCGGTTCTTTTTGAAAAAATTAAGATATCGAGTGTCAGTTTCGTCTAGGTCAAGAAATGTGTATTTATTATGATATTATGTTACCTAGTTTATCCATCTGTGTTTTGTATGTACTTGTAAATTAACTCTCTAAAACGTTGTTGTATGGTTTTTCTTGATGAATGTTTAATTAGTATTTGGAAGAAATAATTATTTGTCGAAAGATGATATAAAAACTTAATAATAAAGCAGTTGAAATTCATAGAAATAAATGAATGGGGTCGAGAATATCAAAAATTATAAGTTAAAAATTCTAACTAATTATGACTTTTGTCTTATAAATAAATCATAAGTTATAAGCTCATCCATACGGTCGCTGTCTATATCTTTCTTGGATCCTACTTTCGTATTCATTATGCCTCACCAAGTCCCTATTTGATTCTTCAAGTCCAAGCTTGGATTTGTGCAATGAAAGTTCGGATTATCAAAAAAAAATTATTTTTTCTGTTTCAATAAATAGTGTTTTAGTATTTTGACTTTGTTTCAAAAAGAAATCAAGAAAACATTAATAATGTTTTTTTAATTTTACCCTTATTTAAATGGAGAGAATTTTGCATAATCAAGAAAATACTAAAGAGTTACATCTTTTTCAAGATATTTTATTAAGGTAAGTAAGTAAAAATATATATATTTTTTTAAAATTAAGTAATTTTTTTAAATGATATGCCCAAGTTAAAAACATTACTTATTTTGAAATGTAGAAAATAGTAACTATGAGTAACCTAGCGATGAAGCCCATAGCTAATTTTACTTCTTTTTTATTTTTAAGTACGGATGAGTAGTAGGACTCCTATCAAGATTCAAGAGGTGAATAAATAAAGCAAGCATGTAACGTGTGAAATCAACCAACAAAGAGTTCATTTTATATAAACTTTGTCTTGTATTAAATTTCTTCACGGTGTGAAAAATACGTATGTATATAATTAGGTCATTAATATATAACCCACCACATGTATAAGTGACTGTATTATACATGAAATTAAAAAATTGATAAGTCAGATCAAAACAGACAAGTAATCAGTTGAATTGGATCAAATTGCATCTTTAAACAAATATTTTTATACGGGATAACTTTTAAATGCTTAAAAAAATGAAGTAAAAGACAAAAAAAAAATTAGGTGATTTCTTTTTATGTATTAGTCTTGATAGATAGAGTTATTTGGTACCTGTTATTGGTGAAAGGTAATAGATATCCCATAAAATTAATCGAGGTGTGCGCAAACTGACTCAGACACTACGATTATAAAAAAAAATTAAAAAAGAAGGTAATTAAAAAAAAAAAATTTTGAGGCAGCAACCAGAAATGCGAGGCAGCTTGTCGGCCCCCAGCATGGCAGCTTCTGTTGGATTATTGGTATATAAATGTATTGAAAGTACGTACAATTATAATAAATACTTTCACGTTCTGCTTTAAGTGACATTCTTCTTCTTTTTTTAAATTATTATTACGTCAAAATAGAATTTTTTTTTATATTGAGTGATAATTAATTTTAAATATTCTATTTTACTCTTAATAAAATAATTTAATATAATTATAAAAAATTTTAAGGGGTTCAAAATTTTGTTCTGACATTACTCATTGATTTTATTGAAGGTAAAGATCGAGAGGTGTGCAAGATAATGATCAAAGAAGAAGTTAGGTGGTTAAGGCTGTCGTGTGGTTAGCATCATAGTAGTACTGCAACTCTCTAGTTTAAAATTATTGTACGAGACTAAGTCTAGCTCAAATATTAGCTAAAATTGGACTCTTTGTTATAAATATATTTATATTATAAAGAATGTGAATAAAGATATTTATATTGTAGTGGATACATGTGTTTATATTATAGTAAAAGTCTATCTTTTGGAGAAAAGTTAGGAGGAATTATCCCTATAAATAAAGGGTTCTCCTTTATTGTATTTCATTCCATCAAGAGAAATAATAAATTCTCTCCTTCTGTCTTTCTCTACAATATTCTTATTCTTTCTTTATTATTTCATGACATTCTTGTTATTGTATGAGAATTGTAGTACTACTATGATACTAACCTCATCGCAACCTTAACTAACTTAACTCCTAACTTCCTCTTTGATTATTCCCGACTCATAAATAGAAAATTTCTCCGGCCCTTTATTAATTTGTGCTAACACTTTGAAAATGAAAAATGGCAAAATAGAATCAAGGATGACTACTATACTCCCTTCATGTATGCACTATATTAAAAATATGTATTCGTTTTTATTTGTTCAGTATCCAGAATCAAGAGATAATTTATTATATAGTTTTTAATTTACCTTATTGTTAACTATAGTTATCTCCCGATGCATTTTTCAAGAAGTATTAAATTTATTATATTCAAAGTGGAATAAATAGTGAAAAACACATCTAAAGTATCACGGTTTTTTGAATTTCATACCAAACTATCAGGTGTGTAAGTTTTTTACTTGAACTATCACCAAATGTTTATTGAAACACACTTAAATTATCAGTTGTTTACTTTTCCTACTGAAATATGGCGGTGAAAAAAGTGAGCAATTATAAATTTAGATATGTCTTGATAAATATTTAGCGATAGTTTAGGTAGATGAAACAAAAAACCGATAGTTCAGGTAAAAGAAATAAAGACCTGATGTGTTTTTGACCCTTCACTTTTCAAAGTGTGATACAGTAAAATTATCATTCTATTTATTGTTTCTTAAAGGATGTGCCAAGTTAATATAGAGCAAGTAAAGATGAACGGCCAAAGTATTTTTTATCATAAATTTAAAATTCTATAAATACACACACACATAGTGGCGGGTCCAAGATTTAAAGGTAGTGGGTGCTCACTTCCTTTAACATAAAGTTGCTAGCAGACATATATTATAAACGTATAACTACTCGAACACATCAATTAAAAAAATAAATGAATAAACAACAGTTAATGTTATCGTTAGCCAAAATAACTTCTAATCACAACTCATAATGACCTATTACCAATATTATTATAACAAAAAGAAATTTCAAATCTTAAGTCATAATTGTGTTTGACGACTTTTCATATCTTGAAAACGAGAAGCCTACTAATATTTTTATAATTTAGTTAGTAAATGAAATATAAAAAAAAAAAACGAAAAGTGAAAAAACAATAAAGATAAAGTAAGCAAAAGGTCAGCAATGAAAAGCTATAAAAAGACAGAGTTAAAAAAATCATAGTGCATACGGAGAAATTTTAGTTTGCCTTGTCTTAATAAAGAAGACATGTTTTAATAAAGATTCGAACTCTCGCTAGAGGCAAATCAGCCTAAACTTCAACTACAAAATCAAAGCAGACTTCTTAGTTTGTGGGTACTCGCGACTATTTTATATTAATTTTTTAATATTTTCTATACACATATACAAAATTTCTATTCAATGGGTGCTCGAGCACCCGGCACGGTATATATGGGTCCGCCCCTGCACACACACTAGTTATGAATACGTGCATTGGACGTGAGTCCTAAGAAAACATTATGTACGTTATGAATCATCTTAAAATGAACTGTAATGAGTACCACAAATTATTTTGTGGAACAATATATGTTTAAATAGATAAACAATTAATCTATTTGAATTATATTTCTGTTGAAAGCCCAATGCTTAGATATTTTTTTAGCCTGCAAAAACAAATAATACATATAATATGAGTATATTAAAATCCATTTGTAATAAGTATCGCAAAATCTTCAGTAGTAAAATATAAATTGAACAACATTTGTCATTTTAATACCTAGTACTTTCTTATAGACGTTATTCTTGGTGTACGTGCCTTTTTTTTGGGTTGGTCTGTCATGATCAGGACTATTGTTATGGCCATTGATATCTCTCTTGAAAGTGCCACGTACAAATGTCCATGGTAGAAAACATGTTGGGCCTAATATATACAATCGGACATTCAGAATTGTTTGGCCTTATCCTTTATTTATTGTCAGTGCAAAGCAAAGGCGTAGTGTAAATTATTTCCGAATAAGTTTAAAAGAATATCCTTCAATTTCAGAGGGTGATAGTTGTATTCTTGAAATGACACATTCTTGGATGCACAATGTCCGGTCATTATTACAACATGTATGACATTGTTATTAAATTCAGTACATATCGTTCTTGTGCCATTACATAAGCCATTTGAAGCATCCAAATTCCTTAGTAATATAATTGGTGCATTCTCCTTTAAAACTAACCTGCCCAAAAAAGAAAATATTTATTTTTCATATTTTAAGTAATTTTACACATGCAAGCCCAAGTTATTCGTAGTGTATAATTAGGATTAATACTTGTGTGGTAATAGACCATTTTGTGTCAAAGTATTTAGATATTCCTCTTGGTATTAGTTGTTTGTGTCATCTTCTGCAGAGTCAAAACTAATGAATGTCTTGCTTTCACCCGGAAACGTTGTTATTATTCTCTCATTTAGTTGGTCAATATACTCATTTCTGCTCGGTAGGATAGCATGCTCGGTTACATATTCTGCATTCCCATATTTTGCTCGAGCGACGAAGGATATTTTTTTTTTTATTAGGCAATCTTCAACATTCTCAATGCTACATCTTTAAGAATTGATGCAATTAAATTGAACCATAACAATAATAGATTGAAGGGAAAAAATTACTGAAAAGAGTAATATCAAGGGAAATGATAAAGTTAAGAGATTATTAACTAAATAAATATTTACCTTATATCTGAGAGAACCGAAGGAAATATTTCATGAAAACCTACTTAATTACTAATTTTTTGGTTGTGGCTGCATTGTGAAAAGAAAATTCAAAAAATATTGCTTTTATATTTATTTTGCTATGTATGTAAATGAAATTATTTCACATGAAAGAGAAGTTACATTGCAAGAATTAAAGTAAGCCGTTGATATTTATTGTTAAAAGAATATTGAAAAATAACAAGCTGAATCACTGCTGTATTCAATGAAAAAAAAAAAAGAACTTCCTTGAACGATTTAATCAAACAGGACAAAGAATAGAGCACTTTCCAGAAAAGGATGTTTGCAAAGAGAGTAAATTGAAAAATGACTTATCATGATAATGAAAAATGAAATTCTTAAAACTCCTGCTTGTTGTGCTTTCACAGCACCAATAGTCAAGATTGAAACTATATAAATTTGAGTTTAAATTTCTATCGTAAGCTATTTGAATTTTTCTAATATAGAGAATCTTTTAATATACATAATGAATCTAAACAAAAATAAGTGTTGAAGCCTAAAGGTGGCAAGAAAATTAAAAACAAAATATGCATACAAGAAAGGAATAAAAGTAGCCAAATGAATTCAGCAATGCCGTGAAGAATAGCAAGTGTGCTCTAATACATAAATATAAGAGAGATAAGACATACTTAAATGTGTTAAAAGTGTTGGAATTGAAAGAAAAGACATTTCAAAAGTTGTAATAAATTGTACTATATGATAGAAAATGAAGGAGGAAGGTTGAACTATCTGTTGTAGAGAGATAGAGAGAGAGTAGAGAGAGTTCATCATCTTTGAGAAATTTTACTTAGTGAATCATATAACCAACATTACATATGTGAGACGGTTTATTACTTGACATGTAGATTTTTGGGTCTCACAAATTTAATTTAAAATAAATTATAAAAAGTAGGCAACAAATAAAAGTCTATACTATTCCTAATTAGGATGCCTATTTTTTTTAAAAAAAAATAAATTATAAAAAAGACAATAAATAAAAATCTATACTATTCCTAATTAGGATGCCTACGTTAAAACAAAGCTTAAAAATTAAAAAAAAAAACTCCATATTAAAAATAAAAAAACTAAAAAAAGGCACAGTAGAGGCACTTTTAATAGCTGGGCAAAACTTATCTTTTAGATTTTATAATTGATGATTTTTTTATTTTAATATTTAATAGCAATTTTTATGTTTATATATTTTAACTTCTTTACATGCAATCAATTAAGAGTAAAAGAGAACTTTATTTCTTAATTCATAATGATACAGTTCGATAAGTTATTTTCTAAAAAAAATATATTATATTAATTTTTTGATTACTTTATTATATATAATTAATCAAATTTAGAATTTTTAAAATTATCCAATAATCTTGGTTTCTCTTTAATATTTGTACAATTCGATAAATTTTTAATGACATCTTAAATTATATTATTTTAAAATATATAATTTGCTATATAAATTAATAACAAGCTTTAATATAATGCAAAAAGTATACAATTCTCATGACCACATGAAACTAATATAGTTCTAAATATGATAATGAGAAATTTAAAATTGTTCATACACCTTTACATGATTTATGATATATATCAAAGCCGAAAAAAATCATGTATAAAAGAAAATGTACACCATGTTATGAAATAATAAAACAAAAGGAAGAATATTGTAGAGAGAAAGAGGAGAGAAGTTCTTATTTTTCTTGAGGGATGAATTACAATGAATGAGAACCCCTTTATTTATAGGGGAAAATTAACTTGGTTCTAAAGTCACTAACCCTAACTTTTCTTTTAAGAAAATAGACATTCACCATAATTAGAATATATTTATAACACTTCCCCTTGGATGTCTATTTAGATAATTTGCTTCGTTAAAACCTTACTAGAAAAAATCCAGTGGAAAAAATTTTAGTAAAGGAAAAAGAGTACGCATATATAATAATACGCATTTGGCTACCTCATTAAAAACCTTACAAGGAAAATCCAGTGGGACAAAACCTCGTAAGAAAAAAAGAGTACTGCGCGTATTAACTCCCTCTAATGAGAACATCCTT
Organism: Datura wrightii; assembly: GCA_035772735.1. Lineage (NCBI taxonomy): Eukaryota > Viridiplantae > Streptophyta > Magnoliopsida > Solanales > Solanaceae > Datura > Datura wrightii. Next base: position 6,991,874 of record JASDFA010000012.1, on the reverse strand, counting down.
GAATCTTTGCATCCCGATCTTGTGCACCATCTTCTTCCAAGTTGTAGTTGGTAGAGATTTAGTGAATAAATCCACCATATTGTCACTTGAACAAATCTGTTGCACGTTGACATCACCATTCTTTTGGAGCTCATGTGTGTAGAAAAACTTTGGCGAGATGTGCTTCCTTCTATCTCCTTTAATGAATCCGGATTTGCTTCATGAATAACTATTATCTCAGCATGATTTGATGAAGTGGCCACGAGAGACTGCTCTGTAGATCTTCAAGATATGGTAGTACCTCAATATATGAATACGTAGCCAGTTTGAGATTGAGCTTTTTGTGGGTCAGATAAATATCCTGCATCAACATAACCAACAAGATCGGGACTGCAATTGTCAGAATAAAATAATTCATATCGCTAGTCCCTTTTAGATATCATATTATGTGTTTAATCCCATTCCAATGTCTCCAAGTAGGAGAAGAACTATATCCTACTAACAAATTTACCGAAAAGGCAATATCAGGTCTTGTAGTGTTAGCAAGATACATTAGTGCACCAATTACACTAAGATATGGTACTTCGGGACCAAGAATTTTCTCGTTCTTTTCTTGAGGTCGGAATGGATCTTTATTCACATCAAGCAGATTGATGAACAAAGATACTGTTTGTCAAATGCTCAATTTGCAAACCAAGACATAATTTTAGCTTTTCAAGATCTTTCATCTCAAAATTCCTTTTTTAAATAATCAATTGCCTTTTGAAGCTCTATTGGAGTTCCAATAAGGTTTATGTCATCTATACAAATAGCAAGTATGACAAACTCTGATGTTGTTTTCTTTATAAAATACATGGGCAAATTTCATCATTTATATAATCTTCCTTAGATAAATATTCACTAAGACAGTTATACCACATACATTCAGACTGTATCAAACCATACAATGATCTTTGCAATCTAATTGAATACATTTCCTGAGACTTGAACGATATGCTTCAGGCATCTTAAATCCTTTGGGAATTTTCATGTATATCTCATTATCAAGTAATCCATATAGATAGGCTATAACCACATCCATCAAATGCATTTCAAGCCTCTCATGGACAGTGAAACTAATAAGATAACGCAACATTATTGCATCTATAACTGGTGAGTATGTCTCTTCGTAGTCAACATAGGCCTTTGTGAAAATCCTTGTGAACAAGACGTGCCTTGAACCTTTTTACTTTATTTTTCTCATTTCTTTTTCGCACAAAGACTCATTTATAGCCAACAAGTTTAATACCATTAGCTATTTGAGTTATAGATCCAAAAACTTCACGCTTGACAAGTGAATTCAATTCTGATTGAATTGCTTCTTGTCATTTTGGCCAATCATTTCTTTGTCGGCATTCTGTGACAAATTGAGGTTCAAGATCCTCACTATCTTGCATGATTTTTGATGCAACATTATATGCAAAGACATAATCCACCACTATTTCGGATCTATTAATTCCAACATCACTTGAATTTATGGATAGTTCCATATTTTCTTGAGTCTCGGGCTCATTGATTCCTTCATAGATATCAAAATTGCTTAAGTTTTAAACTTTCATATGTGTTTATTTCGTTGTGTCATCTTGACCATTTTTTTTTCTAAAATTTCGATCCTTAGAACCCAATGGTCTACCGCGCTCTAGGCGTGCTTTGGACTCATTAGCTATGACACTAGTGATGGTCCTTCAGGGACATCAATTCGAATTGGGACATTCTCTGCAAGAATATGTGATTTAGTAATTTTTTTTAAATCTGTAACTACGTCTAGTATTTGATTTGCAATTTTCTGCAAGTGAATAATCTTTTTGTACTTCTTGCTCACAAATAGAACCCTGTGGTTCAAGATGAAACAGTGATGGATTTTTCTACAAAATTTCTCTTTTGATTTCACTATTTTCTCCCTCTAATTTTGGAAAAACCATCTCATAAACCGACAATCTGCAAGTCGAGCAGTGAACATATCTCCAATTAATGGTTCAAGGTAGCGAATAATAGAGGACGACTCAAACTAGACATAAATTTCTAAACTTCTTTGGAGACCCATCTTTGTGCGATGTGGTGGTGCTACAGGAATATATACAACACATCCAAAAATTCTTAGATGAGATATATTAGGCTCTTGACCCAAAACTAATTGCAACGGAGAAAATTTAAGATAATTTATCGATCTGAGATGAACAAGTATTGCATCATGCAGAATCACATGACCCCAAACAGAAGCGAACAGTCTTGTTTTCATGAGTAATGCTCTTGCTATTAACTGCAGAAGTTTAATTAATACTCGGCAAGGCCGTTTTGAGTGTGAAAATGAGCTACAGGATGTTCAACTTTTATCCCAATTAATAAGCAATAATCATTAAATGCTTGGGATGAAAACTCTGCAGTATTATCAAGGTGAATGAACTTAATTTGATTATCAGGAAATTGTGCCCATACTCGTATTATTTGTGCCAATAATTTTACAAATGCCAGGTTTCGAGATGACAATAGGCGCACACGAGACCATCTCGAGGAAGCATCTATTAGGACTATAAATTATCTAAATGACACACACGAAACCATCTCGAGGAAGCATCTATTAGGACTATAAATTATCTAAATGACCCACTAGGTGGGTGGATAGCTCCACAAATATCCCTATGTATACGTTCCAAGAACGCAGGGGACTCAATCTCAATCTTTGTTGGTGATGGTTTCACAATTAACTTGCCTTTATAACAAGCAGTACAAAAAAATTCACCCATCTGAAAGAACCTTCAAGTTCTTTAATGGATGCTCATTTGAATTTTCTATGATTCATCTCATCATTATAGATCCAAGATGTCTCATACGATCATACCAAAGTATGAAAATATTGGAATTAGTAAACTTCTGGTTTACTAAAGATTGTGCCTCAATTGCACTAATCTTTGTGATACAAGCCAAAAGATAAAGCATGGAACTTTTCTATAACATGTTTGTCCAGAGACATTCTTGGTCATACCAAGATATTCAAGATTCATCTCATCCATTATATTAATATGATACCATTTTTATAGATATCTTTAAAACTCAACAAATTTCTCCGAGACTTAGGAGAAAATATAACATTATTTATGATGAGTTTAACTCCCTTAGGCAAGATTATAATAGCTTTGCCAAAGCCTTCAATTAATTTGGTACTGCCAAAAATCGTAGTAATATTTATCTTGTCATGTTTAAATGAGAAAAATATTTCTCGTCTTTGAATATTGCATGTGTTGTACCAGAATCAATCAAACAAATATTTTCATAATTGGACAACTTACTTTGAGAATTATCCATATCTTCAAAGTAAAATAAATATATATTAAATATTTGTACATAAAAAAAAATAAAAATATAGAGCCTTTATACTTTTTTTTCAAAGAAAAAGAAACACAAACAAATAAAAAAATTATTATTTAAATATTAGGGGCTATATTTACCCGTTGTCCTCCCCCTCCCCCTCCCCCTCCCCCTCCCCCCAATTAGAAGACTTCTGTCCTCTCTAAACTTAAAAATAATAATAATTACAATTTTCAGCCCTTCTAACACAATATTAAAAAAGGAAAAGCAATATAGGATCTAAACTAACAAGAAGTTATTAAAAGTTAACAAAATTAAATAAATTGTTAAATAAACATTGCTGCATAAGACTGACGCCTTTTTTTTTCTCATTCTTTTTCTCTCAAAAGGAAAAGGGAAAAAAATATTGCACACATTTGTTTCCTCACTGTCTGTTTTAGATCGTAATCATGAGCTCCACTTTACAGTGCAGCTGTGCAGGTAATTTTTTTTCTATGTAGCAACAAGATATAAAGAAGTAAAGTTTATTAAAATCATTGCAAATTTCTTGGAAAAAAAATCGTGAGAAATATTATTTAATTTTAAATTAAGTTAAACTTTATTAATAACTAATTACAATAATATGACTAAACTAATTAACATTAATATGACTAATACTTATGATCTTACTTCACTACTATAATTTGATAAAAAAATTAAAATCAAACTAATCAATTTTCACAGAATCTTTACCAATCAAATGGTTTATCTTTTCTTCTGTATGCTCAAAGAATCTGCTACATCCAAATATATGATGTCAACATGATTTTTAGAGATAAAATTAGTCTCAAGATTTTTCTCTTTCTTCTTTGATGATACTTGATAAAGCTGAACTAAGTATTTAGGAGAACGACACACGTGCATGGTGTCCTTTTCCACCACATCAAAAGCATCCAACTACTTCATGCTTTTCTTTTTTCTTTTAATGGTGTATTTTCTTTGATGAATGATTAACACCAGGAATATGATTTCTTTCTTGACCATAATCACGACCACGTCCACGACTAGAGCCGCGACCTTTTCCTTCAGGAAATAGTATAGATCTAGTAGGCCGATTCTCGTGATATTTAATTAACAAAATCATTATTTGTTCAGCCACGAGAAGATGAGAAATCGGTTTAAAATATTTCATGAAATCTTTCTCTAGATATTGCTGCTGTAAAAGCACATTCGAGGAATGAAAGGTGGAGAGCATCTTTTCCATCATGTCAGCATCATTAATAGTCTCTCCACATAATTTCAGTTGAGAGACAATTCTAAACATGACAGAGTTGTACTGATGAACAGACTTATAGTCTTGAAACCTCGGATGTATCCAATTATATCGTGCCTTTGGATGGATGACCATCTTTAGGTGGTCATATCTTTTTTTCAGGCTATTCCACAAAATAAATGGATCCTTAATCGTGAGAATTTCGTCAAGATGATGACGCAAGAATATCATAGCCTTAGCACAATTTTAGTTTGATGCTTTGTTTTTAATGGTGTCTCCAAGACTCATTGTAAATGGATTTCAGCATCCAACACCCATGAAAGGTAGTTCTTGCCCGAACTTTGAAGGGAAACAAACTCAAGTTTCGTAAGATTATCCATATAAAAAGGAAGAGGGAAAAAGAAAAATATAATATCTTAGCCTTCAAATTTTGAGACTGTAGAGTCTCGTGTTGATAACGTGTTATGAAATAATAAAACAAAAGGAAGAATATTGTAGAGAAAGATAGAAGGAGAGAAGTTCTTATTTCTCTTGACGGATGAATTACAATGAATGAAAACCCTTTTATTTATAGAGGAAAATTTAACTTGGTCTCAAAGTTACTAACCCTAATTTTCCTTATAAGAAAATAGACATTCATCATAATTAGAATATATTTATAACACACCATCTAAAATATATATATATTTTAACTTTTAAGTTTCCTTTTAATGTTGGCATCCTGATTACGAATAGTATAGACTTTTATTTATTGCCTTTTTTAATAATTATTTTAAATTAAATTTATGAGACCCAAAAAATTAGCATGTCAACTAATAAACTGCCTCACATAAGTAATGTTGGTTATATGATCCACAAAGTAAAATTTCTCGCACTTTTAATAGCTGGGAAAAACTTGTCTTTTGTTATAAACATATTTGTGTTATAGTGAATGTCTATAAAGGTATTTGTATTGTAGTGGATACATGTGTTTATATCAATGTGAAAGTTATCTTTTGGAGAAAAGTTAGGAGAAATTATCCCTGGGGTTCTCCTTCATTGTATTTCATCCCATAAAGAGAAATAAGAACTTCTCTCCTTCTCTCTTTCTCTATAATATTCTTATTCTTTCTTTATTATTTCATAACACGTTATCAGCACGAGTCTCTGCCTTGATCACTCACTTTGAAAGATCTGAGGTAAGAAAAATTAAAATTTCTTTTTCGAAAGATGTATTACTTAACCACAGGAGTGATATTCCTTGGTGATATTGTTGCTCTACGACTCTACTGTCTCACAATTTAAAGGCCAAGGTATTTTTTTTTCTTTTTTTAATATGGCTAATCTTACGAAATTTGATTTCGTTGCCCTTCAAAGTTTGGGCAAGAACTACCTTTCATGGGTGTTGGATGCTATCAAAAATCCATATGGATGCAATGGGTCTTGGAGACACCATTAAAAGTGAAAACAAAGCATCAAAAATCCATATGGATGCAATGGGTCTTGGAGATACCATTAAAAGTGAAAACAAAGCATCAAAAATCCATATAGATGCAATGGGTCTTGGAGACACCATTAAAAGTGAAAACAAAGCATCAAAAATCCATATGGATGCAATGGGTCTTGGAGACACCATTAAAAGTGAAAGCAAAGCATCAAAAATTCATATGGATGCAATGGGTCTTGGAGATACCATTAAAAGTGAAAGCAAAGCATTAAAAATCCATATGGATGCAATGGGTCTTGGAGACACCATTAAAAGTGAAAGCAAAGCATCAAAAATTCATATGGATGCAATGGGTCTGGAGACACCATTAAAAGTGAAAACAAAGCATCAAAAATTCATATGGATGTAATGGGTCTTAGAGACACCATTAAAAGTGAAAACAAAGCATCAAATCAATATCGTGCTAAGGCTATGATATTCTTGTGTCATCATCTTGACGAAATTCTTAAAATTGAATATCTCATGATTAAGGATCCACTTGTTTTGTGGAATAGCCTAAAAGAAAGGTATGACCACCTGAAGATGGTCATCCACCCAAAGGCACGATATGATTGGATTCATCAAGACTATAAGTCTATTCATGAGTATAGCTCATCAACATTCAAAATTGTTTCTAAGTTGAAACTATTTGGAGAAACTATAAATAATGTTGATATGATTGAATATGTGGTAGTATACAAAATTAACTGAGAGCTCCGGAAGAGCTAATGTATTACTACCTGAAGGAATGAAATTGTTGTAGTAAGTCTCAAAAGGAAACTTATAAGTTTCAAGGACATTGAAAAAAAAATGAGACTATAAATTATGGGAAGATCTAATATCTTCATCCTACTACAATTGAAGCGGGTTATAAATATTTATGTAAAAGATTACCCGCCAATTTTTTTATTTGTAGTACATAAATATGGATATGATGATGAAATCACATACGAAAGTAAACTAAAAGTTTACTGAAATAAGTTGGCATAACTGGTTGGTCATCCCGGTTCAAATGTGAAGTAAAAATAATTGAGAATTCACGTGGCTATATGTTGAAGAAATAAAAGATTCTTCAAGAATTCTCTTGTGTTGCTTGTTCTCGTGATAGAATGATCTTGATCAGCTAAGATTGGAATTATATTCCCTGAAATTTTGGAACATATAAAAGGGTGAATATGGGCCCATTCACCTACCATGTGAACCGTTTGCTAATAGATGCATTTGTGGTATGGTCACATGTGTTTTGATATCAACTTGCAATTAATTTTTGTAAGGTTGTTGCTCGAATTATTAAATTAAGAGCATAGTTCCAAATTATAAAATCATGTTGATAATGCTGATTCATATCTATGTTGGTTTAGAAAAATTATATGCCTCCAATTATAGCTAAATCATTGGTTATGAGAATAAAACTCCCAAATAAAATTTGGTATGAGATATGTTTATTCAACATATAGCAACACTTGAATGCATCAAGCCAACAAGGTTCCCCTATCACAATTGGTTCAGGGTCAAGGACCAAATAATTTCATCTAAAATTTGAATGTGCGATATATGATTCAATTGCCCCACCACAATGCACAAAGATGGGTCCCCAAATGAGCTTGGGGAGTAAATGTTAGTTTTTCTAACACAAGGGGGAGAAGTGATTAGCAACTGAAAATTGAGTGTGGGATGAATTATCTAGATCCTCGGGAAAAAGAAAAAGTGAACTTAAAGTTCAATAGATAATTCACTTGCAAAATATTGCAAATCAATTGCCAGATATATTTGCTAACTCTATTTTATAATTCAGTTGCAAATGCTCCAATGAAAAGTCCTTGAAGGGTAGAGTTTATGAGACGCCTGAAGCGTGATAGACCAAACAGTTCCAAATATAGAACTTCTTGAAGAAGGAGAGGAGCAAGTGCTTAAGATGGTCATAATGATGAGGCAAGTGCTTTAAGAAAGCACCACGACATAACACTTCATAAAACCTTGGCAAAGATTCAAGTACCTGAAAATGACGAAAACTGAAGAGATCTCAATAAGTTATGTCACATTGGAACTGATCGTCGACGATATTTTTGATACAATATAGTGCGCAATATTGTAAAAGATTGTGAGGATCTGAATTCTACGTCTATTAAAGCATGTTGATATAGAAATAATTATCAAGTGAAATGATGCGTATTGATAAGCATAAAGCTTATTGGACCTGTAGTCCAGACACTAGAAGATGTCACGCATTTAAATATTAATGATTGTTATCACTTGATAAAATTTATATGAAAATCATGAAGGATTCAAAATGCCTGAAGCATTTACAAGTTTCTTTAAACTTGTTCATAATTCTTATATGAGGAAATCCTTGATCCTGAAGTACCATATCTTAGTGTGATTGATGCACTAATATATCTTGCTAATACTACAAGGCATATCATTCGGTTAGTTTGTTAGCAAGTCCCGATCTTGTTGGTTATGCTGATGCAGGGTATCTATCTGACCCACACAAAGCTCGATCTCAAACTGGCTACGTGTTCATATGTGGAGATACTGCAATATCTTGGAGATCTACAAAACAGTCTCTCATAGCTACTTCATCGAATCATGCTGAGATAATAGCTATTCATGAAGCAAACCGAGAATGTGTGTGGTTGAGGTCCATGATACATCTCATTAGAGAAAAATGTGGTTTGAACTGTGACAAAGTACTCACAATTTTGTATGAAGATAATGCTGCATGCATAGCACAACTAAAGGGAGGATTCATAAAAGGACGAAGCACATCTCGCCAAAGTTTTTCTACACACATGAGCTCCAAAAGAATGGTGATATCAATGTGCAATAGATTCATTCAAGTGATAATGTGGCTGATTTATTCACCAAATCTCTACCAACTGCAACTTTCAAGAAGATGGTGCACAAGATCGGGATGCAAAGATTGAAGGATGTTCTCATTAGGGGGAGTTAATACGCGCTGTACTCTTTTTCCCTTGCGAAGTTTTGTCCCATTGGGTTTTCCTTGTAAGGTTTTTAATGAGGTAGCCAAAAATGCGTATTATTCGATATGTGTACTCTTTTTCCTTCACTAGATTTTTTTCCACTGGGTTTTTTTCTAGTAAGGTTTTAATGAGGCACATTATCTATCAAATAGACATTCAAGGGGGAGTGTTATAAATATATTTGTGTTATAGTGAATGTCTATAAATGTATTTGTATTGTAGTGGATACATGTGTTTATATCATTGTGAAAGTCTATTTTTGGAGAAAAATTAGGAGAAATTATCCCTGTGGTTCTCCTTCATTGTATTTCATCCCATAAAGAGAAATAAGAACTTCTCTCCTTCTCTCTTTCTCTATAATATTTTTGTTATTTCTTTATTATTTCATAACATCTTTTATATTTTATAATTGATGATTTTTTTATTTTAATATTTAAGTCTAATTTAAAAGTACAAGCAATTTTTACATTTATATATTTTAATTTCTTTACGTGCAATCAATTAAGAGCAAAAAGAGAATTTTATTTCTTAATTCATAATAGAACTTTATTTCTTAATTCATAATGATACAGTTCGACAAGTTATTTTTAAAAAAAATTATATTCTATTAATTTTTTGATTACTTTATTATATATAATTAATCAAATTTAAAATTTTTAAAATCATCCCAATAATTTTGATTTCTCCTCAATATTTGTACAATACGATAAATTTTTAATGACATCTTAAATTACATTATTTTAAAATGTATAATTTACTATATAAATTAAGAACAAGTTTTAATATAATGTAAAAAGTATACAATTTTCACGACCACGTGTATATTTTTAACTTTTAACTTTTAATATAATGCACACCATCTAAAAAATATATTTTTTTAACTTTTAAGTTTTCTTTTCATGTAGGCATCCTAATTAGGAATAGTTAAACTTTTATTTGTAGACTTTTTTAATAATTATTTTAAATTAAATTTGTGAGATTCAAAAAATTCACATGTCAACTAATAAATTGCCTCACATAAGTAATGTTGGTTATATGATCCATAAAGTAAAAAATTTCATCATCTTTGATTTTTTAGTTTTTTTTTAAAAAAAAAACTTTAACTGTTTTCTATTAAAATAAATAAAATTGAATAAATATTCTTAAGAAAACGTGAAAAAAAATGAACATGCAGATGGACATAATTAAAAATGAAACTAACAGATTTTAATAAGGCAAAATTTTAAATTATTTTTGATAACTAAACACGTTTTAAATATTAAAAACTTTTGATTTTATTGTGTTAAATGCTAGAATCAGCTTTTAATAAGGCAATATTTTCTAACTTTTTTTGGTATTGTCAGAATATTAAGGACTATTGATTTTTTTTTTATATTAAAGGCAATAGTACCACCTTTTAATAAGAATTTGTTTTATATTTTTTGGAAAACAAATACATTATAAATGGTAAAAAAATTGTACTTTTATTTATTTATTATTTAAAGGGTATATTAATTGTTTAATGATTTAGAGGGTATTTTAGTATTTTAACTTTTTACTTCTTAACTTTTCATTTATATAATAATACTAGTTTAATTGTACGTGCTTTACACGTGACGAAAGTATGTACCTCATTTGACAATAATATTATTTTAAAAAATAGAGTTAGCTATAAATTTCATCACTAAATTGCTCATTGGTAAGTCTTTTTTTTTTTTTTTTGATAATTCATTGCTAATTCATCATTAAATCCATCATTCAAGAAAAAGTTTTCATTACTTGTTTGAGTGAAAATATAGATTAAGAAAATATCTCAACTTCTTCTAATTCCTAGCAAAGTGAATTTTATGTTTTATAACTAAGTACAAGTTTATTATTTGAACTTGCTTTTTCTTTTTTTATTTGTAAGTGCATTTCTTTTAGCGAAAGATAAAAAGTTCAATCAATATTTTTAAGGGTCTTTATGCTTTTAAAACATTGTGAGTCTCACCCATCTCAAATTAAAAAGAGAGAAAATAAAAATCTTCACAGTGGTTAGGGAATTTAAACACTTGACCAATAGGACAACAAAACTTAAAAGTCTTCTTTTCTACCATTAAACCAACAACACATTTTTTTAATAGGTTCCCAAGTCATTTTTTTATATATGTATTTACTAAAATTTTTAATATAAATACACGATTTACGCAAAAATTAGTGGATTCTCGAAATCCTGCCGATAATACACTACATTCGCCCCTGTTTTAAACATGTATCATGCATTTAATAAAAATATATTAAAAAATAACTTACGTCTACTTAAAAAATTTCCACCCACAAAAGGGTAAAATATTAAAGTCCCTTTTGTCATTAATAAGAGCAAAAAATATATATGTAAAATCATCCCAAGAATTTATAATTTTTTTAAAATGGACCAAAGGCCAAAAATTATGCTTCATTTTATTTTGTTTATCTTACTTTCTTATTTATTCCGTTTATAAAAAGATATTTTTACAATATTTTAATTTAAATTTTCTACATGACACGTTTAAGATCAGAAATTAAAAAATATTTTAGTGCATTCTATACGTATAGAATTTTTAAATTCTTATTTCCTTTTAAAAATTTTTGTTAAATCAAAATTAGGCAACTAAATTAAAATTTGAGCAGAGGGACTCTTCCCCTTAGTCTTCAATAATACCCATTGCTGCATATTAGTCCAGGTCTATGGGTGGAAGGGTGAGATTTTCAGCCATTGGAGCGGTTTGAGCCATACAGCCCCTGTGAAAGGGCATTCTGCAAATAAATGATCTCTGATTTCTGTACTCTGCTTGCATAGGCTACATTGAGGATCTACTTTCATCCCCCATTTCATCAATCTTTCCACTGTAAGAAGTCTTCCTAGCATTTGCAACCATACCGTGAATATAACCTTAGGTCTTTCTAAATTATGAAACATGAGTTGCTTCCATGGTACCTTTGGATGATCCCCCAATAACTGAAAGTACAGCTGCTTGATTATACTCCTCTTTGTCTGCTGAACAGGATGAAAATGAAGCAATAAATCTTTGCTCTTGAGAATTTTTCTAACCATCCAGCTTGCCTGCTGAGGGATTTGTAACTCTGTCATACTTCTACCCTTTATGTAATAGTTGTGTATCCACTGAATCCATAATAAGTCTTTCTTTGTTTCCACATTCCAGCACACTTTCATAATTGCCGCCTTGTTCCATAGTTGCAAGTTGATAAGATTATATCCCCCTGCAGCCTTAGGTAAACACATTTTCTCCCATGAAACTAGAGCCTTTCTAGCAATTGTATTTGTCTCTAACCATATAAAACTTATAAAATGAGCTTGGATTGCCTTCATAACTTTAGTAGGTATAATGAACATTTGTGCCCAATAGGCCTGCACCCTAAATAACACAGATTTCACAAGTTGAATCCTACCTGCATAAGATAATTTTTTGACAGTCCATGATGTGATCTTTCACACTATAGCAGCTATCAATGGTTGCCACTGCAATGCACTCAGCTTCTTAGTATCTAGAAGGATCCCCAGATATTTAAAAAGAAGTGAACCATGAGTATACCCCAGTGTGGCCTCAATTAGTACCTGTTCTTCCGCTTGAACTCCACCATAATAAATTGCACTCTTTGATAAGTTTGCTTGCAATCTAAAAGCTGTCGTAAAGATTCGAAATTTTTCATGAAGCAAACTAATAGAAGTGACAACTCCTCTTGCAAACATTAAGAGATCATCTGCAAAACTCAAATGAGTAATGCCCAATTTTTGACACTTCGGATGAAACTTGAATTGCTTATCACTGCTCAATCCTTTGAGGCTTCTGCTTAAGTACTCCATCAGAATGACAAAGAGGAAAGGAGACGTAGGGTCCCCTTGCCTCAATCCTCTGGTTGCTTTACATGGAGTAGTGAGCTCCCCATTTATAAATATGAAAAAGGACATAGTAGTCAAACAAGTAAGCACCCAGTCATGAATTTGTTAGGGAATACCAAGCCTTCCATCATCTGTTCCAAGAACCTCCAATCAGCTGTATCATATGCTTTTTGGATATCCACCTTTATGAGGCATCTAGGTGAGATATGCTTCCAACTATAATCCTTAACTAATTCATGTGCAATGATGATATTGTCAGCCACCTTTCTGCCTGGTATAAAACCTGCTTGTGCATTTGAGATCACAGATGCAATCACTGATTGTATTCTAGTAACCAGCACCTTAGCAATTATTTTGTATAACATTGTACAGCAGGCTATAAGCCTATATTCTTTAACACTAGAAGGATTAGGGACTTTTGGCAGCAAAGTAACTGCTGTGCAGTTAACAAATTTATGCAATTTCCCTGAAATAAAGAACTCCTTCACAGCTGCACACACATCATGCTTGATCACCTGCCAGGCCTTTTTAAAGAAAGTTGCATTGAAGCCATCAACTACTGGTGCCTTGTCATTATCTATTGAGTTCAAGATTTTGAGAATTTCCTCATCACTAATCTCAGAGCATAGAGATACCTGTTGAGCATGAGTCGAGGTTGGACCATTCCTCACAATTAGTCTATTTACTATTGTAGTCTGTGTTGTTGTTGTTCCCATAAGGGACTTATAGAAATTTATGACTTCCTCCTTTATTTCTTGTGGCTCCACCAATGTATCACCATTCATAGAAATCAATGAGACAATTTGCTTCTTATGTTGTCTCTCTTTTATCACAGCAGTGAAGTATTTTGTATTTGAATCTCCTAATTTAATCCACAAGGCTCTAGATTTTTGTTGACAGATGCTTTTTTCAATAAGTGTCCACTTTTCTAGCATTTGCAACAAGTTTTTCTTTCTAACAGCTAGATCCTCTGAATAGGAAACTATCAGTTGGCTTTGAACAACGTTCAATTCCCTTCTTGTAGCTACTATTTTGTCTGAGATCCCTTTGTAGTGGCTGGTATTTAATTGTTTAACTTAAGCTGCTTAAGTTGTGGCTTAAGCTGCTTAAGTTTCACCCAAATGTCCTCCAATTTGTTGCCACTGTAGCTTACCTTCCAGCAATTCTCAACTAGTGAGACAAAAGAATCATGTTCTGCCCAAATATTGAAAAATATGAAGGACATTTTTTAGTAGTTGTGAAGTATATTCCACCCTGGAGCTATTCTTTGAGCAATGGCCGCATGGTTGGTCTCCTTTACTCTAGTCTCAATTAGGCCTACTAATTTGATACGCTTTTCTTTGATATAGGTACTCAGCTCTTGTTGCTTGTACCTTTTATTCACTCCTCTTATATTCCAAGCTAACCAAGTCATCACCTCTACAAAGATGACCTTCCCCTAGCATCAGGAGGTTGAGGTGAAATCTGCACTATCGGTTCCTTCAAATTCTCAAAGTTGTTGTGTGAACACACTGCCATCATGGTTTGAGCATATATTCTTTTATAGTTGATTTGTCCCTTGCTATCTGAATAGTCAAAACTTGTGACTGTATGATTGGATGAAGAATGTCAGTTAGAAATAACATAAATTTTAAATCATATAATATTAATATTAAACTCAATTAAAGGAGACAATCTAAGTTAAATTATTTTGAATATAGACAACTTGAACTAGCGTAACAATTATTATTGTTTTCTTCAAATCCAAAATATGAACATGAAAAAAAATTCAAAACATGACAAAAAAGATAGATTTTAAGACAAACAGAAAATATACAAAAGTTGAAGATTGAATCAAAGGTGTTTATGTACAAGAGTTTGAATTAAATTATGCAATTATAAATCATTTTATATGAGTGGAGCACTACTATCAAAAAGGAAAAAAGAAATTAAGGAAAAAAATTGTAACTATTAAAATGGAGATGAAAATTTAGGAATTTTTAAATTTACACCACAAATAAAGTTAATAGTAAACTTCAGAAAAATTTTCGGTACGAAAAAATAGTAAAAAAAATAAAAGGCATGAAAACTTTATGGAAAAAAATAGAAGGCATCGAAACTTCATGGAAATTTTCGTATGGAATTTTTTTATTTTATGGAAATTTTCAGTAAAAAAAATAGTAAAAAAAAAAGTAGGTGTAAAAACTTTATGGAAACTTTTGGTATGAAAATTTTATGGAAATTTTCCGTATGGAATTATTTTAACTTTATAGAAATTTTTGAAATAACAATTAAAAATAAGTTTAAATAATATTTTAAGGAAATAATAAATGATGATTTTATTTATTGTGATATCTTTTAATGAAGGGCAAGAAGTTCAATTAACATTTCTAACGGCCTTCACACTTTTAATATAACTAGTCTTAGTGTACACGCTTTGCGCGTGTCCTTTATATTAATAGCAATAAATATTTAAAAAATAGCATAAATAATATTTAAAAGATGTGTTTATGTAATCGTATAAGAATTTAGAAAGAAAAATATAAATTTCAAATTGATAAATGACTATGTTTAAGAGATTGATCTAATTTAGTAGTTCTTTCTTCAGTTTGTTCTAGTACTTGTTTCAATGAATAAAAACGTCGTAGAAACAGTGATTGATTGAAAGGTAAAAGAAAATATTTCGCTTTTATATGGATATTTAAATGCATTCATTATACATATATTTCATGTTAATTATTACAAAATTTATATATACTACACTTTTAACAGATTAACATTTAATATAAATATTCGCATTACGAAGATGCATTATAATACGAAGTTGTATATTATAATAGATCATATAGTATAAGTTATTCGTTTAAACAATTAACACTTATGAAATTGTATTGTTAGTTATTAGTGGCTCATTTAGGCAATAATAAATGGATATCATATCATAAATGCATTTATTTATTTGTAATTGGTCATCCACTAAGAAAAACTCATCAAAATTAGTACAAACAGTCAGGAGTATTACGGTAGACTATCTATCTAAAATGAAAGAAATAATGTAATTTAACTAAAGAGAATGAATAACAAGAACATTCAATTAATTGAAACAACTTAAAGTATGTTGTGTTTTTATATTTTCGTCTTTTTTTTTTATTATACAATTTTTTCTTTAAAAAAAATAAAAAAATTCAATGTATTAATGCATAATAAAATTATACTTGAAAAATTGTGATGGATAATTAGTTAGTTTAATAAATAAATGATTGATATAAGTTAACAGAATTATATTGATTTTAAAGTCTTAAATATTAGGATTTTTAATATAGTTGAAATAAGAAAATATTTAAGAAGCAAAATCTTATTCAATTTTAAAGTACTAAATATTAAGAATTCTTACATTTTACAAATAAAATAAAAATTTAATACCTATAACCTTATTTAAAGTCTTAAATATTAAAATAATAATTAAATAATAATTATTTAATAAAAATAATAAATGACAATTTTATCTAATCTTTTTGAAGGATAAAAAATTCACTCTACATTTTTAAAGATTTTCACGCTTTTAATATAATCGATGATGATATGTCAAATTAAATACCTTCACATAAATTAAAGAAAAAAAATAATACTGACCAATAAAACCTTTTTTTTTTGTGAAAGCAATTAATAGATGAATTAAAAAGGTGAAATAGTAATAAAGAAGTAGGTCAGCCGTGAACACACAAACCAACACCTACGTCTTTCCCCAATGTGTCTCACACATACTTCATTAATATTTCATCCCATCCAATAAGTCCTCTCTTTTGAGTTTTTTTACAATTTTCTTTTCGCTTCCTTTTATCTTTTCCAATAAATATTACAAAAAAATTGGAGACAAGATTTCGAATATTTTGGTTTGAGGAAATTAAGTTTTTGGGATGGTTGAATTTATATTAATTCCCATTTTTTTCTTATAATTATTTCACTTTATTTCAATATTTTATCTGATTTTTAATTTGGTACAAAGTGTAAGAAAGCATAAACAACGTTTAAATTTTATAATTTTAAATTAAAATTATATCAAATTACATTTTAATTTTATAATTTTAGACATATCATGTGAAAAATTAGAATTAAATAATATTTTTTAAAACTCAAATAAATTAAAACAAAAAGAATATAATACAAGTTTTACGTGGTTTCAGTTATTTATGAAGATGATTTTGTACAAAAAAGAACATTTTAGTCAATCGTGAATAACCCTCCCCCCTCCCCCCCCCCCCCCTCCTTTTTTTTAAAAAAAAAATATTTTCTCTAATTAATATGCAATTTGAATATTCATATATAATTGAATACTTTTTAATTATAAACACATAGCCTAAACAAATACTTCTTTCATTTCAAAATAAATGATATTTTAATATTTTAATTTATTTTAAAATAAATTATATTTTATATAATTAAGAAATATATTAATGATGTTATATAATCAAAAAGCTAAAAAATTATATTTTTTTAAAAAATATTTATCAAAGATAATAGATAAAAATATATTTTAATTTTTTAAAATAAATAAATTAAAAAAAATACATTTAAAACGAAAACAACATCTGGGGATTCGTCAGAAGTCAACAAAGTGGACACTACTACACCTTCTGAAAGATTGCACATGAAGCAAATTAAATTGAAGGAATCCCCCGTTAGAATATGAAGCCTTTTTGTTTCCTTTTGGTAGTTCGTATTCGTCTCAAATTATTTTTTTATTTTTTATTTTTAATATAATTCTTTTTAATTATTATATTCTTGATTAAAAAGTGTTATTATTTTTAAATGTCTATTTAGATTTTTACTTATTTCTGTTGATATGTTCAAGATGATTTTGATAATTGCAAACTATTAATCAAAATGACACATAAATTAAATAAAAATTTACTGAAGATAAATTATAACTTAAATATAAATAAGATTAAATTAGCTAAAATTATTTTTACATGGATGGTGCTTTTTTAAAAATAAAAATATAATATTCATTTAATATTTTTAAAATCTTGGAAAAAGTACATTAAGAGCCCCTTACTCTTTGTCATGATTCACTTTCTCTCTCTTCTGAATTTCCATGTGTTGACTTCTTTTCCTTCATCAATTTGCATGCACCCCTCTTTACTTCTCTTCACAAGTATATATAAGAATTAATTTTCCTCTCTTTTATCCACACAAATCCATCACCAACATTTCAATCTTTGGAAAGCTTCACTTTTGTTTCCATCAAAATACACTATTAATTTCTTTTCCCTTCCCTTCACAACTTTGGTCCATTTCTCGTTCAAGACTCGAACCTGAAATATTTGATTAGAAGTGGAGAGATCCCAACCAGTAACAAATATGGAAGAAGTTGAAGTTCCCGAGTTTTTCCTATGTCCAATCTCAATGCAACTAATGAGGGATCCAGTCACAACATCAACCGGAATAACCTACGATAGGGAGAGCATAGAGAAATGGCTAGTCAAGTTCAAGAACACGACTTGCCCCGTGACAAAACAAGAGTTATTGACCATAGATCTCACCCCGAACCACAATCTCCGCCGTTTGATCCAATCTTGGTGCATCATGAATTCTTCCCATGGTGTTGAAAGGATTCCAACTCCAAAGCCTCAAATAACAAAATCCCATGTCTTAAAACTCCTTAAAGAATCCATGGTATCCCAAGAAATGCAACTTTCTTGCTTGAGGAAACTTAGATCTATTGCCCATGCAAGTGAGAGCAACAAGAAGTGTTTAGAATCATATGGGATTGTAGATTTCTTAGCTTCAATTATAATGAAGAAAGAGGTGTCTTTTCTTGAAGATTCAGAGTTCATGATCAGCAGCGGAGACACCCTTTTGAAAAATGTGTCATCCGATATTGTTTCATTAAAAGATGATTCCGAATTATACAAGTCGAGTTGTGATAATAGTCAGACACCGCGTGTATTCGAGTACTTAACTAAGGCAAGTGATGAAGCGCTGGATATTCTTTTCCATCTTAACCCCTCTAATGAAGATCTGAAAAAGTTCGTCTCCGAAGACGAACTTTTCTTGGATTCTTTATTGCATTTCTTGAAATGCGGGAATTATCGATCTCGAGCCTATGCAATAATGCTATTAAAATCAGCATTCAATGTGGCTGATCCAGGGCAATTAATTGGTGCAAAACAAGAATATTTTAAAGAAATATTGTCTTTTTTGAATAACAAATTGATTTCACAACAAGAAGCTACCAAGGCTGCCCTCAAATTACTAGTGGAACTTTGTCCATGGGGGAGAAATAGAATCAAAGCAATTGAAGTTGGAGGAGTTTCAACCCTAATTGAGCTTCTTCTTGATACAGCAGAAAGAAGATCTTGCGAACTGATCCTTTCAATTTTACACCAACTTTGTAGTTGCGCTGAGGGCCGGGCCGAGTTGTTGAGCCATGGGGCAGGAATAGCCATTGTTTCAAAGAAAATCCTTAGGGTTTCTCAAGTGGCAAGTGATAAAGGAGTGAGGATACTTTGTTCCATTTCGAAATACTCAGCAACTTGTAGGGTTCTTCAAGAGATGTTGCAAGTGGGAGTGGTCTCAAAGTTGTGTTTGGTGATTCAAGTGGATAGTGGTTCAAAGACCAAGGAGAAAGCAAAAGAAATTCTAAGGTTACATTCTAGGGTTTGGAGAGATTCTTCTTGTCTACCTCCTCATTTGCTCTCTTCTTATCCTTCATAGAGAAAATTGATGTTGTTTTAGCCCTTTCAACTTTTGGATTTAACTTACATATACCGACAGGCAACAGTGTAAGAAAATTTTACACTTTCCATGTACTTTGACTTGTTATAATAGATCGATTATTTGTCTTATTCTTTTTAGATTACTAATTTTACTTATTATAATCGATATTTAACTATAATTATCATTTAGATAATTGATAATTGTTAGTATGCATGTGATCATTTTATGTAAAAGTTTAAGTTACGAGAGAGATAGCACTTTTAATTACTTAACTATATTATATTTCAATATGCATCCTCATGTGCCGACCCGATTCTTTTTTATTAGCCAAACACGTGAAATTTCTTTTTTATATTTTGTGAGGCGGCGATAAAATTTAAATCTAGGACCTTTTGTCTTCTTTGATACGATGTTAAAGGGTATGATCAATCTCATTTAAAATTTTAAATTATTAATTTAAACACACTTTTTATTAATTAGTTATGTTATATCTCAACAATAATATAAAAAGAATTATATGCTTTGTATATAAATTAAACTCTTGTTCTTTTAATGCAGATAATTGAATAGGATTCCAAAGTGTGGTATTTGAAGTTTGACCATGGACAATTTAGGATTAATTAGCTTCACAAAACAACAAACATTTGAATGAAAATTGATCCTTTGAGCAGCTTATCGAGATATATCTTTGGATTCTATCTACTGTTTTCAATAACTTTTAGTGGAAACATATGCATGAGAAAATGACAAAAATTGTCCCTTATGTTCACGATAGCTTTAAAATAATTCTTTTAAGTATGTATTTAATAATTTTAATTTTTTTAAATTTATCACGTATTAATAAAAATGATCTCTTTAAATATGTACTTAAAATTTTTAATTCTTCAAGTTTTTTAAAAATTTAACACTTTTAACGTACGATAAAATATTTATCGAATTTTATTTGTTAAATTTGAAGAAAAATATATATGTAAAAAAATTACAAGAACTCACAGGCCAAATATTGAGGGACAAAACTGATGGACATCTATCAATTATAGGACAAAATCAAGAAAGAAAAATAACAAACTTCATATATAATGTTGGAAAATAGTGTCTCAAAACACAAAAACCAAGGAGTCCATCGAGTAGGTAAATATAAGCTAATCTCAATCTTTATTGAAAAATTAATGTAAAAAATAAATATTTTTATTATTTTATTTATTCTTTTCAACTGCAGTTTTGCGCTTTCAAAATCAACGTTCATAAGTCAATTTTCATAATAAAAAAATGACGGACTTCCTCTATTTTCTTTTTTTTCTAAAATTCAAAAAAAAAACAATCATAAATTTTGCGTGAAATTAATCGACGATCCGTCAGAGTTTTTCTATTTTCTTTAATAGTTTTCAAGCATATTTGCGAATAACTGAGAGATTCACTCGTTGATTTTGGCAAAATAAAATTTTAAAAAAATTCATTGGCTATCCAGTAATATCCCTCGATTTTCCTTCGTCAGTTTTTTGCTTGTTTTTAATAGTGAATTTTTTTAAATAGTTTCTGCTATTTCTAATTTATTATTAAATTTTGATGTAATTTTTTAAGGTGTAATTTTTATTAATTTTTTAATAACTTTTTAGCGTCAGTGTAGATTTTTGTATTGCATATTAGGATTTGATGCGATTCTCTTGTTGTTTATAATTAATTCTTTTTTCTTATAATTTCCTTCAAATTTAACTGATACAATTCGATAAATAATTTATTAAAGATTAAAAGTGTTAATTTTTAATAAACTTAATAAAGAACAAAAACTATTAAATACATTAAAAACTGTTTTTATTAATTTATGATAAATTTAAAAGATCAAAACTATTAAGCATATATTTAAAAAAAATTATATTAAACCTATCCTCGCGGGCTTTATTAACAAAGCTATTCTTATATCCACCTAGAGATTCTAAAAGTTCAAAATTTTCCTGTGGCCAACACAAACACACACATTATATATATATATAATTTATTTTTAAAATTTTTAATTAAAAATGAAAAAATTTCAATCATCTCACTGTACTACGCCCCATGTTGATGTAGGACCACTATATATAATTGATATAACATGCATGGATCTGAGTTTTAGTCCAAAATTGGGAAGGTCAAAGTCTTACAATTGTGATTTAGATAAGTGTCCATTCCTTGTTTTTTAGTTGATTGTTTATTCTTTTTTCAAAAATATTTGTCTGAATATGAACTGGCTGTTTGATTTGTCCAATGAATTAAAAACACAAACTCAAAAATAATTTCTGAAAAAATAAAATTTTCCATTAGGAAAGCTGAAGCATTTGGACAATGAAACAGACGTACCTAGAACATGAAAACAGATAAAGATTTAAATAATAATAATAATAATAATAATAATAATAATAATAATAATAATAATAATAAAAAAAAAAAAAAAAAAAAAAAAAAAAATTCCCAAGTACTAAATAGTACAGTTGTACTAACTATAGATTTTGCCATGCACCTTCCTATATCATAATTAAATCGAAAGCGATGTTCTTTTTCTGATTGTTTACGGCAGCGATGGATTCAAAATTTTTAATAAAGAATTTAATATTTTTAAATAAGTCAACAATAAAAGATTTTGATGAAAAAAATTATAAAAATATATTAAAGTATTGTTAAAAATCAAATTAATAGTATAATAAATGAAATTATAGTAGGTAAAGATATGTTCATTTTGAAGAAATTTTCTTTTATCAAAAAAGAAAACAAATTAAAATATTAATGCAAAATATTTAAAAGAAAAAGGCCAAAAAAAAAGTCATAATATAGATGAAAAGCTGAAGAAAGAATCGAGAGAGTACCAAATGCTGACGGTGACGAAGGTTACCGACTTTCGGTGGACGCGGAGCCAACGAGTTCAGTCGCCATATGTACTGAGATTGTTCGGGAGACATGGTCCAAGCCCGAACTCCTTGTTGAAGATCGTCGACATTATCAAGAAACCCTACTTTCGGGGTGGGAGTTTTTTCTATTTCCAAAGTGGTATATATCGGTCTATATGACCGATGAGGTGGAAATATAGGCCAATGGGTAATGGACCGATTTTTTTGTATTAGGTCTTTTCTGGTTTTTGTTTAGACAATATTGAAATTAATAAAACAGGCTTGACCCGCTGTTTGTTTAAACAAAAATGAATATCAACTAATAAGTAAATGTTAAAAATATATTTGTATTATGGTGAATATATATAAAAGTATTTGTATTATAGTGGATACATGTGTTTATATTATAGTGAAAGTCTATCTTTTGGAGAAAAGTTAGTAGGAATTGTCCCTATAAATAGAGGGGTTCTCCTTCATTGTATTTTATCCCATCAAGAGAAATAAGAACTTCTCTCCTTCTCTCTTTCTCTATAATATTCTTGTTCTTTTTATTATTTCATAACACGTTATCAGCACGAATCTCTGTCTTGAGCATTCACTTTGAAAGATCTGAGGTAAAAAAACTTAATTTTTTTTTCGAAAGATGTATTACTTAATCACACGAGTAATATTCCTTTGGTGATATTGTTGCTCTACGACTCTACCGTCTCAAAATTTAAAGGCCAAAGTATTATTTTTCTCTTTCTTTTAATATGGCTAACCTTACGAAACTTGATTTCATTGCCCTTCAAAGTTCGGGCAAGAACTACCTTTCATGTGTGTTGGATGCTGAAATCTATATGGATGCAATGGGTCTTGGAGACACCATTAAAAGTGAAAACAAAGCATCAAATCAAGATCGTGCTAAGGCTATGATATTCTTGCGTCATCATCTCGACGAAATTCTTAAAATTGAATATCTCACGATTAAGGATCCACTTATTTTGTGGAATAGCCTAAAAGAAAGATATGACCACCTGAAGATGGTTATCCACCTAAAGGCACGATATTGTCGCACCCCATTTTTTCCTCGCGGAAAAGCGGGATTCGACATGTGACAACTCTTAGGGGTGAAAATGAAGAGTCGCCACCTAACGAATTAAAGATGCGTTAGGGCACCATTCTAAACTAAATTGTTGCCTAAGTTACCAGAGTTCGGGTAAGGGCTTTAATTACCTCGAAAGGAAGGTGTTAGGCACCTTTCGAGGTCCACAAATGTGGTTCCCGACCGTACTCATTAAATGGGGAATTTTAGCTAAGCGATCAAATAAAGTTTATTTTTTAACCAATAATATTTACACTAGATATGATTTGGTGAAAGAAGTCAATAATAAAATATTAAATTCTGTTTGGACGAGTAATAAGAGGAATTGGAGCCGAAATAAATTTTGAAGGGATTCTAACTTATTACATGCAAAATTCATAACAATACATACGGAAATTAGAAATAATCAAACAACGAATGAAAATTTTATTTAATTATGGGGCCGAGCCTCGATAAGGCGCCTACGTATCCCTTAAGGGAATCAGGCCAAACGTAGTTCTAACTTTAGAAAAGTTTGACCTAATGGGATCACTTGTGCAACTTAAATAATACTTCGCAATCTTTTGAATTGCTCGTATTATTCAGTGAGCACAAATATCATTTCCCGACTACCCGCCTAGTTAATTAATTAGCCTAAAACACTCTAGGTGATGAAACTGACGTCCTACTATTTGCCTACCCGTACCATTCTTAAGGTCCAAGAGGCGTTGGACAATCTACTTTGGCTTTTTGGATCTAAAAATCCTATGGCTTTAAAAGAAAACGACAAACCAAAAACAATCATTTTCACAATAAACATGTAAAGGTTTCAAATAAGCCTCTTTTATTTAAAAAAAAAAAAATCAGACGACAGAGTGTATGAGCAAGGCATCTATCATGATAATTTTTTACAACAACCGTATCTAATGCGAGAGGTCAGATTTTGGGCATGCAACATATAGAGTAACATTCAACAAACAAAGTCTATGATTTTGGATAAATACATATTAGGTCCTATATGACGTCTTATTATGAGAATAAGTCCTATATGCATATTTTGATGCACAAATATCACATTTATACAACGAAAGACCCTATACGATATTTGTTTAGCACTTCTAGCAATAGTTTCTACCGAAAGAAATTTACCGATTCAAATATTAGTTAAGTATGGGAAATTTTTCATGAGGAAATATTACTCCTTTTAAGTAAGAATTGAGGACCTAAACAGCTTTAAAAAGTACTATTGAACATTCGAACATGAGCGGAGCCATTATGAGCATGGAATCTAAATGATGACGAGCAATTTTAAAAATGCAAGAAAACTTATAGACGTGATATCTAATTGGCTTGATAGAAGTTCTCTAGTGATCAGGTTATGTAAAGCGAATAAATGATTTAATCCTAAATACATTATGTCTAACAATTACAAAGTCATAGATTCATTGTTATATATGCAATTTTATGAAGTAAACATTCGCATACCAACTTCATCACATCTGCCTACAAGTACTTGCACAAATTATGAAAGATATGATTTCTAATACTGCGTGTTTAGACATACTATACCGAGAATTAACTTCTATAGATACGACGCCTGACCAAATAGGAATATATAATCATATTTATCTTTGCCAGCTAAAACGTCACAGTAAATAACACGACATACGATTCAAATCTAATTGCATTAAACTTTATAGGCATGATTTCTAAGTTTGTATTATCGCATTAAATT
This sequence comes from Datura wrightii, assembly GCA_035772735.1. NCBI lineage: Eukaryota > Viridiplantae > Streptophyta > Magnoliopsida > Solanales > Solanaceae > Datura > Datura wrightii. The sequence continues at coordinate 6,966,632 of JASDFA010000012.1, read as the reverse complement.
CCTATAGGCATGTTTTCTAGCAAAGTGTAAATCAAAACTGCTACGAGCATGATTCTCTTGTGCGTCGTTCCTATATGCATGTTTTCTAACGGTATCGACATATAAAAAAACAGTAAAGAAGAATAAAATCCCCGCCCCCCTTTTGACCCCATTTCCACTATTTATCACCATTCATTTACACATTACAATAATGAATTAAATAAATGAAATATACAAAATACACATAGAAATTTAAACTACTCCAAACAGTCATTTCTGACTGTTTTTACTCCAATCCGAAGCGACTCTTCGACATAACCTGTTAAATGGTAGAACAAACAACTACGAGCATATATACAATGTAATTCTAACACAGATTACATTTTGACCCTGTTTTAAGCAAATTAAATAAATTCAAAAGGAACAAATCACTCAACAATACACACAGTAATTTAAAGGCATATTATCACAGAAGTATAACATAAAAGAATGTACTAACCAGTTGAAGAAACGGAAGTGATTTCTTGAAAATAGATATCCGTTAAATTAATTGCTAGAAGGGATGTTGTTTTCTCTTTTTTTTTTTTCGGAAGAAAAATTGTTAGAACTAATTCCTAGAAAATTCTCCAAATTCCCATGAATATAATAAAGGGCAAAGGGTTGCTTTTATAGTCATAAAGTAAGAAAAATTAAAGGAAAGATACAAAAATGGGAAAATCAATTAAAGGAATAATTGTTCCATAATTAACAAAATCAGATCATGTTTAAGGATCTAAACGTATTTTTTCATAATAAAAGACAAATAAATCATTGCAAAAGGAAAGGAATAAAAGCTCTCATACAGAATTCCTTAAATAGGAACAATAAAATAAATTATTCATAATTCCTAAATAATATATTGAAACACATGGAATATTTACCATAAATAAATAAATCAGATATGGCAAATCAAATTAGTCGATACTCTAAATATTTTAAAATAATCAGGAATTAAACTACAAGAGATATCTATTATTAACCAATAATACTAAATGGGAAAATTAAATCAGAAGATTTTCTAACTTAGCATAGAAATATCTAGATAAGTCAGGAATATATATATTAATTGACAGAAAATTATAGATAAAGATGCACTGATAAAGCTTCATTCACACTAATTAATGAAAGAAAAGAAAATCGAATCTTGGAAAATTTATTTAAAACTTAGCCAGATTTAAATGAAATATAACAAATTATCATTTAACAATTTAAGAAAAATTGATACTAAATTCATAATGCATATGCCAAAAGATACTTAGCAAAGAATTCTTTAACTAGAGTGGTCAAAGGTAGGAAACATTTCAAACAATACTAGAATCAAACAGGAACAATTTTATAATTTAATCAATGCTAAATTGTCATGCGAATTAATCTAACCACCGAAAAGTATTATCAACTAATATAAAATTTTTTACATGGATTAAGTAACTAAGAGACATTCATTAAATAAATATACCAATGAAACAGAGAGCAAAACAATATACGTCACTTATATATATATACAGATACATTATATACATCTATTATATATAAATAAACAGAAAGGGACAAGAGTATATATATATATATGTAGTATATATTGAATATTCATACATCTATCATAGATACATATATTATATTATATATATAATATATATTATATATTATTATATACAAATGGGCAGAAACGAGAAAACGATAATAAATACACACACACATACATATATATATATATATTACGTCTATTACATATTACATATAATATATATGTATTTATTATATGAACGGACAGAAGAAAAATAATAAGAACAATAAATATAATCATACATGTGCCTATATATATATTATTATATCACCTAATATATATATATATATTATATCATATATATTTATATACATATATTATACATATTATATTATATATATAAAAAACGAACAGCATTATACATATTAGCTATAAATTATTATATATTTATACTATTTATATATATTATTCATATATTTATATATATATATATATATATATATATATATATAGATATATATTTATTATATACATAAATAAAATAAAGAAAAATAAAAAAAACGACAAATAAAGTAAAAAATATACGGACAGATCGCAGATCTGTCCGATCTATCGGTCGGAAAGTGACCGGAGCGACGGGGTATGGTGGGGATTTTTCCGGCGATGGCTAGTGGTGGAAAAGGAGAGGAAATGGAGATGGGGAGAGAGGAGGGTGGCCGGCGGCTGTCGGGTTTCATGGTGTTGTTTCGGAAAAAATGGAGGTTGTGCGACGGTGAGGGAAAGGAAGAGGAGAGACGGTGATGGCAGAGAGGGAGGCTGCTGCTGCTCGTTTGGTGGTGGCCGGCGAGATGAGGGAGGAAGGGAGAGAAGAAAAGGGCAAAGAGGAAGTGCCGCCGGAGATTATGGAGTTTCTTCGGTGGGTTGCCGGAGGTGGGAGAAGGGGAAGAGAATGGATGGGGCGGCTGGTTAGGTGAGAGGGGAAGAAAAAATGAAAAATATTTTTAGGGTTTGGGGTGTAGGGGGAATATAAAAGGAAAAAAATGTGGGTTTAATCTAGACCGTAGGATTAAAATATAATGGACGGCTAGGATTGATTCTAGAATAATTGGGTCGGGTTAATTGGGTCACCGGACGGGTCGCGGGTCGGTCAGTGGGTAGGTTTAAATTGAAATTGAATTGGCTAAAATTGAATTTAAATAATAGCCAAATTGATCAAAAGTGGCTAAAATTGACATAAATTGAATAGAAAGTGGCCAGATTTGAAATAAATTGAATGAATTGAATAGAAATGGCTATAATTTAAATAAATTGATGGAAATTGGATTTAGCTGCTACTAAATTAATAAATATACTACACTTTAAAATAATTTAGTAAATAGATATAAAATAATTTAAATTATAAGAAAATCATATAAATATTATTATTAATAAATAAATTCTAAATTTAAATATACTTATGCAAATATCATATAATTATTGTTATATTTACGAATAAATTAATGACTAAAATATAAAGTCAAGTCATCAAATATTATAAAAATCATATTATTAACATAAATAATTTATAAATTCAAGTAATTTTGTTATTCAAATAAATTTATAAAATTAGCAAAACTAGGTAAATAATTTATTAAGTAAAGGATATATTTTAAAATAAGGGCGCATACATGCGTCGTAACTATTTAATATCAAAACTTAAAATTAATATAAGTCATATATATATAACTTGAAATGATTTTCGCAATATTATGATAATAAATTATTTTATAAATACAAAAGTAAGTTAAAATTTTGCGTTAAATAAATAAATAAATATATACATATATAAGCAGCATATTAAGGCGCAGATCGGTCAAAATTGGGTGTCAACAGATATGATCGGATCAATCAACACTATAAGTCTATTCATGAGTATAACTCATCAGCATTCAAAATTGTTTCTAAGTTGAAACTATGTGGAGAAACTATTAGTGATGTTGATATGATTGAATATGTGGTAGTATATAAAATTAATTGAGAGCTCCGGAAGAGCTAATGTATTACACCTGAAGGAATGAAATTATGGTAGTAAGTCTCAAAATGAAACTTATAAGTTTCAAGGATATTGAAAAAAAAAATTGAGACTATAAATTATGGGAAGATCTAATATGTTCATGCTACTTCAATTGAAGCGGGTTATAAATATTTATGTAAAAGATTACCCGCCGTGTTTTTTAATTTGTAGTACATAAATATGGGTATGATGATGAAATCACATACGAAAGTAAACTAGAAGTTTACTGAAATAAGTTGGCATAACTGGTTGGCCATCCTGGTTCAAATGTGATGCAAAAATAATTGAGAATTCATGGGGCTATATGTTGAAGAAATAAAAGATTATTCAAGGATTCTCTTGTGTTGCTTGTTCTCGTGATAGAATGATCTTGATCAGCTAAGATTGGAATTATATTCTCTGAAATTTTGGAACTTATAAAAGGGTGAATAAAGACCCATTCACCTACAATGTGAATCGTTTGCTAATAGATGCATCTATGGAATGGTCACATGTGTTTTGATATCAACTTGCAATTGATTTTTGTATGGTGGTTACTCGAATTATTAAATTAAGAGCGTAGTTTCAAATCATAAAATCATGTTGATAATGTTGATTCATATCTATGTTGGTTTAGCAAAAATTGTATGCCTCCAATTATAGCTAAATCAATGGTTATGAGAATAAAACTCTCAAATAAAATTTGGTATGAAATATGTTTATTTAACATATAGTAACACTTGAATGCATCAAGCCAACAAGGTTCCTCTATCACAATTGGTTCAGGGTTAGGAACCAAATAATTCCATCTAAAAATTCGAATGTGCGATATATGATTCAATTGCTCCACCACAACGCACAAAGATGGGTCCCCAAATGAGCTTGGAGGGTAAATGTTAGTTTTTCTACATTAGAGGGAGAAGTGATTAGCAGCTGAAAATTGAGTGTGAGATGAATTATCTAGATCCTCGAAAACAAAATGAACTTAAAGTTCAATAGATAATTCACTTGTAAAATATTGCAAATCAATTCACAGATATATTTGCTAACTCTATTTTATAATTCAGTTGCAAATGCTCCAATGAAAGGTCCTTGAAGACAGGGTCTATGAGATGCTTGAAGCGTGATAGACCAAACGGTTCCAAATTTAGAACTCCTTGAAGAAGGAGAAGAGAAATGATTAAGATGGTCATAATGATGAGGCAAGTGCTTTAAGAAAGCACCACGACATAACACTTCATAAAACCTTGGCAAAGGTTCAGGTACCTGAAAATGATGAAAAATGAAGAGATCTCAATAAGTTATGTCGAATTGGAACTGATATCAAAATGATCGTCGACGATACCTTTGATATAATGTGGCGCTCAATATTATAAATATTGACGAGGATCTTGAATTCAAATCTGTCAAAAAGTATGGACAGATGAATGATTGGCCAATTAAAAATGCGCAATTCAAGTATAATGCCAGTGGATATAAATGGATTCTTGTGACATAAAGATTTTTCGTAAATTCTGACATTATTATATGGAGAGGTCCTCTTGTGGTGGATGCAATTATTTTGCGGTTCCTCATAAGTCTGGCAATACATGAAAAACTTGATATGCGCATAATGAAATTATTTTCATATCTGGAGAGACTAAATGATATATGAAAGTCCTTGAAGGATTTAACAGAACGAGGAAATTCTTGGTCCTGAAGATATAGTCTGCTCCTACTAGGAGACATTGGAATGGGATCAAACACATAATGCGGTATCTAAAAGGGACTATCGATATGAGCTTATATTATTCTAACAATGGCAATCCCGATCTTGTTGGTTATGCCGATGCAGGGTATTTATCTGACCCACACAAAACTCGATCTCAAACTGGCTACGCGTTCATATGGGGAAATACTGTCATATCTTGGAGATCTACAAAGCAGTCTCTCGTAGCTACTCATCAAATCATGCTGAGATAATAGTTATTCATGAAGCAAGACGAGAATGTGTGTGGTTGAGGTCCATGATACATCTCATTAGAGAAAAATGTGATTTGAAATGTGACAAAGTACCCACAATTTTGTAGAAGATAATGCAGCATGCATAGCACAACTAAAGGGAGGATTCATAAAAGGAGATAGAACGAAGCACATTTCGCCAAAATTTTTCTACACACATGAACTCCAAAAGAATGGTGATATCAATGTGCAACAAATTCGTTTAAGTGACAATGTGGCTGATTTATTCACCAAATCTCTACTAACTGCAACTTTCAAGAAGATGGTGCAAAAGATCGGGATGCAAAGATTCAAGGATGTTCTCATTAAGGGGAGTTAATACGTGTTGTACTCTTTTTTCCTTACGAGGTTTTGTCCCACTGGATTTTCCTTGTAAGTTTTTTAATGAGGCAGCCAAAGTGCGTATTATTAGATATGTGTACTTTTTTTTCTTCACTAGATTTTTTTTCTAGTAAGATTTTAACGAGTCACATTATCTATCAAATAGACATTTAAGGGGGAGTGTTATAAATATATTTGTATTATAGTGAATGTCTATAAAAGTATTTGTATTGTAGTAGATACATGTGTTTATATTATAGTGAAAGTCTATCTTTTGGAGAAAAGTTAGGAGGAATTGTCCCTATAAATAGAAGAGTTCTCCTTCATTATATTTCATCCCATTAAGAAAAATAAGAACTTCTCTCCTTCTCTCTGTCTCTACAATATTCTTGTTCTTATATATATATATATATATATATAATTTTAATCTTGTATACATAGTAAAATTTTCCGATGAAAGGATAGGGCAGGTGCGGGGCGCAGCGAGTTTAGACACATGGGAGTGCAGAGCGGAGCAGGTTGAAATAAAAAAATAATTTAAGGAAATAGTACACAAAATACCCCCTTAAAATAAACTATTTATCCTAATTTACCCCTTTTCATATTAATTCCATTAATAACCATTTGGGGCAAAATATTTACCTGAAATACCCTCTCACGTTGCACGTTGGAATGCTTCTTTTCTCTTTTTTTTTTGTCCTTGCATTTATTGCTTTTGTCCTTTCATTTATTGCTTTATGCATTTATTTATTGCTTTGTTCTTTTCTTATTTATTACGTTTATCCTTTTGTCTTTTTTAATCCTTTATTAGAGATATTATTTGGTGACATTTTTATAATCTTTTCTTTTTCTTTTATTTTATTTTCTTTTATTTATTTTTTCTGTTTTTTCTCTCGATTCTTTTTTTTTTGTTAGCTTATTTTTTTAAATTTTTTTTTGTCCCTTTCTATATTTTTGTATTTTAAAAAAATTAAAAAAATACAAAAAATAAGAAAATGAACTAACTATTCTATATTAGTAAAAATAAAAAAATATAACTAGACTACAATAAGAAGTAATTAAAAATATTAAAATCCACTAATTTATTTAATAAAATATAAAGTGATAAAGAATTTATTTTATAATTTTTTTTCTTTTGCAAATGGAAACATAAACTTATATCTAAAATATGACTCTATTTTTTGTAATTATTTTTATGAAAAATTAATTTGCTAAAACTTATATAAATATTAAAATATCAAAATTAAGCGTAAATTCTATGATACTATGTCAGGATATGATATATGTCATGTGGGTATCATAGAGGACTCAGAAGTGCCTCACTGATGGATCAAAGTAGACCTGAATGATATCATGTCAGTATATAAATATCTATGATGGTATCACAAAAGAATGAGAAGTGTCTCATTGAAGGGCAAAAGCATACTTTAATGATGTCATGTCAATATATAGATATATTATGATGGTATCATGGAGGATTGGGGAGTTTCATAAATGACTGAATCAAACCTCAATGATACCATTCCAGTATTAAATATTTTGTGATGGTATCATTGAGGACTGAAGTAGACCTAAATGATACCATGACAATATATAGATATACTGTGATGGCATCATTGAGAATTGAGGATTTTCTCACTAAATGACTTAAGCATACCTAAATGATTCAATACTAGTATATAGATATATTAAGATGGTATCATAGAGAATTGAGGATTGTATCACTAAAGGACTGAAAAAGACCTCAATGATACCATGATAGTACAAAAATATGTCTTGATGGTATCATTGAGGACTGAAATAAACCTCAATGATACTATAATATTGTATAGGCATACTGTGATGGTATAATGGAGGGCTGAAGAGTGTCTCATTGAAAAACTTAGCAGACCTCAATGATACCGAGGCAGTATATAGATATACTATGATGGCATCACGGAGGACTGAAAAATCTCACTGAAGGACTGAAGCAAACCTCAATGATACCCTACCAGTATGTATATATATATATGTGTGTGTGTGTGTGTGTCGTGATGGTATCATAGAAAACTGAGGAGTGTTTCGCTGAAGGACAGAAGCAAACTTCAATGATAACATGACAGTATATAGGTATATTGTGATGGTATCATTCAAGACTGAGAAGTTTCTCACTGAAAGACCGAAACAAACCTTAATGATATTATGCTAGTATAGATATACTATGATGGTACCATGGAGGACAGAGGAGTGTTTTGGTGAAGGACAGAAGAAGACCTCAATGATACCATGAAAGTATATAGATTATTGTGATGGTATCATCGAGGACTGAAACAGACTTGAATGATACCATAACATTATATTGGTATATTGTGATGGTATCATTGAAGACCGGAGAGTGTCTTCCTGAAGGACAAAAGTAGATTTAAATGATACCATGATAATATATAGATATACTATGATGGTATGGTCCAGGACTAAAGCAGACCTAAATGATACTATGATAGTATATAGACATACTATGATTGTATCACTAAGGACTGAGGATTTTCTCCCTAAATAACTGAAGCTGACCTTAATGATTCCATGCTAGTATATAGATATACTGTGACGGTGTCATAAAGAATTAAAAAGTGTCTAATTGAAGGGCTGAAACAGTTTTCCATGATATCATGCCAGTATATAGATATACTGTGATAGTATCATGGAGGACTAAAGAGTACTTCATTGAAAGACTGAAGTAGTCCTCCATGATACCATTCCAATATATAAATATATTGTGATGGTATCATAAAGGGTTGGAGAGTATTTACTGAACGATTAGAGGATATGTCAATGAAACCAAAAAATTTAATAAGTAGAATTTAAAAAAGACAAAAAAAAATAAATGAAATTAGATTATGAAAAAAAAGAATTAGATAAAAAAAATTTAAAAAATAATATGAAAAAAAGAAAAGAAAAAACAGAAAAAAAGGATCTAAATTTGAGAGTGAGATTAGATTACGGTGAAAAAAAAAGAGAAATAAAATAATTTGAGAAAATAACTTAACAAAATAAGAGAAAAAAGATAAAGAATAAAGAAAAATGAGAAAAAAAGGAGTAGAGAAATAAAAAATTGAACAATGAAAAAAACAGGCAAATTTGAGCATGAAATTAGATCATGGTTAAAAAAAAATAAGAATAATGATTTGAAAAAAATAATTTTCTTTAAAAGATTTTTTAAATTAATTTTGATTTTAATAAATAAGGTAGTCATTTTAATATTTTTTTTTGTAAATTACTTATAGTTGCAATCAAATTATTTAATTTTTCTATATTTTTATTAGTCAAAATATAGTTAGATACTGTATCTATTTTTTAATTAAAAAATAAAAAAAAGACCAAAAAATAGTTTTAAAAAACTTAAATTAAATTAAAAAGAAATAAATTAAAGAAATAGAGAGAAAAAAATAAAATAATATCATAATAGTAACAGATAAGAGACAAAAAAAGAAAAGGTACAGCATTGATGTCATGCTGACGTCAGCCCGAAAAAGAATAAAAAAATAAATATTTTGTATAACTATTTTTGGGGGCATCAAAGTAAAAGTGCATTCTCATGTAAATACTTTAATTTTTATGGGCAACTATGTATGTTTCACTTAATTTTAGGGGTGGCGGATGGGGGTTACTGTTTAATTTTTTCTTTTTACTGATTCTCGCTTTTTAAAATTGTAAATTTCACTGAAATGCTTTAATAACTGATATAATCCTTTATGTTTGTGTGACGGAAATTATTTGCTTACATTTTTCTGGTCAGAAGAAAAGAAATAATATTTTAGCTTTATTTATTAAATAATTTGCTTGCAATTATTAAAAGAATTTTTTCATCAGTGTTGCAAAAAAATTCTCCTTAAAGTTTATTCTCTGTCTTTGGCTTTGAGTGTGCTCGCGGGCTAGGCAAGCGAAATGAGACGGGTTAAAATATTTACAGATTTATGCAGATTTATTCTGCAACAACATGATTGTCATCCCTAGTTATTGGGATGAAAGCCTTAATATTATTTCACACACAAATATTGGGGTTAATTATACGAATAGTCATTTAACTTGTACTAATTGATCATTAAAATCTTTTATCTATTTTTTATTTTTCAAAAATTATCTTATCTTATCTAATAAGTCTTTAGGGTAAGGTTGCATATATTAGAGTATAAATTTTTATGATCCGATTCTTCTTCAAATTCCGTACGTAACGAAAGTTTCAGTGCACCGATTGCCTTTTACCTAATTAGTCTTCAGGGTCATCTTAGCTAAAAATAACCCGAATGGGAAATGGAATATATAGTAAAGATGAGATGAAAAATTTAGAGGGGCTCTCTGTAAATTACCCTACATAATAAGAGAGACACTAAACGTCTAGTATTATTCCTAAGCTTATTTCTCAAAATTAAAATGATTTTGTTAAAGAAAGTGCTATTGATGAGAATGTGCTTCTGACTCATCACTAAGGAGCCGAGTGAGATAAAAATCTCATGCACGATTATGAATAAGAGAAAAAAATGAGGAATCCTCTTTTCGACTCTAGAGATAATTCATAACATTAAGAAGCTTAATAAAAAAAATGTATTCTTTAAAATTGATATGAGTAAAACTTATTTGAAAAATACAAGCATTATTGGGTGACTTGGCATAAGATGTAATGTATCGTCATAAGCTCAGACAGGTTCTCCTCACTAATGTTGTGTCTCTCATCTATGAAATTACAATTACTTTTCCTAATCTAAAGGACCAACATGTTTGGAATCCTGATGATAGGCTATAACAAAGGTTTTTAGCTATATTTCTATCTTTAATTTATTATACTTTAATTATATTTGAGCTATAACATAATCATTTGACACTTATTATATAGGAGCTGATTCCCAGCTAGAAAACACTTTTGTAGCTAAAATGGATGACTTGAGACTTTGAATTAAAGTCTGAGTGGAAGTTCAAACAATTCAATTGGGATGGAGTTTGAGGTTCAAGAATCGAATGCACATTACGAGAATGGAAGGAAATCGATAAACACACGAAAAATTATCTTGACACATCACACCACACCAATATATGGTGCCCAATTTGCCAAGAAAATTGTCTAGGCCCGACATGTCGCGCTAGACATATTTGTTCAATAATTTTTCAATTTGTTTTGTTTAAGAGTAATTTCATCCGGGCACTTGGGGTGTATTTTATAAATAAATAAAAAGAAAAGATACGTTTAATTATGAATTTTGACCTAGAAGCTTCGGAGGAGCGTAAAAGAGTATCAGATGTAGAATTCACTACTTTTCCTCGCGAATCGATTCAATACAAGAGTTTGAATCGATCATTGGTTGTAATATTTTATGGTTCTTATTCTTTGATGTTTTATTCTTCTATTATGGAGTAGTTCTTATAGGGTTTTGACATACATGATGTTTTGAGAATTAATTATGGATTTTGACTCTTGTTTTCATGCTTGAATTCATTCCTAAAGTTTTGAGTTACATTGTAGATTCATTCAATATTTTATTTAATCGAAAATCTTAGTGAGTGTATCTGCATTATCTTATTCACTTTTTATCATTATTTCTTCTAAGTAATTGCAAGAATTTTTTGAAATTATCGATTAAACCAATAAGAAAAATATTCGAAAGCCGTTTTTTTCTTGAGATTAATCCATTAATGTTTTATTGCATATATGATCGTTGGGTTGTCATTAGTTTATTCTATAGAGTTTAAGGTTATTCGATAGAAGAATTTGAACTTCGGGAATAATTTAGTTAACTATTAAATTCGTAATAATCAATAAAACTTTAGACTTGAATCTTGAACAGAGCCAATTTCTGATAAGTATCTACACATGTACTCTTGTCTATTACCTTTGCTTCTCTTATTGATAGTAACTGTTGTTTCTCGTTATCAATCATTCTTACTTTCGCTTTTAGTTGTTAATCATGATTTACAACAAACACTTTAAAGATTGTATTTTCCTGAATAATACTAAGCAAGTTTTAGTTGAGTAATTGTTTGTATCACATGTGGAGACGATAATTACACTATACTATCTTTTACTAGCGAAGCGCTTAAGAAGGTGATAGTGGATATATATTAACATTAAAAATTTAGTGTGTGCTTACCATGCATGTTAACAAGAGGATAAGGAGCAACTTTTCTTCACTAGCATGATCAACTCATATAGTCCTAAGGTTTTGTTTAAGAATCACCCTCACCAGCCTTCCATTTGTCATGTATCTCGAGGGAAGAGGACACTAAAGTGCAAGTGTGCAACTAGATGAGTTGAAAACACTACTAAAAATATTTGTATCATAAAATATAATTTTTTTATTTATGTTTTACCAAATCAATTCATTGAAAAAAATATATGGTGAGAAATAAATTTTCACTGAAATAGTAGGAAGTTTCACAAATTTTTCATGTGAGAACACGATTATTTTTTCTTTTCCCACTGATTCAATTAAAATATCAGTAAAAATGGCCACTTAACATTTTTCGATGAAAAAATTTTAATAGAAAATTAGTAATTTTTTAGTAGCGAAAATAGCAAGTAAACCATGAATAAACTTGTTCTGATAGGGTAAAATACCAGATTGTACACAACACCTCAATCCCCAAAAGGTAACTAAGGGAGCCCAAATCTTTAATTTTAAAATGATTGAAATGTCAAAAATACACCTAACATATTTAGTTTTTTTTTAAAATATTTTTATTCTAATTATCAGGTGTTTATTTTTTCTACCTGAATCATCGCCAAATGTTTATCAAAACACACCTCAACTATCAATTACTCACTTTTTCTACAGATATATAATGACTATACATAGTTATACAAACAATATACATATATGTCCAATGTTTTTTAATCCAACATTACCATCATATTTTAGGTTTCCCTTTAACATTATATTTTAACTTCAACGTACTTCATATTATGACTCCCCCATTATACCCCATATAAGAACTGTATAATCAGTGTATATTAAATATTTGTGTATAATCTTGTACAATTGTATATTCACGGATATAAATAATTATATAAAGGTATACAAAATATATATAGGTATACATGAGATATACACCACTATGAAATCACCATAACCACTGGTTTCTCCGGCATATATAACAAGTACTCCCCCCGTTTCAAAATAAATAGTATTTTGGCCTTTTGATTTTATTTCAAAATAAGTGATGTTTAAAAATAATCAAGAAGACATTAATGATATTTTTTTAATTTTACCCTTATTCAAATGGAGAGAGTTTTACATAATTAAAAAAAATATTAAAGAGCTACATCTTTCTCAAGATATTTATTAGGGGTAAGTGGATAAAATTACATTTTTTGTCTAGAAATGAAGAATTTTTTTAAGGGGTGTGCTCAAGCTGAAAGCATCATTTATTTTAAAACGGAGGGAGTACAAAACATCATATTAATAAAATAAAATAAAAGAAAGAAAATTCACCAAAACAGTGATTAATGTAGAATTTTTAACTTTAATAACACTTTAAATCCAATTTCTCAACATGCAACAACAATCACAATTCTCGAAAAAAGTAAAAAAGATTTATTGAAAAGAGGAAGAAATGGGAACAGGAATATGGAATTGGCATGAAAACTAAGAAAAAGGAAAAAAATTAATAGGTGAACACATAATTTATTTTGGGAACCAGAAAAAGGATGAGACTGAAATGTATTTGGATTAAGAAATATTTACGAGTTACGACAATTTAGGCTAATTTGACTAAACAATAAAACATTAGGCCAAATTATGTTAACTATTTACTTAATAATTATTTTATGGACGGTAAATTTTAATGTCTCTAAACACTTTAACCAACTAGTTTATAAAGTATGTACAAAATATATATCAATATATATATTTTTTCCCTAGATTTTACGGCAAGCTCTTTTATATGTGGTAACATTTGCACTAGCAGTATGTTAGTATATCCAATACAAAAACTACGAAAATGTTATAAATAATAAAAAAAAATAAGAATATTATAGAGAAAAAGAGAAGCAGAGAAGGAAAGAAGTTTTTATTTTTCTTGATGGGTCAAATATAATGAAGGGGAACACCTTTATTTATAGGGATAATTCCTCCTAACTTTTCTTCAAGAGATAAACTTTCACTAATATAAACACATGTATTCACTATAATACAAATACATTTATAGACATTCATCATAATTCAAATATGTTTATAACACTTTCCCTTGGATGTCTATTTGATAGACAATGTGCCTAATCTTATTAGAAAAAATCCAGTGAAAAAAGAGTACACATATCTAATAATACGCATTTTGGCTGCCTCACCTAAAAACCTTACAAGGAAAACCAAGTGGAACAAAACCTCGTAAAAGAAAAAGAGTACAACGCGTATTAACTTTCCCTAATGAGAATATCCTTGAATCATTGCATCCCAATCTTGTGCATCATCTTCTTGAAAGCTGCAGTTGATAGAGATTTGGTGAATAAATCAGTCACATTGTCATTTGAACGAATTTGTTGTACATTGATATCACCATTCTTTTGGAGTTCATGTGTGTAGAAAAATTTTAGCGAGATGTGCTTCGTTCTATCTCCTTTTATGAATTCTCCCTTTAGTTATGTTATGTATGCTGCATTATCTTCATATAAAATTGTGTGTACTTTGTCACATTTCAAACCACATTTTTCTCTAATGAGATGTATCATCGACCTCAACCACACACATTCTCGGCTTGCTTCATTAATATTTATTATCTCAACATGATTTGATGAAGTAGCTACGAGAGACTGCTTTGTAGATCTTCAAGATATGACAGTACCTCCACATATGAATACGTAGTCAGTTTGAGATCAAACTTTGTGTGGATCAGATAAATACCCAGCATCAGCATGACCCACAAGATCGGAACTGCAATTGTTAGAATAATATTAGCTCATATGGGTAGTCCTTTTTAGATATCGTATTATGTGTTTGATCCCATTCCAATTCCTTCTAGTAGGAGCAGAACTATATCTTGCTAACAAATTTACCTAAAAGGCAATATCAGGTCTTGTAGTGTTAGCAAGATACATTAGTGTACCAATTGCACTAAGATATGGTACTTCAGGATCAAGAATTTCCTCGTTCTTTTAAATTCTTCAAGGATTTTCATATATCCTTCAGTCTATCTAGACATGAAAATAATTTCATTATACGCATATCAAGTTTTTCATGTATTGCCAGATTTATGAGTAACCTCAAAATAATTGCATCCACCACATGAGGACCTCTCCATATAATAATGTTAGGATTTGTGAAAAATCTTCATGCCACAAGAAACCATTTATACCCACTGACATTATACTTGAATTGCATATTTTTATTTGGCCAATCATTTATCTGTCCACACTTTTTGACAGATTTGAATTCAAGATCCTCGTCAATATTTATAATATTTAGCGCCACATTATATCAAAGGTATCGTCGACGATCATTTTGATATCAGTTCCAATGCGACATAACTTATTGATATCTCTTCATTTTTCATTATTTTCAGGTACCTGAACCTTTGCAAAGGTTTTATGAAGTGTAATGTCGTAGTGCTTTCTTAAAGCACTTGCCTCATCATTATAACCATCTCAATCATTTGCTCGTCTCCTTCTTCAAAGAGTTCTATATTTGGAACCGTTTGATCTATCATGCTTCATGCGTCTCATAGACCCTGTCCTTCAAGGACTTTCATTAGAGCATTTGCAACTGAATTATAAAATAGGGTTTCAAATACATCTAGGAATTGATTTGCAATATTTTGCAAGTGAATTATCTCTTGAACTTTAAGTTCACATTTTTTTCTTCTTGAGAATCTAGATAATTCATCCCACACCAATTTTCAGTTGCTAATCACTTCTCCCCCTAATGTTAGAAAAACTAACATTTACACCCCAAGCTCATTTGGGGACCCATCTTTGTACATTATGGTGGACCAATTGAATCATATACCGCACATTCAAATTTTTAGATAAAATTATTTGGTTCCTGACCCTGAACCAATTATGATAGGGGAATCTTGTTGGCTTGATGCATTCAAGTGTAGCTATATATTAAATAAACATATCACATACCAAATTTTATTTGCGATTTTTGTTCTCATAACCAATGGTTTAGCTATAATTTGAGGTTATTTTTGCTAAACCAACTTAGATATGAACCAGCATTATCAACATGATTTTATAATTTGGAATTGTGCTCTTAATTTAATAATTAGAGCAAACAACCTTGCAAAAATCAATTGCAAGTTGATATCAAAGCACATGTGATAATATCATAGATGCATCAATCAAACAATTCACATGGCAGGTGAACGGGCTCATATTCATCTTTTTATAAGTTCCAAAATTTCAGGGAATATAATCCCAAATTAGCTGATATAACGATCATTCTATCATGAAAGAACAAGCAACACAAGAGATTCTTGAAGAATCTTTTATTTCTTCATCATATAATCACGTGAATTCTCAATTATTTTTGCATCACATTTAAACCGGGATGGCCAACTGTTATGCCAACTTATTTCAGTAAACTTCTAGTTTACTTTCGTATGTGATTTCATTATCATACCTATATTTATCTACTACACACACAAAAAAACGGCGGGTAATCTTTTACATAAATATTTATAACCCGCTTCAATTGTAGTAGCATGAAGATATTAGATCTTCCCATAATTTATAGTCTCAATCCTTTTTAATATTTTTGAAACTTATAAGTTTCCTTTTGAGACTTACCTCAATAGTAACACATTAGCTCTTATGGAGCTCTCAATTAATTTTGTGTACTACCACATATTCCATCATATCAACATCATTAATAGTCTCTCCACATAGTTTCAATTGAGAAATAATTCTGAACGTTGAAGAATTGTACTCATGAACAGACTTATAGTCTTGATGGATCCAATCATATCATGTCTTTGGGTGGATGACCATCTACAGATGGTCCTACCTTTCTTTTAGACTGTTCCATAAAATAAGTGGATCCTTAATCGTGAGATATTCAATTTTCAGAATTTCGTCAATATGATGACATATGAATATCATAGCCTTAACACGATTATGGTTTATGCTTTATTTTCACTTTTAATGGTGTCTCCAAGACCCATTGCATCTATATAGATTTTAGCATCCAACACCCATGAAAGGTAGTTCTTGCTCGAACTTTAAATCACAACGAAATCAAGTTTCGTAAGGTTAGTCATATTAAAAGAAAGAGAAAAATAATACCTTGGTCTTCAAATTTTGAGACGGTAGAGTCGTAGAGCAACAATATCACCAAAGGAATATCATTCCTGTGATTAAGTAATACATCTTTCGAAAAAGAAAATTTAACTTTTCTTACGTTGGATCTTTCAAAGTGAGTGCTCAAGGCAGAGACTCGTGCTGATAACGTGTTATGAAATAATAAAGAAAAAACAAAAATACTGTAGAGAAAAAGAGAAGGAGAGAAGGAGAGAAGTTCTTATTTTTCTTGATGGGATCAAATACAATAAATGAGAACCCCTCTATTTATAGGGATAATTCCTACTAACTTTTCTCCAAAAGATAGACTTTCACTATAATATAAACACATGTATCCACTACAATACAAATACTTTTATAAACATTCATCATAATACAAATATGTTTATATCAAAAAAATATTAAATTAAAATTTTATCCTAAAATAATAACACTATTGAAAAGTCTTATATGTAATTTTTATCAAAATTCAATAATAACAATAGATAATATACCCAGTTTAGTTTTACAAGTCAGATCTAAAGAGAGTGAGTTGTCCACAAATTAAACCCCTATTCTTGAAGAGACATAGAGATACTTTTTGATAGATCCTCGCTCGAGATTTTATTAAAATTATATCCTAAAAAAGTTAAACTATTGCGAAGTCTTACAAATTTTATCATAATAGGCTAATTTTTATCAAAATTCTGTAATAACAATAATAAATAACATACTCGATTTAATTTTATACTCCCTCTATTTTAAAATAAGTGGTGCTTATAGTTTATGCACACCCCTTAAAAAAACTACTCATTCCTAAAAAAAATGAATGTTTACCTACTTACCCCTAATTAATATCTTGAAAAAGATGTAACTCTTTAATATTTTCTTGATTATATAAAACTCTCTCCATTTAAATAAGGATAAAATTGGAAGAACATCATAAATGTCTTCTTGATTATGTAAAACACCACTTATTTTGAAATAACATTAAGAGGCCAAAACACTACTTATTTTAAAATGAAAAAAGTAGGTGAAATCTGAAAAAGATAAGTGTAACCGAATCTTACCTTTATTCTTAAAGAAATAAAGAAATTATTTGTCATAAACTCTTATCTCAAAATTTTATCAAAATTCTATCTTGAAAAACCTATACATTATTGAAAAGTCTTACACGTTTTTACACAAAACTTCAGAAAATTGAGAAAATTAGAGTACACTTGAATTTGGCTTCTCTTAAATGGTTTTGTTGTAGCATAAGATTTGCTCATGATTTTGAATATATTGCATAAGAAAATTATGATGTCAATAATGAAGTCTTTTAAGTCAAACAATGTATAGCAATTAAGATTTATTTGACTTAGAAACTTTCTAGATCATTTGAACATCATGAAAGGGGACATCAACTTCTTCCATCCCACTTTAATTATTTAGTTGTGCATCCTAGACTAAAGATTTACTTGATAAAAATAGTTTATAATAATATGAAGATTATGGTATGAGCTTTTAATAGTAAAATATGTAAGTTATGAGGTGTGTTGAGTAGAAAAGAAAATGTTTTCTAATAAAATAAATGAGTTATTTATTATTTATTTATTGTATTCAATATGTAAAATATAAAAATTATTCAAAAAATGTGTTCGAGCAGAGGATACTATTAATGTAGAATATCACTCGTGGAACTGGTTTTTCCTATTTTCAATAAGAAAATCATTTTTCTTATTTTTAAGAAATTGATTTTCTGGTTGAAAATGTTTTTTCAAATTTTTTTTGAACAATTGAACATGAGAAAATCAAAAAATATTTTCCTTCATGCTGAACACATTCATAATCTCCGTTATTATTTAAACCCCATATTATAATCTTCACATTTTAATATATAAAAAATATTTATACATAAATATAAACTAAATAAAATATCAAATTCAAAATATAAATAACGTGATGTAAATATTTTCTCCCAAAAAATATAATGCGCGTAAATTTTGATATTAAACTAATATTGAATAAGTATGACGA
The DNA here is from genome assembly GCA_035772735.1 of Datura wrightii. Classification (NCBI taxonomy): domain Eukaryota; kingdom Viridiplantae; phylum Streptophyta; class Magnoliopsida; order Solanales; family Solanaceae; genus Datura; species Datura wrightii. Next base: position 6,947,495 of record JASDFA010000012.1, on the reverse strand, counting down.
CTTCGACGATCGCAAAATGTCTTTATTAGACCGCATAGAACGGCATTGTGTGCTGTCCATTTTTTTAAAAATTATTACAACTACTTAGTGAAGAGAGAAAGGAAGAAAAATAGGCTCCAATTTTTGATATTTTAAAAAAGGAAGAATTAATGGTCGGAGAAAGTATCCAAATACATTTAATTTTTTGTTTTGTTCTTTCTTTTTTTTGGTTTGTTTTTGAGAAAAATTAGAAAGACTCAACTTTATGATATGTGTGTGTGTGTGTGTGTTAACAAATATTAAGGGAAAGGCCTTAGAGAAAGAAAAGAAAGTAGGCTATATCTTAGGTTTATATTCTTAGATTTTTATATTACGTAAAAAAGAATGTTTAATTTATTTGTAATTTTTTTTTAATTTGAGTTCACGTATATTGATCTAAATGAGTCGTTTCTTATTTAACATGAAATATCTCTCATATCTTTTTCCGTCAAATAATTTTACGTTGAGAATCATGAAAAATTGGTAAATTATAAAAGTATGTCTGATTGATTTGTCTATAAGAATTGCTCTCTCTATTCCAATTTATGTGAAGGGTTCCGAAGTATTAGGGTCAAAACACTTAGCTAGTGTATCGTCATAAATTTTTTAGTATAAAATTTATCTTTAAATATCTAGTTGGCCATGATTGAATCAGATTTTCAAAATCCGATCTTCAAATATCTTGTTTTTGGAATTTTAGCACTTCCACCCATAAAACTTAAAATATTTTTCAAGTAAAATGCATGTCCAAACACAATTTCAAATTTCAGAAACTCAATTTTTCAAGTTTCAACTTCAAAATATATACGACCAAACGAGAGCTTAAATTTGACTATAAATTCAAATACAAATTCTTCAAATATCCCAAAGAAATATTTATATCTTTTAAAAACTACACGATGGATACTACTCCCTCCATTTCAAATCATTAGATGTCTTATAACCCCTTCTATTGGACTTAGAGAGGTGAAGAATGGCCTACATTTAGACAATCATACACATATGAAACCGAGTAGCGCAGCCTTACAAAGAAAGTACCGCCGGCCCCTATAGCGCTAGCAATGCATAAACGCACCGCGGTATCTTTTCGTGTATCACAGGTTAAGCCCATTTGAATCGTGACATTTCAAACTTCCACAAGACATTGCAAAAGGAAAATAAAAATAAAAAAATTAAACCCAATAAAGTTTCACTATTTCTTTCTTTTCATATTACTTGTCACGTTTCTCTTTTGTATGTTTTTTTAAAAATTATAAATACTTTTCCGTTCATTTTTACTTGTTCACTTTGTACTTTGTATATTTCTGAAAAAATACTCCCTCTGTCCATCTTTACTTGTTCATTATATTAAAAATATATGTCTATTTTTATTTGTCCATTTTAGAAAATCAAGACATAATTTATCACTTAATTTCTAATTTACTCTTATTATTAATTATTGTTATTTGCTAATACATTTTTCAAAAGATTAGATTTATTATATTTAAAGAGTGATATGGTAAAATTGTTATTCTATGTGTTATTCCTAATGGGATGTGCCAAGTGGACAAGTAAAATGGACGGAAGAAGTAAAGATTAATATGACTATTTTATTACAATATCCATACATTAATTTATGTATAATATTTGGTTTTGAAAAATGATTTAGAAAATAAGTAATAATATTGTGGGTAAATTAAAATAGAAATATAATAATTATTTTTCTTGATACGTTAAAAATGACAAGTAAAAATCAAAAACTATTTTAAAAATATCGGACAAGTAAAAATAAATAGAGGGAGTAATTATCTTTTTAAAATTAATTTATCCTTTTTTTATCTTACTTACTTTCTTTTTCCTTATATTAACTACTCAATCAAAATGCAATCTCGGCACTATACTTCCTTTAAAAATCACAACTGATAATTTGACACAGAGAAAATATATTTAAGAATAAAGCTAGACTAATTTTATTGATATTTAAACAATTATAATATCAACCAAAGTAATTTTATTGATATTTGAACAATCATAATATCAACAAATAATCACTTGTTTGAGCTTTCTAAATTTGTAATTTCTATGTTATGTAATTAACGGTAAAAATAAACTTTATTTAGTTTATTTAAGCATTTGATAAACACTAAAGTATTTATAAATTAAAAAATACAAGCCGAACATTCCCAACTTATGATCTTTCATCTTATTAGCGCTTTTGACTTAATTAACCAAATATTTTATCTTTAATATTTTTTCTAATTCTTAAAATATCTCTCCCAAAATAAAACTCCTAACTTCTTCATTATGTATCTGTCGCTCCTCTATTTCTTTACGAGAATACTTTTAAATTTATAATTTTTTGCAAAACTTTTAAGGATATTATGGTCACCCTAACAAAAAAAAAACTCATCAATATTTTTTTACCAAATATACCAACTATTTATTTGCAGCTTCAATACTTAAAATCTTATCGGCCAGTTATTTTCAATGAGCTAATTCAAACAAACTTTAAATTAATAATATGTAAAATAATATTTACACTATCAATTTACATAAAAGTAGGATCAAAATAAATATTTTTACCTTTTATTCTTTCAATTTCTTGAATGAATCTTCCATACTGAGGCAAATATTAGAAAGTCAACACAAAAAATGTGATTTATATTTCTCAATTGTTTACTCGTGAGTAGCCCCACCTCTCATTCAACCTTTGACCAATAAACCAAACCAAAAAAAAGGAATATTTCCAATCATATTAAAATATTACTATGATTTTTTTCTCGACTCTATACAAAGTCTTTATTCTTCATCTTCTTCTTTTGTATTCTCCATTCAAACTTTACACAATATATTAGCCGTTTTTTCTTACCACTATATAATTATATATACTCATATTCTTTGTTCATACATACTTAGGTTCTTGTTTTTTTTGGGTTTGGAAAAAAAAAAATAAAGAAATTTCATTTGTAGAAAAAAAGAATTCATGGAAGAAGTAGAGATACCTCAATATTTCTTGTGTCCTATATCACTTATGATCATGAAAGATCCGGTGACGACGGTGACCGGAATAACGTACGACCGGGATAGTATCGAGATGTGGTTGTTAACGGCGGAGGAGGAAGACGTGGCGGCGGAGACAACATGTCCGGTGACAAAGCAAAAATTGCCTAGAGACATTGAGTTATTGACACCAAATCATATGCTCCGGCGACTTATTCAAGCTTGGTGTATTGCCAATGCAAGTAATGGGATTGATAGAATTCCAACCCCTAAATATCCTTTGAACAAATCCCACATTCAACGACTTGTTCGTCAGGTAAATGAGTTTAAATTTTATGCACTGATAATTGTATATATAGTTGTTTTTGTTTTTGCTTATATGCTTTTTAACAAATATTATAAAATAATATTTCCAATCTAAGTCATCTAAAAGATAGTTATAGGTATGTAATAACCGTCCATAATAAGTAGTATTCATAACATGCTATAATAGGTTAAAATTTACTAATACATGTATCTTTTAAAAATTATTTTTTACAATTATCAATGTATATAAGTTAAATTCTTTGTATGTAACAAGCTAAGTATATATGATTTATGATTTGAAAACCTAAAATATGGATGAAACAACCTAGTATAACATGTGAAATATGATTAAACAGAGATTCTCTAGAAATTCTTTCGTATACTGACAGTGTATATAACTTAAACCTCAGGTGAATAATGATCAACTTTGTGTTGAAGCATTGAGGAAGATTGATGCTTTGGTGATTGAGAATGAGAAGAATAGGAAGTGCTTGGAGGAAGTTGGTGCAATTAAGGCTATGGTTTCTTTCATAATAAAAATTTTGAAAGAAAGAAAACTAATCACTGGCCTTGAAGAAGCTTTGAGAATTTTCCAACTTGTTTGGAGCCCAACAACTGAAAATGAGCAACTTGTCAAGGAAAATCGCGATCTAATCGAAGCTATTTTATGGATCTTGAGGAGCGAAATGACCAAAAACCAAGAGGTTATCAAGACTCACGCGATGATGGTGTTGAAAAACGTGATAGGGGTCTCGAGTTCAAGTCTCATATCAGGGCTAAACCCCGAATTCTTTCAAGAAATGGTGAGTATCTTGCGAAAAGAAAGCAAACATCACATCTCTCAACAAGCAACAAAAGCCGCGTTACAAGTGCTAATAGACGCGTGTCCATGGGGAAGAAACAAGCAAAAAATCATCGAATCCGGGGCCATATTCGAACTAATAGAGCTCGAATTAGGCAACACGGAAAAAAGGGTTTCGGAGTTGGTGCTTTGTGTTTTGGCTCATTTGTGTACTTTGGCTGATGGGAGGGCAGAATTCTTGAAACATGCAGCTGGAATTGGTGTTGTTACTAAAAGGACACTTAGGGTTTCTTCATCAACAGATGATTGTGCAATTCAAATTCTTGGATCAATTGCTAAGTGTTCAGCTACAAAAGAAGTGTTGATGGAGATGTTGAGAGTTGGGGCTGTGTCAAAACTTTGTATGGTGATTCAAGCAAGTTGTGGTGATTATTTAAAGAAGAAAGCTATGGAGATCTTGAGGACACATTCTTATGCTTGGAGTAATTCTCCATGTATACAAGTTTATCTCTTGACTAGATATCCTGGACAATAGAGGGTCATTTCTTCGCGGATTAAGTTATTCTGAGATATCGATTTATTCCACCTAGGAGGTGGGATGAAATAACACCAAGTTTGATGGGAGAAAATGTGATATTCAAGATTAAGTTTGAAATTAAATTTGTACTTTCAACCAAACAAGGTATAAATTTAATCTCAACTTAATCCTGAGATATTTCATCTTATTTCATGAACCAAACGACATCTAAGTTCTTTAATTAATGTTTTATTATTTTCTTCTTTAAATGATCGATACATGTATAAGTACAGCAACATTGTATCTTTTTTATTTTCCAAAAAACAAAACACTAAAAAAGATTATATATAGAAACACCATACCATACAAAAGTTAATTAAGAAGATTAATATAAATGGTCTTAATATGTGTTTGTCTCTCTTTATTGATCTATTTTATTTATTTATTGTGTCTATTTGCAAGTTAACGTTGAAGAAAATAATGGTATAATTATATTGTGATAAGAGGAAGTACTAGTGCACTAAAGGAAGACTAGAGGGGTCATTTAGTAATAAAGAATAGTTAGGAGGAGTTAGTCGTTGTTAATAGTTGTCAGTGGTTAGGTTCATATGGTTCTATTATAAGTGCACAAGTAGTAGCATTTGTATAGTTTGAGTTTTTATAGAAAATATAATGCTTTACAATAAGCTAGCTATACTCAAATTAAAGTTTTCATGACCATTCCTTGTTTACTATTTTCTCTGTGTCAATTTATATGACACATAATTTTATTTAGTCAATTTAAAAACTAATGATATATTTTTTTATTTAACAAATATTTAATGACATTATTAACATTTTAACCATAATGAGTCTCACTTATTTGACAAAAAATCCATAAAAATATACTTTTTTATTTAAAATTTATTTATTTTAAAGATAATTTTGGTTCATGACGGGATTGATCACTACTAATTACATTCAATAAGTGGTAGACTTGATGACAAAAGGCCTAGATTGGCACAAACCAACCTCAACACTATTAGAGATAGAGGTTTTTTCTATCGCGAATCAATTAAAAAATTGTGTTATAAAATATGATTTTTTTTCATCCATTTTCCATTAAAACAACTTAATGAAAACGTATTGTGGGAAACAGATTCACGCTGAAATAATGGAAAGTTTCGTGATTTTCCATGTGAAAAATACTATCAATTTTTTTTCTCATCGATTCAATTAAAATATCTATAGAAATAGCCAATTTACATTTTAAGTAAAAAAATTCAATATGAAAATAATAATGTTTTAATATAGCAACTACTCTTGTCCAAGTTGGAAGTGCTGGATGAATTTTACTCACCAACTTAAGAGGGATATGGTGTTAAGAAGAAGCAATGCCCTAAAAGAAGACTATTGGGGCCATGTGGTAATAAATGATAGTTAGAGGTAGTTAGTTGTTAGAAGATGGTTAGGTGCACATGGTTCTGTTATAAGTGAACCAATAGGTTTGTATAGTTTCAGTTTTTCAACTTACATTCTTTAAATATAAGACTTATATCTTGTTTTAGTGTTAGTTTTAATAAACTCCAATTGCTAATACATTTGGGAGGGGTCTGATTTCTCTGATCTTTTATATAGTTTTGTTAGGGAGTACTTTGTGATTGTGGTTGTAGCTTTGCAGGTTTGTTAGAATTCTAGCAGTGTCTTTAGTGAAGGATGGTAGATTAGGGTCTTGTTCTCAATTAGGGTTGGGGTAGGGGTCAAGGGTGTCTCTTGGCTGAAATTGGGTCTTGGAACATAGGGTTATTAACGGAAAAATTACTAGATTTAGTGAAGATTCTCAAGAGATGAGGAAAATCAACATAGCTTAGAAATCAAATGGGTGGGAACTAAGGCATGGGATCGGTTGTAAACAGATATAAATTATGGTACTCACGAGTTTCAAAAGTAAGAATGCAGTAGATATTTTAGTAGATAGGGAACACAGGAGCAAATGGCAGAGGCTAGGAGGGTAAATGACAGGATGATGGTTATTAAGATAGTTATTTGAGGGCTTACTTTTAACATAATTAGTGCTTACAAACGGGTTTGGATGAGGATGTCAAAAAGCACTTTTGGACGAGGTATCCCTCATACTGACAAGATATTCTTATAAGAGAATTTCAATTACCACATCGGGATAATTTCTAGGGGCTATAATGATATGCATTGCGATTTTAGTTTTTGGGATAGAAATAAAGGAGGAATTTCACTTTTGAATTTTGTAAGAGTTTTTAATTTGGTGATAGCTAACTCGAGTTTTGAGAAGATGGAGGAAAACTCTTGTCACATTTTATAGTACGGTGGCAAAGACAAAAGACTCAATTCAATTATCTAATCCTTAGAAAGAGTGAAAGAGTTTTATGTGAGAATTGTAAAGTTATCCTGATTGAGAACCTAATTACAACCCAACATGAGATCTTGGTAATAGATTTAGAGATTAAAGGAAGAGAAAAAAAGGGCTTTGTTTGACCAACCAAGAATTAGATGAAGTGACTTGACTAGTGATAAAATTCAGGAGTTGGGCAGAAGTTGATGGCTATGAGGGCTTGGGAAATTAGTGGGGATGGGGATAGTATATGGACGAGGATAGGTAATTGTATTAGAAAAGCAGCTAGAGAGGTGTTAGGGGTATCGAAGGGTAACTTTGGTGGACATAGAGGGGACTAGTGGTGGAATGGAGAGGTCCAAGGGAAAGGAGAAAGTAAGAAGATTTCTTACATGAAGCTAGTGGAGAGAAAAAAATAAGTAGAAAAAGAGGACGAATAGGGAGAAATATAAGAATTCGAAGAAAGCACAGATGACGGTTATGACGGCTAAAACGACAATATTTAACACTTGTATAAAGAACTAGAGGACAAAGGTGAAAAAAAAGTTGTATAGGCTTGACCAGGTGAAAGAAAGGAGGTCTCACAATCTAGACCAAGTGAGGTGGATTAAAGGCAAGAATGGCAAAGTTTTGGTGGAAGAAGCATACGTAAATGAATATGAAAGGTATACTTCGATGAATTCTTAAATGTAGAGTGGAAAAATATTGTGTTTTGTGATATAAAGCACTCTCAAAGCTATTGAGATTTGGAATATTATAGATGTATAGAGTTGGAGGAGGTTAAGGGGACAATCCGTAAGATGAGAGAGGTAAAAGCGACCGGGTCATACGAAATATTTTCAGTGGAATTTTGAAGGATCGCAGAAAAAGTATGTATAAATTGGCTAACTAGATTGTTTAATGTCATTTTTAGGATGGCTAAAATTCTTGATGAATGGAGGTGGAGTATATTAATGATTATGTTATACAAGAACAAGAGTGATATTCAAAATTGCAATAACTATATAGGTATTAAACTGCTAAGCTACACTATGAAAGTTTAGGAGATGGTAGTAGAGATGAAGATGAGGATGAATATGTCTATTTTTGAGAACTAATTCGGATTCATGTCGGGACAATCAACTATGAAGTCATACATATTTTAAGGAGATTGTTGGAGCAGTATAGGGAGTAGGAAAAAAGACATACATATAGTGTTCATTGACCTAGAAAGGGCATACGACAAACTCCCAAAGGAGGTTATATGGAGATGCTTGGAGTCAAGAAGTGTACCTATAACATACATTAAAGTGTTCAAGGACAGGTATGGTAGAGCCAATACCGAGTGAGAACAGTAGGGGAGACTCGGAACATTACCTACACTATTAAAAAGTTACTATTTTTTCATTAAAATTTTTCACTGAAAAATATTAAGTGACTCTTTCCACCGATATTTTAATTAAATCAGTGAAAAAAGAAAAAATAACAGTGTTTCATATGAAAAAATCATAAAACTTCCCACTATTTCGATAAGAATCTGTAATTTTCACCATATGTTTTTTCAATGAACTGATGCTATGGGAATTAAATTAAAAAAATTATATTTTATAACATAAATTTCTCATTGATTTGCAGTGAAAAAAATTTCTATTTCTGGTAGTGCTAGTCGAGATACGGTTGCACCAAGAATCAGCTCTTAGTCCATTTTTGTGTCTTGGTGATGAATGAATTGGCACAACATATTCAAGGAGTGTTATCATGGTGTATGTTATTTGCAGATGACATAGTATTGATTAACAAAACACGAGGAAAAGTTAATAATAGACTAGAAGTTTGGAGATAGATCCTAGAGTTTAAAGGTTTCAGGTTGAACACAAGTAAAACCGAGTATATTGAGTGCAAGTTCAGTGACCTGTCACATGAGGGGTATATAAAAGTGAAGATTGATACACAAAGCATCCCCAAGATATGAAGTTTCAAGTACCTTGGATCGATAATTCAAGAAATGAGTAGATCCACGATGATTTCACACATCATATTGAAGCAATGTGGATAAAAAGGAGGCTCGCATCTGAGGTCTTATGTGATAAAAAATGTGTCGTCGAGATTTAAAGATAAATATTATAGAGTGGTTGTTAGATCAACTATGTTGTATGGGGCAGAGTGTTGCTAATCGGAACTCACGTGATCAGAAGATGAAAGTAGTAGCAATCAGGATGCTTAAATGGATGTATGAGCATATTAGGAGAGATAAGATCGGGAATGAGGATATATGGGGCAAGGTGGGAGTGACCTCTATGTTGGACAAGATGTGAGAAGTGAAGGTAAAATGATTTAGACATGTGAAGAGAGAGCAGATGCCCTAATGAAGAGGTGTGAGAGGTTCGCAGTGATAAGTCTAAGGAAAGGTAGAGGTAGAGCATAATTCTAGTTTAGAGCACCTTATTTCCTCCCTCTTTCCCTTACCAGCATTATCTTTACTATTCTATTGTTATTTTATTCTATATTTCTTTTACTTTGATTATTTTTATTATTTTTGTTGTCAATACTTTTCTTCTTTTTTTTTTTTTTTAATATTTTCATCGGCCTTTTTTCTTCTTATATTTTACAAACTTGTTTTTTAAAATATTTTTCTTAAGTCGAAGATCTATCGAAAATAATATCTTTATACCATAAATATAAATGTAAGGTTTATGTATATTCGATCCTTTTCAAAATTAGATAATTCTTTATATTTTATTTGTATAATGCTATCTCTTATATGCTACTAATTCCTTATTTTCTTTTTTCTTCTTTTTTTTTCTTTTTTGCGCTTAACCCGTTTTATTTTTTCTAAAAATAATGGATTTGACCTGTTGGGGTTTCTTGCAGTTTGGTTGCTAAAAGCCACAAATACTATTATAGATTTAATCAAATTTAATAATTTTAGTTCAAATCTTAAATATTTATTTAAATAAATTTATTAAATATGCATAAGAAATAAATTGAAAACTAAGTAATTAATACATTTTTTATTTCAATTTATTTGTTTTTTTTTTGTCTCTTTAAAAAAGAATATATATTTTTTTTAATATCTCTTTAATTTCAATATTCTACGTAACATAGTTAAGACCATAAGATTAAAAAGTATTTTAATACATTCTGCATATCTTTAGTTTAAGATCACAAGATTCAAAAATCTTTTTTATTTTTTTAAATATTATGTGAAGTAAAAATAAGATAAACAAATTAAAATTTACTATCCAAATCATAGTGCACAAGAATTCACAATACCTTCGCAATATTTAATGTTTTCCTTATATTTTTAAAAAAAAAATTAATTTAATGTTATTTATTGTTCTTGATATTCCAAAAAGATTGAATAGCGTACTTGAAATTATTTAACAAATATCATGTACTGCAATTTGAAAGAAACGACTTATCTATTTATTACGTTACTTATTTATTTATTTTATCTTATATCATATAAATTATTATTTTCGGTATATCATATAAATATGAACCCCATTCAATTAAAGTATAGAAAATTGACTTCTCATTTATTTACCTAAAAATCTTCCTCAGATAACCATATTGTGCTTTGTCACCCTATTTTAGTCTCTTGAAAGAGCCGAATGAAAAGGTAAATAAGTCGGTGTTTGATTATAGATTTTATAAGAAATTAAAAAGAAAGTTTTTATATTAAAATTTAAAATTATTTTTAAATATATATTTTATTTAAAAAAATTAAATTTCATGAGTGAAAAATAAATTTATTAAAAAATTAATTTGAAATTTAAAAATTTTTCTTTAAAATATTTTTAAAAATTAATTAAATTTTATGAATAAATAATATCTTTAATTTTTTAAAAGAAAGAATTAAAATCTAGAAACGAGAGCTAAATAAATTTTCATTTTTCCTTGAATCCGTTTTTATGAGCGAGGATAATACCATCATGATGCATTTAGTCTAAATTCTCCACGGAATTGCAAATAATAAATAAAAATAATAATGCTAAAATATGGTGATTACACGTGTAGTTTTGTTATCTTCACGTTACTGTGGTCTGAGCTAAGATTTATCGATTTAGAATTTTAATTTTTGTAAGCGGAGATAGAATTTAAAGGTTATTGAATTAGGATAGAAAGCTAATAGATAATTGAGTATTGTCTTATCACTTACCTTTTCTACTAGTAGACATAGTAGTTTCATGATATTTTATTTCTGTTACTATCTTTTGTTTTTTCTATTTCAATTATAGTATTATTTTATTCTAATTACTGTTCTTTTTTCAAACTAATTTGTCATACTATCTTTAATATTTATCGTAGCTTCTTCACTTTTGTATTTCTTTTCCCGAACCATTTTTCTATGCTTTTTCTTAATTCGAAGATTTATCGAAAATAGTCACTCTACCTTATAAGATAGCAATAAGGTCTGCATACACACTCTATCCTCTTCGGATCTTCCCCTTATAATAGAAGATGCATGTTAATGTAAAGGAACTCTTTCATTTATTTGTTTGTTTGGCTTTTCCTTTAGCTCTTAGTTTTATTTGTATTATTATAGAGATCAATGTAGAGGCACGTTTTAATTTTAAAATATTTTTTTATAATCGGGAAATCTTTTAGGTGGTGTATGATTTAAAACTCGATGACGAGCACCCAACAACTTGTTTGAATGGCTGCTGATTATATTGTGTTGTTAGTTTAAAAATAATCTTTGTTTTAATTGTTAAATTCATTATTTCATAACGTCAAAAAATTTCATTTTATGTAACGTCCAATTTAATATGATCGCATTGTTATCTTTTTTTTCCCTTCAATTTATCTTTACTTATTATTTAATAATTCTATTTAATTCTTTACCCTATTTTTATAATACCTCTACCCTGTACCCTACTTATGAAACAACACATAACAACCATCCAAACAAAGTGAAACTAACAATACAACCATCCAAACAATAAAATACGATACATTATAAAACAACATGTAACAATCACCCAAACAAAGTGTAACTCACACGTCATGGATCGCACTCTCACCACTAGACCGAAGCCTGGGGAGCAATTTGGAACAACTTTTCTTGGTTTAACATAGAATGAAAAGAGAATTTTATAAACTCTTAAAACATTTTTCTAGATTATAGAAACAAGTTTCCCAAAACTGTTAGTACCAATAAGTATACAAGCACCAACATCCAGAGCCTACAAAAAACACATCAAAATTATGGGACAACCACCTTTTCAGATTTTCATTGTTTGAAGGTAAAACATTCTTAGCAAACTAGTAAATTCCAGGTACAACTCTGTAAGGAACCTTTTCGCAATACAATTTCCAGTACTTGCCATACCTGCAAAGCAGCAAACTTTGGTTAATTTTCCACCCTTGGAAGAGTTTAATGTACCAAAAATCACCAGATTAAATGCATATATAATAGCTCCGTAACGATCTTTAGGGACAGATAAAGAGGACCTTCCAGCGGTTTACTAGTTTGTTTTTTGCAAACAGTGGTGTCTGGGCCAGCTTTCGTTCATCTCGGCTACTCTAACTGTTACATGTTAAATCCCACCAGCACATTTACCAACTACTCTGCCCATTAAGGCCTAGGCAAATGGGAAAAAATCAGCTAAGTTTTTGTCTTCTATTGGGATTTGAACCCTGGTCTACCGTGATTTCAATCATTTTATTTGACTGGTAGGCAACACCCTTGGATGCTATTATGCTGGGGGAGGGGGAGTGCCCGGATAATTTTTTGAGAATATGGTAAGTAGTTGTTATCCACATGCAAAGACAATTGACAAGTTCTCATGTCTTGTGAAAAACACAACCAGCAAGACATAAATGACCATTACTAATCAATTCGATTGAGTTTGTGCATTAGTGAGTAGAATGGAGAACCATATGAAGAATTCAGGTAAAAAACGAGGGGGTGTGCTTGCTTACTTTGCCTTGCATCGGTCGTCATCCCTTTTGGCTCGATCAAGAAGGAGGATTGTCAGATAGATGACATAGAAGTAGGGAATGAACTGCAAGTAGGAGAAAAAGTAGAGAAGGGGGACAGGATGTTAGATTTCACAATGTCAAGAACATTATTCAAAAATGCAAGAAAGACAGAACTGATAATGGAATTTTCTCTATCAAAGAAAGAAGAAAAATACAGATTTTACATATTTGATGTAAATGAACACTTACGTGGTTGAAAAGAGCTGGTACAGTCCAGAAAAACGATGCTAATATTTCCGGAACATAGTGGAAGTGGCGAGCTAAGCCCCACCTGCAAAATGATTTATATTATATAAATATGTTTGAGGTTGTACCTCAAGCAGCCATAAGCAAAGTATTTGACATGTATTTTTTATATATAAATATATGAATATGTTTGATATTATAAAACAGGACATCTGAAACGTAGAACAAATACTTTGCTTTGCTTTGCAATATACATGGTATTTCTTCAGAATTCCTTGTTAAGTGCAATCAAGTACAGGCCTGTATAAGAATGAAATTGGTGATATAGGAGAATAGCTATACAATATTGTAGGGTTACAAGCTAGCTCAAGGTAAAGATGTGACATTGGATTTTAAAATGTTTGGAGTATATAATTCAGGAGGAAGCTAAATGATTGGGAACTAACTAGAATAGTTGATTGTTTGCTTCCTTAGAACTGTCCAGTCATGCTACAAGACTGGCCATGGAAGAACATAATGGAGAACAAAAGCTCCACATGAAGTTACATGTTTCACATGGTTAGTGACTAAGGACTAAGGAGGCACATGTAACTCAAGAGAATTTACATAAGTGAGACAACTATGCAGAAGATGCTTTTTGTGTGGAGAAAGGTCGGAAACTGTTACCATCTGTTTTTGCATTGTCAGATGATTGATCAGCTATGGTATTTATTCTTAAACATGGTGGGCTTCAATGGGTGATGCCTAGCGATCCCTATGATCTACTGAAGTACTGAGTAGCTGGAATAGATCAGGCATGACTAAATACCAAATAAAATGGTGGAATACCATTCCTGCTTGCATTAGGTGAACAATTTGGAGAGAAAGGAACTCGAGATGTTTTGAAGACAAACCAAGCTCCATCCAAAAAGATCAAAGTGACCTGTATTTTGTTATTTTCTTTATGGTGTATAGAAGAATATGTAAATTATGCTAAATCAGTTTGAGATCTTATAGATGCCTTACAAGAATAGGACAGGGATACATTTTGAACTGCTGGATTAGGCTGCTGATGTATATACTTTTTGCAGCACTTTCTTAGTGCTGATTTTAATTCAATTATTACCTTCCAAAAAAATACAATATTGTAGTATCTGAATTGAAGAAGGAAAAAACCAGCAGGAGGACAAAGAAAGGAACTGACCATCCTGATGTCAGCAGAAGGCTGGTTTTTTTCTCACCAGAGGTAGTAGTGTATGAAGCAACTATCTGCATTAAGGGAAAGAACCAAGTCAGAATAACCGAATAAGGGAAAGAGAATTCGAAAAATAAAATCACAGATGCTTTCATTTGACCTTAGATGGAGCCTTTCCCCAGACAGTGCATTTGCCATTTGTTCTGCGAAACTCTTGCCTCTGCCTGTCACAATCATAGTTGATATATATGCAGAGAAGACCAGCTACTAGTATATAAAGGGAAAGCTGAAAAAACAGAAACAATTTGCCACGTTAGAAGCAGAAAGAAGAAACCTACAGGCAGACAATGATTGTACATGTAAGTTTCCGTTGTTTACTTAAGATTAACATGATTAAATTTATTCTTAAATCAAACATTAGGAAAATAATTGTATTCATAATTCTCCCTTTTTAAGATAGCTACACCGCTATAATAAATGAATGTTTGTTCTCTATAAGCCATGTTATTACATGTAGTTTTTTTATAGTGGATTGATGTAATCATGTAATGCGACCAGTTTTCATTTTCAAATATCACATTATGATGAAATGATGAATAACAAACTCTAACGTTGGATAGTCAAACTTCTAAACAGAAAAAGTATGTTGCTACCAAGAGGGACAGGCAAATTCTGCATACACTGATCTAAAAATGTTCTACGGTGTGAGGGGGCAAAGGGTTGCAATTCTCGGAGAGTCGAGTGAAACACCATTGTCCCAAAGGTAGACACTATTGGCAAAAGTGAGCGCTCGATACCCAAACTTTCTCTGCTTCATTTGACAATTCTAGAATGTGCATCGTTTTTTCTTTACACAAACATTTAAAACACCACAAATGGAACACATCATCGGAAATATAAAGATACAACTCATCTGAAGTACTCCCACAATCCCCGATTGTATGATCTAGTTCCTCTTAAGAAGGTTGACTCAATGAATCTTATTCTAATATCGAAACTGTCTTTTTAACTAAACTAATAGAAATTACCAACCCTTTGACAAAAAATGTATACTCCTGTCTAATTTTATATGACGCATTTGAATATTGTAATTCCATATTCTATTAGTGGCAATCAAAAAAGAAAATATCAAAGTAATGGTTAAACAAGTAGTGTGGTCAAACCAATCAAAAAAGGTAGTATGATCAAGAAAACATCACATCAAAATTATTTTTAAGAAGTTAAGCAAATGTGATTTCTTGAAATTGTGAATGTCATAGAAAAATATTATTAGACTGGTGGCAAATATCTTAGGGATAATGCATAGTACCCCCTCAACCTATGACCGAATTTCCGGCGACACACTTTATCTTTACGGGGTCCTATTATCTCCCTAAACTACTTTAAAGTGTAATAAATACATCATTCGGTGCTGAGGTGGCACAGAGAGTGTGCTCACTCTCTTGGAAGCAATTGAGAGGAAAAAATGAAACCAAAAAATCTGATCAACATGGACACATGTCCCTTTTTAATGGGACACTTTGCAATTAACTAGTACACATAATTGTTAACATTAAATCTTATATATTTTTAATTATTTTCCTTTCTTTATTTCCCTCCTCATTTTTAACTTTTTATTTTCTTTTTTATCTTTCATTTATTTATTTTATTTTCACTTGTAATTAATTTGCATGTATTCCAGAACAATATAATACTTATGATATAGTATCTCTTTTCGTTCGAAGATTGTCAGATACAATTTATATCAATTTTATTTCAATAACACCAATATCAAAATATAATTATGGAGGACCTTATGTAAATTTTAACACTTTTTTTACCTTATTATTCATTTGATGGAAATTTTTGGCCGTATCCCATTAAAAAAAATTCTTCATAAACTTAAATGTATTTTAATTTTCGAAATATTTTGATATCTTTTTCGAAACTAACATATTTTAAATACAAGGCATAAGAATTAAATTTGAAATCAAATTTAAAAGAAGAAAAGGCAAAGAAAATAAAAAAGAATAAACAAAAATAATAGAAGAAGAAAAAACAAAAAAAGGCATAGAATGGAAATAAAAAATGAAAGAAAATAAAAATTTAAACGAAATATATACGTGGCGGCGCGTGTATATCACCGCAACTAGCTTATTTCAGTTGTGGCTCCACGTCAGCACATAAGGTGCAAAGAAATATGGAAAAAAAAAAGTTTAGGGGGATAATAGGACCCCGTAAAAATAAAGTGTGTCGCCGGAAATTCAGTCATAGATTAAGGGGGTACTTATGCATTATCCCAATATCTTACGACATTCTATAATGAAAAGAGTGTCATATGAACTAGAACATAAGGAGCAATAAAGCCAATGTTGAAGAGAGTAACGGACACCCTGAAAAATGAAAAGGCCAAAGAAAATGGAACAAGGGAGTTAAAAATTACACATCCATGCCACAAGAAAAATGCTAGCTTGGTGAGAAATGAACATGTGACCCTTTGATGAAGGCCAAATGGTCTCATTTGTTCATATTATCTGTTGTGCACTTGTGCTAAGAATGGTTGTGACAGGAATGGGGTTTCCATCAAATTTTTTAAGGGACTATTGTTGGATGGGAAAATATTCCAAGGACATTTTTTAGCATCTCCACAACTTTTCTCAAGCTTGATACTAATAAGCTACCAACTTCTGACTCGACTCTGTCAGCGAGTTTGGAAGAGTCATCTATTTTCTATGGTTTATCATGATTTGTACTCTATACCATATACTCAGCAATCACCCTCACTTCCACTCTTCGTTATGTCCTATAGTTCATTCGATTTATAAGTGTTTTTGAACTACACTTATCAGTCTACAAAAGTTAGAAAACCAAAGTGCGAAAATGTATATATCAGTTCAGAGGAAATATGATGCCTTTCTTGAACCTCTCACCTTCAGCAACATTATTTTAGAGAAATTTTGAAAAAGCAAGCTATTACTTTCTTAGTATTTCTACAAAAAATGTACCCATCATTTGTCTTAAGCAACCTTTCGCGCTAGGCAATGGAATGATGGTAGTAGAGAAGTCGATCTGATCTCACAAGCTACCTGAGACCCTTTAGATGTATAGCACTAATTCTAATCACATTGTGGGTCGCGATTGAGTATCTCAGTGCATGAACTAGAGTGAAAGATGGTTCACTAATGACAATTCTTAAAATATGTTGATAAAGATGAAACTAAGCGCGTGATGTGCAGGATATGCGCACATCATGGATCCATACCCTGCCACAGACAAAAGCCTAGTAATTAAGTGGAGAAGGATAGAGGGACGGACCCATTATCTCATCGAGTTTCGAACTATGCCCGACAGACCCTCGGGGTTTTCTCAAGTATCAAAAAGAAGATGCAAACCAAGTAAAAACTTAAAGTACAAATCCCAAAAGATAGTTAAGTATAAATAAACAGTAAGTAATGTTTATTGACAATAACTTTATATCTAATATGCATATAGCAAATTCTTCTTGGAAGCAAAAATACCTGAAGCCCAAGATTTACAGGCTGTTTAACAAGGTACATGCCAGGAGAAGTATATATGCATGGAAGCCATACCAAGCATCCCCAGCATATATAAAAGCCAGCTGCCAAAACAAAATTGAGATCCAGAGAGCATTATAATTAGGCATCCGTGGAAATAGAGAAACAAGAAATGTCAACATTTGTAATCAGAGAACTGGTAAGGTACTTGCTATATTATCAATAAAGAAATACAGTACGCACAAACCTCTGTCATGGGCAATATCCATTGTGTTCCAGTACCCAGCTTCCCACCAAAAAAATTTTGTGACATACACCAACATCAATATGGTATTTACAAGCATGGAATCAGATACACTTCCATATTCTTCATGCTGCCAAGAAAGAATATGTTGCACAAGATATCAACTGTCAATCATCAAATGAAGTTCATACAAATTGAATAAGTCTTCCTATTGACCTCAATTGACATCCAGGTAAAGATGTTTAGGGATCAAGGTGAAGACTGAGTACAAAGTAAAGAGACCTAAGCTGTGGTGGGGTCATGTTGAATAAACATTATTACTTCAAACAATGCCCATCTGTTTCTTTTGTTAAATGGTAAAAGAAAAAGTCTTTCTCTTGCCAGTCCTATAAAACGTCTATTGACAGAAGCAAATGAAATTTATAACTATCTCACATGCACAACCTAAAAACTAAACAACTGGCAAAGGTCTCCAATAAAAGGGCTTGTAAAATTTACCAACTTCCGGATGCCAAATCTTTCAAGGACTTCGTTACATTATTTACCTGCTTTATACAATAAGTGACAGCAAGAACTGCCCAAGACATCATACCAAATCTGCAGTTTGTGAAGACTTTAATATCGAAGTGTTTGCCAATACGAGGATATAGCTCCATTCCCTGAAAGAGTTCAAAAGGTTATAAATTATAACATCACTTTTAACTTCAGAGTTTATGCAAGTACTAAATATTTGGCTTCCTTGACTTAATTTTTTGGTATAATATTGTCATGCTTATTTTTCCTATAAAGATGCAAAATGAAGTAGTGAAGTTCAGAGTTAAATTTTCAAAAGATGCTTACCCAATAGAAGTCAACTATTATGTTCCCTGAAGAGCCAGAATCAGTGGAAGATGGTGCAACATGACCCTTATGAGTTAGAAATGTCAGCATAAGGTGTTAGACAGGTACTATACAAAGTAAATAATAAGAAATAAAGAGTTATACTAAGGGTACTTAAAATACTTACTTTAATATACAAGAAAACACAGAAGACTAAGCTCCCAAAAATAAGTGTAGAAAAAATCTCGCCCAGATGGTCGTAAACAATTGCAGGATTGAATATTCCAAACCTGAAAGACACAGGGAAAAAGACATAACTAGAGAGCATAACCTGATGAGGTTAATGGAACGTAATAAGCACCATTCTCACGAACAATAGCTAATAGATCAAATGAACAATCAAACAAGCACTTCCATTTTGGCATATCGCAGAACATATGAATAGGTCGCAGAACCTTTTTTTTTCCTTTTGACCCCTTTTCTTCTTTTGTGAAATAGCATATTGGCCCAAAATTTTGCCTTTTTTTCCAAAACACAATTCTTCTTTTCCCCTAAATATTTTAATTCAAAAGTAACTTTTTCTTTTATGAAGTAATAAATTTTATAACAGCATGCGCATAGAAATGACCTAATACAAGAAGTAAACCAAAAAAGTAGAAACACTACAAAAAGATATGGCTGTCTACGAATGACACCCAATTATCTCTACATAAAGGAACCTAACGAGTGCACCAAAAAGAAATAAGAGATAAGAGACTATTCCTCAATTGTGCAAAGTTCATCTCAAAAGCTCTCCTGTTTCTTTCACTCCAAAATGACCCACTTGAGAACTAGTGGAGCAACATTCCATCCGCTGCATCTTCTGCAATTACTTTCACCGTGTCTGGCTTAACCCAAGATGTTCCACACCAACACAAGACCGCAACCTCAAGACTACCCAATAATGAAGGAGAAGATTGTGAACATCATCACCTGAGCCCTAACACATAAAACACCAACTAATGTATGTAAGCTTCCTCCTCAAATTTTTGGCCATCAAAATCACCAAGCTTATTGCTAGCCAAGTGAAAAAACACACCTTTCTTGTAACCTTTGAAATCCAAATTGATCTATGTGGGAATGCAACCTCCTCTCCAACCAGAAGCTTCTCATAGAAAGACTTCTCATAAAAATTCCATTGTTCCCCATCCCCACCTGCCTACATCATGATTATCCTGTGATGTTCTTTCTTTATGAAGCAACTCAACTAAATTTTAGAACTGTCACTTCCCAGTCTTGCAAGTTCCTCCTAAAACTCAAATCCCAAAAAATTTCTCCATCTTGTATCCTCCGCATCCATTGGACTGTCATTTCCTTTGACATGAGATTTTGTAAATGTTAGGAAAAGAAAGTCTCAAAATGTTGTCCCCACACCACATGCATCCCCAAAAGCTTACCCTTCTTTAATTCCCCACCTTAAAAGACACATGGTCACTAAACTCTTCCCATACCTTCACAATGTTTCTCCACACCCTGCAACCATAAAGCATGGTTACCTTTTTAGTCCTCCAAGCCTCTTCCAAGGCCCCATACTTTTTCACTATCACCTCTTTCAAGAGATCATGTTCCTCTGTCCCATACCTCCATAGTCATTTACCTAGTAGGGCTTTGCTGAAAACACTCAAATCTTTAACTCTAAGCCCACTCCAACACTTGGGAGTTGTGACATTATCCCACCTCACCAAGTGAAGCTTCTTAACTACTCCTATTGATTCCCCATATAAATTTCTTACTAGTATCCAAAGATGTTTTGTTGATTTTAATATATGCATACAATTGAAGACATTAAGTAAATAGAAGAATACCCCCTCTAAAAGCTTAAACTTTCAAAGAGCCAGACTCTCCCTATTATTGTGTTTCCTAATGTGAAGCCTCCTTGTTATTATTATTCACGCTCTAGATTTCCTGTCTAGGATGTCGAGGGCTGTAAGATTGTCTCTTATAGGTTGAGACAATATGATGTTGTCTCCTTATATTGTCTTGGATACTCCTCATATGCACTAACTTTTAGTTTAGTTAGGCCTAAGGTTTCTTTATATGGTGTCAACGCAGGTAAAGAATTTGGATTCAAGTCTTACTACCACCATCATCAAAAAAAATTCACGTGCTTGGCCCATAAAAAATAATTAGACCCCCACTAGAGAGAGAGAGTTGAAGACATATTAAGTTAATATAAGTATACCATCTCTAAAAGCTTAAACTTTTAAAAGAGGTAGTCACGCACATCCAGTGGCGGATCTAGAAGAAAATATATGGGTTCAACGGAAACCAGTAGCTTTCATCAATGCCCTTTAATATATTGAGAAATTCACTAAATATATATATATAAACATTTGATTGTGAACCCAGTTATTATTGTAACTAAATTACAGCTATTGTTGGAACTCATAAACTTTAAATCCTTGATCCCCTTTGCATACATCAACAAATGCACGATATGAAAGCCTCCAAATATGTTATAGTGCTTTAGTAATATTGTTAAAGAACCAAATCCAAAACCAATTAACCTAAACAAACACAAGTCAATTCTTCCAAATATAAATACACATGCTAACAAATACAACAACAACAAGTACTATGCCTCAATTTCAAATAAGTTGGGGCAGACTATATTGAATCTTTACTTACCATGTTTCTCCATTTTAAACTCATCCCATCTCAGACACTAACAAATATTTTACAGAACTCAAGACAAAAAACAATCTTCCTAAAACCGAAAGAAAAAATTAACTATAACCTACTCCAAATGCCACGTAAAGAACGGGCTTCACAATCTGAAAGACAGACTAACAAATGAAGCTACACACTTAATCAGAAATCCACTCATGCAGTTGCAAATAAGTATACCCCAGATAATATGCTCAAAGATTAATTTTAACTCATCAAACCTAAATTTTTAGCATATAACCAGAACATATCTATACTAGATTCAATGAGTAGTAAAAAAGCAGTGCATCCCTTTCCCAAGCAATGTTGCACTAGCAGAAGATGACAAAATAACACCAACTCCTATAAAGAATCAAGATTTCAGTGAGTAGCCAAATAGAAGTGTATAATCCTTTACAGTCGCGGAGCCACATTTACCAAAGGGGAGTCAACTGAATCCCTTTTCGCCGGAAAATTATATTATGTATATAGGTGAAAAATCTTTTTATGTGTATAATACAAATTGTTGAACGCCTAAACACAAAAGAGCAATTTTTCCCTTAATGAAAATTTCCGAGACTGATCCTTCCCGTGCAATCTCAAGCTGAAACTGACAAGTGACAATTAATAAAACGATAAATATAAAGAATCGAGGTCTTAAAATTCAAAAAAGAAAGGGAAAATGAAAAAATTGGATGAAGTCCCTACCACCAGAGACTTATATATGTGATCAGTGTCACTGCATATGCTGCCATGCCATTTGCCTGCAAGAAGTAAAGGATGTAAGAGGCAAGTTATGCAGTTATATCATGAATAGAGGCAAAGACAAATCATTGCACACCAATCTTTGCATGACTTGGAAATATCCAACTAAGATGAGCTATATAAACTATAAATGCAAGATACACAAAGTACAAGTGTATAGAGTATCTTTCAAATACCTTATAGACAGGCCTATGTCCAGTTGGAGATATTGGACCTTCAACCCTTTTACCAGGCAATAGAAGCTGTAGTGCCGCCTCAAATAGAGCATAACAAATGATTAGTTTCCCAGCAATTGCAGTAGGTTTCGGCCAAATATTAATTAATCCTTGCAAGCCATTTTCCCTTAGGTGATTAAACGTTTTCAAGATAGACCCATCAGCGTGTACATTTGTATACCACCTGTACGTAGCCCATTAAGGTCCAAAAATTAGTGCAGTTATACAATTTCATCTTCTAATCAAGAGATATTTGAACTCCTATAGATAACACATTGGAAAATTCTTTAGCTAAAGCAGCACAAATCATCTACCGCTGGTGAAACATTCAAAGACTCCACAGCAATAGGATCAATTTGTAAATTTTTCTTTACATAGCATTTTTACTCCTTTCACTTGTCTAAATGCACATCCTTTTCTATATATCCTATTTAATACTCACCACTTTCTTGCTACATTATTATCTGTCACTGTGTAGGCCAATTAACAAATGTCTCTGGAAAGAAACCACTGAACCATATTTAAGATCATACTAACTATAATTATGATTCCGCAAATGTGTACCTTAACCGGTCCCAGACCCGATAAAGGGCGATTAATCAAGTCCAACAACGGGTAGACTACTAGCAAAAAATAGTCTATTAATGGTGAATCCTCTGAAAACTGAAGAATGGAGCATAATGGATGGACATGCTTTATGTAACCGAATCCAACTCATTTGGGATTGAAGCATATTCCATGATCCATTGATATTAACTAGAATTAGAATCTATAATTATTAACTTGTTATTCTTATTTCTATTTTTCATCCCCTTCAAAAGAAAAACTTGATCCCCCTATGGTGTCTTTTTCTTTTAGGCCTCCCAATCCAAAAACACAGATAAATGTAATGTTTAAACACTTGCTTATTTACTTAATTCGCTAAAAGGGTCTTTGACAAATGAATTTCAATTACACCTGGATGAATCAGAAGAAAAGACAAAAAAACACATTTTGATTACTAGAAGTCAGATAAACTGTAGTCAGCAGATCAAACCAACAAAACAAAAACAAAAGGTCCGATCTTTGACTCATGGTACAAGATCTGAACTTTTAGACAAGAAAACAAAAACCCATAACAAAAAAAGACAGAAAACAAAAAGAAAATCAACAGGGAACTGGGTGTTGGAGTAAAGATTGGAAGAGGAACTTACATGAGAATTACAAAAGGTGGTGTGAAAGACAGCAGAGTAAGCATTGACCCATAAGTGATTAACGGGGAGTGTACCAACTTCGTCTCCGCCATTGTTCTTCTTCCTCAACTGCACTTGGTGATTTGCGTTTGAAACTACAGAAGTCTCCGCCTAATCTTGACTCTTGACTTTGTAGACTCTCTTCCTTGGTTTTATTTATTTGTGTCTACTCTACTTTCTCACTGCAGTGGTGTGGTCCAGTTCTCCTCTGATTCTCTGAATCAGAGTCTGTTGTACACTTGTGCTCTACATGCTTATATGTATAAGGGAATCTGAGTGGCATGTCAACAGGGGCAAGGGCTTCGCTAAACTTGATCAACCATCTCCATCCCACAACTCTATTTTTTATTGTAAGCTCTAAATTTTTTGAGCTAAAAATAAAATTGAATAAATCAACACCAACCCATTATTCTATTTTTTAATCTAAAAGTAAATATTTTTCTTTTATTCTTCTTTTTCTTTAATATTATATTATTATTTTTATTTCATTTATTATATTTTCTTAATTCATGAAATAAATTATTGCTTTTTTTATATTTTTAAATAATATAAATCACAAATAAATAATATATATTGTACATATTAATGAAAAATTCAAATAAAAGTGAAATCATTGATGGAATATAATTAAATAAATATTACATCATGATAATATTTATTTTAGTTTCTGCATAAACATTCAACTTTCAAGATTACTATGTTGTTCTCATAAATGTTTTATTAATGCATTACGAAGTTTAAAATGAACATCTTTAGCCTTAATTTTTTATGTCGAGCTAAAAATTATTTAAATCGATAATTTTCATCTACTATCATTTCTACTATTGGAGTTGGACCTTTCGAATTATCTTGACTTGGTGTATTAAGATCACGTTCATCCTCGATTATCATGTTGTGCAGTAAAATACATGTAGTTATTATATCATGTAGCACTTCTTTTCTCCAAAAATGTGACGACACTTCTTTAGATTCTATTACTAATCCAAATGTTCGTGAATTTATGCAACAAGAACAAAAATAAATAATGGATAAAAGAAGTCAATAATTTCAACAGCCGCAATCACAGCCACAACAATTCTCTGCCCCATTCAGTAATTATTTTTTTGATGTTGGTGGATCTGGAAGCCTGCCAGATTACTAATTATTTTTGGAATTTTATAAGTTATTATGTTATGTATTATATTTTTAATATTGATATATGTCAGTCACGACTCTTTGAATGTTTATTGTCCTGTTATTTAAAGTAGATCTTGTTATTTATTAACAATATATTATATTTGCACATTTTATTTTTGTGGTGGTTATATTTTTTTTTACAATTATAAATTATAAATAAAATTAATTTACATTTTAAATAAATATTACATATAAAAATTAATTTATAAAAATTATACATTAATTTAAATTTAAAATTAATATAATTAAAATATTACATAAAAAATAAATACGAATATTAAAGACTTAATTAATGATCTTACGATTTATATTATGCTAAATTAAAAGTGTTAATTATTAGAAACAATGATATTATATTCATCTAAAAAAATAGAGTTGATGAATAGTGCAACTCCAAATTTGGAATTACACTATTCACACTCTATTTGTAACTCTAAATTTAGAGTAGGAAATAGAGGTGTGTTGGAGCCTTAAACTCTAACTCTAAACTCTAAATTTAGAGTTTAGAGTGGAAAATAGAGATGGGTTGGAGATGCCCTAACACACTACATGTTAAAGGATTTTTCACAAGATTCATTCGCACAAATACCCTTATTTATTTTGAAATGAAATGTTCTTTAAATTTTAACCGTCAAATTTGTAGTTTTTAATTTGTCTTTCGATATAAATTCAAAAAGTTTATGCATCACAATCATAAGTTTAGCAGCATGACATAAGTTTAGCAGCATGAATTTATGCGTGGAGCATAAATTCAATAACATGAACTTGTATCTAAGGACTCAGATTTTACTCAAGGTCGTATATAAATGTTTAATATAACCACCACTTCAAATCAATTGAATCAATACAAGCAATATTGTTTCCACATGTCTATTCACTCATATTTGGTTAGATTCCTCAATTCATCTTATGCCTTTCGCCGCATCTATTTTACACCACTAATATCCACCACAACTTCATATCTTCCTTAGTTTCTTTTCTTTAATTTTCTCTGTTTTTTTCTCTGCATTGCTAAGAATTGCTTGTTGTTTTGGTTATTTCATTGCTTCAATTGCTTTAACTACAAAATATTTATAGTTCTGACCTCAATAAATTCATCAGATTCATTCAAATCTGACCTCAATGAACCCCAAGAAGATTTTTGTGTGAGGGTTATATAGATTTAATGGCAAATATAATGGACTCTAGATCGGGAAAAAGAGAATAGAAATGCACAAGCAGAGAAAGAGAGAGAGATAGAAGGGGGATGGCAGTTGATTAGGTTATAGAAAAAAGAGTTTTTTTTCTTATTTATTATAAAATATCAAAATTAGTTATAAATAATAAATATTTTAAAATATAGTTACTAATGGTAAACACAAAGTATATAAGTTCTCCTACTTGCAATGATCCTCCCGGAGGCAAATTATCGAAATGGAAAAGAAGTGATGGGCTAGGTCTTCTGATATCGATATCTAATCCCAAAGCTAAGCTCTTGCAACCATATTTATACACATTGTATATTATATATTATATTTTTACTATACACAGTGTCAAAATATACTTTTAATTTCTTTAAAAAAAGAAATTATCTAAGTTCATCCTTTAAAGATAAATTAATGGGTCTTAATATCTTGGTTTACCATTTATAACAAACCTATTTGAATTGCCTCTAAATTTATATAATTTTCTTAATGGCTTTTCTTAATTTTTAATATTATTTCATTATTCTCCTAGCTATCAGAATGTTAGACCTCTTCTGTATAATCTTCTTTGATGTTGGAGAAATTCTTTAGGGGTTTCAATTGATGGGTCAATATGCTAAAATCTTACGGCCAAAGATTTCTCTTCTTTCGGTTCTAATACATCATCTTCATGTTCATCTTTTGTAGCTACTAAAGTTAATAAGGTATTTGACGATACTATATAGGGAAAATGGTCAAATTTATTCCTCTACTTTTGAAAATTGGTCAGATTTACCCTTTGTCATATTATCCGATTGTATTTACCCTTGACGTTATGAAAGTTTTTATATATACCCCTTATTTAACAAAAAAATCCATATCTAACATAAATGACATATTTTCTAATTTAACCCGTACCCGCGACCCGCTTAATATACTAACACTAACCAAACAAATAGCCCTCGCATGAGTTACGTTCTCTGAACACTGTAAGACTGTTAATGGAGATTTGAGAGCGAGGAGAGGTTCAACAGTCACCGTACATTTGCTCTCTAGTAGTAGCATCTTCAACAAGGGTGATCCTTGTCATTTCAAATCTCAGGTAAATTTTCTTTTCCCTTAATCATTTGGCTCTTGATTGGATAATTGATTCTCTGTTCATTTGCCAAGATTACATATGAATCAGATTTTGGTAGAACTGGTTATAATAAAGGTTGCAGGCAATTGGAGGGAGTTGTTGTATTGGAGTAGAACAATAAACTTTAGTGTCAACATCATAATCTATCTTGAAATGACCTAGAGGAGGAGGAGAACTAGAAGGATGCCCAATAAATGCTCTTCTGAATATATATATATCTAGGAAGAAAATATCAAGAAATGATTATATTTATGTTGAGTATAAGGAATAATTTAAATAAAGGTGTGTATTGAATAAAATAGACAAGCAAAATTTTATCTACGCTAGAAAGTTCTGGAGAAATCTCAAATATGGTGAGTTGATGTAGTTATGGAGTCAATTAAAAGATATTTGATTTTGACAAAAAAATGAAAATTATGATTCAGGGAAAAGAAGATAATTCGATTAGGCCTTAACATTTGTATGATTTAGGGCCTAACGGAGTAAAGATAAAAAATATTATGAAATTATTGGCATTAGGCACGAAGTGATTTTGAAGACATTTAAAACTTGATATTCTAATAAATATGGGATAGTGTAGATAGAAAATAAATAACCAAGTAAAATAGATATATACGTAGCAATTAACACATAAAAAATAAAGTTGTACATCCTTTTGAGGTCGTAAACCTCTTTGGACTTGAGACAAAGCCAAACTATTGGTCTTGATACACCAAGGATATGGGTCTTTCCCTCATAGAGGAGAGCCCCCAATTTTCTCCGGATATAATCCGTTAATAATAAATTTTGAGAAATTTATAATTCTCTTGTCTTTAGCGTCTCGGAAGTGAGATATCTCTACGCTTCCTGTTTCAGTTAGAATTCTTTCATAATAAGTTCGGGTCTTGTATGACTGCCCGGGAAAATATAAGTTGTCAGAGAGATATCTTTGGAGGAGTTTCCATGGGTCTGGTCCAATATCGACATTTTCGATAAGGAGTATAACTTTCCTTTTTGGACATCTTTCACAATGCTTGCTATCATCAGCATTTTCCATTGTAATACTTGCATATGTATTACTTTGCAAGTTTGGAGGGACTTGAGTTTACATGAATTGTTGCAAAGCCTCATATAATGGGCTGTCCCTTGGAATATTTTCCATATTTATTGATCCGGATGATACTCCAGATGAGGATGCTTGAGAATTTTTCTCATTTATGAGAGTTTTGCTACCCATTCTTATAACAGGGTTGGTATAACCGCCTCTCCCTTGATTATTATTTCTTCCAGGACTTTGTCTTCTTCCTCTTCCTCCTCCTCTTTGGGAGGATGGGAGTGGCCAATTTGGCCTCATCCTGCAAACATAACAATCGTTAGTTCTTTTAAGGAGAATCTTCATTTAAATATTCTCTAGTGAGAAAATCGGGTAAGGAATTTTCAACTCCCTTTTTATACTCGATTTCGAAATATCATCCTATCTCCACTAGCTGAGCTAACTTTATGGGATGTTTTTTGAAAATACCTGGAGGGAATTATCCCTTCTTGAATGTAGCTAATATCTGCCCCGCTATCAATAAGCGCAGTTTCGGTAATTGAAAAATTATTATCAATCAAAATAGTGCACTTAACATACCATTTATGAGAGGTCACTATTTGCATCATTCCTATAAACAAATCATCATTAGGGGAAGAAATAGCCCCTTTTGTGAAATCAGAGATTTCGTTCAAATCATTTGTTTCATTTAATAAAACTCCTTTTCCTTTATCAATAGTAATTTTTTCAATTTGATTCATTTGATGGTCTAAAATCATTTGATTTTGTTTAAGAGATTTAATCTCATTTTTTAATTTTTCAACTTCATATTTTAAATCATCCATTGAAGAAGTATAACCGGGAAGATTCATATTTTGTGGCGAGTTCTTTTGTAAAAGTCTTTTTTGAACTTCTGCCATGGAATATGGAACTTCCTCCAAAATATCTCTTTTTTGAATAGGTTTATCTGCCGATTTTGCAATAGAGGTCATACTGATAATTTTTTCTCTCAAATTATTATCAGTGACTTCTTTTAATAATTCTAAAATATTATCAGAAGTGATAGGTTTAAGTTCAAAATTATTTTGAAACTGAGACTGTAATTTATAAAAATCCAGGTTGTCACAGGAACAATTTCCTGTACCTGTATCACATTTATCACAACCATTATCATCAGGTAAATCAAATAATTTAATCGAAGCTTCAGACTCAGAGGAAGAAGTATAATCACTCTCATTTTCACTGACTGAAGTTTCATCCATGATTTTCATAATCTGTTCTTTGGATTTATCGTCCAAATCCATGGCTAGAGCTTTGATTCGCTCTTTCTTGCAATTTGGGGCAATATGATCAAATTGACCGCATCTATAACACTTAACATCATTTAAATCTCTTCCAGATCTGTCTTTAACAAATCTCTTTTCCTTGCGATGTTTTCTTCGAAAATATCTTTCCTCTTTTGATCGACGATGTCGTCTTTTACCCTTCCTTTGGTAAAATTCATCTTTATCATTTTTCCAATTCTTCTTTTTTAATGAAGAGGTTGCGGTAGCTCCTGCCATTCCGAACTGTTGACAGAAATCTCCTAGTTGGTTCTTTTCAGTTAGTCTCTGTCTTTTAAGCAGTGCATTCAGCTTTAATTCATTACACAAGTTTAATCCTTCTTGTGTGCATACTCCAATAAGACGTCCGTAAGTATAAGTATTATACATGATTTGGACATTATTTCCACGAAGAGTTTTTCTTACTCTTTCTGCGAATAAATGCGGTAAACCATCAATAAATTTACCCTTCCAATGATCACTATTACTTTCGGGCAGGTCCATGACCCGACTGAGAAAGGTGTCTTTATACCACCTAAATTCGCCTAGATGTTTACATCTAAGTCCGTTCAACAAGGTATGAATATTTTCGTACATGTTGGTGAATCTGCCACTAAAGTGCTCGATAATAGTAAGCACTAAGGTGTAGACACAATCTTGTCTGCCAGCTACTAAGGCTCTTCCTAGATTATCAACTCCAGGTTCAGACTTAACAGCGTTATAGATCGCTGCTCTATCCTCGGTTGTCATAAAGTTATCCCACCAGCCTCTTAATTGGCCAGTGAATCCTGCTACTATCATTCTGCAAATTACTGTTTCAGTATTTTTATCAGAAGTAGCTTTGCAGATCGTAGAATACATCAGCATACGATGCACCAGAATACTAATCTGTCTATCTGTTAAACCATCTAAATTCCATTCGTAGATGGCATCACCGTTATAACTGGTGTTGGTCTGGTTCCAATCCCTTTCTTCCACCAAAACATCTTGAGGTGTCGGTCTAGGATAATAATAAGTATCCATTCTAGGCATATCTCCATATCTTTTTCCCAACTTTCTGAGCTTATTAAGTTCAGACCTGGTTTCTTCCTTATAATCTTTTGACGGATCTAAAATATTTTCCGCAAATTCAGAAGCGAGCTCCAAAGGTTTAAGATTTAAACCTGCTAGTTTTTCATTAACTAGCTTTTCCAACTCTTCTCTAGATTTAATCTTGAATCCAGTAATCTCTGGAGGTCTCTGAATAAAAGGTTCTAGCCTTGTAGAGGTTTCAGGTTGGCTAGGTATAACGTGAGTAGAATGAACCACCATAGTATGTTGAATACCATCATACTTTAAATCTCATAACAACAATTCCTAGGCTCTGATACCATGTAGGCAGGATCTTTTCGTTGCCGGCGGTAGTCCGCTCGACGGTGATAGACCTTATCCCAAATAATACCCTTGTCTTCAAACAAGAATCAAAACAAAGAGAGATTATGATCTGATCTGTATAAAAATTTAGTATATAGATTAATAGCTGTATGGTAATCTTTCACCGAAGCATGGGGCCTGTCTGAGCAAAGAATACTGCCAGATCTTGAGACCATGTGTACAGGATACCTTTTTAGGGGCTCCCCGGGATAACAACAGCCCTAAACAACTCCAATAAACGGGCTTGTAGAGGTTTTAGGTTGGCTAGGTATAACGTGAGTAGAATGAACCACCATAGACATGTCAGACGAAGAAGGAATACCAATCTTCTGTACCAGCTCAGTTAAATAATCAAGCTTAGAATCAAGAGAACTAATATGTTCCCCCAAAACTTTAACATATAAAGACAAATAATTATTTTGAGAAATCAAATTATTAATTTCTTTTATACCTTTGCTACCAACATCATCATCAATAAATTTTTGAAAAGCAGCAAAAGTAATACCAGTATTATTTAGTAAAATAAAAGGATTTTGTGGAGGATAAATACTCGTTATAAGATTGCCATTATTTTCTTGATAGGTTCTTTCAAGAACTTTAATATATAAGGGCATGTAAGTGGTTATAAACCAAGGAGAAAAATATATAATTTGATTATGTAAAGCACAAGTTTCATAAAACTCTTGGGAAATATTCCTTTTGTCATCAATGCTATAAAATTCAGTATACCAGTTTTTAAAACTTTTTCACTTATCTTGACAAAATTCATTTAAAATATGTTTTCTTGCCGGAGATCCCGGACTAAAATCAATTTGGAACTTAATCATTTAAGTTTTATTAAAATCAAAATCCATATCGGATAAAGTAGGAATATCCTTGTCAGAATTATCATCTCTAACAATATTATTAGAAACCTTTATATGTTCAACACGCTTATTTTTATCAGCCGTGTTTATCGTATGGAGAGAGGCAACACGATTTAATCTGGCCGGACCATAGATCGGTTCTAAAGGATCAATATATGAATGTCCTGCAGATGTAGATAATCTTCTACTACCAGTATAAGAACGTCTGTAAGGTGTTAAAGACCTATTGTCCTCAAACTGAATACAAATTCTACCTTCAGGAGTTTGACTAACATGCGAATATTCACGATTAGTAACATCATCAGATTGTTGACCCGGAGATATAACAGAGTCTAAAATTCAAGTAGAAGGGAAATCAATTTCATCCCATCCAATAAGTCTCCTAGTGGTGACTTTGGACTTAGCAAAATTTGTTTCAAAAATCATAGTCTCATTTGACATATCTGTCAATTTACATCGAGGAGTAAGAGTGGACAAAAACTTATAATAAATTCTATAAGATAAACATATAAGTTCTGATCCAGGAGCATAGTTATAACCATGAGTCTTAACATTTAATGTTAAAGTATCAAGAATATTGACATCAGATAAGGATAATTGCAAATTTGGTTGAGTATTGAAATATACGGGACCATATGCCACCGTAGATTCAATAGAACCCATAAGAGACTGTCTAAAATTTAAATTTCCAGCATCTCTTAAAGCAGCCATAAAAGATTCAGGTAACCCTTTAAGGGTTAATGGCTTAAAAGCAATTTGAACTAAGCCTATATGCATGAAGCTATATTTCTTTTTATAAAGCATAATATCACGTTCATTCAATAAACGAACAGTTTGTTCAGAAGAATTTAAAGCAAGAGACTGCTCAGTAGTTTTTATCAACTGTTTAGAAGATAATCTATCAAAGAAACCATAATCATAGATTGTATGAATAGGAACTTGTGGAATAGTCCACTTGTTTAATAAATCAAGATTTTGAGGTATATCTACCTCTTCAAGTCTAGCTAGACATTTTTCCTAAAGGGTATTTAATAATGAAGGGTAATGAAACTACACAACCGTTTTCAAGTCTACGACTATGAAATTTCTAGTAAATGAAAGTATGAGCAGGTTGACGATTGTATAAAGCTATAACAATTAGCACATAAAAACTGGTAACGCAATGAGCAGTTAAAAAATAAATACTTAATAAAGCGATAAAAATAAATATATAAAT
This sequence comes from Datura wrightii, assembly GCA_035772735.1. Lineage (NCBI taxonomy): Eukaryota > Viridiplantae > Streptophyta > Magnoliopsida > Solanales > Solanaceae > Datura > Datura wrightii. The sequence continues at coordinate 6,914,439 of JASDFA010000012.1, read as the reverse complement.
AAATAATGATGAAGAAGAAACAAGTTATGTGATACGTTAAATAAACAAATAGACGGAATAAGGGATAGGATATACATGGAAGATAACAAATTAAACTCAAGGGAGTAACACATATCGCATATTCTTTATTAAAGGAATACGTAGTCAAGATCTAAATAATAAGAGTGGTTTTATGATATGGTTTCCTTAAGTGAACAAGTTGAGAGTGGGAAGCTAATGACTGTCGACGCACCGCTGATCGAGCGATCCATGAGATATGTTTTCCAAAAGTGTTGTAGGAATGAACGTCCGTATAACCACGCAACCGTTCTAAAAAGAAATAAAACAGATTTCAAGTAGAGAAAAGTATGAGCGGGATAATAGTTTAAAATAATATGGTAATATAAATCAAATAAAGAAAAACAATAACAAAAAATACAATTGATAGAAAAGCGATAACAAAATATAAATGCATTAAATAAAGCGGTAAAAACATTTTAAAAAACAAAAAAAAAACTTGTCAGTCGCAAAAAATGGTAAAGAAATAACATTTTAAGAAAAGTTGGACAACAAGAAAAGGGATTGTGCATAGAAAGTGTATAAAACAAATAAGGCATCAAATAAGGAAATAGAGGAAGAGGGTGCACATGGGAAAAAATAAATTAACTAAGAAAACAAGTAAAAGGAGAGAAAGGGTTTAATTATGAAAATAAAATAACTCACTTAAGGAAACAAATAGAAACAAAAGGAAGGCTCAAACAAGGAAAATAATTAATTATTTAAGAAAGAAAAAAAAAAGAAAAGAAAAAAGAGAGAGAAGGGGACACGCATCGAAAGTGAACAAACAAATAAGGGAGGAAGGAAAGGGCTTAGCATGAAAGAAACTAAACAAGGGAAGAGGAACGGGTTTGAACATAAAAATAAATTAATTAACAAAATAAATAAGGAGAAAATATTACATAGAAGATAATTACTTATTTAAGGTAATAAATAAAGAAAAGAGGGAGAATGGATAAATTGTTTAATGCAAAGAATAAAAGAAGAGTGTAAACATGGAAAATAAATATGGAAAGAAAGGAGAGGAATATACATGTATGATCTTCTAAGAAGGAAAGGAATCACACACACATAAGGCAAACAAATAAGAAAGGAAGGCAAATCAAACAAAAAGAAAACACAAATTTTCTACAAAAGAAAAATTTTCATATAATATTAATCAAATTCGAGTATAGACTCATGTTTGTTGATTTATGCAAAGAATATCAGTACACGCTAAATGGAAACTGGTCAGCAGCTAGATACAATAGCTAGTGAGGGTACCGGCCGGGTACACTATATGGAGATCGACCCTTCAGAGGCTTAGGTAAAGGCCTTACTTCATCTTCTTCACGTGTACTCCCATCTGAGGATGTTCTAAGGGCAGCAAGACCTCCGGATCCTCCTACAATTGCTATAGACTAGGATTTCAAAACTATAATACATCTATTGAATAGAATTGTGTCTACACAACGGGAAGTTGTGGCACAAGGTGGTGTAAAATCTTTTGAGAGAGTGGGAATCTCTAGAACTAGTCAGTTTATGGCACTGAATCTCCCAGAGTTCTCCGGGACAAAATATGAATGAAGACCCGCAAGATTTCATTGATCAGCTATATTGTATATTTTGGGTTATGCATGCAACATCAGTTAAGGAGGTAGAGTTGGTTGTGTTCAAGCTGCAAGAGATAGTCATATTGTTGTACGAAGGTTAGGAGCGATCTAGAGGTTGAGACATACCTCCATCCAAGTGGGAAGACTTTTCTGATGCATTCTTAGACCATTACTTGCCACTAGAAGCACATGAAGTTAGGATTGACCAGCTCTTGTATTTACAGTAGAGAGATATGAGTGTATAGGAGTATGGACTCTAATTTGACTCATTGGCCCGAGTCGACTCATTGGCTCGATATGCTAGACCTTTTGTTGACACTATGCTAGCCAGGATTCATCGATATATAAATGGGTTGTTTCCTGAGTATGTGCATGATTGTACTTTTTCCTCAATGCAGAAAGGCATGGATATATCCCATATATAGGCACTTGCTCAGAGTTTGGAGAAGCATAGACAATGACAACTTGATTGGGAACGGGCTGATAGAAAGCAGCAAAAAAAGATGAGGCCCACAAACTTTCATAGTGGATCTGGAGTGGCTTAAGGTCACAATATTAGGGAGAGCCATCTAGGTTTCCTTACCACTAATGTCAGGTGATAGATATGATGTTGGTACTTCAGCTGATTTGAGGGAATTACCGAGTGACTGAATTTCTATAACAGGGATGGACTACACCTTATTGTGATAGATGTGGTAGAAGACGGTTTAAGGGATGTAGGAGATGAAGAGATGCATGTTTTTCATGTGGTAGCGAGGAGCATAAGATTACTAATTTCCTTATCAGAGGGTAATGGTACAAGGTGATCGATAGGGTCGATGACAGGGTCGTCTACTTTGATGAGACCAGTTGAGTTAGGGTCATCATTTGTTATGGGTCGAGATCAGGATTGAGGCAGAGTTGCCACTACAGACAGAGCTATACCTTGCATCTTCACTTTGGGAGATGGACAGAATGTAGGGCATTTAGTGGGCAATGCATCAAGTATATGTTTTATTTATGATTATCACATTGAGTTAATGTCTGTCTGCACCTTGGTAGGTCTAGAGTTGTGTTGTATTGTTTGATGTTGTTTTGTGATAGACCCCTGGATTTTGTTATTGTGTGAGCTTATTTATGTTGCAATGACTCTTAAAATGGACTCGTGCGTACCGTTAACATTCAAAGATGAATGTTTCTAAAAGGGGAAGGATGTAACATCCCATGTGTTTTAGAGCGGTTTATCACAAGGTTCCGGACATATTATTCTAGTTTCACAAGTATGCATTGCATGTCGAGAGAAGGCCAGGGGTCGAGATCGCATACAGAGAATTCAATAACAAACAGAAATCGAGAATATTTGTTTACCACATCGCGTGTCGCTAAGCTACCCGTTTCATAGTAGTGTAATCGAGCAGATTTTATATAAATACCCCCTTTGGTCAGTTTTAAGTGATCTTATCCCATTTTCTTTATATATAAATGAAAGAAACCCTTTTTCTTAAGTTTTCTCTCTATACATAGTGAGAAATTGAGTTTAATCCATGGTTTACTCTTGAATCCGAGGCTCGAAAGTTGTAATCCTTCATCTAGATCGTGTTGTGGTCGTGTTTTTTGAGAAGGTTGGTGGTTGTCTCATTTTGGTTGGCTTGGTAAGACTCTTATTCTCTTGATTTCTATCTAGTAATCGTAGTTGTGAATCCATAGATATTGTAAGATTGTTGTTTCAAAGTTTCTATAATTGAATCTGTAGAAATCTTATTGGTTACTTGTCTTACATATTATTTCTTGTCGAGTTGCTTGTAGCTTCGAGTTGAGAGATGCTTGTGACGGTAAGTTTATTTTTGGTATCATTGGGATTTGGGTAGGTTCATTTTCATCAGATTTAAGATATGTTAAGGCTTTTCTTGTATATCTTTTCGGCATGTTTCCATTGTATATTGTCTTATCTCAATCGTCATGCGGTTGGATGTTTTGGTGGACTTTGAATCATGACTCTTACTATTTCTTGGGGCTACCTTTTGGTGGTGAATTTGGTGTCGAAGGGTTAGATCAGGTTGAACCTAGACTCGGGTGCTCAAAAAATACATCGGTGAGTCGATTGTTGAGTGAAATTGATTTGGATTCTTTAGGGACGAACATAGGATTTTAGTATAATTTGTGGGATGTTTTGTACTTGTGCTTGTACATATTATTATTTGATATCATATGATTTGTGTGGCCCTTTGGAGGCTCTGTGATGATCTATAAGTCCTTGATAATTTCCGACTAGGTTGAGTCCGTGACATGTGAGGACCTATAAGTTTGTGACTATATCCGACAAGGTCATACTTGTGAACTGTGATGCCTACAAGTTCGTGGTGATTTTCAGCAAAGTTATGGTTGGGATTCGATACATATATTGTATTGTTGTGTTGATGTTTGTTCTGCTTAGTTGTGAATTGAATATGTAAGCTGGCGGTGGCCGCAGTTGTTGTGATTGTTTGGTAGTCTGGATTATGGTTAGGTAGCATTTTGTAATCTGTTGTTGTTGATCTGTGACTTGGGCTAATCTTTTGATATTCTCTTGTACTTTCTTCTATTCCCCTATATATTTGTATCTTATCTTTCTATCGGCTTACATACTCTGTACATCTCCATAATGACGCCCCAATCCTAGGGGAGCTGAATACATACTTGCAGATATTGACCGACAGGTAGATCAAGATTCGTGTAGCTAAGGAGAGTTTGTAGTTATTGATAAGCTCTAGCTTGGTCGAAGTTACCTTTAATTTGCTTTTGGCGTTTTGTGTACATATTGGTAGGTTGGGGCCATAACCCGGTCGTTTATTATCTTGTTAACTCAGAGAGGATTGTGAAATATATATTTGGGTTATCCAGCTGTTGTAGGCCTTACTGGCCATGTTGTATAGAACTTTTTATACATGTGTGGCCTTGTTGGCCTTGTGTATATTGTAGTTGGCTTAAAGGTCATGTTTCACTTTATTATGTTTACTTTGATTGTGTTGTGTTGATCTGATACCAAGCCTTGTTGGCTCTAGCTTGATGTGGTTGATTAGCTGCAGGGTTCGCTCGTCAAGTGAGGCACCGAGATGCTAGTCACGTCTCTCCAGGTTTGGGGTGTGACAATCAAGAACCAGATTCTCAGCTATCTACAAATAGAAAAAAAGACACACAAACAACATTGCTAAAGGAAAATCATCGGAGAACCTGTTCCTTTTAGCAGAGAAGGTGACTGTCGAAGTAAGAAGATTGAGATTGTTCATGTGTGCACCTAATTTCCAAGAAGGATTGCATTACAGGAAAATTGTAACTCTACAAGTAATTAGAAAGTTATCATAAACTTGCACATGAAATTAGTTTAAGATAAGGAGACAAAGAATCTCCATATGCGTCAACAAGAGAGAAATCAAGTCAAATTAGGATTATATTCTGGGTACATTTTGAAGCAAATATAACTTGGATTGGAGACAGGAAAGCGTCGACTTACTCCTATATAAATAACATGTCAACCAAACTTTGGAGCTTGACTATACTCAAAGATAGAGTCCTTAGAATGTTCCCAATTCTACATGAAGAATTTCGAAGAAGAAGCTTCTAGTTCCTATTATGTTTTATCCATACAATTCATTTATTTAAAATAGGTAGTTTCTTGGAGTGGGTTCATGGCAGGTTCTTGATTATATTCTTTTAGATTATAGTAGGTGTTATCTTGAGTTATAAAGGATGGAAGAAGAAGTGTAAAGAGGGTAGAGAAGACAAGAGTGTTGGGAATAAATTCTTAGGTGTTACAAGGGTGGTTCTAAACCTTAAATTATATTGGAGAGTTGGATCTTGGTTTTTGACTCCTAATAGATGGAGTTTTTCACATTAAATACTTGTGTTAATTTACTTTTCGCAGTTTACTTTCTTACATAGTTGCTCAAAGAACCTGATTCTTTTAGTGCCTAGGACATAGTCAAACTAACACATGTTAAGAGTAGAAAATAACTAGTTACTAATAGATAATATAATGTAAATTACTACATTAAAATACTTTCTTGTACATTGTAAATAATCAATTAAAAATAAGTTTTCTTTTATAATTTTTCCTAGTTTGAAGCTATTTAAAATAGGAAAATACAAGAGTAGTTTTTGCTGCAATTGAAAAAAAAAAAGAATTAGAGAAGTGGAATCTACTGTTTACATAGACACACAATCTAGAAGACACAAATCCTTAATGTATGTATTTTTTGTAGCTAATTTACATCTTTATTTATGTATATATCCAAATGTATAATATTTATGAATTTTTAGGAAGATCAAGTGGAGGAACATTAAAGAATGCATCACTAATAAATATTCATCTTGAATTCAAACCACCAGATTTGAAATGAAAGTGAGAAGATGTTATTGTTGGAAGTCAACTTCAACAACTATAGCACAAAAAAAGAGATGAAAATTAGGTTCTCAAAGAAGAGGAACCACCGGGTTTAACTTGAAAATTGTAGTTTATGTTGTTTCTTTTAGTCATATTAGTGAACCTATTATAACAATATTTTGGCATTTGACTTTGAGATTATTTTGATGTTTTATGCCATGAAGATTGCGGAAAAATTGAACAAAGAATGCTTGAATTTCAGTCAAACTATAATGATTTTAAACTTGTTTACATTAAAGATTACACTTTCACCAATCTACTAAGAGCCATATTACAATGTTCCCATTGTACCAAATTAATCCCAACAAAATGACCCCAAAAATATAGTTCTTTCAACCTATCAAATTACCTAAAAACCAATATACATATCAACTACTGCATAAAAGACCTTCTATAAATCCAAACTAATATCATAATAAATAACAAAAATCAACTTCCTTCTCATATTCTCCTTTTTTTCTTGTCATTGTTTTTGACCCTCTTCAATAATTCTAAAATAATAATTCTAGCTTCTTAAGAAAATTCATCATCAAACCACTTAAATTAATTGCATTCAACCTGCTAAACAACAAGAAAGCTTTGTATATTCAAATTTAAGCAAAAAGCCAAAACTAAACTTGCATCTTGGGATATTTCATGATAAGAAAATCTTCAATTCAGATATTTGTTCTTACTGACAAATGAAGTCCCATCTATTTTATGAATTTGGGAAAGGTAAGAGTGGTGATAATAAAATTTCAGAATGAAGAAGAAAGATGAGTAACAACAATATTGTGGAAATGTGTTGGGAGAAATACAATGAAGAAAGGGGATTAGATTTAGCAAATTAAGAATTGAGATAAATATGAAAGGAATTTTTTAAGGGTATGTTTATAATATTTTTGTATTTTACTGTTGCGACCCATAAATGAGAGAACTAATGTGTTGTCAGTTGTTTAGACTTAAATCAACATAACATGTCTAGATGGTCACTAGAAAAGTTAAGTGTCAAACTGACATTTTTGGCTAAGTTCAAGTGTCCGTCTATGTATTTTGCCATTATCTTTTATAACAAAAGAATCGCCTAACTTTACTTAAGTATAACAAAGTAACTAAAAGTATAATTTTTCTATAACAAATTGTCATGAAACATTGTTAAGTATCACATAAGTCATTCGAATAAAATAAAATAGAGATTTTATATGATATTTAAATAAGATTGAATGACTTTCTGATCACAACAAAATTGTTTATGACTTATTGTGATACTTAGGTAAATTTGGATAATTTTTTTGAGGATTCATACAAAGAATATTACGTTTGAATGCTTGGATATTGTGAAGATCAAGGAGAATTTGAGCAGTTATACATTCCCGTGAGCAAAGTAGCCAAAGAGCACACTTGAGTGCAGTAGCTGCGATATCCGTCAGCGCGCGCACATGAGGTAGAACCACAGTGAGTTTCGTGTAGTCTTAGAAATTCATATGAATTTTGAGTTTCTTGACAAATTCTGATTAGTGAAGAGACTTGTGTCATGCCAAAATAGTGACTGCGTGTTTTAGTGTGTAACGCGCACACAACCTTGGTGAGTTCTTTTAGGAATTAAGTTTGAAACTTTTTCTTTTTTACCCATTAGATATTTATAATAGCTTAGGGTTATTTCATTACGGAGTCGGCACATTTTGAGATTAGAAAACTTTTGAAAGAGATTTGGGACCTCTTGGTTCACATTCAGTTTTGGATTATCTGTTTTCAAGAATTGAGTTCTTGTGGGTAATCTTTTTCTCATTTTTTTTATATTTGGGGTTCTAGTTCGACATTCTTTGAAAGCTATCAGGTTAATATTTCATTATTGCCTATGACGTTTACTTAGAGTTTTAATTTTTTTTCTCTATTTGCATATTCAATCTATTCCATCATCTTAATCGAATTCTATTTTTACTTTGATTTCAGTAATCGTTATTTAATATTTCGCTTCTTTATTTATCTCGAATCATATCATAACGTATGATGGACATTTTATGAAGACTCTGGACTCATAGTATTTAGAAACTGGTTACTTCACATGATCTTGCATATGCCACCTTAACTTTGAGTCCAATAGAATAAGATGATTAGATAGATCATCAAGGAGTGTGGTGAAATAATTAAAAATTTTCCTTTCTAAACTTGAGATTCTGAATTCAAACTTTAAAAATGAAAAATCTTTTATGTAAAAATCATGTTACCGTATAATGAGCCTATATTTGAACATGTATTTGTATATACAAATTTAATTGAGTTGTGGGCTTTGAATAAGGATGACTACAATAAAATTGAAGTTCCTTGAAGTTAATTTTAAAGTAGTTAACTTATACATTTTTATAAGTTTTGGTTATGGCTTAAATAGACACCTAAAATTCACTATCTGTATTTGCGGCGATAAAATATTGAAGCAACGTTCAAGTCCAGAAACATCAATTAATGGGCTTTTGCAATAGAGATTCTTATATATATATCACTTTTAAAATTGATAATTACAAATATTATAATTATTTTTAAAAAAATTATATAAATATAAATTATTTAAAATTTTATCTTTTTAATTATATTTTATATAATTTTTATTTTCCTAAAATATCTATTTTAATCAATATATATATATATAGAAGACTTAGAGGCATGTTGATGTAGCATGTCTCTAAGGCCTCCATTCCTATTTTTCTTTTTTCTTGTTTTTTGAATTTTTCTTATGTTTTAAAATTATTTTTTAATTTTATTTATTTAATTAATGTCATTAAATATTATGTCATTAAATAATTCTTTGTGAAATATTTAATAGTCTAATAATATTTACTTTTATGCAATTTTAGCTTTTAGTATATATAATATTATAGGAATCAATATATTTATAAAGTAAAGTAATAGAAAAGTGAGGTGGCACCTCACATAGGTTAGGATTTATATTTATCTTTTTTTTTTCTCATTTTTTTGGACCTTTTTCTCTTATATTTCTCTTAAAATATTTGCTGAAAATTTTATTTCATAACTCACGCCTCTTTATTTTCATAACCTATATCTTTAATAATCTCAATAACTCACAAACCTTTCATTTCATAACCTCCAAATATTTAATTTATAAATTTTATGATAATTTATAGTGTTTTCTCCATGTATATTTATATAAATAAAGTGTAAAGCAAAGATTATTCTCATATTCACATTGTTATAGTTTGTTGGTAGAATTTTTTTGAGATGAATATAATTTCATATCTATTAGCACATATAGATAATATTGATAGAGAACACGCTAGGATTTCTGCATTTGCACCGATGGGGAAGGGAATAGAAAGTTTTAGGAAGAGGAAGAAAAAGACACACACGCTATGTGTGAGATGCAGTCCCCGCAGCTTCCATCTCCAGAAGAGCAAGGAAATTTTGTGAAAACTTATTTCTGACGTTTGATGTCCAGTCAAACTTAGAAGTATTTAAATTTTAGAAATGTCTTGTAGAAATTAACATTCTGATACAAATGGATTTTGTCTTATAGTCCGTTTTTCAAAAAACTAAAAAGATAATATTAATGTGGAAGCTACTGTCTATGTCGTGTTTTAATATTTTTCTCTATTCTATTGTATCTAACTCCGCTTTTGGTCTATCCCCATTTTATATAATTTTTTATTTGGTTGGTTGTAGTAAGGAGACCTCTTACTTATCCTTACCAAGATTTAGATCTTACTTTCTTTAATGTAATGACAAAAAATGTAGAAATTTGTGCTTTAATATCTTTTTTCTCATAAGTTAAATTTTATATAATATCCCAACATAAGCTTAGAAGATGTAGTCATTCAAAATTTATTTTTTGTGTATGTCATGCCTTAACATGAAATAACTTATGAATGAGTTTTTGATTTTATTAATTTTTTATATGTTTATTCTAAGACTATTTTTTGGGTTCAATTTCCTAACTATTTTCTCTCTCTTCTTTTTTAGTTGTCTTTTTCAACCATACAAGTCATAATTTTTATTTTAAAAAATGAACATATGTGAACGTGAAAAAGAAAGACAAAAAAGATGAAGAAGATAGTATATGACAAATACAATATGAAAAAATCAAAGTTCAACTACATACCAAAGTACTTTGTTAGTGTACTGTATATACAAACATGTTCATCAATTTTTATAGTATGCTCTCAACTTTGTATGCACTCACATAAAATTAAATTTAATTATGCTAATCGAAAATACTATTTTGTGATTGTATCAATGTTTCATTCCAACTTAGAAACAAATTCAAGTTTGAAGTTTTATTTTATAAGTAAAAAAGCATTTTTCTTTTAGATATACTTTCAAACTGAAATCATTATTTGTATTAATTATTGGCAGACGTTTTTTTAAAGGAAGAGAAGGGACTATTGAGTTTTTTTAAATCATAATTTCTTTTAACTCTTTTAATTATATTAAATATGAAATGTTAATAAATTAAAAAGTCATTTCTTTAAACTTTTTTAATGTAAAACATAATTGGTCTTTATTTTGAATACTCCCGCAACTTTTTATATCATAATAAAATAATAAAAAAATATTAATCTTATAATTTTTATTGAAGAAAATCAATTTTTATTAATCTAACATTTATTTATGATTAATTAAGTTCAACAGATTCTTTATAACATGAATGACATATTTATTCTAACATATGAGTTAACACTTTTTAAAGGTCAAGAAATATATTCATCTTTTTTTCTTTTTTGTTTTAGTTTTTATTTATTTATTTCTATTTAGAAAAATAAAATCATAGCAAATAGAAACAAACATTTGTTTCTTCTCTCAAGTAGAGTTGCATCTAGCATAACAATGAAAAATTCAGCTAATCATGTTGATGAAGTTGCAATGCAATCCTCTTCTGCTAGGAAAAGTGGTGGCTGGATAACATTCCCCTTTATCATAGGTATATCACTTTGCTAGTCTATATACAGCTTAAAGATACTCTTAATATGGTGTGATACTGTCTGTTTGTGGGTCAAACTCACGAAGTTTTCTTCAAAAGGCCTCTCTTACTCCTTATATGTTGCGAATAGAACTCAGACATATGTATACATGATTTGCATAAAAAGCATATGAGTTTAGTTCAACTTGTCAAAGTTGCTCTAACTCAGTTATTATTGTATATTAACTTGAGGTTGATGTAGGAATTCATAAATTTTAAATCTTGAATTCGGTTCTGGCTCTATGTTAGTTTACTTTTTTGCCCATCCCCATGTTAAGTGTTGAGGTCAATGAGATAAATGTTAAAATATGTGATATTTAACAAGCTGTTTGATATCTAAATTCAGCAACCATGGCAGGCTTATCGCTTGCGGCTGGAGGGTGGAGTAGCAATCTGATTGTTTTTCTGAGAAATGAGTTCAACATGAAGAGCATTGCTGCTGCTAAAGTTTTCAATGTGGTTAATGGCTTGACCATCATTTTCCCCATTGTTGGTGGGATCATTGCTTACTCTTATCTTGGTTATTTTTCTGTTATTTGGATTTCTTCATTTATCTCTGCACTGGTATAGAAACCAACTCTCTTGTTAGTTTCACCCCTCTTATCTTGAAAATTAGTAAAAGGATCCCAGAACCATATTTTGATTTCTTATTTTGCATTTGCAGGGTATTTTTCTTCTACTGTTGACAACAACAATTGATGCATTAAGACCTCTAGCAATTGACAGCCCCTCAACAAACCAGTATGTATTTTTGTATGTGGCTCTGGCACTGGCATCTACAGGGATAGCAGGCACGCGTTTTACCATTGCACCAATGGGAGCTTATCAATTTGATAAGCCAAAACATCAGGCAATGTTCTTTGATTGGTACATATTCATCTTTTACTTGTGTTGGGCTTTAAGTACTGCGTTCATCGTCTATGTGGAGGACAACATCAGTTGGACATGGGTATTTGGTATATCTGTGGCTTGTAACATTCTTGGCTTGGCAATTTTCTTTGCTGGCAAACATTTCTATCGACATGTTAAGGAACAAGGAGACAGTCGTTCATCAACTTAGCACGTGTGGTAGTCGCTGCCATTCAGTAATGGAGAGAGGGAGTCCCTCTATCGAAATAAACTCAACACTACTACCATGATCCAGGTGACAGAACCGCACTAACAACTTTTCTAATTCCTACCAAATTCTTCAAGTAAACATCTTTTTTTCCCTGTTTGTCTTCTTATCTGTCAAAATTGATTAGCTGATCAAGTCCTATTTGTACAGGTTATTGAATTATGCAGCTTTTATTACTGAGGGAGATACCAAACCAGACAAATTTTACCTAAATTTGCACGCTATACTTACACCAATATTTTTTTTGAGTATATATTATTTGTAGAACATGGTCCATACTGAGGTCTATAAGTATTCCTAATCATCCAGTTTCTGTATCTAACTAATTGCACAAAAATTCATAAGTTATGAATATGAGAAAAAATACTCCCTCATGTCTCCTATTACTTTCATGTTTCGCTTATCGAGAGTCAAATCACACGAACTTTGATTAGCATTTTAGAAATATATTTTCTCATTGAATTAACATAAGAGAAGTTATAACCTTTAGTACTTATATATTGTATAGTTTTTGAATATCTAATTAAACACTACTAAAAATCACTATTTTTCCATTACAATATCCTACTGAAAAATATTAAGTGACTATTCTCACAGATATTTTGATTGAATGGGTGGGAAAAGAAATAATAATACTCCTTCTGTTTTAAGATAAGTTGTGTTTTAGCCTTTTGATTTTGTTTCAAAATAAGTAGTGTTTTACATAATCAAGAAGACATTAATGATATTCTTCCAATTTTACCCTTATTTAAATGGATAAAGTTTTACATAATCAATAAAATACTAATTAAAGAGTTGCATCTTTTTCAAGATATTTATTACGGGTAAGAGGGTATATATATATATTTCTAGGAATGAGTAGTTTTCTTAAGGAATGTGCCTAAGCTAAAAACATCACTTATTTTGAAATGGAGGGAGTAGTATTTTCACATTAATAATCATGAAGCTTCCCACTATTTCAACGATAATCTGTTCCTACCATCCATAATCTGTGCGAAATAAGTGAAAAAAATTATGTTTTAATACACAAAGTTCCTATTGATTTAAGTGAGAAAAATTTCTAATTCTAATAGTGATAATTTTTAAATATAATATATTGAGTTGATCTAATCTAATTTAATTTCAAAAATTCATCAAATTAACTTTTAAAAAAAACACGATAATTAATTTAAAACAAAGAGTGTAACATTTGAGAACAAGTTGAATTTACTAGTTAAACAAAGTCCAAATAAATAAAAAGTTAGGCGTATCTAAAGTCATCAAAATAAATAAAAGGAGGTGAATGCGAAAAATAATATAGAATATAAGTGTATATCTGTTCTTAATAACATTTGGAGGACTTAGAATTTTAATTATATAAAGATGGACAGAAAGTCATCTCCTAAATACAGTATAACTAATATTTTCCAATACAATGATGGGACAATGATGAGAAAATATTCCCTCCATTTCTTTGCTACAGTAAAATATGAAATTAGCTACGGAATTTATTAGTAATCTCAGGTCAATTCGTCATTAATAAGCCCCAAGAAAATTAAATTTTATTATAATTTGTTGCTAATTCGTAGCTAAATGAGATTCGCATGAGATTTTTGTTGCTTAGCTACGGAATTTTGTCCTTCGCTAATTTCATATTCTCTAGTAATATTTTTCCTGGATAGGCGTATACTAAAAATATTTATCAATTTAAAAACTCAAGAATAATTGATCATTTTTTTTCTAACTCTACCCTCAGTTTTTGAGTCACTCTAGAATGTGAAAAGAATGATTATTGCATATTTTTAAAAAATATCTATCAATTAAAGGGTTTTATTAGTCAAATTATAATCCTTTTAAATTTTTTCTTAAAGAATATATAAATCTTTTCCTATAAAAAAAAATTGAGGGAGTATCAGATTAAAGTATTTTCTAAAAAATATTTTTTTTATATCCTCATTTTTTAGGGCATTATCTAGATTGATTTAGAAAAAGCAATCAAAATAGTCCTTAATATATGAGAGTTGCTTTAGTCTGATCCTAAATATATCTCACTTGATCGATATGATCTTTAACTTAATATATGAAATGCTTAATTAATTTAGTTCTTTTTTCCTAAATTTAATGGATTTATCTAAAAGCCTTATAGTATAGCTGTAATTTTTTCTGTATTTTATTTATTTTCTATACATTACATTATTGTACTTTTTGTCTAATTTTTCTTCATGTGGTTTAATATTTATCACAAATATCATACTAGCTTTTTTCTAGAATCTATCTATATTTTCTATTTCTATTTTTTTTAATTAAAATAATATAAATTGTAACAAAATATCTAGCTTAAAATAGTTGTACTTCATGCAAGAAGTATTCAATTTTTAGAAACATCAATCAACTCCTAGAAAGTTCTAATGATTTTCACACTTTGGAAGAGTTTAAGAAATTATATGTACATCTAAAAATATGAGTCTCATTTTTTATCATCAAAAGTTTATGAGAGATTTTTTTTTTTGAATTATTATTATTTTCAAGTATCATATGTACTTTTTTTATTTAATATCTAATTTAATTACTCTATTCTGATATTTTTTTTCTTTAATAACATATTTTCTATTCATAATAATTATTAAAATAACTAACTTAATTTTAGAAAGTTATTATTTTAAATCTTAAAATATAATTAATTATTTTTTTACCCTTATTTTTGGTCTAAAAAATATAAAAATAAATTAGTGCAGTAAAATGAATAGTATATTAAATTGAGATCAAATAATAAATAAGAGTAATTTAATTAAATTTTTATTTTTAATATTTATTAAAGAATAAAAAATAACATGATAAATAAAATGAACCGGACGGAATGCTTAAATTAAAGTGAAATAGAAGTGTTTACTAGATTTTAAAGTAATAATTCTTTATTTAAATAGAGGATCAAGTTTGTATTTTGTTTCATTTTAAATATTTGAAATTAATTTAAATATTTGAACTAATGTAAATTTGATTCAGTTTTGAAGTTATCAAATCAAATTTTGATAAAAACAATAAGTATTTGTTGAGTCCAATTTACGTATATTGACAATAGATATCTTTACACTTTTAGATTAGTCAAATCAAAATTTAATTAATTAAAATATATTAATTACTTTATTTTTCAAGTTATCAATTAATTTTTAATGTTGCTATTTTTTTTAATCTAAACAGAATTTGAAAAATAATTTCTTTTTAAGCAAGTTATCTCATTGCTAGAATAGAGATTTTTTTTCATCACAAATAAGTGGAAATTTTTACTGTAAAATATAATTTTTTCACACATTTTCCACCAAACCAGTTCATTGGGAAAACACATGGTGGGAAACAAATTCTCATTAAAGTAGTGGGAAACTTCATGATTATTTTTTGTGAAAATATTATTATTTTTTCTTTTCTCACTGAAAATTTCAATGAAAAAATAGTGATTTTTTAGTAGTGTCTCTTTTTAAAAATATTAAATAAATTTTATAAAATATTATATTTGAGAAATTTAAGTCTGAACTATTATATTGATCATGTTTTGAACATATAACTTATTAAAAAAGTTAGTGAAATAAATAAACTTTTCTTTACTTTGCTTATAGATACTTATTTTTTTGGTAAATAAAATTACTTAATTACCAAAAAAGTAAAATAAAATAATTAAGCAGATTATAATTTAGAAAAAAATAAAAAAAGGATAATTATATTATGAAAAATTACATAACAAATTAACATTGGTACGAATAAATTTTAAAATAAAGGCTCACGATTGTTATATAATTCTATAAAATCTAACAATCAAAATTATCTTGAATCCTAATAAACTTATTTCATTTTACGATAGTATTTAAAATGCAAATTAAATATTAATTTTAAGTGTTTTACAACTTAAAAAATGAATATTTTCATAATTTATACCAACAATTCTTGAAAATATTTCTAAGTTAAATTACTTTATTATAGTAGTTTATTTATGATAAAATTTTAATTGAGATAAATAAATTATATGTCAAAATATTGTATAATATTTTCATGAATAAAAATTTTAAAATGAACAAAATAAGAGCAAAAACATAAGTTTTCTCTATATGAAAAAAATCTAAAATTTATAATCAGTTATATTGGGCATGTGCACGGACCTTAAATTATCTAATTATTGTAATATTCATTGTTTACTATTTTTATTATGGTATGAGCGAATCTAAAAGAGAATTGATTTATGAAAATTTAAATATTTTTACTTTATTCCATATATATGGAGAAATTTACAAAATTATTAATAATATTATTATTTAATTATAAATTCAATTATTATGACATACTAACTTAAAATTAACGTAAAAATTTATAAATTTTTAATCTTGAATCAGTGAATTTCTCAGAACCTAACGGTACTTTGTGGGGAAGAAATGTTGGCCCCTTAAGTAGCTGGCTTTTTGCGAGATTAAGGACAAATTCTAAGCATCCTGCCCGCATCAACCATTTTTGCCTCGGAGATGTAGTAGAAAATTATGCCAAATATAGCATGGAGGCGCTGCAAAGGGCGCACGTTTGTGTTTGCATCTCACAAGAACTCAAACTTCTTGACCTATTTCACTAATTCATCTGTAGAATTTAGTTAAATATTCGACTAAACAAAATATTTTACTAAAGTAAATGTGTTAATTTCACTTTAATTTCTTTATTAAGGATGTGCTTTGTATGAACCGAAATTATTTTACATGCAAAATTGGCTTCTTACTTTTTTTTAATGTGCATTTCAATATATAAATAAAAAATATTATTATAATAATATTTAAATATAATTTAAGTATTATTACGAGGAGGGGGAGGGGGAATTGATGTCTTAAACAGAATTCATGTGAGCCTTGAGATAAATCAATAAATATGTTCGAAGGTAAATCCTAGACATTAGAAAGAAATAATACACACTCTGTTATAGGAAACTAAAATGGACAAGGATAGCATTTCATGCCTAAAGCCTACTAGAAATTATTAACAGAGATAACAAAAATATAATAGTGTAAGTTTTTAAAAAAAATGGAGGCAAAGCACACATTAAAAGAAGGTATAGTTGACTTGGGTAGAGAGACTATCGACCTTTTGTAATGCAGTGCTCTAGGGTGTTTGAGAGTCAAGTGCCTCAACAATGATGACCATAAACTAGAACAGAAATGAGGAGGCTCAAACGCCTATTTTCCCATCCAATCAACATCTCATTTCTTCATCAGCAATGTAACATTGATCTTTGCTTGTTCTTTTAAATTAAGCAGTCATGTCGTCCACCTCATCAATAGGTTTAAACAATACTGCTTCGGATCAAAATAACATAGATTTTTCTAATTTATCTACCAACATATATGTCAGTTTTAATTAGGTATAGAAAGTTCACTTTTATTTTCATTTAATTCCCAAACCATGAAACCCCATTTGGGTTTCATGATATAATGCTTTCGATATGTAATGAAACTCCCTGACTCAATCCCTATATTTATATTTTAAAAAACTCAGTTAATAAACACACACACACGCACACACAATGTATTATATAGTGATTTCGAACTCAAAATGTGTATGATCTTTCTTATTGTGCCCCTTGATCAATAGCAATGTTGCTGCCCCTTGCGGCCTCGTGAATGGGGAAAGCAGCCACTTGACAAAGGAGTAGACAGTCATGATAAGCGGCCAACTAGAAACGTTAATCATCCAAATATGAATCCTCATCATTATAACAATGTCGAGCGCCTGCAGGTGCTAGCTGAAAATGATAATTATTCGCCGAAACAAGGTTATGGGCGAATAATTGTCGTTTCCAGCTAGCACCTGTAAGCACGAATAATTGTGGTTTTCAGCTAGCACCTGCAGGCACTCGACATTATTATTACGATGAGGCTTCATATTTGGATGATCAATATTTCTAGTTGGCCGCTTATCACGACCGTCTACTCCTTGTCAAGTGGCCGCTTCTGCCCGCTCATGAAGCCGCGAGGGGCAGCAACGTTGCTATTGATCAAGGGGCATAATAAGAAAGATCATATGCATTTTGAGTTTGAAATTATTATATAATACATACATATATATGTGTGTGTAGGTGTATGTGTTTATTATCTGAGTTTTTGAAAATATAAATACAGGGATTGAGCTAGAGTATCATTACATACTGAAATCATTATATCACAAAACCCAAAGAGTTTCATGATTTGAGAATTAAATGAAAACAAAAAATGCACTTTCTAAATCGAATTAAAAATGACATATATTGGTAGATAAATTAGAAAAATCTACATTGTTTTGATCTGAAGCAGTATTATTTAAACCTGTTGTTGAGGAGGATGGCATGGCTTCTTAATTTAAAGAACAAGCAAAGATCACTGATACTGATGAAGAAATGAGGTGCTGATGGGATGAGAAAAGTAGGAGTTTGAGAGTCAAGTGCCTCAACAATGACAAGTGTTGCTTAATTTGAAATAGGCTTTTGAACCTCCTCTACTTCGAGTTTCAAATCTGGGTTTGATATCTGATTGAAAAATATTTTTGAAATTCAAAATTTGATTTAAATAAGAGTAGAAGAAAATGTGAAAGCAAATAATAAGTGCAAGAGAGAAGATATTACCATTTCTCCGCTAAGAAAAAGAAGACGAAATCTATTGATGGAGCTGTCTGAAATGGGCGAGCAAGACTTGTATATGACGAAAATCACTTGACTTTTACCTCAAAATGGATGAGGTTTCGAATCTTGGACGGCGTCTTGAAGGAGAGGGGAGGGAATCTGCTAGGGTTTGGTTTGAAAGGGAAATAAAAAGGAGGAAAAGGCTTTGGTGTAGAAAAGGAAAATGGGTTGGGTCTTGGGCTTTTGGTTGGGTATCAATCAAATTGTGTTAGTCCTCTAGTTCGAAAAATTAGTAACAAATAGTTTAATGAAAAAATTGCATAGGCACACAATATTATCAAATTAATTACGTATATTACCACTAATTTTATGTTTACTAAAACTATCATTTTTTAATTATCTAATTTACCTGATAACTCTCCCTAGATCCCACTTGGTGGAATTACACTCGGTGGTTGTTGTAATTTACCTGATAATATTAAATAATTGTATAAAAAATTTTAATTAAAATTGATCACTTAATAACCGTAATTTTTATTGCGGTGTGCCATATCATGCATCTTAAATTTATTCCTACAGAAGTGTGTATTTTTGTTTCTTCATAAACCTATATGTTTTTTCCTTCTTCACAAATCACTATTATGCTAAAATTACTCTCCAGTTATTCTCTAACATTCAATATATAAACCTGCACGTTTTTTCTTATTCTTCACAAATCACCATTATGCTAAAATTACTCTCTCTCATTATTCTCTAACATTCAAGATACAAAACGCAAATAACACACTGCTGGGTGTATCTTTTTTCCTTCATAATTTAGCATTTTTTTTCCTTTTTCTTTACAACGATGTCTTATATGGTTATTATGCTCCTCTATAATGGGCGCTGGAATGTATGCAATAATTTTATTGTTGATGGAATAATCATTAGTACAGAAGTAAGTTATTCTGAATTGGTATCCACAATTGCTACACAATTTGGAATTGACACTAGCATCAAGAGGTTAGAAATACAATTCAGAGTGAATGACCGATATCTTCCGATGGAAATAAGAAATGATATGGGGTTGCGTGTGTATTTTAAAACAAAGAAAGAAAATAAAGATCTTGAAAGTTATCCTTCATGTGTTATGATGATTGATTTTGCTTTAGTTGGTATGAACATGGATATATATAGTATGAAAGATGTGTCTAATCCAAAAGATGGATTGTTGCCTTATGGAAGGTTAAATAATATTCACGATACATACAATGAAAATACATTTATTGAAATTGAAGAGTCTGTTTTACCAAGTGGAATGGGAAACCACTGCAATCTTGCTAAGGAAAACGTTAAAGTCATAACTGTTATGCATAAAAATATAGCAGTAAATCAGATTTTCGATACAAGCATACAATAGTTAGTGTTATAAAATGATATGCCGTTATGAATTACTTTATGGAAGAGTATTTCAGTCATGTAAAAAAAGGTATGGATTATTATGATTTAGATTTCTCTTTTATTTTTTTTGTAATATTAGATCATGTCTTTAATTAATATATATTTTTTGTATTTATATGGTTGAATGTATTGCTCATCATTTTGAATGGTTATTTAAGGCTTCAGAATTGGTGATTCTAAATTGTTTAAGATTCGGACATTCAATAACAAACAAACATGTTCTTTGAAAAATAAGACTTATACAAAAGCTCAAGCAACTGCTGATATGGTCGGGAGCTTACTGATAGACAAGTTTACATATTCAGGCACAATATACACACCAAAGGATTTTAAATCAGACATGAAAAGAAAACATTGGATTAAATTTGAGTAACATGCAGGCTTGGAGAGCAAAACAAAAAGCAGTTCAATACATGAGGGGTGATCTAGGTGAGTCTGATGGAAAGATTTCAAGTTACTTGTACATAATTAAGAAGACATATCCAAGATCAGTCGTTGGATTGCAAAAATCAAAAGATGACAAATTTCTAAATACATTCGTGGCATTGTATTCTTCGATACTTGGTTGGGAGTATTGTAGACCAATAGTTGTTGTAGATAGTGATTTTCTTAAATCTACATACAAAGAGGCATTGCTAGTGGCTAGCACATTGGATGCTGCAGGTATAATGTTCATTGTTTTTATATTTAAATTATATTTATTTTGTTTATTTATATACAAGCACTTTATTTGACTAACTAAAAAGTTTAAATGTTATGGATTAACATTTCTGTAGAATTTTTAAAATATAATCACAGTATGATAAAATTTGAATTTTTTTTTGTACCGTCTATGATTACTGTTTGTAATCTAATACATGTATTAAATGTTTTGTTTATTTTTAAATTTAATAAGTGGTCTATGGTTATTGTTTTTAATCTATAATTAATATATTTACTATTTCAAATATTTATTATTTTGTTATTATGATTAATCAGGCAATGTGTTTCCACTTGCATATACTATTGTAGATTCTAAGAATGATACATCATGGACATGATTTTTTGAAAGATTCAGGAATAAATATGGTGAAAGGTCACAAATGAGTGTTGTTTCAGATAGACACGAAAGTGTAAACAACACAATATCTATTGTTTATCGTCGAATTCCTCATTTTCCTTACATATGGCATTTGTGGAATAATATTAAAAAGAATTTCAGGAAAGGTGAGGTAGAAATTGCTCCATTATTTTTTGCAATGGCAAAGCCATACAATATCGATGTTTTCAATTATTATATGGCAAGGATCGAAGAGATAGATCCAATAGTTAAAGAGTACTTGACAAATGTTGGTTATCACAAATTGTCTCGTGTGCATTCACTGGTTAATAGGACGTAGACTTTGACTTTCAATATAGCTGAATCGCTAAATTCCACAACTAAGGCAACTCGATTGCTTCCAATTGTACCTCTCCTTATATACATAAGGACACTTAGTGAGGTTGGACTTGCAAAAATGGCATGGCTACTCGGGGAACGTTTACACTTTTGGGTAATAAGTACAACACAATTTTGTTGCACATAGTTTACACGTATGTTACTAATTTAATATATTGCAATTGTTCATATTTCACAGTATTTATTAAATGTTGATAAATTATAGGTCAAGAGCACTTCTTATTACTCATATACAATTACTGATGGAGTAAAGTGAGATATAGTATATTTGCAAAATAAAACATGCCCATGTAGAAGATTTCAATTGGATGAGATGTCTTGTGTACATGCTTTGGCTATGTTATCACAAGCATATTATAATAAATTGATTTTACAAAAATAAAAAGATAATATATTGTTAAGCGTAATCCCCGTTATCATTCTCAATCGTGTTTAGTTAAAAATAATTATGATTAATTTATTTTTGAAAAAATAATTAAACACCTATAAATAGAATTTAATATTGTAATCAGCTTTGTAACAAAAGCTAAAATTCCTATATCTAGAAGTTTCAATCTTTCAGAATTGTCACCTTTATAATTACTTTTATTGGGCCTGTGCTATGCATAACTGGTAATTTTTTTTATAAAAAACACAAAGTTACACCCTTTGTACATAATTATTAACTTATACTATGATGTATATAGATGGTAGGGGTAAAGCTGTGTACACATCACTCTTCCCATATCTCATTTGTGGGATTTCACTGGGTTTGTTATTGTCCTTGTAGTATACTATGATGGATATACATGCTTCTTAAATTATGCTAACAAGTTATACATTATTTACTGGGCACATCATTTGGTTTGTTGTCCATATTTATGTACTTGTAAAAGAAGGAAACCACAAGGAAATAAATGAAGTTTACTGATCCTAGGGTACAAAACAGAGCCAGAATACATTGTCCATTCTCCGTCATTGATATTGTCAGGCAACCATCCTGATTGTCTTTGAACCAGATTAATCAACACATTCCCTAGATAGAACGCGACACCAAGTAACAATGAAACATTGCATTTGAGGTGTTCTTCAAGGATGTTGGAAATTCTTGATAATAAAATCCGATATGTCCTGGAAAATGGAATCCTTCTCCCATTCCATTCAGAGCTAGCTGTGGCAGTAGCTAGAAGACTGACATTGGGACGATGGCATCTTTTTGGCCTTGGAGGTGGTGTGATCTAGCAACCCTGAATCGCCAAGACTCAACCAAGGTGGACACAGCCATGCACACTATAGTTAGTGCATGGCCTATGCTAACGCGTCGGAGAGGGGTGAGAGAAAAGCTTGTGTACTTAACAGGAAAGGGTTTAGTAGTTGGCCAATAATGGATATGACTATAAAAGTAAATGACAATATGAAGACTAATATAGAACCTGTTAAGATCTCGAAATAAGGTCCCATATGATGATCCATTTTGAGAGCTTGAAGTTAGCAGGCACAATTTCATTGTGTAGATATTAGTAAACCACTAGCCCATAGAGGGAAAAGCTTGATCAAGCTTTTCAAATCTTCTACTTGCTGCACTGTGCATAGTCTCCGGGGGTTACTAATCGAGCCATCTTCTCCCTCAGTAATAAAAGTTGCATAATTCAAGAACCTGTACATCAGGACTTGATCAGCTAATCAATTTTCACTAATTCATCTGCAGAATTTAGTTAAATTCGATCAAATAAAATATTTTACTAAAGTAAATTTGCTACTTTCACTTTAATTCTTTATTAAGGATGTGCTTTGTATGAACCAAAATTATTTTTCATGCAAAATTGGCTTCTTACTTTTTTAATGTGCGTTTTGATATATAAATAAAAAATATTATAATAATAATATTTAAATATAATTTAAGCATTATTACGAGGAGGGGGAGGGGGAATTGATGTCTTAAACAAAATTCATGTGAGCCTTTAGATAAATCGATAAATATGTTTGAAGGTAAATCCTCAGACATTAGAAAGAAATATTAATACGCACTCTGTGGTAGAAAACTAAAGTGGACAAGGATAGCATTTCATGCCTAAAGCCTACTTGGTATTATTAACAGAGGGAACAAAAATATAATAGTGCTTTTAAAAAAAATTGGAGGCAAAATATAACAATATTTTGCATAAGATTGTATAGAATTATGAATACACTAAGAGATGCTAGAGTTGAGTTGGGTAGAGAGACTACCGACCTTCTGCAATGTTGTGCTCCAGGACATTTGAGAGTCAAGTGCCTCAACAATGATGACCATAAACTAGAACAGAAATGAGGAGGCTCAATGGATTGTTTTCCCATCCCATCAGCACCTCATTTCTTCATCAGCAATGTAACAGTGATCTTTGCTTGTTCTTTTAAATTGAGCAGTCATGTCCTCCTCCTCATCAACAAGATCAAATAATATTGCTTCAGAACAAAACAATGTAGGTTTTCCTAATTTATCTACCAGCATATAATTCAGTTTTAATTAGGTATAAAAAGTTCACTTTTATTTGCATTTAATTCCCGAACCGTGAAACCCTTTGGGTTTCATGATATAATGCTTCCGATATGTAATGAAACTCCCTGGCTCATCCGGGTATTTATATTTTAAAAAAACTCAGTTAATAAACATATATATATATATATATATATAAGTATTATATAGTGATTTCCAACTCAAAATGCATATTATCTTTCTTACTGTGCCCCTTGATCAATAGCAATGCTGCTGCCCCTTGCGGCCTCATGAACGGGTAGAAGCGGCCACTTGACAAAGGAGTAGACAGTCGTGATAAGCGGCCAACTAGGAATATTAATCATCCGAATTTAAAGCCTCATCATAATAACAACGTCGAGCGCCTGCAGATGCTTGCTAAAAATGACATTTATTCGCCCAAACAAGGTTATGGGAAAATAATTATCATTTCCCGCTAGCACCTACAGGCGCGAATAATTGGGGTTTCCAGTTAGCACCTGCAGGCGCTCGACGTTGTTATTATGATGAGGCTTCATATTTGGATGATTAACATTTCTAATTGGCCGCTTATCACGACTGTCTACTCCTTTGTCAAGTGGCCGCTTCTGCCACTCATGAGGCCCCGAGGGGCAGCAACATTGCTATTGATCAAAAGGCATAATAAGAAAGATCATATGAATTTTGAGTTTGAAATTATTATATAATACCTATATATATATATATATATATATATGTTTATTAACTAAGTTTTCTAATTATAAATACCGGGATTGAGCCAGAGTTTCCTTACATACCAAAATCATTATATTATGAAATCCAAAGAGTTTCATGATTTGAGAATTAAATGAAAACAAAAAATGAACTTTCTAAACCGAATTAAAACTGACATATATGTTGGTAGATAAATTAGAAAAATCTACATTGTTTTGATTTGAAGCAGTATCGTTTGAACATCTTGATAAGGAGGATGACATGGCTGCTTAATTTAAAGAACAAGTAAAGATCACTGTTACTGATGAAGAAATGAGGTGCTGATGCGATGGAAAAAGCAAGCGTTTGAGAGTCAAGCGCCTCAACAATGAAAAGTATTGCTTAATTTGAAATAGGCTTTAAAGCTTCCTCTACTTCGTGTTTCAAATCTGGGTTTGATATCCGATTGAAAAATATTATTTGAAATTCAAAATTTAATTTAAATAAGAGTAGAAGAAAATGTGAAAGTAAATAATAGGTGCAAGAGAGAAGATATTACCGTTTCTCCATTAAAAAGAAGATGATGAAATCTATTGATGGAGTTGCCCAAAATGGGCGAGCAGGACTTGTGTATGACGAAAGTCACTTGATTTTACCTCAAAATGGATGAGGTTTCGAATTTCGGGCGGCGTCTTGAAGGAGAGGGGAGGGGATCTACTAGGGTTTTATTTAAGAGGGAAATAAGAAGGAGGAAAAGGCTTTGAGGTAGAAAAGAAAAATGAATCGGGTCTTGGGCATTTGGTTGGATATCGGTCAAATCCGGTTACTCCTCTAGTTTGAAAAATTAATAACAAATAGTTTAATGAAAAAATTACGTGGGCACAAAATATTATCAAATTAATTGCCTATATTATCACTAGTTTTATATTTACTAAAACTATTATTTTTAAATTACCTAATTTACCTGATAAGTATGAATAATTGTATAGCAAATCCTAATTAAAATTGATCACTTTTTAATAACCGCAATTTTTATTGCGGTGTGCCGTGTCATGTATCTTAAATTTACTCCTACAGAAGTGTGTATTTTTGTTCCTTCATAAACCTGCATGTTTTTTCTATCTTCACAAATCAACATTATGATAAAATTACTCTCCAGTTATTCTCTAACATTTAATATATAAATCTGCACGTCTTTTTTTATTATTCACAAATCACCATTATACTAAAATTACTTTCTCCCATTATTCTCTAACATTCGAGATACAAAACACAATAGCTCACTGCTGGGTGTAATTTTTTTCCCTTCATAATTCAGTGTTTTTTTTCTTCATAACAATGTCTTCTATGGTTATTATGCTCCTCTTCAATGGGCATTAGAATGTTCGCAATAATTTTGTTGTTGATGGAATAATCATTAGTACAGAAGCAAGTTATTCTGAATTGGTATCCACAATTGCTACAACTTGGAATCGACATTAGCATCAAGAGGTTAGAAATAAGAATTCAGAGTGAATGACCGATGTCGTCCGATAGAAATAAGAAACGATATAGGGTTGTGCGTGTATTTTAAAATAAAGAAAGCAAATAAAGATCTTAAAAGTTATCCATTGTGTGTTATGATGACTGATTTTGCTTTAGTTGGTATTAACATGGATATAGATAGCATGAATGATGTGTCTAATCCAAGAGATGGACTATTGCCTTATGGAAGGACTAACAATATTCATGATTCATGGAATGAAAATACATTTATTGGAATTGAAGAGTTTGTTTTACAAAGTGGAATGGGAAACCACTGCAATCTTACTGAGGAAAACATTGAAGTCATAACTGATATTATGCATAAAGATATAGCAGTAAATCAAATTTTCTATACGAGCAAACAATAGTTAGTGTTATAAGCGATATGCCGTTATGAATCACTTTATGGAAGAGTACAACTTCGGTCATGTAAAAAAGGTATGGATTATTATGATTTAGATTTATCTTTTATTTCTTTTTAATTATATGCAAATTATAGTAATATTGGATCATGTCTTTAATTAATATATTTTTTTGTAGCTATATGGTTGAATGTATTGCTCATTATTGTGAATGGTTATTTAAGGCTTCAGATTTGGTGATTCCAACTTGTTAAAGATTCGAACTTTCAATAACAAACACACATGTTCTTTGAAAAATAAGGCTTATACAAAAGCTCAAGCAACTGCAGATATGGTCCGAAGCTCACTAATAGACAAGTTTACATATTCAAGCACAATATACACACCAAAGGATATTAAATCAGACATGAATAGAAAAAATTAGATTAAATTTGAGTTACATGCAGGCTTGAAGAGCAAAACAAAAAGCAGTTCAATGCATGAGGAGTGATCTAGGTGAGTCTGATGCAAAAATTTCAAGTTACTTGTTCATAATTAAGAAGACATATCCAAGTTCAATCGTTGGATTGCATAAACCAGAGGATAACGAATTACTATATACATTCGTGGCATTGTATTCTTTGATACGTGGTTGGGAGTATTGTAGACCAATAGCTGTTGTAGATAGTAGTTTTCTTAAATATACATACAAAGAGACATTGCTAATGGCTAGCACATTGGATGCTGCAGGTATGATGTTTATTGTTTATATATTTATATTGTATTTGTTTTGTTTTATTTACATATAAGCACTTTATTTGACTAACTAAAAAATTTAGATTTTATGGATTAAATTTTTTTTAGAATTATTACAATATAATTACAATATGATAAAATTTGAAACATTTCTTTTGGTACCGTCTAAGATTACTGTTTGTAACCTAATATATGTATTAAATTTTTTGTTTACTTCTAAATTTAGTAAGTAGTCTATGGTTACTATTTTTAATCTATAATTAATTTATTTACTATTTGAAATATTTATTGTTTTGTTATTATGATTAATTAGGCTATATATTTCCATTTGCATATGCTATTATCGATTCAGAGAATGATGCATCATGGACATGATTTTTTGAAAGATTCACGAAAGGGTATGATAAAAGGACACAAATGTGTGTTGTTTCAGATAGACGTGAAAGTATAAATAAGGCAACAACTACTGTTTATTCTCGAATTCCTCATTTTTCTTGCATGTGGCATTTGTGAAATAATATTAAAAAGAATTTCAGGAAAGGTAAGGTAGAAATTGCTCCATTATTTTTTGCAATGGCAAAGACATACAATATCGATGTTTTCAATCAATAAATGGCAAGGACCGAAGAGATAGATCCAAGAGTTAAAGAGTACTTGATAAATGTTGGTAATTACAAATGGTCTCGAATGCATTCACGGGTTAATAGGACATAAACTTTGACTTCCAATATAGCTGAATCATTAAATTCCACAACTAAGGCAACCCGATCACTTCCAATTGTACCTCTCCTTGAATACATAAGGACACTCATTGAGAGTTGGACTTGCAAAAATAGCACGGCTACTCTGGAACGTTCACACTTTTGGGTAATAAGTACAACACAATTTTGTTGCACATAGTTTACATGTATGTTACTAATTTAATGTATTGTAATTGTTCATATTTCACAGTATTTATTAACTGTTTATAAATTGTAGATCAGGAGCTCTTCTGATTTCTTATATACAGTTATTGATGGAGTAAAGTGAGATACAATATATTTGCAAAATAAAACATGCAGATATGGAAAATTTCGATTGGATGAGATGCCCTGTGTACATGCTTTGGCTGTGTTGGATCACAAGCATATTATAATAAATTGATTTTACAAAAATAAAAAAATAATTTATTATTAAGTGTAATCCCCATTATCATTCTCAATCATACTTAGCTGAAAATAATTATGATTAATTTATTTTTAAAAGAATAATTAGACACCTAAAAATATAATTTAATATTGTAATCAGCTTTGTAACAAAAACTAAAATTCATATATCTAGAAGTTTCAATCTTTCAGAATTGTCACCTTTATAATTACTTTTATTGGGCCTGTGCTATGCATACCTGGTAATTATTTTCTCAAAAAACACAAATTTACACCCTTTGTTCATAATTATTCACTCATATTATGGTGGATATAGAAGGTAGGGTAAATTTGTGTGCATACCGCCTCACACACCTCACTTATGGGATTTCGCAGGGTTTATTATTGTCCTTGTAGTATACTGTGATGGATATACATGCTTCTTAAATTATGCTAACAAGTTGTACATCATTTACTGGGCACATCATTTGGTTTGCTGTCCATATTTATGTACTTGTAAAAGAAGGCAACCACAAGGAAATAAATGAAGTTTACTGATCCCAGGGTACAACAGAGCTAGAATACATTGTCCGTGCTTCCATCATTGATATTGCCAATCAACGATCCTGGTTGTCTTTGAACCAAATTAATCAACATGTTCCCTAGATAGAATGTGATACCAATAAACAACGGAACCATTGCAGTTGAGGTGTTCTTCAAGGATGTTGGAATTTCTTGGCAATAAAAACCGAAGTTTCCTGGAAAACGGAATCCTTCTCTTACTCCATTCAGAGCTAGCTATGGCAGTAGGCAGAAAACTGACATTGGGATGATGGAATCCTTTTGGCCTTGGAGGTAGTGTGATAGCACAACCCTCAGTCGCCTAGACTCAACCAGGCCGGACAGATCTATGCACGCTAAAGTTAGTGCATGGCCTACGCCTACGCGCTGGAGAGGGGTGATAGAAAAGCTTGTGTACTTAGCTAGGAAAGGGTTTAGTAGTCGGTCAATGATGGATATGGACGATAGCTTTGGTTCCAAAAGTCTCAAATCCCACCTTTGTCAAAGAATATAGGTTGATAGCTTGCTATACAACCATCTACAAGTTAATAGCCAAAATAATAACTGGAAGATTGAAGACAGTGGTAGACTGCATAGTGGGACCTTCTCAATCTGCTTTCATTAAAGGAAGAAGCATACTAGATAATGTAGTAGTGGCTCATGAACTTATAAAAGGTTATACACATAAGGGAGTGTCTCCTAGATGCATAGTGAAAATGGATATAAGGAAAACATATGACTCAGTTGAATGGTCTTTCCTGAGGATGGTACTATCAGAATTTGGTTTCCCACAGAAATTTGTAAACTTAGTGATGGAGTGTGTGACAACAGTTCAATATATTTTGCTTATTAATGGTGGGTTGACTCCTCCTTTTCAAGCGAAAAAAGGGTTGAGGCAGGTGAACCCATGTCGCCTTATTTGTTTGTATTAGCTATGGAATATCTCAACAGATCACTTAAGCAGTTGAGACATATTCCAAATTTTAATTATCATCCAAGGTGTGAAAGGATGAAAATAGTCCATGTGTGTTTTGCTGATGACCTATTGATGTGCTGTAAAGCTGATCCCATGTCCATTGAGATTATGATTAAAGCTTTCACGCATTTCTCAAAGGTGTCCGAACTGCATGCCAATCTAGAGAAAAGTTCAATATACCTTGCAGGAGTACGTCAGGAAGTGAAAATTCAGATCTTGAATACAATGCATTTTAATATTGGGGAGCTACCATTTAGATACTTGGGAGTGCCTTTATAATCGAAAAAAATTAACCATCCAGCAATTTATGCCACTTTTAGAG
Organism: Datura wrightii; assembly: GCA_035772735.1. Lineage (NCBI taxonomy): Eukaryota > Viridiplantae > Streptophyta > Magnoliopsida > Solanales > Solanaceae > Datura > Datura wrightii. The sequence goes on along the minus strand of JASDFA010000012.1, from coordinate 6,884,104 downwards.
AAGATGATTGCAAAGATAAAATGCTGGACAACTCAGTTTCTATCATATAATGGAAGATTGCAACTGATAAAAAGTATTTTGTTTGAGATGAAAACTTACTGGGCTCAAGTCTTTTTATTACCAAAAAAGATTTCTAAACTGATTACTAGTGTGTGTAGAAAATTTTTCTGGACTGGTAGTGTTGACACATCCAAAAGAGCATTGGTGGCTTGGGACAAATTATGCTTACCTAGATCAGCTAGTGGTCTAAACATATTGGATGTTTATACATGGAACAAAGCTGCCATTTGTAAGTTGTTATGGGCCATCACAAGGAAGAAGGACACTTTATGGATCCAGTGGATTCACAATATATACATCGGTAACAGGGATCTAAGTGAAATGTAGACTCGTCAGCAGGCTAGTTGGTTGGTGAGAAAGATTTTTGATGCTCGAAAATGATTTTCTACGACCAATGTCCTAATGGTATTGCAGAGTTGCTGTTATAAAGGAAAATTCAGCATCCAGAAAGCTTATAGAACTCTTATCCCTCGTGTTCCAAAGGTCAGTTGGAAAAGCATAACAATAGGAGTCGGCACTATCCCAAGGCATCAGTTTATTGTATGAATGGCTATTCATAAGAAACTGGCAACAGTGGCTAGAGTTGAGAAGTGGGGAATACAAGTAGCTAAAGAATGTGTTCTTTGCAACACAGATATGGAAGGGACCCTGCCTCATTTGTTTTTCAAATGCCCTTACTCTAGACATATTTTGGACAAATTACTGCAGTGGATGGGTGAGAGGCGACATACTAAGGTTTGGGAGAATGAGATAAAATGGGTGGCATAAAAAGTCAAGAACAACAAGCCTAGAGCACAAATTCTGAATTTTCTTTTCTCTGCAACGTTATACCATGTATGGGCTGAGAGGAACAATAGAAGATTCACTAGTCTTCAACAGGAGAATACAAAAAAGGTGAAAGAGATTGCTATGCAACATATTCGTGGACATCAGCATCAAAAATGGCATAATATATTGCAAGAGATTAGTAGATATCCTGTATAGTGAAAATAGATTGAAGTAGATAGTGATTACAAAGTGATTTTAGCTTGAGGTCTAGTCCTAGAGTCCAATGGACTAGCAGTTGTACAGTTTTCATACTTGGTTGAATAAAAGTAACTTTTGACCAAAAAAATGATGGATGTGGCTATACAAGTAAATAACAATATGAAGACTAACATAGAACCCATTGGGATCTCGAAATGAGGTCCCATATGGTGATCCATTTTGAGAGCTTGAAGTGTTATCCAGCTCAATTGCATGACCTATTGAGTATACATTAGTAAACCACTAGCCCATAGAGGGAAAAGCTTGATCAAGCTTTTCAAATCTTCTACTTTCTGCACTGTGCATAGTCTCCAGGGATTACTAATCGAGCCGTCTGGTTTGGTATCTCCATCAGTAATGAAAGCTGCACAATTCAAGAACCTGTGCAAAGAGGACTGGACCAGCTAATCAATTTTGATAGATAAGCAGAGCAAACAGGGGAAAACATATTTTTACTTGATGAATTTTGTCAAATGGGAAGGGAGGCCTGCAAAAGTGTATGCAAACCATTACTGATAGAGTTGGGAAGGTAGGAATTGGAGAAGTTGTTAGTGTGATTTTGTCACTTGGATCATGGTAGTAGTGTTGAGTTTGTTCCGATAGAGGGACTCTCTCTCTCAATTTTTGAATGGCAGCGACTACCACACGTGATAAGTTGATGAAAGGGCTGCCTCCTTGTTCCTTAACATGTCAATAGAAATGTTTGCCAGCAAGGAAAATTGCCAAGCCAAGGATGCTACAAGCTACAGATATACCAAATACCTATGCCCAAGTGATGTTGTCCTCCATATAGATGATGAACCCGGTGCTTAAAGCCCACCACAAGTAAAAAATGAATATGTACCAATCAAAGAACATGGCATGATGTTTTGGCTTATCAAATAGATAAGCTCCCATTGGTGCAATTGTAAAATGCGTGCCTGCGATCCCTATCAATGCTAGTGCTAGAGCCAAAGACAAAAATACATATTGATTTTTTGAGGGGCTGTCAATTGCATGAGGCCTTAATGCATCAATTGCTGGTGTCAACAGTAGATGTATTTTTCAAGGACAGAGGGGTGAAACTAACAAGAGAGTTGGTTTCTATACCAGTGTAAAGATAAGTGAAGAAATTCAAATGATAGTAAAATAACTAAGATAAGAGTCAGCAATGATCCCACCAACAATAGGGGAAATGGTGGTAAAACCATTGACCACATTGAAAACTTTACCAGCAGCAGTGCTCTTCATGTTTTGAACTTATTTATCAGAAAAACAATCAGATTTGATAACTTAGAAGAGTACACCAAATAGTCTAGGGAACAGGTTCCTAGACTTATGCAACACAAATATAACAAATAGAATAAAAGACCAGATATTCACGTGGAAAACTTCCTTACTCAAGAGAAAAAAAAACCACGACTTACCTCGTAGGATTTACCAATCATTTTCACTAAAACTCTGAGCAAAGAGTAATTACAAACTCAAAGATTAGTTGATATTCCCCTTTTAACTACTTCTTGAGGAGCCTTTCACCAAAGAGAGTATCCAACTTTCCAATCATTTTCGTAAATTTCCGTGATACACATTCGTCCTTTACTGATTTATTTCCCTCAGTTGGAACTCCTTGAATATTTCCAAGTATGGCTTCATCAAGAACAATAGGGACACCATGAACCATTATGCTCAACTCTAACCCTTCCTCGGTAAATACCATTTCATGATAAAACTCACGAACTTCCTCATCATGCAGATCAGGTAGGGGTGGAGAGAAAAGACCTCTCCAATACTGATACACCCCCATCTTGAGTAAATCTTCCATCCCATGCATACTAGCCACATTGGGATCAAACACTGACTCTCAGTACCTTTTGTTGCTTCATTAATGCCTGACGCTCTGCTGTAGTAAGAACTTTAGAAACAGAAAAGGTACCTGGTCCCTCAGAAGTTCTATTTGTAGACAATGGATTTTGTTTGGATTTGATGGAGGTGACACTTTTTGCAGGCACATCTTCAGCAAGTGCATATCCTGGTCTCCTTAGAGCATTGGAAGCAATCTTTTTAGTGGGGAAAACTATTTCGTCACTGTGGAGCGGTTCCTTGAGGTAGGTGGTGATGTCCTCTTGCCTCTTTTCACTGTAGGGAGCACTATGTCTTCAGGTTCTTTTTCTCCTTCATCTGGGTCAAGGACATTTTTTGGTTGAACTGATACATCCTCCTCTACAATCATCTTTCTCTCGAGTTTTCTCTTTTGTGTCATTTTCTGTTGGTTGTCCTTTAATTCATCCTCCATCAACCTTCTAGAACTTGACCTGGTAACTGGGGGACGAACATGGTCCCTTGAATCCTTCTAGTGTAAGCGAAATGCCAACTTCTTAACCTTCCATATTAAAGGCTGATCATCATCGCTTAAATCATCTTCATTCTCAACATTCTGTTGTTGGTTCAGAACCCTCGGAGTCCCATCTCATCTGGAATTAGATGTCAGAACTGGAGATTTATGGACTGAGGAAGGAGATCAAGACAGTGTTCGTTCACTGCTGGGAGAACGTTCTCCTCCTAAGACCATTTGGGTGAAACTTTGAATGATCAATTGGTTACCATGAGCAAGTATGTTAGATGAAATCCCTTTTTCAACTGGTAAGTCCTCCTCAAAGAGATAATCATAAGAGGTCTCCATTGATCCCTTTTGAGTAGCACCTTCTACATCATTATTTTAGACAAGAGAGGGACCAGATGTGCTAGGAAGCAAAACAGAGTCTGGTTGACCAACTGGAGCCGCCATGCCTGCTGAGATATTGGCTGGAGAAACCTCAGTTCTTGTATCTACTGAGGTGTTGAGACAACTGGGGCTGAGGAGAAGTCACCCTGAAGAGGGTTTGTCGAGCCCTCTTTTTCAAGAGGAGTAAGAGAAAAATTCAAAATTTTCAAGAAAGGGTTTTCAAATAAGATTGGGTCTGGGGTTGATTTGGAGAGAAGTGCAGAGGATGAAGTAATTTGAGAGGATAAAGTAGGAGAGGAAGGAAGAGATATTTTTTAGAAGAAAACTGAGGAGGACAAGAGTTTTGAAGAATGAAGAAGTAGGAGAGAGAGAATAAAGAAAAGTTGGAGGACAGAAGTGAGAGGAACGACTGCTATTTATGAGGGGAGAAGTGATGTGATGGTTCAAATCAAAAGACAGGAAACTCAAAGGTGCCAAAAGGAGAGGGAAACAAATGCCACATGTGACTATCTATAGATGACTAAATGAAATTTTTGCAAACAATACTTGAAATACTAACCTGAGGAGGACCTGGTACCTCCGATGAATATTGAATCATTTTTTTCAATTATGTCTTGTCTTTTCCTTCTTTGCTCATTCTTATCATGCGTGTATACCTTGTCAAAGGTATGGATCTGAGTTAAACATTGATTGAAAAGCACTCACTCTGATACTTGTTGTCTAATCATAACCAAAAGAGAAGAAAAGGTAAGAAGAGAAAATAAAGGAATAAGAGACTAAGACAACTTTATTAACCCCAACTTCATATGATTTTTTCAAACTGGTCCCTGTTCAAGGCCTTTGTGAAGATATCAGCAATTTGGTCTTCTGTCTTGTAAAACTCCACCGGAACATTTCCTTTCTCCACATTGTCTCTCAAGAAATAATGAAAATATCTATATGCTTGGTTCTTTTATGTTGAACTGAATTTCGAGCCATGTTAAGAGCACTAGTGTTATCTTACATGAGGGGAACACACTCCAAAAGGACCCCATAGTCTTCAAGTTGCTGCTTTATCCATAATAGTTGAGCACAACATGAAGCCGCTGCCTCATATTTAGCCTCAACAGTGGAAAGAGCCACTGAGTTTTGTTTTCTTGAACCCCAAGAGATCAGTGATGAGCCAAGAAAATGAGTTATTCCAGAGGTACTCTTTCTGTCCACCAGGTATCCAACATACTCAACATCCAAATATCCCACTAAGTCAAATGAACTACCTGATGGATAAAAAAGAAATAAATCAGGAGTTCCATTCAAGTATCTGAGAATTCTTTTTGCAGCTTTGAGATGAGACTCCTTCGAACAAGCTTGAAATCGAGCACAGATGCCCACACTGAAGACTATATCAGGTCTGCTGACAGTCAAATATAGAAGAAATCCAATGATTCCTCTGTACATTGTTTCATTTACTGGGGAACCTGGTTCTTCTGCATTCAGTTTTGATAGTACTAATTGGTGTATCAATTGGCTTGGCACTGTTCATGTGAAACCTTTTAAGAACCTTCTTGATATACTTCTGTTAACTAATCAGGATACCATTTTGAGCTTGTTTCACTTGAAGTCCAAGGAAAAAATTTAGCTTTCCCATCATACTCATTTTAAACTCACTCCTCATGAGTTTAGCAAAATCTTCACATAGGGAGTCAGCTGTAGCTTCAAAAATGATATCATCCACATATACTTGAACAATAAGAAGATTTCTCCCTCTGGATTTCAAAAAGAGAGTGTTGTCACTTTTTCCTCTCTTGAAACCATTATTCAGGAGAAACTTGGAAAGCCTTTCATACCATGCCCTAGGTGTTTGCTTCAATCCATAAAGCGCCTTATCCAGTTTATACACATGATGTGGATGATCAATGTCTTCAATTCAGGAGGATTCTTTACAAAAACTTCTTCTTTCAAGTACTTATTCAAAAATGCACTTTTGACATCCATTTGAAACAACTTGAATTCCATAAATGCTGGAAAGGCTATTAGCATTCTTATTGCATCCATTATTGCTACAAGAGCGAATGTCTCATCATAATCAATGCCTTACTCCTGATTGTATCCCTGAACCACCAATCTGGCTTTGTTTCTTGTGGTATTACCTTGTTCATCCATCTTATTCCTAAAAACTCACCTGGTCCCTGTAACAGCTCGGTCTGAGGGTTTAGGAACTAGATGCCATACCTTATTCCTTTCAAACTGATGAACTCTTCCTGCATTGCATTCACAAATTCTACATTTGCCAGAGCCTCCTTGAGATTCTTAGGTTCAACCTCAAAGACAAATGCTGAGAAAGCAAACATATTTCTTGACCTGGATTTTGTTTGAATGCTAGAGTCCAAAGGAGATAATAGATTGTCCAATAGATGTGTAGATTTGTGCTTCCAGTTTGATCTTCCAGTCTCTTGTTGATCATGTGAGGTACCTGGTCCTTCATCTGTGAGATTTGTAGGGGAATTTATGTCCAGCTGGTTTTCAGGAACAGATTCCTGACCTTCATTGCTCATGACATTTTGATCTCTAGGAGTTTTATTCTTTTCAGTACTAGTTGTTCATCATCATCATCATCATCTTTAATAGGATCCCTTGACTCCTCCTTGTCCAAAGCATCTCTTTGTATTTTCCACATCTCCTCCAACTCAGCATCATCCATATTATTAGCACCACTCAGACTACTGCATTCATTAAAGATCACATGAACACTTTCCTCAACATGATGTGTCCTTTTGTCGTAAATTTTGTAGGCTTTGTTGTTAGGATGAATATCCCAAGAAAATCCCCTCATTACTTTTAGGTTCGAATTTTCCCAAGTGTTCCTTACCATTATTCAGCACAAAACACTTGCATCCAAAAACACGAAGATGGCGTAGCATAGGCTTCTTATTGTATAGCAATTTATAAGGAGTCTTTCTAAGCAAGGACCTGATCAGGCATCTGTTAACCACATAGCAAGCAGTGTTCATTACTTCTGCCCAGAAGTTTTGGGCCAAATCTCCATCAATTACCAGTGTCTTGGAAATATCTATCAAGGTCTTGTTCTTTCTTTAATCAACTCCATTTTTGTTGAGGGGTTCTTGGAGCTGAATAGTTGTGACTGATTCCCTTTTCTGCACAGAAGGCATCAAATCTTGCATTTTCGAATTCTGTCCAATAGTCAAACCTGATCCCCACAAGTCTACAATCCAACTTTACCTGTATTTGATTTGCAAAAGATTCAAATACAGGAAAAGTTTCATCCTTAGATCGCAAGAGCATAGTCCAAGTAAACCTTGAATAATCATCAACAATAACAAGAATGAACTTCTTTCCACCTCTGTTTTCAATTTTCATAGGTCCACACAAATCCATGTGAAGAAGTTCTAACGGTCTTGAGGTTCTTATGTCCTTTTTCTTCTTGAAGGAAGACCTGGTGTGCTTTCCCTTCACATAAGCATCACAGATTTTGGTCTCTACAAACTTCATTTTGGGCATTCCACGAACTAATTCTTTGAAAACCAGTTTGTTAAGAAGAGAGGAGCTTACATGCCCTAATCTTCTATGCCACATAACAGAGTCATCCTCCATCGCACTCAAACAGGTGAGATTTTCACCAGTTATGGAGTCAAGATCTGCAACATACATGCTCTTGCATATCTTGGCGATTAAGATCACCTCCCTAGATTGGAGATTTGTTACTGTACAAGCAGCAGACAGAACTTGACCTCATTTCCTTTATCACAATTTGCAACACGCTTAGAAGACTGTATTTTAATCCATTGACATAGAAAGTATTTTCTATAGCATGTTCAAGAGATTTTCTAATTTTTCCAACACCTAGAATGTGCCCTTTCTTTCCATTGCCAAAAGAAACACTTCCTCCTAGAAAAGCTTTGAGTGAGAGAAAATCTTCCATCTTGCCAGTCATATGCTTTGAGCAGCCACTATCCATAAATCAACTTTGACTGCTTCCTCTCACTCCAACCTGCAAGATTAATCATAAGTTATATTTGGATACCCATTTAAGTTTGAGTTCCCAAAAATGAGACAAGGGATAGATCGGGCTCCTCTTAGTCCAAGAGGGTATCATAATTTAAGACATCCGGGGACCAGGTACCTGGTATCTCTTTTGGCTTCAGGAACTTTTGAAAATCCCTTTTCAATGCCTGGCAGGACAGGCTTGTTTAAGATGACCATTTATACCACAGTGAGTGCATAAGAGATTGTTAGGATTATACACATACTTGCTATGGGGATTATAAGGGGGATTGATCTTTTTGTACCCTAACCTTTCTCTACCATTTGATCTTTGATTGTTAGGTTTGTCAGGATATGAGAGGAGGCATTCCACTTGAGAGAGTTTTCAAGATTAGTCTTGATTCCCACCAGATCCATCTCAAGTTCTGAGTTTCTCTTCAGAGAAGCAGTGAGATTTAGCTGAGTTCTTTTCAATTCAACCTCAAGCTCATCCTGAAATTTTTGAATCTCATTAGTTCAATTTTTTCCATTTTGAGACATCTCACTAATTTTTTCATTTAGTGTGAGATTCTCAACTGATAACCTTTCAAGTTTCTCCTTCATGTCATCCAACTTAGCAACCAACAAAATCTTCTCAAACTCAACATCATCAAGACTTTTATTCAAAGCATCCTTTTCTTTAGAGACATCAAGAAAGGAATCGATTAAAACATTTGCAAGAGACATTAACTCCTTAAGATTATAGTCTTTGAGATTCTTTTTAATATCAAGAAAGGTGACCTCTTCTTCTTCGTCTTCATTAGACTTTGCATAATAGCAAACATTGAGTTGAAAGGCGTATCTTCATTTTCTGCAGCGATCATTGAGGCGTTTCCAGGTTCCTCACCATTTTCAGATTCTCCAGATGAATTTTCCCACGCAGCAAGAGCCTGCTTAACTATATGATCTGCAGCAACCCTTCTTTTGAACCTATCAAGGACCGGATCCTTCTTTCTCTCCTTGTCAGCATTGCTCTTCAGATATTCTTTGTACTCTATTTTGTGCATAGGACAGTCCTTAATGTAGTGTCCTGGTCTACCACATTTATGACAGAGGTCATTTTTATTTGGAAACTTGCCAGCACTTGACCTCCTTTAAAAACCTCCATTCCTTTTGATGATCTTTTGAAACCTTTGTGTCAGATAGGCCATATCCTCCTCTTCATCAATAGAGTTTGCCTGAGTAGACTTGAGAGCTGGACTCTTATCCTTCCTTGATTCATTCTAGCTTTGATCCTTCCGTCTCTTGAGCTCATAGGTTTTCAAATTCCCAATAAGCTCATCCATTGTAAGAGTTT